>JAPVLV010000005.1:22697083-23350000 GCA_029168935.1 Oxyria digyna
AAAAATTGATATTGGCCTGTATTGACATGAAGGAAAACAAGTGTGCAGTGAAGTACAATGTGGGGCTGTATGATACAAGGATGGCATGGGCAATTGGCAATTATCTAGAGAGAGGGAAGAGTCCAGTTGTTAGACCAAAAAATGGAGAGCCGTGACCAAAGAGGGAAGACAAAGTCATTCTCAGGAGGGTGATCAGCTGCACCCCCGACCGTGAGAGGCAGCCATACGTATCTGGAGTCCATCAAATCAGCGGGATTCCACCGATCCGCCATGAATATAAAGAACCCCGGGAGTCCTGATACCGGGAGAACAAACGTACTCTGGGAGAAAAATGTGGTCTGTCTGAAGGCCTTATTAGCTCCTAAACAGGGGTTCCCCAAGGCCTCCCACGGCCCCAACACGGATACCGCTGCATGAGCGGCCACTTCATTAGGAGCCCAACCCGAACACCCTGAAGTGATCATGTAGTACGTTCCCTCGTGCTTGAATAAAGCAGGGGCTTCACGATGCTGTCTGATGAGGACTCGTCTCATCAGAGGCATCACGTCCAAGTAATCTTCACTCAGAGGCCCCACGTGCAACTCACTGTTGGTCTCAGACGAGTAGATGAGATAAGCCACACCGTTATCCTCGTCCTTGAACACACTCATGTCCCTGCTGTCAAACCCGTGAGGTCGTTTGCTGTAAAGGTAATCAAACGGTCCCGTAGGGGAGTCACTTACCGCAACACCTACCGACGCCTTTGTGTAATTCGCGTTGTCAATATGCATCCACATCACGTACTTTTCAGTCCTCTCGTTGTATATCACTTTTGGTCTCTCCACCACCTTTGATAAGTGGAGATCATGGGTCTCGTTTGTTTTCTCAGCACCCAGCACAATGCCCTCCTTCTTCCATGTCCACAGGTCTTTTGACGAATAACAGCCTACCCCAATCACATCAACCTAAGCCACATGCATTCCTTGATCAGATAAGTCACTAAATACTAGCAAAGAATTGGTTGGCGGATATAACTAACAAGTTTGCAATTCAAGGTGTAATGGAAACTTACCCGTGCTGCTCCCTTTTTGTGAGCATGATAGGTTGGGCCATCTTTGTATTCTCCATACCAATAGTACATCCTCGACCTTTTGTCGTATAAAATGCCACCACCATGTGCTTGAATAGGATTTCCTTCGGTATCCAACCAAATTCTTCCTGGATAGTAGTGACGGCGATCTCCGTTCCCGTCCTTTTGTGGATCAATTGCAGTTTTCATATCAGGAAAGAACATGTGGCGGAGCTGGGAATTTTCTTTAAGAAACTCATCAACCAAGGGGCTGTTCCTCCTCGACCCCCTCTTCTTAGGGGCAGTATGCTGAGATCGTCCTCCCTTTAGTGAGTTCGGGATTTGGATGTTTTCTTCCTCAACAGCTCCAAGTTTATAGCGCTTCACAGTGTGTTCTTTCAGGGCTTTGCTCACCACGTCTACATTCTTTTCAGAGAAAAGGGAGTACAAATGCAGCAGGACAAGAAAACCAACCAAAATCATAATGAAAAAAGGTGGTGAACATCTCCACCCTGCACTGGAGCAACGTAAAGTGGTTGGTTTCATGTATTTGTTCCTCAACATCCTCGATTTCATTTTGTTCTACTCCCCCAAACATAACACTGCAGTTAAGACATTATACACTACAGAGATGCAAATGCCGGTCACTACACTGTCGATATCGATAATATGAGATATAAAAGGTTCATTCGGAAAACAAACATCTCCATTAGTTAAGGGGTTCTCTTCCATACACCACCACAATTTTTTCGTTGTATTTATATTTTATAACAAATAATCTACATGTAATCTTTATTACCCTATACCCATTATCTTTTTCTGAAATAAAATCAAACATAATAATGAAAAACTGAATCAGGAAGATCACAACTAGAGATGGCTTTATAATAAAATTTACCATTTTAAGGAGAGAAGCCCTAAGATGAGGGTGATTTAATGTAAGTTTCCTAAAAAATGCAGATATCTAGGATGCTTGAGTCTCACCCTAGACAAAATATAACAAATCATACCAAAAATTGCATGAAGCTACATGATATACTTCACTGGGATTCAATTTCCAGATCTTACTGACATAAAACAAAAGATAACAAGAAATCAGCCTATACATGACAGTGATGAACAGAAGTATCTTCTAAATGCATATGATTAAGGCATTTAGCAAGTATAATCGCAACTGGACTACAATATAACAAAGCCCATACATATATGTTACTTAACATTTCAATCGTCATTACAGTTTGTTATCACATATCTTTATATCCAATATCAGCCTTAATTATACAATTAAACCTTATCAGCAGTCATCATATATTTTATAATCTTACCGCATATGTCTCAATTATTAATTTTATTTCATATCTTGATATCCATACAAATATCAATATCTTATATCCCCATTGCCATGAACGGAATACAGAGGAATTCAACAATTCGCAACAAGAAAAACTGAAACGTTCATATCAAAATCACAATAAATGCGGGAGAACGGTAAATTTGCTGATTCAATCAATTTTCTATAAAAGAAGCTAACAAAAGAAGAAGGCGATAATTAAATTCAATAAGCAGAAGACGAAAAAATAATTGAAGTTAAAAGTGGATTACCCGCCATCTGCCTAGAAATGAGAGGCCCAGAAGTTAGACACATGCGTTGGGGCGTTTTCCAGCTGCAAATTCTCCGCGAAACTGAGAGCCGGATGAGAAATCAGTACGTGTTGAGTTGAAAGTGGGAAGGAAACTGGGAGCTATGAGCAGATCTTGATGTTGATGCCGATGCGGACTTCACAACCAAAGGGCTTGTGTTTTTTTTTTTTCAGCTCCTTTGCAAGCATAATAATTAAATAAAGTGTCCGATCAGAATATTTTTAAAATACGAACGTGAGAATAATGTATATTTAATTCTATTTTGATGCACGTATAAATATATTTTGATGCACGCTAGTCATTCGCACGTTCTAAATTTAAAATTTGTTCTCATTGGAACCACATCCTAAGAATTATACCTGTAAAAAATTGACCCGATCTGCAAACCAGACCGACCCGCATTTTTTAGGGTCAAGGTCTGGAGAATATTTTAATTCTAATATTTTTTTTTATTAAAATATAATAAAACTTATATTTATATATTTTTCTTTAATGAAAATATTGTTTCTTAATTATAGTTAGGAAATTTCACTGCTCGCTCTCCACCCGGTGAGTCAGCCCAAACATGTACAGACCATTATCGATCCGATCCGAATTCAACCTATAAATTGTGACCCAAATCCGATCCTACCTAGAAGGGATCAAATCAAAACCCGACTCGCACCACCTCTTTGACAGGTTGAATAAGAATGTTTCAATTACGCTTATTCCATTTTTTACCCTACATTTTGAGAAATTATGAAACTGTCCTATATTAATTCACGAATATTTCATCCCACAGACATTGCTCTCGATCCCACACTTCCACCCAAACAGATAGCTTTGGTTCTCGAACCTAGGTAAAGTGAAGTGGCTCGAATCCAAAATTTATAAAGCTTGCAACTCCGGTTTCTGTTTATTGACCTCCTTCGGTATGCTACTAAGAATCGGAATTGATATTGGGATGAGAATGAAATCGGAAATCACAATAAGTCATTCTTGAAGGTCTGATATATTGTCGGAATGAACGATTATTGTAATTATTAGTACAATAAATAATAACTATAATATTATGTTAGTGATAATATTTATAGGGTCCAAATCCTATAAAAAATGGCTTTAAAATGAGAAATAAGGAAGAAGAAGGATTCCTCCTTAGAGTTGACCGACATTGACCGCATGTTGACCGTCTGTTGACTTTTTTTAGGTCAGTGTTTGTAACCAGAATATCAACGTGATAATACTCAAGCAATTGTAGAGTTATGATCAAACTTGACGGTAACAATCTCTTCACTCAAGAACACGATGAGAAAATAGGGTTTAAGGCTTCCACTTCTGTATTACTCTCGTGGAGGCTAACTTGATTACAATGAAGGTGAAAGCCCTTTAAATAGGCTAACTCTAGTTCTATCTATAATGAAATAGAATAATATATTTTTTTTCTATCTAATATCGATATAAAACATAGTAAAAGATATTCTTTCAATATTTGTTACTACATCTTTTACTATTTACATAATGAATATTAAATAAAAGACTTAAATATACTCGTCCGACTTTATCTTGACCTTGACGACGCCTTCATACTCGTTTTCTCTCGTAGCTGTCGTCGTCTACGCGTAGCTCTCTGACGCGTTCTCTTCTATTCGTATTTTTAGGCACCAACAATACCCATAAGGCGTTTTACGGATCTTCTTGTCTTGCAGATCTGGGAAACACCTTCTTTTTCTTCTGAATACGTCTTCATATGGATGGGAACGCGTTCGCTGAAGTCGTCGGACAATACACTTTATTATCTTGCATTAACCTTCTCGGGCTCTGCATTGTTACATTTAATGTCGTTGGTTAACTGCTTTTACACGCTTGCGCCAACGGTCTCTTCCCAACGTTAGGATTTCTAACGGTTACAAGATTGTTTCTTGGAAAATCTTGGCCGAGATCTTTCTTCACTGATTCCCTTTCCTATTTAAACTCTTCCCTCAATCTCATTTCACACCTCTTCCCAGATGTTGCATATTCATATAAATCTTGTCTTCACTTCTTTCATTTCTAACCTAATTTCCTCATCATCCTTTCGCCGCCTCTTTCTCAATGGCTCCTACGATCTACGACCCCAAGATGATTCTTACGTGAATTCTTGATCAATGAATGGACTCCTTCAAGTAAGTTTTCTCGTTTTGTCTTGAACTTTATTATTTTTTCCTCCGTACTTCTTTGCTAACGCGCTCTTTCTTATCCGTAGTTGACATCCGCTCGATCGTTGCGCGAGAGGAGTCAGAGGAGATCACGAAGAGAATCCTTGCGATTCCTTTTTTTAACGTACTTTCACTAGACGCGACGGGAAGGGTTATCACGTAGCGACCCCTATTATTTCACGCGGTAAGTCTTCTTTCACATGCTACGTGTTCTTTTTCCTTGAACTTGTTTTTCTTTAGCTTATGTTATTGCTTTTCTCTTTTTCTTCAGGCTTTGGCTCTCGTACTCGTCAAGAGTCTGCTAGCGACCTTATCTCGGCGAAGAGGAGGCGTACCTTGGATAGTAAGCCGAACGTAGAGACCCCTTTTCCTATGAATGTGGAGACGGCTATTCCTTCAAGCGTAGAGGCGAATGCTTTATCGGACGTGGAGGCGAACACGAAGGCGGATGTTCCTTTGAACGTGGAGGCGGGCACCCCTTCTTTAGCTACTTCGTCGAAAGATGATAAAGGCAAAGGCAAGGTTCCTAACGCGGGTTTTGTCTCATACGTTGACGTTAGTAATTTCCCTACGATGGTATCTCGTCCCATTTCTCCCACGTGTAACTTTATCCCGGCGATGCAAGCATTAATGACTTCTTCTTATGGGAGCCATTATACGCCTATGCGGGCTACGGACGTAGTGGGCGAGAGTCTCGTCGCGCAATGGCAGGTAGTTGTTTTTTGTGTTTCTTGCGTTTAGCTTCTACTTGGGTGTTTATTATGCACTTTCTTACTTGTTGCGACCTTTCAGGCTTTTCAAGCTTCGTTGTGTGCCTAGGAACTCCTTTCCAAGTCCTCTAATCATGAGGAGAGGTTGAAGGGCCAAGTCATTGGGCTTGAGAAGAAGGTTAAGGAGCTTAGAAGGTTACTTATCTTACAGAGAGTGAGAAAGAAGCTCATGCAAAGACTTTGGAGACGACGAAGCAACGTGGTGTTCTTGCGCAACGCGTCGAGGTGTTGACGGGCGAAGTTGCTTTGCTCAAATCTAATGCACAAGAGAAGTCGGAGATACATAAGAAGAACTTGCTAGAGACGAGTACTTACTATTCTTGGATAGCTTGCGTTAAAGCCATGGAAGATGTTCGTGGCGGGAAACATCTAAAGTGGAATGCCGATGGTGAAAGTAGGGATTCGCCTACCCTGTCCCGCCTGAGGGAGTAACTCTTGTTCGCATTCCTTCTTCCTCGAACTCGCCTGCTACGGCTCCTGGGAGTGGAGTAGAAGACATTGGTGAAGGAGGTTCTTCTGTCCCGGGTGGCGAGGAGATCTCCAAAGAGGAGGATGCTTCTCCTAGCGTTTATTGCCTTAGTTTTGCTTGTTCTTGACTTTTTTCTCTTGTGCACGTGTTGTGCTCCTTGCTCTTTCTTTCTCGTACTTGGCTGTTTTGTGGCTTGAGACTTTTTCTTGTAGACTTTTTCTTACTCGTCAATCATTTGTGACGTTTATTTTCAGCGTTTTTCGTAGTGTTCTGACTATCTACGCGTAGATCTTTGCTTGGGAATGCGTTTATGGTTCCTTTGTTCTTATGGGACTACTCTATCCCCTTTTGGTAGATTCAACTTTAGATCCTATTGAAGTCGAATCTGCCAAATAATTTCTTTTTCTTATGAGTGTTGTACGTAGCTTTCTACCCCTAGCTATGTTTGCCTAGTTATGAACGTGTAAGGGCGATTTGATATGTGATGAGGGTGTTACGATCATTGCGGCGACTTTTGTTCTCGTGCTCGCTTACATGAGGGTTGGGTCCAACATTTCATCCGAACCCGAAGCGAGTGGAAGATGTAGGTCAGCGTGTGATATTTCAGCTTGTGACATCACTTCTTGTTCATAGTGAATCCCTTACACACACGCTAGCGTCAAGTCGACATCGAACTCTTTTAATCGATGGGCCTGTTTAACCGTGTAGCGTCCAAATCGTGATTTGATGGACCGACGATGCCGGCAGACGCCTCCTAACTAGATGAAAAATATGTCCGTGGTTCATGATATTCTGAGGGACCCGTTTGGAAGACGTAGATTGCCTAGGATACGTGTTCCTGGAGATGGAGAATGATTGTGTCAATATGTTTCCCTTGTTGCTCAGAGGATCGTTCCGGTTCCGTGTTCTTGTCGGGCTTCATTCCTCAATGTGGTTGCCACACGTCGCTAACCAACAATGAGAACCGTCGGTTCTGGCCGGCGGTTCGGCTCACGCCGCGTACGCATAGATGGAGCCTTGAACGCTTACACTGACGAAATTCGCCTCCGGCATGGTATTTCACCGCGGCATTGGTCGCGTAGACGAGACGTGTTGAGAGACACACGTTTCACTATGCTTTTGGAATGGATATAGAGCAAGTATTTGGAATTGAAACAACTCAGCATGCTTCACACGTTGGAGAGAAAAGATATACTTATATATTAATAAACTTTCATGGATTTGACAAACTCTGACGACTACCCGTAGTCTCGGCGACCCCTTGTCATCTCGACGCTAAGACGACTACATGGTTTTATTGAAAAGTAGAACTAAACATGCAAGGAAACTTGTAAAACACATCAATTACTAAAAATCTCAGTGGTAGTACTTCTTGAGGTGATTCGCGTTCCATGAACGCATCAAAGGTGTTCCCTCGGGCGTGACGCGTTTATAGGCACCTCATCGCACAACTTGTCCCACTTGATATGGGCCTTCCCGTGACGCGGCAAGTTTCCCGACGCTCTTATCTTCGGTGTTTGGAAAGACTTTTCTTAGTACCCAATCTTTGTTCGTACCTAAAAGTACGACGAGTAAGGAACGCGTCAGAAGCTACGTGTAGAGAGATCACGTCGACGCGACGAGAAGAAGGCGAAGACGTCGGTTGTTTGTAGAGAAATTACCAACGAGATGATAACTAAGCAATTGTAGGCCAAAGATCAAAGAATATGGTATAATATCAACACTCAAGAACGATATAGGAATTTAGGGTTTGAAGCTTGAACTTAGTAATACTCGTGTGGTGGCTGAATGATTACAAAGCAGGCGTTAGCCTCCTTTTATAGGCTAACCCTAATGATATCTTTTAGGAAACGAGATCTTATCTTTTCCTTTTATCTAATGACGATATAATAATAAGGTAAAAGATATTCTCTTTCGTATCTTTTACCAATTACAACAATATAAAAAGTAATAAGATAATATCTACTCGGCCAACTTAATATTCAAGGTCGACGAGATCTTCGCAGCGTCTCGTCGCGTTGACGACGTCTTCACTCCTTCCCGTCACGTCGACATGATCACTCTACGCGTAGCTTATCACGCGTTCCTTACTCGTCGTATTTTTAGGCACAAACAATACTCCTAAGGCGTCTTACAGGGCTTGATGTCTAGTAGAGCTGGGAGACACCTTCTTTCTTCAAGGAATACGTCTTCGTCAGATTCAGAACGCGTTGGATATTTACTAGAACCGAAACTTTGATTTCGTAATAATCTCTTCTCTTCGATTCTCATTTAATGCGGCTAACCAACTCGTATCCGCTCCAACGGCTATTTCCCCAACGTTCGGATTTGTCTCTAACGGTAACGAATCGATTCTTGGAAAATCTCGAACGGGATCTTATCTCCTTCCCTATTTAAGCCCGTTCCGACTTTCTTTTTCCTCTCACCCGCGATCCTCTTTACAAACCCTAATTTTTATTCTCTCTTCTCAATGGCTCTGATTGTCTACGATCCTAAGATGATTCTCAGCGATGTCAACCGCCGTTCTTCTTCGGCTCGCAACATTGAGTATTTTCGTTCCATAGCCGGACTTTCTGCTCATGTGGAGATTGCCATTCCTCCTCCCGACGTGTTCGCTGACGCCTTACACCCAGGATGGATTTGCGTCTACGAGTACCCTTTCTTGGTCGGACATTGTTTTCCATTCTCTCCCTTAATCCAGTCTTTCTTGACTATTCTGGGCATCGCGGTAGGGCAAGTTCTTCCGAGTGCCTGGAGAGGTTTGGTGGTGTTGGACCATATTTTGGCTAACTTTGACATCGCGTTCACGATCGCCGACGTCATGCATTCTTGCATACTTTCTACTCCTTTGGCGGGCAGAATCAACATCAAATCTCGCGTCAGGGTGCCCCCTTTGGTGAATGAAGGAACTTCGTCATGCATTATACCATATTCTTTGATCTTTCCCCTACAATTTCTTAGTTATCATCTCGTTGGTAATTTCGCTACAAACAATTGGCGCCCACCGTGGGGCAAGATCAAAAGAGTGTCGTCTCTGCATACGAAAAGAACAACCTCTTCGAAAAGAGCCATGGAAAATCCCAGGTCGATCGAAGGTCCTCACAATGGAACCTTCACCGTTTTAGGAGGTATGCCGTCCTATACAACCTCCGACACGAAAAGACTCGCGAGAACTGTCGAAGGACAAGACGATTCCACTCCAACTCGCCACGCTAGAGCGGTGAGTCGCGACCTACCTATCACATTCGAAGACCCAGGTGAAAGAACCATACATCACGATATCCTGGTGATCTCCGTGGTCATTCGGAACTACAACGTGAAGAGAGTCCTGGTAGACAACGGAAGTTCGACCAACATCATCACCCTCTCCGTTGTTCTTGAACTCGGACTTTCAGTCGACGATGTCGTCGGGAAGCGTATCCGTTTGAAAGGCTTCAGCGGAGAGATTGCAGAGATGTTGGGGGAAATCACCCTTGAGACAACAACCCAAGGCATCGACCTCCCAACCAGATTCGGCGTGATGGAGGCGGAATCACCCTATAACGCCATTCCAGGAAGACCCTGGATTCATGATATGCGAGTGGTTCCGTCCACGTATCACCAATCCTTGAACTTCCCAACACCCTTGGGGGGTACGCAAAGTTAAAGGCGAACCCTACACAACCAAGGAGTGCTATCGAATCGGGATGAAAGGGTTCGCGGCGCCAGAAATAAAAAAAGATGAAATAAAAGAATTTCAGGTCAAGATGCCGACTAAATACGTTAAGCCAAAGTGTCCCGAATTGGAAGATGTGATCATCGACGACTCCAGACCAGAACGAGTCGTAAAGATAGGGATCGACGTCCCCAGAGAAATCAGAGAAGAATTGATAGCGTTCTTGAAATCAAAAGCCAAGTGCTTCGCCTGGAGCCAAGAGGACATGACATGCATATCTCCATACGTGATGCTCCACAAGCTAAACGTCGATCCGAAGTTCACCCCAGTCAAGCAGAAGAGGAGGAAATTTGCTCCCGAACGCAACAAAGTTGTAGACGAAGAAGTAAAAAAATCTCCTCGAGACAGGCAAGATACGAGAAGCGAAGTACCCCAACTGGCTCGCCAACGTCGTTGTCGTCCAGAAGAAGAACGAGAAGTGGAGAGTATGCGTCGATTTCAAGGATCTTAACAAAGCCTTCCCCAAAGACTCCTTCCCACTCCCTCATATCGACGCCATGGTAGACACGGCGGCAGGACACGAGATGGTAACATTCATGGACGCGTTCAACGGATATCACCAGATACAGATGAATCCCGCCGATCAAGAAAAGACCGCTTTCATAACAAACCAGGGGATATACTGCTACAAGGTCATGCCTTTCGGCCTCAAGAACGTCGGAGCCACCTATCAAAGGCTGGTAAACAAGATGTTCGAAGAACAGATAGGCGACACGATGGAAGTTTACATTGACGATATGCTCGTGAAGTCTAAACAAGCGAAAGATCACGTGACACATCTGAAGGAAGCGTTCCTTGGATACGTGGTAACGCAGAGAGGAATAGAAGAAGCTAGTCCCGAACAGATCAAAGCAATACTTGATCTCAAATCTCCACGTTGCGTGAAAGACATCCAAAAGCTGACAGGAAGAGTCGCCGCGTTAAACAGATTCATCTCCAAAGCTTTCGAAAAAAACCAACTCTTCTACGATACTCTCAGGAAAAATGAGTCTTTCTCCTGGACAGAACAACATGAAGAGACCTTCACGGAGCTCAAGAACTACTTGACGAATCCCTTACTCCTATCGAAGCCTAAGGAGGGAGAGCCTTTGTTTGTATATCTAGCAGTCTCTGAGATGGCTATTAGCGCCGTGCTCGTAAGAGAAGAAGGGGAAGAACAACAACCCGTCTACTACGTGAGCAAGACGTTATCGTCAGCAGAAACAAGATACTCCGCCATGGAAAAGCTAATCTTAACACTAGTAATGGCGTCGGTGAAGTTGAAACCATACTTCGAATCCCACACCATCGTAGTAAGAACCACGTCGCCTTTAAAGAACATATTGAAGAAGCCAGAACTGTCGGGAAGGATGACGAAATGGACAGTTCATCTCGGCGGCTATGACATCATCTACGAAGGAAGGAAAGCAATCAAATCCCAAGCATTGGCAGACTTTGTGGCGGATTTCAGCCCGACTCTAGAACAAGAAGCGGTCTCACAAGTAAACAAGGTAGAATTCGCGTAGTGGTCCTTGTACACAGACGGAGCAATGAACCAGAACAGGGTAGGATTAGGCATCGTCCTAAAATCGCCACAAGGGGATAGGGTTGTCCAAGCCATAAGATGCGACTTCAAAGCGACGAATAACGAAGCCAAATACGAAGCCTTAATTGTCGGTCTACGCGTCTCCATCGACCTACAAGTCCAAAAGCTTGATATTTACTGTGATTCGTTGCTGGTAGTCAACCAAGTTCGAGGTGAATACACCACTAAGGACTCGAAGATGACCTTGTATCTCAAAGTGGTAAAAGACTTGTTTGAGAAATTCGAATGCTGCCAAATCAAACAGATCCCCAGAGACGCTAACGCGCAAGCCGACGCGTTGGCAAAGCTTGGCTCATCCATCGACCCGAGAGAATATCAGAAAATCCCTTTCCTTCATCTAAGCAACGCATCCATCAACAAGGAAGAAACTCTTGAATAAACGCTCACAGTAAGAAGTCAAGACTCATGGGTAACGCCTTACTACGAGTGGTTGCAACACGGACGCCTCCCGGGTAACGCGTACGAAGCAAGGTTGTTAAAGCAAAAAGCAACTACCTTCATAGTAGACAAGGGCCAACTACTAAAGTGGGCGTCAAACGGTATGTTTTTAACGTGCCCAACAGTTGAAAAAATCCAAGATATTCTACACGAGCTACACAACGGAGAATATAGAAATCATTCAGGAGGAAGAAGCCTAGCCGCCAAAGCACACTCAGCGGGATATTATTGGCCCACGATGAGACAAGACGCGATGAATCACGTCAAAAGGTGCGACACTTGCCAAAGACACGCCCTAATTCCACATCAGCCGGCGGAGAAGCTCCACTCCATAACGTCTCCTTGGCCATTCATGCAGTGGGGAATGGACATAGTAGGGCCCATGCCCTTAACCCTAGGACCGAAGACACTAATGCTCGCTGTTACAGACTACTTCTCCAAGTGGATAGAAGCCGAAGCATTCAAGAGTATTAAAGATTCCCATGTCATCTCCTTCATCGAGAGAAACATCATCATGAGATTCGGAATCCCTCATACCATTGTATGCGACAACGGATCACAATTTATTAGCAAGAACATCGTATCGTTCTGCGAAGACAAAGGTATACGTCTTGTCTACTCGACGCCAGTTACCCTCAAGCGAACGGACAAGCAGAATCAAGTAACAAGGTCATTATGAGTAATCTCAAGAAAAGGATAGAGGCATGCAGAGGAAATTGGGAAGATCAACTCCAAGCAATATTATGGGCCGACAGAACAACGCCTAAGAGAGAGACGGGAAGAACACCATTCTCTCTCGTGTACGGTTGTGAAGTCGTTCTGCCAATCGAGGTGGAGGTACCAACAGAAAGATATCGGTCTCTCCCCGAGGAAAGAAATACTCCAATAATGACGTTCATGATAGATACCGTATACGAGCTAAGAGATAACGCAGCGTTGAGAATGGCGGCACGGAAGCAAATCGCCGCCCGAAGCTATAATCGACGAGTAAAAGCGAGAACTTTTCAAGTAGGAGACTGGGTCTTAAGAAAAGTATTCCCAAACACTGAGGATAAGAGCGTCAGTAAACTCGCCGCGTCCTGGGAAGGCCCATACCAAGTAGCACAAGTCGTAGGGAGAGGAGCCTACGAACTCGTTACGCCAGAAGGAATACCACTGATGCGTTCATGGAACGCGACACATCTTAAGAAGTATTACCATTAGAGAACGTGATAATTGATTTGATTTCTACCTATTCTTATGCATATCTTAGATTCCTTATTATGTCCAAGCATGTTTTGGCGTCAAGACGACAAGGGGTCGTCGAGACTAGGGGTAGATGTCTTAGCTCGTCGAAATTCATGAAGTCTTCGTTAATACACAAGTATGCACTTTCTTGTCCGATATGCAATACATGCCGAGTTGTTTCATTTCAAAATACTTGCTCTGTGTCTATGACGTAACACGAAGTAAAAGAAGGCCGCGGTGAAAATCCACGCCGGGGGCGAATTTCGTTAGCCTACGCGTTCAAGGCTCCATCTACGTGTACGCAACGTTAGCCGAACCGCCGACTCCGAGTCGACGCTTCCCATGATTGTTAGCGACGTGTGGCAATGGTCATGGGGAATGAAGCCCGGTACCTCACGAAACCGGCACGGTCCGCTGAGCAAAGAAGGGAAACCAATTGCCACGACCACTCTCCAGGAACCCGTACTCGCGCCTTCCATGACCCCTCTGAGATTCATGAATCCACGGGCAAAACGCCAAACCGGCTGGAAGGCGTCCACTGGCATCGTAAGTCCAAACAATCGAGAAATCGGACGCTACACGATGAATAGGCCCGTCGATTAAAAGAGTTCGACGTCGACCTAACGCTAGCGTGTGGCAAAGGATCCACCAAAAAGTAAGGGGTAACGTCACAAGCTGAAAAAATCACACGCTGACCTACGTCCGCCACTCGCTTCGGGTTCGGAGGAAATGCTGGACCCAACCTTCATGTAAGCCGACAACATAACAAAAGCAGCCGCAATGATCAGAACAATACCAGGGGTAGAAAAATCGAAACCTCGAAGATGAGATTAAAAACAAAAGCAAAGATCGACCTACGCGTCAAAGTAAGAAATGTTTGGCGAACCCGACTCCATAGAAGATCTGAAGCCAAATTTGCCAAAAGGAGATAGTACTCCTACCAAAAGTTAAAGATAAGCAAAAACCTTACGAAAAGAGAGAAACAATAAGTATCCAATGCATATTCAAAAAGAAATCGCCACACAGGAACGTGACGAAAAGACAAACTCCATAGTCCACAAACGCAGTCGTGCAACAAGCAAAAAGAAAAAATCCTATGAACTATGAAGAAGGAGAGACATCCTCATCCGCAAGAACAACGTCGCCATCTAAAGCAACATCGGCGTCACTAGGAGCTAAGACTGGCGAGTTCGAGGGAAGGCGTATAAGAGAAACCCCCTCAGGCAGAACAGGATAAAGAACAGAAAATTCGCTACACTCACGCTCCACATCCTAATCTACGTGGCGACCCACACCAAATTCCTCCATGGTCTCAATACGAGATGACCACGAATAGTAAGTACTAGTCTCTCACAAGTTCTTCTCGTACACCTTTGCTCTCTCCTCAGCGTCGACCTCAAGGGACGCGACCTTCCCAGTCAACACTTCGACGCGTCGCGCCAGTACTCCCCTCTGCTTCGCCATCTCCAATGTTTCCATGCGAGCATCTTTCTCAAACGTCGTAAGACGAGCAATTTTCTTATTAAGTTCCTTGATCTTCTTACAAAGATCGCTCACCTGACCCTTCAAGGTCTCCTCGGATTCGGAGTACTTATGGAAACGTTCCCAGATACACAGCGAAGCTTGGAAGGCCTGAAAGACCCCAACAGATAAGAAACGACAGAACGCCAAAAATAAAAACAAAAAGACAAGAAAAGGTACACACCTGTCACTGTGCCACGAGAGAATCGCCCAAAACGTCTATGGCTTGCATAGAAAGATAGTGGTTCCAAGAAGAAGAAGAAGCCAGAGCTTGAATCGCCGGGATAAAGTTACGCATAGGTGCTACGGAACGAGACACCATCGCGGGAAAATCGCTCACTTCAACATATGTAACGGAAGCTGCACCGGGATGCTTTGTTTTGCTCTTCTCGCTCTTCGTCGACGGGTCTATGAGAGGCTCCTCCGTCCCTACGCTTAGAAGCGCGTCTGAAGACACTTGCACCCCCGTGGCTGATGGAATCGTCTCGTCTACGCATGCTGGAGTAGGAGCAACCTCTTCCTTCACAGCTTTCAACTTATCCTCCGAGATACACCTCCTCTTAGCAGTAATCAAGTTGTTAGCAGACTCTTGACGAGTACGAGATGCGACGCCTGAAGTAAAGCTACACTCAGTACAAAAGATAAAAAGAAAATCAGCGCGTAACTTATACGAGAGAACTCACCTCGAGAAGGGGTAGGGGTCGCGATACGATGGAATCGCCATGACTTTCTTGGTAATCTCCTCTGACTCCTCCCGCGTCACAATAGCATGGATATCAACTACACATGGAGTCACACGTGAGAATAAGCGTCAAGATACATAAGTCTAAAGAAAATCATAAAAGTAAAGAAGCATACTGGAAGGAGTCCACTCTTCAAGCAAGAAAGCGCAATCTTTCCCTAAGGTAGATTTCCTGATGAAATAGAATTTATCTGCCCAGCCACGGTCGGACGAAGTTCCTTCATTCACCAAAGGGGGCACCTCGACGCGAGATTTGATGTTGATTCTGCCCGCCGAAGGAGTAGAAAGTATGCAAGAATGCATGACGTCGGCGATCGTGAACACGATGTCAAAGTTATCCAAAATATGATCCAACACCGCCAAACCTCTCCAGGCACTCAGAAGAACTTGCCCTACCGCGATGCCCAGAATAGTCAAGAAAGACTGGATTAAGGGAGAGAATGGAAAACAATGTCCGACCAAGAAAGGGTACTCGTAGACTCAAATCCATCCTGGGTGTAAGGCGTCAGCGAACACGTCGGGAGGAGGAATGGCAATCTCCACATGAGCAGAAAGTCCGGCTATGGAACGAAAATACTCAATGTTGCGAGCCGAAGAAGAACGGCGGTTGACATCGCTGAGAATTATCTTAGGATCGTAGACAATCGGAGCCATTGAGAAGAGAGAATAAAAATTAGGGTTTGTAAAGAGGATCACGGGTGAGAGGAAAAAGAAAGCCGGAACGGGCTTAAATAGGGAAGGAGATAAGACCCCGTTCGAGATTTTCCAAGAATCGATTCGTTACCGTTAGAGACAAATCCGAACGTTGGGTAAATAGCCATTGGAGCTGATACGAGTTGGTTAGCCGCATTAAATGAGAATCGAAGAGAAGAGATTATTACGAAATCAAAGTTTCGGTTTGAGTAAATATCCAACGCGTTCCGAATCTGACGAAGACGTATTCCTTGAAGAAAGAAGGCGTCTCCCAACTCTACTAGACATCAAGCCCTATAAGACACCTTAGGGGTATTGTTTGTGCCTAAAAATACGACGAGTAAGGAACGCGTGATAAGCTACGCATAGAGTGATCATGTCGATGTGACGGGAAGGAATGAGGATGTCGTCAACGCGACGAGACGCGACGAAGATCTCGTTGACCTTGAAGATTAAGTCGGCCGAGTAGATATTATCTTATTACTTTTTATATTGTTGTAATTGGTAAAAGATACGAAAGAGAATATCTTTTACCTTATTATTATATCGTCATTAGATAAAAGGAAAAGATAAAATCTCGTTTCCTAAAAGATATCATTAGGGTTAGCCTATAAAAGGAGGCTAACGCCTGCTTTGTAATCATTCAGCCACCACACGAGTATTACTAAGTTCAAGCTTCAAACCCTAAATTCCTATATCGTTCTTGAGTGTTGATATTATACCATATTCTTTGATCTTTGGCCTACAATTGCTTAGTTATCATCTCGTTGGTAATTTCTCTACAAACAGTCGTCGTTAAGGTGCAACTCGATGCTTTCTGCAAGACCTGGGCCGAAGATAAAAGTGTGAGTGAGAAGACGACATCAGAACTCGCCATAGAAAACGAGAGGCTACGTTCTGTGATCAAGGAACTCAAGGCGGAATCCGTAGGACGACATACGTACGTTCGAGGCCAGAGCGTTGCTCGACGCCTCGATATGGACGTCGTCGCCGAGGAAGATGAAGCTTATGGATTCAAGGAGTATCAAGACGGTATCCCCTCCAAAGAAACGATGCCGAAAGAAAAGACCGAGAAAGAGAGGACGCCAAGCGCCATCGCCTCGTTGGTGGAGAAACAAGTCGGCGCCCTAAGGAAGGAGATGCTACAGATGCGCGGAGCACCTAAATCCATAGTTCCCGAGCACGAGTTAGGATATAATAAGAGCCCCTTTATCAACGCCATCGCCGTCCAGGAGACCGGTAAGAAGTTCACCGTCGCCGATCTCCCCGTCTATGACGGATCCAAAGATCCCGAAGAACATATCTTGCTTTACAAGGCAAAGCTCTCCACAAGTCCCATCGATCCAGAACTAAGAGAAGCCATGACGTGCAAATTCTTCAGCTCAACGCTGAAAGGTCCCGCCTTGACTCGGTTTATCCATCTCCCCAGAGGAAGTATCTCGTCCTTCGCCGAACTCTCCAACGCGTTCCGCCTACAATTCGCCAGCAGTAAGATGTTTGCAAGACAACCTTCAGACCTCCACAACATACGCATGGAGAAAGGCGAGAACATAAGGGCCTTCATGAAGCGTTTAAATGACGAGAGGATCAATATCCCATATTGCAACGAGTCCACTATTGCCGACGCGTTCAAACGAGCTCTTCCGCGAGACAGTGACTTGTACAAGGAATTGACAAAGACTCGACCTGATTTCTTCGCCGTAACCAGGGAAAGGGCCATAGAAGCAATGCGCCTCGAAGAAGATCTCCACAGACACGCCAAGGACAACTCTCGCTCTCAACGTAGACGGACTTCTCCGCATAGAATTTTTCCCGACGTAGGCACCACGAATGCCAGGAACGAGGAGACCGCCACGATAGGAGAAATAAGCCATTCCAAAGATAGCCACCCATGGTACACAACGTGAGCGAGTTCAACAACGTCTACGTGGTCGAGAGAGGTGTCTATATGAAGACCGATGCATTGCGAGTTATGAGTGCGATGGAGAGGCTACGTGACGTGCAGTGGCCAAAGAAGTCAAACCCTGGAAGAAAGCCTGGATCAGGGAAGGGGTATTGTGAGTTTCATAACGATACCGGCCACACTACAAATGATTGTTACACCTTGAGAAGGGAAGTATTGAGACTCCTGAAGAGAGGAGACTTGAAAGACTTGCTCTCTAGAGAAGGAAGAGACGTCTTCGAGGGAGTAAAGAGAGAGAGGAAGTCTCCAACTCAACCGCCGCCGCCATCAGGTCACACAAGGACCGTCCACACTATCTTCGGAGGCTCCTCCATGAGTGGCTACACTGCGTCTGCCGCCAAGAGAAATGCCAAAACTTCACGTAGTGAAGGCGACGCTATTCCAATCTATCACGTCAGATCCATCAAGGAAGATTATACGATCACGTTCGAGGAGCCAAACAAAAATGTGGACCATCACGACGGGTTAGTTATCTCACTCACCATTAGTAATTGCAAAGTTAAGAGGATCCTTGTTGACAACGGGAGCTCCGCCAACATCATCATGTTGTCCACCGTCAAGGAACTCGGACTCTCCAGTGACGACATGGTAAAGAAATACACCCCCCTTGGTGGATCTTATTGAAACTTAAAGAAATCTAATCCTAGTCATGCAAGAAACAAAGAGCAAATAGAAAACATAGAAATTCTCAACATTTTTTATGGAGTTTGCTTATGGTGGATGGTGTTTCAGGAACAAGTAGATTAGGTTGGCGTTCTTTGCCATGAATTCTCGCCATCTTTGGACTCGGAGGCTTTGCCTAAACTTATGCAGAGACACATCGCTCTTATCGACGATCTTATCTCGTAGATTGTTACGGCTTTTCTTACTTTTTCTTGTGGACGAGATCTTTCTTGACGCGTCGGGGATTGCTTTTCCACCCCTAGCTCTTCTCTTGGACTTTTCTTGACTCTTACGGGTTCTATGGTTCTTCGACCTCTTGCTTTCTGGAACTTTAGACCATGAAGACGCCTTTCTCTTCTTAACTTGTCGGAGGGCATAGACTTCAAGTTCCAGCGTGTAATCTTCATCTTCTACTTGGCAAATCTTATTCTTTAACTCGTAGAGTTTGCGTTTCACGTACCTTGTTGGCTCTTCATGGTCTTTTAATTGTTACACCTTGGTCTTCTTATCCAAGGACGCGTTGGTGGTGCTCTTCATTCCGATGTTGTAACATTCTCTTGCAACTTGGGGTTCACCTTTGATCTCTTGGATCCCCCATGGAGACGGGAACTTCAGGGACTGATGCTATGTTGAAGGTATGGCTCTCATGTCATGCAGCCATGGCCTTCCCAAGACGATGTTGTAGGGCGACTCTACTTCAATATATATATATATATACCTCTGGTTATAATCTTATGAACCTAATTTCATCCAAGCATGAACTTAAGCACATTCAATTTTATCTAAAGTCTTGAGCCTTAATGCACAAGTGCAAACTCTTAAAGAAACAACTCTTAATAAAATAGTTCTGAACTTCTCTAACAGTCATGAACTTCTAATATCATATTATGAACCTTATATATAAGATCTTGAACTTCGGAAAATAGTGCGAGATCTCTTTTATAAAATGAACATGATATATTTAATTAAATACAGTAGAAATGGACACTGAATATATGAAGAGCTCTTACTGTCATGAACCTACTATTGAAATATTATGAACCTAATACTAATGAACCTGAATCTCATGTAGATACTATATGCCTTCACTATTTTGAACACTTATCATATGAACCTTACAGTCTAAACCTATAAACCTTACAGTTCGAACATATGAACCTTCATAAAATTCATATTCTTCATATGAAGTTTGTATATTCTATCTAATTCAAGTGTTGAATACTAATCAATTCTAAAAAACCTTGATGTTTCATAGTCAACATGTACGAACCCTAAATATTTGTTCAATGAACGCCAAGTTGAATGTAGAAACCGTTTTTTTTCATGCTTTGGTGTTTAGAAACATATGTAAAGTTCAAAATCTTTTAAACAACTACTGAGACTTTCTAATTCATAGAGAAAATAATGAACAACTTCTAAGAATCTGAAGCATTTAGCATTTTTCAAATCTCGAACCCTAGAAATTTCGAAAACTAACTTGAATCCGTCGATGAAAATAATTTGGATTCGAAGGAAATTGCTGTTGAAACGAGCGAGAATTTCAAACTCGATCGACCGAGAGCGAGAGAAAGGGGAAGGAAAGGGTGTTTGCATCTTTCCCTAAGAATTTTGTTATATTTACAAAATTGTCACCATATCTTCGTTCCCCCTTTTATTTTAATTGTGTACGTAGCTTCATTTGAAATATTGATAAAGATGCTCAATGACTCACATCGATACTTAGTTCTTATCTTAATAAATATTCTTCCTTGGATCCCCCCTAATAATTATATAGAGGTTCTAGGTATTTCATTTAATTATATAGACCCTTTAAAATATAACAGCTGCCCATTTACCTTGTTTTATAAATTGCTGTAGCAGCCACGTGAATTAACATTTTGAGGTACTGCAATCTCCAATCCCAGTGAGCCTAACAAAACTCACTATCAGTAATCAGACAGTAAATTCCTGAAGAATTGCTTATTTCCATTTTTCTTGTGCAAGATCTTTGTTTCTTCAATGAAGTTCATCGTTTGTGCCAATTTTGATGGGTTTGCTTCCCCGGCTGTTTCAACATGTAAATGCAGCCAGCCGCCATAAACATTCCCATAGAAGCAAATGCAATGATAGTTGAAATGTAGATGTACCTAGAGTAGCCCCCCTGTGATTTTCATGTGTTATAAATGGAAGCCAAATTAGAGTTAAAGTATCATAACATGGATTCTAAACCAGTGAAATAGGGAGATTTGCACTATTATCCAAATCCTCGTTTTACATGTATTGTTAATGGTGCACTAATTAAACGGAACTTAGCAAGACACTGGTTTCAAGGACAACTATAGTGCTTTAGAAAACTTACTTGAACAAGAACTATTAGCACAGCCACATTTGCAGGAGCTAGAGAGAGACTGACCATTCCAGAACGAAATTCATTTGGCACATACCTGAGGAAATAACCAAATTCCAATATTCAATCTTCAAATGAATTTATTGTATTTATCTTTTGATTGGTTTGACATGAGATGGTGATATATAAGACTTCGCAAAAAAAAAAGACATACTTTGTCCGGAGCTTGGCAAGTGAAGGCAAAATCAGCCCAGCACAAAGAAGAAACAAACAGAAAAGAGTCACCAAAACGCCAACTTCCTGCAGCACACAACAAGTACTCAAGTTTTGAGCACCCGGTGTCATAAGATGGTAGAACATATAGCCATAACTAGTTTGAATTACATATAATAGGAATCGGTTTCAAGATATATGTACTTGATAATCATAAGCCACAGCTGACAAGACAAATCCAGCTGCAATAAATGCAAAAATGAGATACTCCTCAACCCGAATAGATGATATTCCACTGGTGAACCAGGGAAAAAATGTGCTTCCTAGCTGCCTTGCACCCATCAAAATTGGATAAATCAATCCAAGATGCACCTCACGCCCATCAGCCTAAAACACAAGGGTATGTAATGAGAAGGCCAGCATAGAGAAAACAAAGACACCTATTACAATGTTACAGTTGTAGATTCAAATTGATTTCAAAAAACAACGATATTTTGAATTGTACCACAATAGTTGGAGCCCACAGAATCCAGAATACAGTGATAGAGAAATGAAGGCAAGCTTGGGCACATCCCAATAGCAAAATCCTCTTATCTGCCAAGAGTGCAATACCCATTAATGATCACAGGAAGTATGCATACAAGATTAAAAGCTGTCTTGTCCAATATGCAGGCCAGCGGTTAAACAGACCTGAGTGGTACAACCGAATAAATCTGAAAACACAATGCCTTACAGTAACAAGAAAATATCATCTCCTCAAGTATTAACAACAGAAACTTAATTTACATGAAGAAAAACCTGCAACATGGTTGAGCTTACCCTTAACAACAAAAATAAAACAATTTTCAAAATCATGTATTCTAAAGCTCTTTGAGCTTTGATCAAAGGATCATGCAGTCTTTTAAAGAAGAAAAGCATAGCACGGCATCAACCATACATTGTATCAATATAAATGTTCCAGAATTTACTTGACAAAACTACACCCATTAGATAATCTTTGTCAAATAGCGTAAGAATCCAAAACCCTTTCCGCATATTTTTCTATGAAATATAGTGGTGAAAAGCAGGATATAACTTTTTACAAGAAAAAATGTAGAACATAATTGGCAACTGATTCTATATGAAAGTTCAGGAATTGTCCAGACTAAACAACTTGTTATCCAAATTTATTTCCGAGCAAATAGTAATAATGATAAATTGTTCATAAACATTAATCAATCTTACCTCCAAGAATACATTCAACAAAGGATCTTCTATAGTCACTTAGTGT
This sequence comes from Oxyria digyna, assembly GCA_029168935.1. Classification (NCBI taxonomy): domain Eukaryota; kingdom Viridiplantae; phylum Streptophyta; class Magnoliopsida; order Caryophyllales; family Polygonaceae; genus Oxyria; species Oxyria digyna. The sequence goes on from JAPVLV010000005.1 coordinate 22,719,542, forward strand.
TCTACTTGCAGGAAAATCAGTCCAGCATCTAGTAACAAAAATTATAATGATCACTCCCATAACAATGGCTGCAGTCGAAGGAGAAACTATGGTCATCTTTGAACCATAGGCAATTAGCCAGTTTGCAAGAATTTGGCTTCCTACAAAAGTTGCACACTCATAGAAAACCATCAGCCAAAAGGTATCATTCAATGTATCTTGCCTGTGGCCGAGCTGCAAATACACAAATGGATAAGAAAACTACTTGACAAAAATTGCTTTATCAGCTAAACTAAAGGAGCTTCATTTCCGAATTCAGTAGGATTTATGTTTTAAATCTCAGCAAGTGCACAACATAAAATAAATAAATGAAGAGCATCATACATACCTTCTCATGCTCAATCACCATCCATGTCTCAAAACTGAACAAAAATATTGAACTTGAGAGGGACAAGAAGATACTTGCTATCCAAATTGTAGGCTGAGTTGAAACTCTTTTCCATATGCCAACAATCAAATGAAGAACAGAGAAGACAACACAAATTTTCTTTTGACCTCTGCAAACTTAAGCAACTAGTTAAAAATTTGCATCTAACGAACTGCTTACAAAATGAAAAGCAAATCCTTCAGAATTAGATGATCGAGAGCAATAATATAGCTTAGAGTCCCAATCTCAATGACATGTCAATGTCTACATGTTTACCCATCACAAGCAATGATCCTATAGGCATGTGGCTAGCACAATTTTAAAAAGTTAAGCAATGCATATAAAGTAACAAATTTTTGTTGTAGCATTTTCATTATCTACCTTGTAGTTTTACAGAACTCACGCCATTCTCCCTAAAAATTGTGATAGATATATGTTCTATCATAAGTTTAAGGCAGTATTTTCATGGACCAGAAACGATCCTTGTATTGCTACATAGTACAGTAAGGTCGTATGATACAAAGACAAGAAGAGCAGGGCATGATCAGAGAAAGTATGTTAGAAATACTAGGGAACTTCTTGTGTAAAAAGAAGTAGCCACCAACAATTGGAAACTCCCAGAAAATCAAAATAGAGAAGAAAGAGTGGAGTAGCACAGATAGGAAGTTGAAATTAAAACAAATACTTACATGACATCAGAGAGCATGCCTAGGAAAGGGGCAATGAAGAGCGAAGCCAAGCATCCAGCGGATAGGGAGAGCGACATCTGCTCCTTTACAAGGCCGCGGGTGGCTAGCTCATACTCCCCAAACACCGACCAAAAACCTTCCAACACCGAACACAGAGAATAGATGAAAAGGAATTTCCTCTGGAACCGGAGAAAAGAGGAGGAGATTCCAAGGTCGAAGAGAGGAATTGGCCGAGTGGTAAAGTGTGGGAGAAGGGAAATTGAGAGAAAACAGGAGATAACAAGGAATATGAAGATCGAGGGATCTGGTTCCCATACCTCTGACTGGATTACCACAGCCATTGATGAAGACGGATTGCAGATATAATCAAAGCCTGTTTGAGAGATCCGCCATCGATCAATGTTCGAGGCAGAGATCTGAGCAAAATGATTCAATTTTGTACTACTCCTCCGTCCCTAAATTGTTTTTCTAACACTATTTGGTTGAAAAGAATCATACAAGGTAAAATATACGAATTTTTTTCTGAAATGGGCTTTTTTTCAAAAAAAATTCCCGACGTAGGCTCGTTTCAAAACAATTTCCCAAAATAGGCACTTATTTCAGCTTCGGAATTTTTTTACGTGTGAGAGACGCTGGTTGAACCAGCGTCTCTCCTCCGAAGCTGAAGCTATTTTTTTTTGATTTTTTTATGTATAAGAGACGCTGGCCGAACCAGCGTCTCTTATACATATTTTTTTTTTAATTCCCCGTGTAAGAGACGCTGGTTGAACCAGCGTCTCTTACACGTAAAAAGTTTAAAAAAAAAAAAATATTTGTATAAGACGCTGGTTGAACCAGCGTCTTATACAGTTTTGTTTTTTTTTAATTCCCCGTGTAAGAGACGCTGGTTGAACCAGCGTCTCTTACACGTAAAAAGTTTTTAAAAAAAAAACTTTTTTGTATAAGGCGCTGGCCGAACCAGCGCCTTATACCCTATTTTGTTTTTTTTGTTTTTTTCAAAGTGTGTATATATATATATTATTACACATGACTTACTCGTGTTTGGATGGCTCGTATGGGCTCGTTTGAAATCGGAATCGATCACGACCGATTTCGTTGGGTCCGTATTGATCCCATCTTTCACCAGATATGTCTCTCGCTCGATTCTGATTTCGAACGAGCCCATACGAGCCACCCGAACAAGCGTAAGTCTCGTGCGTACCTTCTACTGTAAATGGATATTTACAATTCGTTCCTCCATATCACGCGATGAGAGACATATCTGGTGAAAGCTTGGATCAATACGGACCCAACGAAACTGGTCGTGGTCAATTCCGATTCCGAACAAGCCCATACGAGCCATCCGAACAAGCGTAAATCTCGTGCATACCTTCTTTCACTCGTTTGAAATCGGAATCGATCACGACCGATTTCGTTGGGTCCGTATTGATCCAAGCTTTCACCAGATATGTCTCTCATCGCGTGATATGGAGGAACGAATTGTAAATATCCATTTACAGTAGAAGGTACGCACGAGACTTACGCTTGTTCGGGTGGCTCGTATGGGCTCGTTTGAAATCGGAATCGATCACGACCGATTTCGTTGGGTCCGTATTGATCCAAGCTTTCACCAGATATGTCTCTCATCGCGTGATATGGAGGAACGAATTGTAAATATCCATTTACAGTAGAAGGTACGCACGAGACTTACGCTTGTTCGGGTGGCTCGTATGGGCTCGTTTGAAATCGGAATCGATCACGACCGATTTCGTTGGGTCCGTATTGATCCCAGCTTTCACCAGATATGTCTCTCGCTCGATTCTGATTTCGAACGAGCCCATACGAGCCACCCGAACAAGCGTAAGTCTCGTGCGTACCTTCTACTGTAAATGGATATTTACAATTCGTTCCTCCATATCACGCGATGAGAGACATATCTGGTGAAAGCTTGGATCAATACGGACCCAACGAAATCGGTCGTGATCGATTCCGATTTCAAACGAGTGAAAGAAGGTATGCACGAGATTTACGCTTGTTCGGATGGCTCGTATGGGCTTGTTCGGAATCGGAATTGACCACGACCAGTTTCGTTGGGTCCGTATTGATCCAAGCTTTCACCAGATATGTCTCTCATCGCGTGATATGGAGGAACGAATTGTAAATATCCATTTACAGTAGAAGGTACGCACGAGACTTACGCTTGTTCGGGTGGCTCGTATGGGCTCGTTCGAAATCAGAATCGAGCGAGAGACATATCTGGTGAAAGATGGGATCAATACGGACCCAACGAAATCGGTCGTGATCGATTCCGATTTCAAACGAGCCCATACGAGCCATCCAAACACGAGTAAGTCATGTGTAATAATATATATATATATACACTTTGAAAAAAACAAAAAAAACAAAATAGGGTATAAGGCGCTGGTTCGGCCAGCGCCTTATACAAAAAAGTTTTTTTTTTAAAAACTTTTTACGTGTAAGAGACGCTGGTTGAACCAGCGTCTCTTACACGGGGAATTAAAAAAAAACAAAACTGTATAAGGCGCTGGTTCAACCAGCGTCTTATACAAATATTTTTTTTTTTTAAAACTTTTTACGTGTAAGAGACGCTGGTTCAACCAGCGTCTCTTACACGGGGAATTAAAAAAAAAATATGTATAAGAGACGCTGGTTCGGCCAGCGTCTCTTATACATAAAAAAATCAAAAAAAAATAGCTTCAGCTTCGGAGGAGAGACGCTGGTTCAACCAGCGTCTCTCACACGTAAAAAAATTCCGAAGCTGAAATAAGTGCCTATTTTGGGAAATTGTTTTGAAACGAGCCTACGTCGGGAATTTTTTTTGAAAAAAAGCCCATTTCAGAAAAAAATTCTAAAATATACTGTAGTTGTTTAATTGATATCAAATACTAATTTAAGGATATCAAAATTTCGCAATTTTAACTAACTTGTAACGAGAGATACTGACCAAATAAAATGTATATCGACAAATGTGTTCATTTGAAATGGCAAGATCAAAAGGGACGAGAGAGTATAATAGTTATAGACTTATGGACACAAAGGCAAAGGATTCAAAATCTTAATCTAAATTAGAGGTTTCTCCAATTAATCACATTGTATTTAATGCTCTGTTTCTAATTTATGTATTTTCTCAAAAAAAATTCTCATCTCTTTCCTACGTTTACGAATTTGTCACTCAAATGAAGATTTTGACCCACCGACATATGTCTATAGTTGATCTGTATGAAACTTATCATCATCTTTTACTCTTCGGTTCCGCAAAGGGTGAAGTTTTATAGGCCGTAAAACTCGCGCTTAGCGCAGGCCCAAAAAGTCTAGTCAATTACTAATTACTAAAGTCGGAGCAATAGTTGTTACGTGTTAATCAACTACTAGATACAGTTTTCGCGCTCCGTGCGAGGAAATTATATATTTTCATACGTGGTTCAATCTAGTACGTTGTATGCATTATTTGTTAATATTATTGTTGTTGCTTTCAAATTTGTTAATATTTGGAATTATAAGTATTTTTATTTCCTCATATTTATATTTGGAGTAATTTGGAGACATAATATTAATTCATATATATAATGTTTTGTGGAAATGACTCAAAAATCTTAACCTTCAACGATTTCCGTGCACAAAATGAACATTGACAACATAAATCTTTAATACGAATGAGATAAAAGTTCAAAACTACATTGGTAAAGTTTTAGTTCTAATTTAATAGTAATTCTTTTTAATCATAATAAACCCAACATAAAAAAGCGAAAAAAACATGCCAAGAGAAATTGTTGTGGGAAATATTAAGGTTTAAGAATGGAAAATTAGGAGTATTGGTTGTGGTAGAGATATATAACAATTACATTAATTTTTGACAAAAGACAACCAACTTTTTAATATATAAGAAAAGAAGATAAGATGTTAGATATTAAATTAAATTAGATTATAATTAGGATAAGATGATTAATTAATGAAAACAAAATGACTTAAATGGAATCAAAAAGACTTAAATGGATTTAGAGTTAATGATAATTAATGAATAAAAACAAAAAACTTAAATGAATTTAGTATTAATTAGTTACCGATTGTATTAATTTTTTTCATTGGATAGCTAGTCTTTATATAGATAAGACTAGATCCGGAACCCCACGCTTCGCGCGGAAAAATCACGGTTTTCCGTTTGTGGTTAGTCATTAAATAGACCCTAAATTTAAAATGAGTGAACGATGATATAATACCATTCTACAAACACGTAAAATAAAAATACAACTATTGCAACGGTGGTTACAACCAAAATCAAGAATGAAGAACTCGAGAAGGCGTTTGGATATACTGCAATAGGCAAAACATATTTATACCCAAAAAAACCTTAAGTAAAATCATCTTTCAATTCAGCAATCAGGTGAGAAGATGAAAAGTCAAAGAGAAGAAAAAGGGATGAATATCAACGGAAGAAATAAAGGCTAATCAATAAATCAAATTTAACTCACTAACTCATTTAGGCCCGATGTATTAATTATTGTGGCTCGGTACGGATTGATATCACTTTGTCAAATCCATCAATTTTTATATAGATATAGATATATAAATATATAATATATAGATAGATTAAAATATCTAATTAACCCATATTAATTTTTAACCGAAGAAGGAGTGGACGTCAGGATAAAACGAATGGATTGACGAACAGGATCACATAGGAATGAGTTTGGAGGTTGTGGTAGAGGAAGGAGACAAAGACGATGTGTTATTATTTAGTGATGAAATTAACATTTAAGAAAATAGATGATTAGAATAAAGATTTAAAATATAAATATTTATTAGGTACAAATTGACATTACTTCATCAAACTCAACAATTTATATATATATATATATATAGAAAGAGGTTCAAGTGAGAACACTTCCTTAGGAGAGAACTGTGTTAAAGTGAGAACCACCTAGAGCCGTTAGATGCAATGCAATCGGACGGTCCATTTATACCCTTCATCTGAATGCGCTCTCTGGCATAGTGGCATCTCCTTTGTCTTCTTCGTCCCAACTCAAACACACCATCCACCGCTCCCGACTTTCACAGCTCTGGCTCCGTCACCGACTTACTCCGCCGCTACTTCACTCTCTTCAAGCAGTCCTCCACCCCCGCTACCCCTCCCTTCTCTGTTTCTGCCTCTCTCGCCTCCTCAATTTCGGATCCGTCTCCATCGCCTCCAAATGCTCCTCCGAGCCTCTGCTTCCTGGTACTTCCAGCAGTAGCGATGGATCCCCTATATCCTTCTCCGGCGGCTGGCTTTATTGTCCAATGACTTGCGCCGATGTCTTCTCTCCTTCTTCTGTCTTCCTCTCGCCTGATCGTATTCTCAGCCTGAATGAGGTTAGTTAAAGAGATTCAATTTTAGGGTTTCCGCTTTAAATTTCATCAACTCTTAAATTGCGGTGGTTGTGATTAATTAGGGTTATCAGAAGGACACAAAAGTGGTGGTTACAATGACCGTGGAAGGAAGCCCTGGTCCTGTACGAACAATGGCCAAATTGGGGTCAAATGTGGACCAAATTATTAAGCTGGTGATCGAAAAGTATGGAAAGGAAGGTCGAACGCCCAAGTTGGATAAAAATGCATCTTCTATCTATGAATTGCATCTCTCCTATTTCAGCCTTGAAAGTAAGTTTCTAGCTGAGTTGCAGCCTCTTCAACCAGCATGATTGACTTCGAGCTCTCAGATAACCTGAGGTCTACTATGTTGTGCAGTTCTTGAGATTTATTCAATTTTTTAGATTTGTGCAAATTCTATTTATTTTACCTGCTTCTTCTGGTGCATAATGCTATCATGCCATTGCTCTTTTTTTGTTGTTGCTATTTACAGTTCTTTAGGAGCACAACCTTTTCGTCTTTGCATTCTCAATCGAATAGGGGAATTATGAGGTAAATTGGTGGCATGCTTCCTACTTTCTTTAATTTGCTGGAAATAGTGTATAACTAGGGCTTTTGTTGCTTCTCTCTATTGCTTGCTCGAAAATCGACTTTGGCGTGCAAGCCTGGCTAGTGGCTACTGATTCTTGCTTTGTTGTTTTTGTATTGATTTTATGCCCAACAATTCAGAAAGGATGATTTCTATTTTATTGTACAGACTTGTGGCCATCCAATATATCATCCTGCTTACCATTTGGTATCTAAAATTCTGCCACTCGATCATGAAGATTTTCAGAGGGATGATCCAAATCCTACAAACTGGGTTGCTGAGTTTAGTAATTGTCTTGAAGATTCACTCATCAACCAAAGGTACTTGTTCTTGTTCTTTAAACATGTTGAGTTTATGGATGCTGATATGTCGCCCTTTGAATTTCTCTGTTTTTTGCAGGTGGGGACTCTTACTGTTACCGGCCTTTGTTGAGGAAAAAAACATACAGTGGCTCCTTCTGTTTTAGTAAGGGGAAGACATTATGAGTTTTGTTGGATCTTCTATTGCTTCTGGTTATTTTTTTATTTCTTGTTCATCTCCATTGCTAGCATTCTAGATTCCAAAGGTTTTATGTGCCATTCGGATTGCACTCGCTATTGTATTTGAGGGGAAAATTAGTAATCATTCACTAAAATTGATAATTAAGGGTGGTTGTAGCTCGGATGAACATTGAATTTTACCTCTTCTATTCTCAGAATCTACTGGTTCTATCAATACCTAATGATTTCCTGTTCAGCTCATATCTAATGTGAAATATCTTTCAGGTTGATGTCACTGAACAAGGGCTGATTTGTCTGAAGGTTGTGATCAAGTGTGTGGAGGAGCACAAAATCGACCAACAGTATTTGCTAGACCTACTTTAGAAACGAGTGATGCAGCTTTAGAAGGTAGAGAAGACGAGAGCAACTGACATTTAAACGCCTCCACGTGCTAAACCTGAATCACGCCTTGTGCTACTCCCGAATCACGTCACTTGCTTCTTTCGATCCCGCGCACTTGCTTCTTTCGAAGCATGTCACGTGCTACTCTTGAATCCTCCACGTTCCACTCTCGAAATCTCCTCCAACAAGTCAGATACAAATGTAAGCCCTAGAATTTCACCTCCTGAACTCATCTTAAATTACATCATAATTTAAGATCCATGTCCTAGGATTTCATTTTATATAGCACGGTTTTCTGCTGAATTTTATTATCAACTGTTTTGCTGAATATGGTTACACTTACCTGTTTGATGTTAACTCTTCCCTCTGAGAAAACACATCATAATTTAATGTCTTAGGATTGTCATTTGATATAGCATGGATATTTTAGCTGAATTTAGTTATCAAACTATTTTGCTTAATATGTTTACTCTATTCTTTTGATGTTAACTCCAAGAATGAATGTGACGGAAGGTGCTGCTCGGCCACACCCTCAAGGATCCTTCAGATCTGGTGCAATCACGGTCAAGTGAAAATCTTGTCTTTTTTGCGGAAGCATGGGCTCAGAATATCAGTTACCAAGGATGCAACAGGTTTTCACGCATTATTCGAATGTCATGCCGATGTTGAGGTGTGGCGACTTGTTCCATTTACGCATTTGTGTTTTTGGGGTGCATTCAAGTCAGACAACTGCTGATGTTGTTCATGAAGCTCGCAGATTCCACGCTGAATTCCTGCACTTTACCGATCGACTGGTGTTGGATCGTGCAGCAAACTCCATCCCTCGTCTTGCAAGAGTAACACTTTATTGGACTAGATTGCCGCATGATTTCATCAAAATCAATTGTGATGCCTTTCTTGATGACAACAGTTGTGCAGGATTTGGTTTTCTTGCTCGAGATGTTGTGTGAGAGACTCTCCAATGTCGGAATCAACAACTGATCTAGATTATACATAGCATCAGAAAGATGTAAAAGATGTATGTATGTGCTAAATGTAACCCATAAGATTGTAAAAATTATATTACTAAAGCATTTTTTGAAATATTTATAACAACATTCAGATTAAAACATTTATTCTTTCTCCTTTCTCCTCACACTTGTTATGTTTTGTGTATTAATTCCGGCACAAACTCAAGAGCTTTAGAGAAGATTCATAGCTCGTTCTTGACAACATGGCTTGGCTTGTTCTTGACAACATGGCTTGTTCTTGACAATATTTAATTATGTTATTTGTAAATTTGGCTTGTTCTTGACAATATTTAGTTATTTGTGAATTGCACATTCAGTTATTTGTGAATTGCATAATAAGTTTTTTTGTCAATTGCATACTCAAGTATTTGTAAATTGCATACTCAAGTATTTGTGAACTGCATACTCAGTTATTTGTGAATTGCATACTCAACTATATGTGAATTGCATACTCAGTTTTTAGGAATTACATACTCAGTTTTTGTGACTTACATACTCAATTTTTGTGAATTGCATACTAATATTTTGTTAACTGCATTTTCAGTTTTTGTGAATTGCATACTCAGTTTTTGTGAATTGCATACTCTATTATATCTAGGGCATGTCATGTGCTTTTCGTAGACACGTTATGTGCATCTCTCGAGTCACGTCATGGTTTTCTCTAAGTTAAGACACATGCTTTTCTTAGCCACAGTACTAGCTATTCGGAGCCACTCCACGTGCTTTTTAGAGACATTTCATGTGCTTTTTCCTAGACACGCTATGTGCTTTTCGGAGCCACGTCACGTGCTTTTCTAGGGCATGTCACATGATTTTCATAGTCACGTCATGTGCATCTCCCGAGTCACGTCACGTGCTTCTCCAAGTCAAGACACGTGATAATCTTAGCCATACTACGAGCTTCTCCGAGCCGCATCAAATTCTTTTAGGAGTCACGCCATGTGCATCTCCTAAGGCACGACACATGCTTTTATAGGTCACACCACATTCTTTTAGAAGCAACACCACATGCTTTTCAGAGCCATGTCACGTGCTTTTTCGTGGCACGTAACTAAAATATGTGTCCGAAAAAACAAATAAAATGCAATTCATATGCATCTCGTAACACATAATATATGCATTTCGTAATGTATTGTATATTTGTATGTGCATTTTTGAAAAATAAATTTAAGCCCCAAACTCTTGTATTTCTAAAAGCAAGTTATTTGTGAATTGCATACACAATTTTTGTGAATTGCATACTCGGTTTTTGTAAATTTCATACTCAGTTTTTTTCAATTGCATACTTAGTTTTTTCTAGGGCATGTCACATGCTTTTTTGTAGCCACGTTAAGTGCATCTCCCGAGTCATGAAAAAATGCACTTCATATGCATCTCGTAACACACTATATTTGCATTTCATAATACAAGCTATTTTCCTAAAAAAAGGTAACTAAAAAAATTATGAAATTGGATACTAAGTGATTCTTGAATTGCATACAAGTGTTTCCTGAATTGCATACTAATTGAATTATGAAATTCATACTAATTGATTTGCAAATTTCATATCAAGTGTTTCATGAATTGCATACCAAGTGTTTTTTGGATTGCATACTAAGTGATTTTTGAATTGCATACCAAGTGTTTTCTCAATTGCATACTAAGTGAATTCTGAATTGCATACCAAGTGTTTTCTAAATTTCATACTAATTGAATTATGAAATGCATACTAATTGATTTGCAAATTGCATACAAGTGTTTCCTGAATTGCATACTAAGTGAATTTTGAATCGCATACTAAGTTATTTTTTAATCGCGTAAAGTGTTTTCTGCATTGCATACTAAGTGATTTTTGAATTGTATACCAAGTTTTTCTGAATTGCATACTAAGTGATTTTTTAATTGCATACTAAGTGATTTCTTAATTACATGTCAAGTGTTTTGAAATTGCATACTAATTAAATCATAAAATGCATACTAATTAATTTCCAAATTGCATATCAAGTATTTTATAAATTACATACTAAGTTATTTTGAATTACATATTAAACTATTTTGAATTACATACTAGATTATTTTGAATTACATACCAAGTTTTTTAGCTTAATAAACCATTATCTTGTACAGTCTATTGACTGAAGCCACTCTGAACTGTATCAAATAATTTCAGGTTCTGGTGAATTGGAGTACTACAATCATTGTCAATTTTTTAGCTACTATTTCAAGACAAGGAATGATTAACCGATTAAAATATGCATATCATACAAAACAAGCTCAGGAGTTAACTTTTATATTCAAGAAATACTTTGCTAAAGACTTGACCATTTCTTACAGCACATGCAAACCAAGAACAAAGTGGAAGAACAAACAACATGAATGACAACAGGAAATTGGGCATTTTAATAGTTGCTTTCTTCTTCTACATGCAATGCATCCTTCACTCCAGAGAATCCTTGCCTTTTCAACGCTCATACCGTTCAACTCTTACTCGAGTACTTCTTTGGTGATTGCTGATACCGGCAAGCCATAAACAGCAGGATCCAGTTTACTGACTACAGGAAATTCCTAAGAAGCCAACACAATTTTTGTAAAAAGTTAAATCATCTGCTTCTGGTAAAAGGCAAGAGAGAATACTTATACAAGCAAATTCGTTATCACGCAACCACGTAAACCTATCTCCTGCACAACAGAAAAATTCATAAGAGGCATTTTTTCTTCTTAATTATCAGAAAGAGTAAAGGTTTGTATTGAGGAAACCACATACTTTTGATACTAGCAGGAATCTCATACTTGAGGAGCCTGTCACCAATACTGAAGATTCGGTTCGACATTCCCTAGAGAATGTTAGAACTGACTTGATCTTTGTCTATCAAAATGAACCCGTCATTGTAAAGCTTGTATATATCAGAGAAGCAACTGAAGGGGATATCTGAACTTGACAAAGAAGCAACAATTTCCGGTATCAGATTATGCAATATTGCCTTCAATCTCCCAGCTCATCATAGGCCTATAGAACACAAACTAATATGGAAGGAATGAAACATTGTATTTCCTCAGCAACAAAAATGGATGTGTTAGTTTTTTTTCCCCCACATCTCATCATAGGCCTATAGAATACAAACTACACACATGTTTGATACAAAGTATTCAAGCAAGAAAAAGATTCAATAAGTTCAAAGAATCAATATCCTACTTAGTTAAAAATGTACTAACCAAGATTCTGCCACAGAAGCAAATACCTCTACAAAACCAGCCAAATCATAGCTATAGTTTCTGTTAAGATTCAATCAGCAATGCATTCAGCATAACCTGAACTCTTCTCCTCTGTATTCAACATCAAAAACTGCTTACTCCTGTTCAAATCGATCATGAACCGAGTCAGATTCGTACTGTAAGCGCCCAGACGAAATCAAGCTTCAGTCCAAAATCATCCACCACATGAACAGACTTCATCTGATCATTTCCGAGTATCAGATTCAGCAGCTAGATCATCATCATTATCCCCACAGAATACAAATACACACAGAAAAGATTCAACAAGTTCAAAGAATCAATATTCTACCCCAAAAGGAAACAACTAAAACTGTACTAAACCAAGATTCTACCACAGAAGCAAAGAGTAAGAATTCTCATAGCTATAACTTCTGTTCAGATTCAATCAGCAATGCAATATTTCCTGGTTTACAAGAAATTTCTTGTAAACACAGGGCTCTTCAATCAGCAATGTAATTTCTTGTAAACACAAGGCAAGTAATATGGAAGGTCAAACCAATCGAGCAGCAAGCTCTTTGAGACCAGCAATAACCCTAATCACTTTCTCCTTCTTCACATCACCTGCCCCTTCCTTCAATTTCACTAGTTGCCGCTTCAAGGCGGATCCCGACAACAACTAGGAGTCACCGCAGAGATCAGTGGAAACCCAATCGACGACCAAAAGGTGATCGAAAGCACATGCCTTCTGAAGTAGATGAGATGATCGGGGTGCGCAGAATAGGTCGTGAGGTCTTCCTTGGTGCGGTAGCGGCAAAGCTCTGAGGAAGGAGGAAGAATCTCAAGCTCGCCATCGGTGCAGTATTCACTATTTGCGCAATCCGGCAAGGAAGAGGAAGGAGGAAGATAAGGCATCGTCATCACCAAATCGGGGCAGGCCGGCAGGGAGAGCCTTCGTTTCTCGCGAGCTTCTTCTTTGTTTTATGTTATAATCTGAGCGCTCCGATTCATTTTAAGTATGGACGGCTCAGATTCGTTCTCACCTGGGAGTCCGTTCTCACCTGGGAGTCCGTTCTCACCAGATCCTGACCCTATATATATATATATATATATATATATATATATATATATATATATAGATATAGATTAGTGCCATCTTACCCTTTTTTAATTAAGATTATTAGTTGATTTCAATTAATTCATGATACTTAAAATATATATAATCAAATTTTAATAATTAATTAATTTAGTTAGGAACTTGCTTAATTTGTTCAAATTCAAAACCAATATCTTCTAAATTGTAACTAACGTAGGTTTAAATAAGTTTTTTACTAAAACTATACAAGGCTTTTTAGTTTTAAGGCTTTTTCTCACATATCTGAGAGTATACTAAACACAATTCATTTTTATATATTTTTCTTTGATTATTTTTAATGTTGCCTTTTATTGTATTTTTAATTTGAAAGTTAATGATATTATAATTATCATAGTTAACAATATCATGATTTATATAGCCGTACCAAAACTTCTTAATTTTATTTTTATATAAATATAGTAAAATGAGTGTACTAAAATTTTTATGGATCTGAATCTGGTAATAAAGGGGCATTTAGAGATAAATGAGAATGAACGGGAACCGTTCATTCGAATGGATCGGACGGCCCAGATCAATCCTACTCGGTACTGGCTACTCACTTTCGCTACTGGCTACTCGCTTGATTTTGTGTGCAACACACGCGCTCGCTTCTATCGTGATTCAAAATTGGAGCGAAAACCGTTTCTTCACATTCTTCTCAAAACTTCCACAGGAAAGCTCTCTCGCAAAAGGCGATCAAACCCTAACCCTCCCTACTCGCTTGTTTTTTCTTCGATTTCTCAACCAAATCACTTAGTTTTCTCTTGTCGATCATCAAAAACAACCTACTTGTACAATCTCGGGATGGCTGGCTCACAGAAGAAGAACGAAGGAAGAGGTATGGTGTATAATCCCTAATTTTAGTGTAGACGATGCTTTTTCCTGTGATTTCTCACTGATTTCTCTTCAATTCACTCCGTCGTTCACCAAAATCCATCAACTCGCTACTAAAAATGGCAGGATCTCAGAAAAGCCAAGAACCAAAAGTTATGGAGTATAATCTGGTATTTAGAGTTAGGTTTTTGCTTCGACATGTTAGATTTCGCTACATGCATGTTTGATTTGAATTTACTGAGTGTGAAAAGTGTATTTGTATGAGTAGATCTACTATATTCGATGTGAAATGTTCATTTGTATGTACTGAGTGGTCATTATTTGATCATGACTGTGTTTTTACTCTGTGTTCACCAGATCTTGTATATATGTTCATCACAGTTCCTAACAAAGTTCATCAAAATACATGTTCATCACAGTTCTTCTAAATGTTCATCAAATATCTTGTATACACGTTCACCAGATTTCTTTTCAATGTTCACCAAAAATTTTGTGATGTTTCATCGCATTGCCTATATAGTTTCATCATATGTCTTAAGATTGTTCATCAGATTTCTCTTATATATTCATCATAAAACTTGTGATTGTTCATCACATCTCTTACATATTGTCATTACAATTTCTATAAATGTTCATCATAGTATCTATAAATGTTCATCTCAGTGCTTATGTATGTTCACAAAACACTCATTACTAATGTTTCATCAAATAACTTTTAAATATGTCTTATGTTTGCAGTTATTCAATTTCAAGATGCAACATTAAGCGTGGAGAATATTGAAGTTATCGAATGTCCAAGAGGTATGAATATTATACTACTTATAAACTTTGTATTTTTGCACAATATATAACTTGTATGTTCAATATTATAGAGATAAGAAGCAAAAAAAAACAAATGACATAACACAAAAGAATGTGTCATCCCAAGAACAACTTCAACAGGAGGAAGAAACAGTAGATGGTAACAAATGGTCATGTATATTATTCTAATGTTCTTCAACTCTTTTTGCTTTGTTCATCACAAATCTTCATAATGTTCATCATAATGTTTAATAAAGTTCAGCATTCCTTTCATATATAGTTCATCAGTATGTTTGTTAATGTTCATCATTGTATTTCAATATGTTCATCATCTTGTTTGATATTGTTCACCATGATCCTTAATTTTGTTCATCAATTTTTTTTACTAATGTTCACCATGAGTTTTTAAAATGTTCAATATCTAGTGTTTCATTATCTTAACTTTTACATGTCTTTATACTAATAAATGACTTTTAATATTATAACATCCCCTAAACCTAAGAAGGTAAAATCCTGAAAAGTAGTTGCTATAACAAGCAAGGGAAAAAGAAGTAGCCAAAGGATACACTGTTCTCAGACCAAGGGAAAAGAAATACAGTTGTATAGCCCAGAAATTCCTGTAACCCAAATCATGAAGAACCTGAAGAGGACTAGGGGGGAATAGTGATACGAGATGTTGAAGACCAACCAGAACAAGCATCCAGGACAAACAAGTCTGAAATTGTGCAGTCAAGGAAAGGGAAAGAAAAAGTGACTGAAAGCAACAAGAAGCAGTCCCTTGCTCAAAAATGTAGAAGTTCTCCAGCGCTTCTGGTTGCAACTATGGCTAGAATGACTACAATTCAGAAAAGGTGCATAATAGATGGGCTTTGGATGTTTTCTACAATGGAAAGTGGACAAACTTCCAGCTAAAATCAGTCACTGGTTGTTGAAGAACTTTGATGTGGTATCATGCACAATGAAGCTTGCCAAGTCAGTGAGGCACAAAATTACAACGCAGGATGTCCATGACTACCTTGGAATTCCTGTTGGTGGGATGCAAATTGATTTGAAGAAATCATTTACTGAACATGAGCATTCACAATATCAAGATCTTCACCAAAGGTTCAGGAATCAATTTCCACTGGATATCGACTATGAAGTGGATGAACCCAAGTTGCGTGACGCCTCAAAGATTCATGCATCACATGTGGCAGAGCTTTTGGTAAACACTGTAGTACCTGGAGAATCGTTCAAGAGAAATTTCATAATGTTGCTTGTTGCAACCATTATGGACAGTCAACCGAATGGTGGGTTGAATTACAATGTTCTTCACTACCTTGAGTGCACACAGATGATCACACACTACGACTGGTCAAAATTTCTAGTTGACCTTCTAATATAGACAAGGGAGTCTTTTGATAGGACAACAAATGCTAGTTTTTTCAGAGGACCAATCCTTCTACTACAAGTTAGTGTTCACCAATTTTCTTCATTATGTTCATTATCATTTCATTATATGTTCATCAAACTAATATTTAATCATTTACTTTATTTTCTTGCACTTGATATATTTTGATCGTGTTATTCTCAAGAATGTTGAACATGAGAGAGAGTTTCCAAAAATTGTTAATTGGGATGCAACCATGCTGAGGGCTAGAGAGGCACAAGAGATCAAAATTGGTGGATTTGGAAAGGGTTATGTCAGAGATCCTCCAATTTTTACTGTTGATGATGTGAACACTGCTGCAAACAGAGGAGACAGTCCATCCGCCTCTTATCATTCACAAGAAGAAGAAAATGATGATGCAAGTTTACTGGTAAGTTTTCCAATGTGTGTTCATCAAATTCCTTATTAATGTTCATCAAAATTGTTTTATATGTTCATCAGATTTGCTCTATCTGTTCATCAGATTTTTTAATAATGTTCATCACATCCGTGAACAAGGTTCATCACATTTTTTTAATAATGTTCATCACATCTGTGAACAAGGTTCATCACATTTCTGAACAATGTTCATCACATTTCTGAACAATGTTCTTCACATTTCTGAACAATGTTCATCACATTTCTGAACAATGTTCATCACATTGTCTAACTATGTTCATCATCTTTGCTCTATTAGTTCATTATAATTTCCGTTCTTGTTCATTAAAGTTTCATTTTTTAATATTGAAACAGGGATTCTTAGAGGACCATATAAAAGAAGGACAAGAACTTGCTACAAAGATTAGAAACTTCTTAGGAAGAATTGAGCAGGCTCCCTCACGTATAGCAAGTAATAGCTTGTTCAAGAAGGTGAATGAAGCTATTGAAAGAATGCTAAATGTGAGGGATGATGAAGAAAATGCAGAGCAACCACATCAAACATAGGAAGAGGAAGAGACATTGACCCAACAACAGTTTTGGCGCGAGGCATCGAAATGTTTGGAAGAAGTGGAGAGAACTATGAAGGCCAAGAAGAGTTATGTTGTGAAAACTGAAGATGAAGTTCCAGAGAAGACAACAGATGAAGTTGTTGGTGAGACTGTAAGAAGCATTGCTAGAGATTACACTTTAGAGATTTCATCCTTCTCATTGGGAGTACTCTCCCAATCACCATAGAGGCCTGCGGTGGTAGTTGATCCGCCAACAAATCCCACAAGATAGTACAAGAGGAAAATATCATTCAAGGTAATATTCAAGGCTTCTTAACTCTTATTATTCTCTATGCTTTTATGTGTAATAACTTATTGTGTTTGATTTCAATTGAAGATTCCTAAATTTGTGGTTGAGAGACAAAAGACGTTGGATGCAACTACCACGCACTCTGAAGATATCGAAGAAAGTACTCCCGTTGTTGACAGCAATGTTGACGAGACAGTTGAGGAAATTAATCCTGTAGGTGATGAGGTGAGGATGGAAAAACAAGAAATAGAGAAAGAGAATCAGGTACATATTTTGCTTATAAATGTTCATCAATTGTTCTATCAATGTTCATTACATTATTGAGTTATGTTCATCATTATTTCTATTAACAGATTGAGAAAGAACAAGGAAAGGAACAAGAAAGAGTTGAGGAGGAAAGGATGGAACAAGGGAAGGAACTGGAAATACAATCCGAGGAAAGGGGAGGGAAAGAAGGAGTTGAGGAACAAGTACAAGAGATGAATAAGAACGAAGAAGAGGTGGTTCCTGAATCACAGCTAAAAGAAAAGGAAAGTGTACAAACTGTTCAAGAGGAAGAAATGCCAAGTAACATGGGGAGGCAGAATGAAGAGGAGAAGAAGAAAGAGAAGGGAATGGACAAGGTGGAGACTGAAGGACAACAGACTATGGAGCAAGTTGAGAAGGTGATCTTTTTCTTCATTTGTTCATCAACTTTATTATAAATGTTCATCAAACTTCTCATATATGTTCATCAATCATATTCAGTCACTAACTGAGAAAACAATGTTTGTTTGGAAGACGGGGAGTGAGAATGACCCAGAAGTAATAAAAAGAAAGAAAGAAATTTCTTGGGCAAACAAATCCCCTTACAAGCAAAGGATTGTGGACATCAAAGAGAAACCAACTGCTCTAGAAATGAAAATCAGCAATTGGATTTTGGAAGATACAACACACCAAGAGTAAGAAAAGTTCAATTAGTTTTTGTTTAAAGTTCATCACTGGTTTTATAAATGTTCATCAATTTCTCTCATTTTGTTCATCAATTATGTTCTAGCTGTTCATCAGTGCTTTCATATCTTCATTCTGTGTTTCAGGGACATTGTTTTCACCATTGTGCATTTAAATTTCAAGAAGAATGATTTTCTGAGCATGAAGAACAGTCTATATGTTGAAAGCAATGTGATTGACGCATGGGAACACTTGCTGAATCTCAAAGAGGAAGAAAGAGATGATGCAAAACCTCTTAGATTCTTTGCTTCAATTGACACAACGGTAGGTATTTTTTACATGAACAATTTTGTCATAACATGTGGAAATATAACTTCTGAAATCTTTTGATATTGTATATAACTTCTGAAACATTCTTCAATGCTGAAATGGATGTTCAGTTAGCAAGACTGCCACATCACAAATTGAATGATATTCAGTTGGTAAGTATTCTATTAAACTTATCTCTAAAGGTTCACCACTCTATCGCCAAATGTTCACTGTGTTGTTTAAAGTTGTTCATCAAATTATCTATACATGTTCACTATATTGTTTAATCTTGTTCATCACACTAACAAAGGAATTTCATTGTGCAGTTTGTCTTCCCAATATACCAGAGCGACCACTATTACTGCATTGTTTTCAACCTCAAGAACCCAAGAATGGATATCATTGATAACTCCAGTGTTCAAGGCAAGAAACTGGTCAAATATAACAACATTCCTAAAGTGATGGTAAGTTTTAATACTGAATAATGTTCATCATTATATTTAAGTATGTTCATCATTATATTTAAGTATGTTCGTCATTATATATCTGTATGTTCATCATTATATGTCAATATGTTCATCATTGTATTTCAATATGTTTGATATTCATGTGTTTTATTTTACAGCGAGCAATATTTGTTAACTTTCTAAGGAAGCATAACATGGAAGCCAAAGCATCTCTATTCACAGACGAGAAGAAGGTCCCAGCTGAACGTCTTTCAATGTGCTGGAGAGATGATAAGAACAAGAAGGACTGTGGTATATATACAATGCGACACATGAAAACGTACTTTGGGGAGGGGCTGACAAATTGGATAACTTCTTTGAAGAAGGGTGACAAAAAACAAATGGACATGATAAGAGTCAAGTACCTTTCAGAGTTGTTAACCAACAGATTTAACAATGCTTACCCACATCTTATAGAGTGGGTCAATGGAAAATGAACTATGTAATAGTTGAAGACAAGTAGTTTGACAATATTTTATTTAGTTTGTATCTGAAGACAAATAGTTTTTAGATGGAATGATGGTATTTTACAGTGTTACTGTGTTTATATTGTGGAAATGTTCATCATATTATTCTACAATGTTCATCGTTATATTACAGAATGTTCATCAAATCACTTAACAATGTTCATTGGGTTTTTATAAAATGTTCATCTAAGTTATGAAGGAAGTTCATCAAAAATATTAACACTGAATGTTCATCAATATTCAAGCAAATTTGGTTATTATTGTCACAATTGTTCATCATCTTAACTGTGAATGTTCATTGAGTATTTATCCAAAGTTCATCATCTTAATACTGAATGTTCATTGAGGTTGATCTCAAAAGTTCATCAATAAGATAAGTAATTTTACTAATCTTTGTCACAAATATTCATCATCTTAACAATGAATGTTCATCGAGCTTAAAGGCAATGTTCATCCAATTACCACAACAAGTTCATCACATTAACAGAGAAAGTTCATCTAATATGATATCGATGTTCATCAATGTCTCCCATACTTTTCATCAGATTATATATAATTGTTCATCAAGTAGATTACAAATGTTCACCAGAACTAAATTTACACAAAAAGAGTTAAATGATAGTTTTTGAATGATTAAACTTCAAACACTTGTTGAAGTCTTCTCAGGACATGTAGAGCGATTGTGTCCAGATTTCAAACATATTGAACAACACTTCTTCACCTTGTTGGAATTCAATCTCACTTTCTCAATTGTACTCTTCAAACGTGAAGTTTTTGGCCTGCCTTTATTCTTTGATTGTGGAGGTGGAAGGACAGATATTGTATTTGGTAAAGGACCAACAAACTTCTCAAATCTTGTCTCTCTGCTTTTTGTAGGAGTCTTGTTGTTACTCATAGAGGACAACAGGTCTTTCAATTGATCAGAATCATGCTCAATGTCATTGATAATACTATGTATCTCAGACATAACATCATACACCAAAATCTTCTTCTCATCCATCTCAACAGATTCTTTATATACTAAACCATCAATCTCAAAAGTTGGCTTCAATGTTGAGCTCTTAGTCCATTGTGGTAATATATATTGGTCAGGCATTTTCACATCCAAAGGTGGACCAACACATCTGATTACCAATATCATGTGACAGCATGGAAGACCTATCTGCAAGAACCTATTACAAGAGCACTTATATTCATTTGCGGATGGTAAGTGCTGAACCACAAATGATTTCTCAAAATGTCCACGAACACGGTAGTAATGGACATCACCCTCTGTGAGAGAATTAACAAAGGCACAATCATAAGAAGATGAGAGAAGCTGAGTTTGCAAATCATCAAAAACAGGCAGTGTATAGACATCACAAAGTTGAACTTCCATTTCGGTCGGTGTCTTGAGAGTAGGACATCGAGTGGAAGATTCAAAGTCATGCTTACGATGAGTATGTGATACGCTGCACTTTGTATAGCGTAACTAGGGATTATTACGTTAGTTTAGGAGTATTATTATATGTGTTTCGAGCCATTGTTATGTTCTGAGATATTTATTAAGAAGTGAAGATTTGAAGATCAGAACCAAAGAATATTGAAGAGTTGAAGAAATACAGAGAGGAGTCGATAATATTTAATAAATCCGCGACCGCGGATTAATATCCGCGATTGCGGATATTATGTTGGATTCCCCTTCGTGCGCGAGACGGGCCGTGGATTTAAAGCAAGAAGCAGATGGGCCCACATATGAAGCTGCAGCCGTAATCAAGCAGCTCACTTTGGAAGAGCAAGCTTTTACGGTAGATTTAGGATTTCTTTCCTTTTCTTTTATTTCTTTCCTTTTTTCCTTTTTCCTTAATTAGTTTTAGGATTTATCTTTTA
The DNA here is from genome assembly GCA_029168935.1 of Oxyria digyna. Lineage (NCBI taxonomy): Eukaryota > Viridiplantae > Streptophyta > Magnoliopsida > Caryophyllales > Polygonaceae > Oxyria > Oxyria digyna. The sequence continues at coordinate 22,741,150 of JAPVLV010000005.1, forward strand.
CCATATATTTTTAGGGTTAGTCTCTTTATATACCCTAGTTCATTATCATCTTTTCTATCATCTTTTCCATCAGACAATTTAGTTCTGCAACCATGAGCAGGAACTAATCGCCATTGTTTTACCTAGCGGTTGAAACCTTCAGTTATTAAGTTGTGAGATTTCTAAACTCTTGTTCCTTTCCTATGGGTTTGTATTAATTCTCTTGTTCTTCATCTATTGATTTCTATTAGTTTTGCTAGCTTGATCACCTAGTTTGATTGATAGTTTTCTATTGCTAGACTAGGAATATACGGTGGAATTCCTTGTCATTGTAGCATTCATATCTGCATGATCTGGTAGTTGATTGCTTTTATGAAAGAGAATTGATTGCATGTTAATACTTGACGGTTGTAAGTTATTGCATGCATCCTTATAATTCCTGTGCCCTTTGCTGCTATTTCATCTAATCTTGAGAGGTTTCCCTGATTGTTGAATAGTAAGTATTATCAGGACCGGTTGGCCTGCTGATATATTAAAGATTGGAATAGGAACATTCCCTAGGATTGAATAGAACTTGAGATAAATCTATGATCAACTTGATTGACTGTTGTGTGGATACTTGCTAGGTGAAACCCCTTCTCATCATATTCACAACCAAACCTTCTTTGCTTGATACTTGTTACTTTTGTGTTCCATACAATCAAAACCCCCCCTGGTTACTTGTTACTTGTTCACTAGTTGATATTTCACTTGACTGCATTGATTTGGTGTTTTGATTCCCTAAGGTTCGACCTCTACTTACTTGCTATACTCTAGTTAGTGTTTAGAGTCTATTTCTTTGATTTGGCACTACGACTTTAGCCTCATCAGTATGTCTTTGAGAATCAATTTCATTTTCAAATTGCAACATGAACACTACAAGGGATGATGATGAGCCAATGAAATGTGAGAAGAAGAAGTTCTGAGATTCAAACCTCGAAGTTGTTCTAAGCAGACCACCCATATGGACATTTTGAAAGAAAGCGGGAATTTTTAAGTGTCGTAGATCAAACATTGTCTTGAGCCAAACATTGTCCTGAAGATTGAAATCATCTATAATACCATGCCAAAGCTCTTCAAAATCCACAGGAGTAATCTCATCACTCCAAACAATAGCATTGAATCTATCCCTGAAATCTTTATTTTGCTCTGGTTCAACCTTAATCTCACCCGAAACTTTGAACATTATGTGCCACATGCAAAAACGATAAACACTTGAGCTAAAAACCTCCTCAACAACAGCATCTTGATCAGTCAAAATAACAAAAGTTTCATGTCCCATTGCCTTTTTGAAATGGTCAAACAACCACACATAAGATGAAATATCTTCGTTCAACAATAAGCCAAATGCAAAGGTGATTGAGCACTTGTAGTTTTCAACTCCAGTGAAAGGAACAAACACCATATCATACCTGAAAACAAAAAGCAAAAAATCATAATGTTCATCAAAACTGTATTGTTTGTTCATCAAATGATATAACAATGTTCATCATTACTGTTAACAAAGTTCATCAAAGCTGGGATAAGAATGTTCATCAAGACTGGTATGAATGTTCATCAATAAATCTAACAATGTTCATCCAAACTGGTATGAATGTTCATCAATAAATCTAACAATGTTCATCAAGACTGGTATGAATGTTCATCAATAAATCTAACAATGTTCATCAATAAATTGTTAAATGTTCATCAATGTTCATCTATAAATATAACACAGTTCATCACAACTACAATGATTGTTCACCAAAACAGGTAAGAATGTTCATCAAGATGGGTATGAATGTACATCAATAAATCTAACAATCTAAAAATGATCATCAATGTTCATCAATAAATTTAACATTGTTCATCACAACTACTAAGAATGTTCACCAAAATAGGTGAGAATGTTCATCAACACTGATGTTAATTTAAAGTAGAAACATGCCTATTTGATTTATATGTTGCATCAGCAGTCACTACATCACCAAAGAATGAAAAACTCTTGCATGCAATCGGATCAGCCCAGAATAAACTTAGTTGATTATGCTCATTGACATAGTACTCAAAATAGAGAGCCTCACATCTCTCTTTCTTGCAAAAAGGCTATCAATTACCATTTGAGCATCACAACCAACCATATACGCATTGAGATCTCATTTAAAATTCTTGAAATCAACCAGCGAGGCACCAACATTTGCGTAAGATCCAACAGAATTCTTGAACATCTTAAATGCCTTGCTAGTACCAATATTGGACTTGATACAATTCATAATAAAGTCCTCATGGAATGGAGTCAATTTTTGGTTACTCCTGGCAAAATGTCGTTGTGATTCATCAACCATATAATGTGTATGACGCTCCTCAAAAATCTTAACAGAATAGCCATCATGACCAAGATAGCGAAGCGCTAATTTAGCAACACAACCACATCTATCTGAATTCCTCTTCCTTTTTGATGAAATGGAGTCATCTACAGTATTTCCATCTACTTTCATATATCTTTGCCTACTGCAACAAAGATACTTCCAAATTGGAACTTTGGTCCCATCTTTAGTGCTAGTCCCTGACATGATACGTACACTAAAGCCTGCCCTGATGGCATATTTTTTATAAAATTCGATACCATCTTCAATTGAAGCAAACACTTGACCTACATATGGCTTGTAAGAATCTTCACATAATGGTAAAAAGTATTTCGTATTTCCAAGAGAAATAGAAACTACACCATTGGCATTGGATTGATTAACACCTAGAAAAATGTTCATCAGATATTAAACATATGTTCATCAAACAACTTATCAATGTTCATCACAAATCCTGTGAATGTTCATTACACTTTAAAATGTTGTGAATGATCATCACATCTAGAACAAAGTTCATCAAATTAGTATTAAAAGTTCATTAAAACTGCATTCAACGTTCATCACATGTTTTATAAAAGTTCATCATAAATCCTGGCTATGTTCATAATATGTCCAATAGAATGTTCATCACTTCTATTACTTAAGTTCATCAAATCCATTATTAATGTTCATCAGACATATTACAAATGTTCATCACGTCACTAAAGATTCATCTTCAGTTTTTTAAATGTTCAATATATGTTCACTAATAGTCTTATAAACGTTCATCATATGTCTTGTACATGTTCATTAATTACCTCAAAAGTAGGATAATAAGGTTTTTCAAAGCTTTAAGATAATCAATAATAATTCATCGATGATGTTCATCAAATTTTAGATAAAACTTCTTCTAATATACACGAATCATCGTAATACTTCAAAAAATAAGCTCAAATATGAGAGAAACACGAGGATGAACTGGTGAAACAAATAAAATAGAAGCAAAACCTAGATCCATAGGTAGAATGAAGGAGAAACAAGTTAACGATGATAATCGATGTGTCGGATTAGCGAACAGAGCAATCAAGAGAACAAGGACACCTGAATACAAAAAATCAACAAAAATCAGCTCGCACAAAACACAAAATTCTGTACGTAGACAAGATGAGGAAGACAAAATTAAAAACAACCAGAAACAAATAGAAGGGAGGTAATCAACGAAGGAATTACGCAGCAGAGAAGAGAAGGCAAGATCCGAAGAAGATTTGTTGAACAACTTGGGAGAAAAGAAAACGAAGGCGAGAAGAAGAAGATGGAAATTTGCGAGATCTGTTGAACGCGCTTGTACACGCGCCCAAAAAGTGAATCTATCCTATCCGTCCGATCTGGCGAGATCCAACGGCCCAAAATCATTCTCATTTATTACTGTAGCAACTATTATCACCGGACACTTTTCCAATTTTTATTTGAAAGGTGAATATAGGTAGAGTGATAAAAATAATTAATTGAAAAAATGGGTAAACATATATAGGTAGAGAATAAGTCCGGTAAACTAATCATCATTAAAGAACTAGAAAGTATTAAAAAATTAACGAATAATTTTACTTGCAGACTCTATGCAATTTATCCACAATACCAACACTCACATTAGGAGAGATAAACAACTAAGTTTTACTAGAATTAATACGTTGACTTGAAAAGTTACGGAATCTGTCCAGTGTAGCCGAAACCAACTCCATCTCCTCAACCGAAGCTTCACCAAAGATCAACTAGTCATTCGCGAACAAAAGGTGAGAAATAGGCGGGGGCCTTCTCGACAAGTGAATAGGCTTCCAACTCCCACAAGCCACCACAGAACTAATCATCTGACTCAACCTCTCAATGCACAAGACAAATAAATACGGCGAAATAGGATCACCTTGGTGAATACCCCGACTAGGCTTGAAGGTCTTAGACATTTCACCATTCCAAAGGAGACTAAAAGAGGAGGAAAAGATACACATGGATATCCAGTCCACCCGAATGCTCGAAAAACCCACATCTACAAGCGAGTACACGACAAAGTCCCATCTAAGACGATCATACGCTTTCTTGGGATCCACCTAAAGGATCATACATCCTTTGGCTCTTTTCTTGTATTTCATAGAATGGACCACCTCTTGGGCAAGCACAATGTTGTCGGTAATAAACCGCCCTGGAATAAAACTACCTTGCATAGGACTAACAAGCTCCGAGATCATTGGCTGAATTCTAGCCACTAAAACCTTCGTAATGACCTTGAACACGACATTAAAAAGCCTAATAGGGCGAAAATGGCTAATCTTCTCCAGATTAGGAACTTTGGCAATGTACGTAATCAAAGTATCATTCATTCCATTCAGGATAGTCAAGTCAGAGAAGAATTGATGGACAATAGTACAAACCGTGCTCTTAACTTCCAACAAACACTTTTGGTAGAAAAGCGGTTGGAAACCGTCATGACCGGGCGCCTTAAAAGCATCCATTTTGCGAACAACAATGTAAAGATCTTCATCGGCAAAAGGATGATCCAAGGCAGTCCACACACTCTGATTCAAAACCGGAAAAAGCCCGTGCGGGGTCGAGATGGGAAAAAGCTTCTCATGCTTGACCTGAAACAACGATCTGAAAAAAACCCCAACATTCTCTTCAACTTAATCAGCATCCTGAATGCACTTATCATCATCGTTCTTGAGGGTAACGATCTTTGCTTCACCATCCTGCAACAAAAGATCTCTAGACTTCTGAAACCAATGAAGCTCCTCTTGTTCGAAGAAATTCTGAAGGTCTTCTCGCAATTTATCTTCCTCCACAAGTAAATGATGAGACACACTAGTACTGATTTTACTCTGCAGCCCATCCAACTTCAGGATCAACTCCTCTTTACGAACAAAAATATTGGCGAAGGTGCTTCTATTCCATTTAATTAACTCGGAACGCATCGTCATGAGGACCAACATATCTTCTTGTCGAGCGGCCATTCCTTCTTAATAAACTCCAAGAAGTCCTTATGAGTGCACCACGCAACTTCAAATCTAAACGGGTGTCGGTATCTGTTGTTCGTAGAACTCGGAGCAAGAGAAAAAAAAACAGGGTATGATCCGAGGACAATTTTGGGAGGTGGGGTACCATGGTATTAGGCTATTGAAGGCACACATCCAAGTTAACCAAGACACGATCCAGGCGTTTAGTAATGAAATTACTCGCAACCTCTCCCTTAGACCAAGTGAATGACTGAACCGAAAAGCCAATGTCGATTAAGACCTAAGCATTAACTAAGTCCTGAAAATCCCTTGAATCAGCATGGAGCTTCCCGGACCCACCCGTCCTTTTCGAAGAGTGAAGAATACAGTTAAATTTCCCAATGATAATAACTGGCCCTAAGAAAAGAACCAGTTCTTCTTGAAGAGAAAACCTGAAACAACGCCTCCGATGGACCGTAGGAGGATCATAAACACAAAAAACTTGAGTCATAACGTAACTTTTAGTATCCCGAAGCCTGATGAAATGATCACTTTCGAGCACAATCTGAACATCAACCTCAGCATTGTCCCAAAACACCCAAATCCCACCTTTAAATCTAATAGCCTCAATCCTCTCGTTATTTGGGAACCTGATTTTTTTACTTCTCGCACACCTCATGAGCATGAGACCCTGAAATCTTCGTCTCTTGAACACGCAGAATGTCAATCGTATGAGTTTCCCCCAAATACTTCACATTACTAACAAAAAACTATTTACCTGCCCCCAACAATTCCAACTCAGAATATTCATAGACTTTAGATTAAGGGACAACCAAAAACAGTTGAGAAAAACCTTAAGAACCCACCTCTTCTTCCATAGATTCTAAGCCATCAGCGACGGCAACAACTTCAACTTCGGACTCCTTCTTCTCTTAATTAGCATTTAAAGTAATGGGGATAATTGGCTTCTTTAAGGTTGAAGGGGTATCACTAGGACTATGATTGGCCCAAATTTTCGAGTGATGTTTGCTAGTCAAAATCACCGGCCACACGGGAGTATGAGTGGAGTTGGGCTTGTCATCAAGCTCCCATGTTTGGGCCTTTTCTTTGGTCCATCATCAATTTTGGTTTCAACAATAATCACATTTCCTTTTTTCTTTTGGGCCCAAGCCTTTTTTTGAACAAAACCTGCTTCTGCCGCCTACACTCAAGGTTGGAGCAATTGAGGCAAGGAACCAAGACGCCGGATGAGTACTACAAAGAACTCAAAATCCTCATCTATAGATCCGGCCTAAGGTTCCCCGAAGGGTATGTTATTTCTAAATTTATCAATTGCTTAAATCCTGACCTTAAGGCTATTGTGAGTACGCAGCATTTTGTTCGAGGTACTACTATTGAGGAGATTTTGCACTACACCAATCATATCTATCAAAACTTACCTCAAAGGAAGAGTTACTCATCCAACAATAGGCCTTGGAACAACCAAGGAGGAGGATCCTCTAGCTACCCCACTCGGCGTCCCGAGAGCAAGCAAGACGCCTCAGTCGTGCCCACAAGACGTGAGCCTTCAAGGACTCCACAAGGCGGAAGGCAAGAAGGGGAGCAACGCTCAAGTGAGATCAAGTGCTTTAAATGCCTTGGGCGTGGCCACATGGCTAAGGATTGTCCTTCTAGGCGCCAAGTCCTACTCAACACCATTGGTGAGTATGAGTCGGATGAGGAGGCCGAGGTTGAGGAGCCACAAGGAGAAGAGGAGGAGGTGGCAGAGCTGCAAGTAGAAGCTGAGACTCAAGGTGAGTGTTTTGTGGTCAAACGATCTCTAATCACTAATGAAGCTCCCGTCCCACCAAACCAAAGAGAAGCCATTTTCCATACAAGATGCCTCATCCAAGGTAAAATTTGCAATCTCATAATTGATGGAGGATCTTGTTGTAACATCATAGACCAAGAGGTGGTCAAAAGGTTTGCTCTTAAAACTACTCCTCATGTACAACCCTATACTTTATGTTGGCTGAATTCTAACACACCTCTTAAGGTGAATGAACAAGCTTGTGTTAAGTTTTCTATAGGGCGGTATGTTGATGAGGTGATTTGTAATGTTCTTCCTATGATGGCGTGCCATATCTTACTTGGAAGGCCTTGGCAATATGACTGCGGCGTCATCCACCAAGGAGTCACAAATGAGTATTCTTTCCACCTCAAAGGTAAGAGGATCACCTTGTTTCCATTTGCGCCACATGAAATCATGGTTGATCACATAGCCAATGAGCAAAGGCGCAATGCTGCGGCGCAAGGGAAAAGTCAAGAGAAGAAGGCGCCACCTAGCCATCTACTACTAGCCAAATCAAGAGAGGCTAGAAAAGCTATGGAGGGGAGTAACACTTGCTTTCTTTTATTATTTAAAGATGTGTTACTTAATGAAAAAGATGTGCAAGATTTACCTTCCTCTATTGCTGCTTTGTTGAAGGAGTTTGATGACTTGTTTCCCGAGGAGATGCCGGAAGGACTGCCCACACTACGTGGGATAGAAGATCAAATAGACTTTGTACCCGGCGCCTCCATCCCTAACAAGCCAGCTTATAGAGCCAACCCCATGGAGGCCGAGGAGCTTCAAAAACAGGTTGTTGAACTTCTATCTAAAGGCTATGTGCGTGAGAGTTTAAGTCCATGCTCGGTCCCCGTCATCTTAGTTCCTAAGAAAGATGGAACTTGGAGAATGTGTGTAGATTGTAGGGCTATAAACAATATTACCATCAAGTATAAGCATCCTATTCCTAGACTTGATGATATGTTGGATGAGCTCTATGGTTCATGCATATTCTCTAAGGTGGACCTTAAAAGTGGCTATCACCAAATTCGAATGAAGGAAGGTGATGAATGGAAAACTGCCTTCAAGACCAAGTATGGTCTATATGAATGGTTAGTTATGTCATTTGGGCTCACTAACGCACCTAGCACATTCATGAGGCTCATGAACCATGTGTAAAGGGCATTTTTAGGCAAGTTTGTGGTTGTGTATTTTGATGACATATTAATTTATAGCCACAACTTGCAAGAGCATGCTAGACATGTGAGAATGGTCCTAGAAGTCTTAAGAAAAGAAAAACTCTATGCTAACTTTAAGAAATGTCACTTTTGTTCGGATAATGTGGTGTTTCTTGGTTTTGTAGTGAGCAAAGAAGGGCTTCAAGTGGACAAAGAGAAGGTGAAAGCAATAGAAGAGTGGCCAGTTCCTACCACAATGACACAAGTTAGGAGCTTCCTTGGCTTGGCTGGCTTCTACCTCCGTTTTGTCAAGGATTTTAGCTCCCTTTGCCACTCCTCTAACCGAGCTCACTAAGAAGAAGGTGGCCTTTCAATGGGGCCCAAATCAGGAGCAAGCTTTCGCCACCATCAAGTTCAAGCTCACTCACGCCCCTCTCTTAGTACTACCGGACTTCTCAAGGACATTTGAGATAGAATGTGATGCTTCGGGAGTGGGGCTTGGAGGAGTTCTTATGCAAGGCTGGAGGCCAATTGCATACTCTAGTGAGAAGCTTAATGATGCCGAGCTCAAGTACCCAACTTATGACAAGGAACTTCTAGCGTTGGTAAGGGTGCTCAAGGTATGGCAACACTATCTTCTCCCTAAAGAGTTTGTAATCCATTCTGACCATGAGGCACTTAGGTTCCTCAAGGGTCAAAGTAAACTAAACAAGCGTCACGCCAAATGGGTGGAATTTATTGAGGCTTTCCCTTATGTGATCAAACACAAGAAGGGAAAGGACAATATTGTGGCGGATGCTTTGTCTAGGAGATATGCCTTGATATCCACCTTGGATGCAAGAATGTTGGGCTTTGCTTTCATCAAGGAACTATATGCCTTAGACCTTGACTTCAAGGAAATCTATGAGGAATGTAGTACTTTGGGAAGCAAGGATCAATTTTTCTTGCATGAGGGCTATCTCATGAAGGGGGCTAAGCTTTGCATCCCTAGTGGGTCTACTCGACGACTACTAGTGCAAGAAGCGCACGGTGGTGGTCTTATGGGCCACTTCGGCGTTGCTGTGACATTGCAAGCCTTGAAGGAACACTTCTACTGGCCACACATGCTTAGGGACGTGGAAAAACTTTGTGCTTCTTGTGCTACTTGTGCGCAAGCAAAGTCTAGATCCAGCCCACATGGGTTATATACTCCCTTACCCATTCCCCAACAACCTTGGGAAGACCTATCCATGGACTTTGTGTTAGGCCTTCCTAGGATAAGAGGGGAAGAGACTCCATTTTTGTGGTTGTAGACCGGTTTAGTAAAATGGAACACTTCATTGCGTGTCATAAAACCGATGATGCAACCAATGTGGCGTCCTTGTTTTTCAATCATGTTGTGCGCCTACATGGTCTTCCTAAGTCCATAGTGTCGGATAGGGATGTTAAGTTCCTTAGCCATTTTTGGAGGACCTTGTGGGCTAAGTTAGGCACCAAGTTGCTCTATTCCACTACTTGTCATCCTCAAATGGATGGTCAAACCGAAGTAGTGAATAGGTCACTTGGCACCTTACTTCGTGTTGTTTTGAAAGCTAACCTACGCAGGTGGGAAGAATGCCTTCCTTACATTGAGTTTGCATACAACCGCACCATACACTCGGCGACCAAGAAGACTCCCTTTGAAGTCGCCTATGGTAAGAACCCTCTCACTCCTTTAGACCTTGTTGCTCACCCCATTGTTGATGATTTTAGCAAGGAAGGAAAGGAGTTGGCGGACTATGTTAAGCGGTTGCATGAAGACACTAGGAAGCAGCTTGAGAAGCGCACGACGCAATATGAGAGACAACACAACAAGGGACACAAGGAGCTCCTATTTGAGCCCGGTGACTTGGTGTGGGTGCACCTCCGCAAGGAACGGTTTCCCTCACGTAGAAACTCCAAGTTGAAACCAAGGGTGGACGAACCTTTTCAAGTACTTGAGAAAATCAACAACAATGCCTACCATTTGGAGCTTCCACCGGAGATGGGGGTTCATGATGTCTTTAATGTGGCAGACCTTAGGCCATACTTGTTGGGAGAAGACCCCGAGCTAGAGGCAGAACAAGATTCGAGGTCGAATCCTTTCGAAGGAGGGGAGGATGATGTGAATCCTTCCCATCAAGACCTCAATTTACCTAGCTTGGACATCATGGAGGACGTCAAAGACATGGCGCAAGAGCAAGAGGAGCCGGCCATGCGCATCACCCGTTCTATGGCCAAGAAACTACAACGACAACGCATGCTCACTCTCGCCAACCATGGGCCATTTGCCATTGTTTGTGACAGTCCATGTGCTATACTCAGTACCCAAGACGCCTCCCAGGAGCCTCCCATTGACCATTCAGCCCGCTCCTAGGATTCAGGACAAGTTATGAATTTATTCCTTTTTTGGACAATTTCCTTTTTGGGCCTTGTGTTAAGGCAGGTTATTTTATGACTTTAGGATGATATTTCTGGCTTATTTTTATTGTCTTTTTATGTTATTTTGTGAGAGAAGGCCGGCCCTAGGATACTAATAGGCCTCTCTCTCTCCCTTTGTCATTTTTACCTTTGAATTGAAAACAAAAAGCTCTCTTTTGCTTGAGCAAAACTGCATCTTTGAAGGTCATAATCTTGAGTGTTTGTGAGAGTCATATCAACCCCTCAAGATCTTCATCATCGCCGCTTGGTGTGTAGCATCCAAGCTCCATAGTCCTCTCTTTGTCGGTGAGTCATATCCGACTTTGAGAGTTCATATCTCCCTCGATTTTCATCCAATCCATAATCCGTCTTCACCACCATCAACTTTACTTCATCCTCATCATTTTCATCTCAAGAACGCCCCAAAAAGGTGTCTTGGGCTTCTCAAACCATCGTCTTCTTTCCAGATCTGCAGCGAGTTACCCGGTTTGACGTTGCTTGTTCTTGGAGCCATTTCCTCGCACCGTGACGCAGCCAAGGACGATCCTATCAGTAAGACTCAAACTTGAGACAATAGAGACGGACCTTGGATGTCTCTTGCCTCAGTCATCTCCTCGTGACGACACAGAGTGATCCTATCTCTCCTTGGCAAATCCGACCCCTACTTTTTGTTCCCCAACCTTATCAACTGTCTTCTCTTGTTTTTAATTTCACTTTGTTCATGTTTTCTGTTGTCTATGATTGCATGTTTGTCTTGTTTTGGTTGTATGGAGGATCGGTGTAAGCAAGGCGTGGCCCTTTGATCTTAATAGAATTATGCTTAAGTTGTTTTGATTTATGAGCTCTTAAGGTTGCAATTTGACTTATTTCATTCTTTTTGATGATGCCAAAAGGGGGAAATTTGAGGATAGCAGGACTTGAGGGGGAATTCATGACTTAGTTGTAGTTCGTTGTTTTTCTGAGGGGGAATTTTTAATCTTTGTTAGTCTTTGTTCCTTAGCTAGTATATATGTCTCAGGTTTATACTCTTATTGTTAAGGATGTTTTTCATCATCAAAAAGGGGGAAATTGTTGAGATTTTGATTGAATGACAAACATCCACTAATGGTTTACTTGAGTGCGTAGGTATTGTTACTAGTGTGTGTGCAGGAATGAAGGAAGTCTACTTATGCGTAGAATGGAACAAAGGAAGTACAAGCAGGTACGAAGGAAGTCTTGCTGGAATCCATGAGGCGTAAGGTTACGACGAATGGAAGACAGCCGTGAAGAATAAGTTCATCCGAAGAAGATGATTGGTCGAAGATATCTTGAAGAATGGACTTGAAGAATTATGGAAGAGTTGCATTTCAAAGAAGGAAAGAAGATCTTGTCAAAGAATGAAAAGAAGATCTCGAAAAATAAGGAAAGTGGCAACTCAGCCAGGATGGGCATTGGACGCGCGTGTGAAGGAGCGCCAAAGGAATAAGGAGTTATTATGCGCAAGGAATATTTCCTTATGCGATTTGTTTCCTTATTTGATCTAGGCGGCGCGCCGAAGTGTAAGGCCCAAGGTGACTACTTGGAGAACAAGTTGGAATGTCACACGAAAGGAAAAATTTCTTAGGAAGAGATTTCCTTCTGAAAGATTTCTTAGGAAGAGATTTCCTTGTGAAAGATTTCTTAGGAAGAGATTTCCTTGTGAATGAAATATTAGGAAGCGATTTCCTTTTAGAAAGATATTGTGAGATTTATGGTAATATTAGAACGGCTAGATTGGTAGTTAGGTTTGAGCTATTTAGTGTGCTATATATTGCATGGGAATTGCATAGCTTAGTAAGACTTTGAAGAGCGAAAACCTAATACTCGGTTTAGAGTTGTTCTACGTGTGTGATGTTGGATCGTTAGTTCAATTACTTCTGAGGGAACAAAGTGTATTGTTCGTTCAGAGGTGTAGCAGCGGAATATTAACGCAGGAAGTATAGAAGAACACAAGTATTTAGAGTGGAAACCTCAACCACTACGAGTTGAGTAAAACCACTACCTTCAAGCTTCTCACTTGAAGGATTTGAATGAGTATACTTATCTTATTTATCTCTTGTTTGTTACAAAAGAAAGCAAGGATTACGATCACGAATCTCTTCTTTCACTCGAGCCCAAACTCAACGCCTAAGACTAAGTATTGCTCACTCTTTCTCTCTTTTCTTCTTGTTCTTCTTTTGGACGATCACACTTGATTCACACAAGCATACACTCTCTCAATCGTCTCATCTATTCCTAAGCCTAAGACTAGTTTATATAGCAAAGATAAAACTAGGTTTAAACTAGGGAACAAACAAGAATATGGAAAATATATCTTTCGCATAAGAAGATATAATTTCCATCTTTTAATTCTATCTCTTTCCCTAACTTCTTCATGATATCTTCTCAGCTCAAACCATATTTTCCATAAAGGAAACATGATATCTTCGTTGCGCTCCCTCAGCCCTTTCTTTCCTTAATTAGCTTTCGCCTCTGTTGAGTAACGTTCCTGCTCAAGTAGACATCCTGAAACACTCAAGTATACATTAGTAGGAATGTTTGTTACCATCAAAACCAGAAGGAACTTTACTTCAGCCGTAGCTTCAACAAATTCCCCCTTTTTGATGGTGACAAACATTACTTATAAGGTATAAGTACAGATGTTCCCCCTCAAACCTTGACCATTCCTTTCTTCCCCCTTTTGGCATCATCAAAAAGCAAGTCTAAACATGCACTTGAAAGAAAAGAACTTCAGAACACATCAAAACAAGCAAATCATAGATTAAAAACAAGCGCCATAAGAACAGACGCTGATACATATACTGGACGGGGAATAGAACAAACAAGCATAGAGAAATTAAAAGAAGACACATAAAACCCTAAACAAAGGGTACAATAAGCACAAGAGAAGATAGATATGCTAGGAACAGAGAGTGGGGGTCAGAGAGAGGAGGAAGGGTGTGGAGAAGAGACTTTTAAACTGCCAAGGGAACCTCTAGTTGGATGACGTTCAAGGCAGCAACTTCCTTCACCAGAAGCCTTTGTTGTTCAGTCAAGGTGGCAACTAGTGAGCACAACTCTTCCATCCTCTGTTGTTGGTAGACCAAAGTTGGCTCTTCACTCTGTTCCTGTGGAGGGTCCTCAGATATATGCTCTGTTTCACAAAACTCAGCAGAGCGGACCCAATCTCCATCTTCATTCTTCTCAAATTTCATCTTCCTTAAATTTGCTTCAGCTAACTCCCTAGCAAAGACAACCTCAGAAGGACCAGCTTCATACACCCTCAGATACTCTAGGATCTTCTTGACTACGCCTGGGAAGGGAAGACCGTGCCTATTGTTCCTCCGGGCATGGGCCATGTGTAGCATGATGATCTTTGGTAAGTTTATGGCTTGCCTGAGGAGGAGCTTGTCCATGAGAAGGCAGTCCTGAATAAGGATGGTAGTGCGCTTCTGCTCTCTGGGGGTAACATTACTAATTAGGTAGCTATGCAGGATCCGGTTAGCTACCCCCATGGACGAGGTGGTCATCTCCCCAACAACTTCAGTGGAGTAGTCCTGAGATACCCTTTGGATTGCAGCCAGCCCTATGTCCTTTGGCCACTGCCCTTTGACGTACTCTTCAAAGCCTTCGTGAGGTACCCCGAGTATGACTCCCAGTTCAGTGCTTGAGACCACGTGGGCGTCCTTCCCAAGGACGAAGGAGGCTTGGATGGCATGTCGCCTCTCAGTGATAGTGAAGGAACTATAGAACTGCCTTATCATTCCCTCATTGACCTTCGGCGCTGTGCAGAACAGGTGTTCCCAACCTTGGTGGCGGATGATGTCGACCAAGACATCCATCCTGTTGGCGGATAGAAACTCCTCATCAAACAGAAGATCTCTGATGATGGTTCTTTTCCCCAAGGCTTTTCCTTCAGCCACTACTTTGGGAACTTTCCTTCCTTTGGGTGGCTTTGCTGCAATACTCCTTGTTCGTGGACGAGAGAGGGAAGACTCCACTTTGGCTCTTTTGAGCACTGGTTCCTGAGCCTCTTCAGGAATGATGGCCAGTGCTCTCTTGGGAGTAACCCTCCCTTTCCTGATGATGAGTGGGTCGTCATCGTCGTCTTCCTCACTGAGATCCAGAATCTCAGGGAACTTTCCCTTGGATAGTTGCAAGTCCTCCTCCTCGATTTCGGCGAGGATTTGGGTGATGCACAGGTCTGTGTTTAGGGGAGAGGAGGGTGGAGGGCTAGGGATGGTTTCTATTTGGGCTTGTTCTTGAGAGATTGGGCTTGGGATCTTTTTAGTGGTAGGGGAGGCCAATTTCTCAGTAGAGGTACTTGAGAGGGATGGGACAGGGGTGGCCGACGGCGTTGTTTCTTTTGTCGGCGAGGGTTCTGGATTAGTTTCTTTTGGAGGGGATGAAGGTGCTTTGGCTGGGGATTTTGGCTGTGGAGCTTCTGTGGGGGTGCCTAAGGAAGCAAGGATGCTTCGTAGTGTCTCAGGGCTTTCATTTCCTGTGAGGGATACAGAGGAGGTGTTCACCATTTTTGCAGGGAAGGTTTTTGAGGAAGCTTGTGTTTAGGAGAGGGTAGATAGAAGGCTGTGACGATGAAGAGCTGGGAAAAGTCCTTTAAGTAATTGCCATCCATCAAACCAATCGATTCATTCAAAATTCCCTTTTCCATATCTGAACCACCTTCCATAAATGTGCCGATTTTTCCTCCAATCAAAGATACTCAAAATCCATCATTACCTTTCTAGGTTCCAAAACCTACTGTAGTCCTTAGGCTTCTGCCGAATGCATGTAACTTTCACCTCAGAGCTATCAATCCCCTCAACAACTTTTCAAATCTCAACCCTTATCCTTTCCTTTCTCAATCTGATATCGTAGGTATTGTGACGCTTGGGGTATGTTTACCAGAGATGGTACAAAAGAACATCACATAGAAAAAAAATTTCACATAATATGAATTTAAAACATTTTATATCATGATGAGGGAGTCCAGTTGTGGATGGAAAAACATGGCTCATAGGACTATCGATCATGAAGGTTTATAGGGTGGCCGTAGATTCCCTCTATCCTTTGGGCTTGTATTGAGGGATCGGTACATCAAGAGGGATCTTTTGGGTTAGAAAAAAAGACCTTTGCCTAAGGAATCATGCATTTATCAATTTCAATCACTAGAAAGGTATCTTTCCTAATCACGTATTGATCATGCAAGCAGTTCAAAGGACTCAAGTTTATTTCACAGAAAAGCAAGTATGAATATGCTTAAAGGACTAATACTCAAGATGAATAAACTCACTAATTTCTCCAATCATTGGGGGTTTCAAGGAAGATCAAGATTAGTTGAGAGAAATCATACCTAGACCCATACGTAATTTCTCAAAGGGAGCCTTGTTTAGTGGCTTTGTGAAGATATCCGCGATTTGTTCCTCAGAGCGGACATGTTCCATAGAGACAATCCCTTTCTCCACACAATCACGAAGGAAGTGATGTCTTATGTCAATATGCTTAGTCCTAGAGTGCTGCACAGGATTCTTAGAAATATCAATAGCACTAGTGTTATAACAAAGTATAGGAACGTTACCTAGAATGATGCCAAAGTCACTTAGCTGTTGTTTGAGCCATGTGAGTTGAGAACAACAAGTTGCGGCGGCGACATACTCAGCTTCGGCAGTGGATAGGGCGACAGTGGTTTATTTCTTTGATCCCCAAGACACAAGACAAGGGCCAAGGAATTGAGCCATCCCAGATGTTGATTTCCTATCTGGCTTGTGTCTATCAAAGTCAGCATCTGTGTACCCTAGTAATTCAAGACTTCCCCCTCTTGGGTACCACAGACATAGATCATCAGTCCCCTTAAGGTAACGCATGATCCTTTTCACAGCAATGACATGAGTTTCTCTAGGACTTGCTTGAAATCTAGCACAAAAACATACACTCTGCATGATATCAGGCCTACTGGCGGTTAGATAAAGCAATGAGCCTATCATCCCACGATAGACCTTTTGATCAGCTGCTTTCTTGTCAACATCCATTCCTATTGAATCATTTGGGGACATGGGGGTCGAATAGTTCTTTGCATCCATCATACCAAACTTCTTGATGCACTCTCGTAGGTACTTTTGTTGATGTACCTTTGTTCCTTCCTCTGTTTGAACAACATGTAGGCCTAGAAAGAACTTAAGCTCGCCCACCATACTCATCTCAAATTCACTCTCCATCAGCTTTGTGAACTTGGTAACTAAGTGCTCGTTGGTGGAGCCAAAGATTATGTCATCCACATATACTTGTACTACCAAGGTATGCTTTCCCTCTCTTAATAGAAATAAAGTTCTGTCTAATTCCCCTCTTACGTAACCATGAGATAAGAGGAATTGAGAAAGCCTTTCATACCAGGCGCGAGGAGCTTGCTTCAGACCATAGAGTGCCTTATCAAGTATGTAAACGTGGTCAGGATAGGAAGAATCTTCGAATCCAGGCGTTTGTTCCACATAAACTTCTTCCTTTAGTACCCCGTTCAGGAACGCTGTCTTGACGTCCATTTGTTGCAACTTGAATCCATAGTGGGCAGAGTAGGCGATCAAGAGGCGTATTGCTTCTAAAGACCCTTAGATGGGAAATGTTCGGCTTCCTTCCTCTGAGCAGCTCATATGGTGTCTTCTCAATCATAGGTCTCAACATGGCACGGTTCAGTACATAGCAAGCAGAATTGAGTGCTTCAGCCCAGAAGTTTCTTGGCAATCCACTCGCAATTAGCATTGTCCTTGTCATATCCTCCAGAGTCCTATTCTTCCTTTCAACTACTCCATTCTGTTGAGGCGTTCTTGGCGCAGAAAAATTATGATTTATGCCTTTGTTCCTGCACAAGGAAAGAAACAGGGAGTTCTCGAACTCTGTTCCATGGTCAGTGCGTATAGCTCTTAGATGAAATCTAGATTGATTTTCAATAGCATATAACCAAAATTCAAACTCATCAAACACATCCTCCTTTGAAGCAATGAAAATAGTCCAAGTATACCTAGAGAAGTCATCTACTATGACAAACACGTACTTGTTTCCTCCGCAGCTAAGTGTGCGCATAGGCCCACACAAGTCCATGTGAATAAGCTCTAAGGGTTCAGAGGTACTTACCTGGTTTTTGGACTTAAAGGATGATCTTACTTGTTTTCCTCTTGTGCAAGCAATGCACACCTCTTCAGATTGACTCTCTATCTTTGGTAAACCAATAACTAGGTCTTTGTTGTGAAGTTTGTGTAGAAGTCTGAGGCTTGCATGAGAGAACCTTTGATGCCATAGATTGGATTCCTCAAATTGTGCAGAAAGGCACAGTTCCTCTTCAGGGATAAAAGATGGATCTACTCTGTATAGGTTGTTCTCTATGATTCCCCTGAGGAGAACTTTCCCTGTCTCAACATTCTCAACCAAACACTCATTAGTAGTAAAGATAACCCTATTTTGACCATCCTGGCACATTTGACGTACGCTCAATAGATCGAAGGTTAGGTTATCCACTAAAGTAACGTTATTCACAACAAGATCGTCAGAGATCCTTACCTTTCCCATGCCAATTACTCCCCCTTTACTGTTGTTCCCAAAGGTTATAGAACCTTTGTTTTCAGGATGGAGAGATATAAACCATGCTTTGTTCCCTGTCATGTGTATTGAGCAAGCGCTATCTATATACCAGGAACTCTTCTTCTTTCCATCCTGCAAGTAAGGGATTAGTTTTTGCACACCCAGGCAAGCCTAGGCTTACCTGGAATGAAGAACAATCTTCTATCCTCATTATCTTTTAAAACAACCTTGATCCTGGGAGTGTTCCTAACAGAGGAATTATGGCAATAATTGTAGGCTATCTCCTCATCTCTTGATTTTTTCCAACACTCTTGTTGGTAATGTCCTGACTCACCACAGTACCAGCAAACCCTGTGGTGTTTCAGATTGACATACCTACTTTGTCCGGGCCAGATGGTTTTGTTTTCAATTCTAGACCTAAAATCCACCTCTACTGGCTTAGTGCTTTTGACATGTTTTTGCCATATCTTATACGCCTTTTGTCCATCAAACCACACCTTCTCTTCCTGAGCAATGTTCTTCCCTTTATCTCCAGAACCATTGTGGGAACAATGTGTGATTGATCCTCCACAGGGTCCTTTATGACCGAGGGAATTTTGTATACCAGGAGACAAGATGGCAGTTTGTGAACAAGAGGCGCTATCATAGCCTAATCCAGCACGTGGCACAAAGCGTTTAGAGAAATCAACCTTCTACTTATCAATCTTAGAGGTGATATATTCATCTAACCAAATTTTCTTTTTGTTTTCTTCCTCTATTAGAAATTCATCAACTTTCTTAGCAAATTTTGAGTTATCCTCAGTCAAAGTTTTAATTTCAGATTCAAGAATGGCAATTTTCCTTTCCAGGGAAGCTATATCAGACACATACTTAGGACAGGATTTGCACGAGTCCGACGAAGGGAACGACGCCTTTTCAAGTCTAGCAACCTTAGAAGCCCAAAGCTGGTTTTCCTCAATTAGACATGAAATGGTTTCTTTCTTCTCGTCGATCAAAGAATTCAAATTACTTTGTTCCTTTCCCAGAGAATGAATGAACCTAATAATCTGAGCTTTTGATTTGTTTTCTAAGAAAGAGTCAAATTCTGAAGTGTTTACCTCTTCTTCGGATTTTTCTCCTGTAGCCATTAGACACGTTTCCTTGGGAGTGGAGAGAAATTCGTCTTCAGAGTCAGATGTCCCCCATGTTGCAATCATCGCTTCCTTCCTTTCCCTTTGAGGGACATTAGCTTCTCCTCCCTTCTTTTTAAAGCAATTTCTCGCGAAGTGTCCCTTCTTCTGGCAGTAATAGCAGATGATAGTACTCATGTCTCTGTTCCCATCAGGGAGACATTGTTTTTCTCTGCTATCCTTCCAAACTCTTCGAAAGGCTCTTGTGAAGAGAGCAACTTCTTCATCCTTATCAACAATTTCATCCTCTTCCTGAGCAAGATCGAAGGCTTATTCGATTTTTAGAGCAATGTTCTGGGACTTCTCTGCCTTCTCTCCTTCCCTTCGTAGCATCTTGCACTGTTGAATCCCCGCGTTGCTCTGGAGACGAGCAACTAGTTCCTCCAAGGTGATGTTTTTTATATCATTCTAAGGTTGGAGTGCAAGAGAGAACGTGTCCCATTTAGAGGACAATCCCTGAAGAAATTGATGCGTCAGTTTCCACTCAGGGGTCGTTTCCCCTAAGAACTCGAGTTGGCCTACGTATCCCTGGAAACGTGAATGGTAGTCATCCAAAGACTCATTCTTTCCTTGAACAGCACTATCATACTCCTTGATGAGAGTCAAGATCCTATTTTTCTTGATGTCTTCATTCCCCTCATACATCCTCTTGAGGGATTTGAATATGTCGTGAGCAGTCTTGTACTTTAGAACCTTCCTTTGATCGGATGGACCAAGGGAAGCGAGTATGACCTTCTTTGCTCTCATGTTGAGCTCCAAGACTTTGTAATCAGCATCTTGATAATCTTATCTTGTCTTGAGTGTTCCTCCAGTCTCATCTGAGGGATCGAGAATCTTCACATCCCCAAATTCCACTATCTTCCACATCTGTCCATGCAGGGAACAGATATGTGATTCGATATGTTCCACCCAGTATGAGAACTCTCCTGACTTGAGCATTGGTGGCTTCCAAAAGGAGTCGTTGATGGTTGTTCCTGACATTCTTCCTGCAAGGGTAACAATCTAGAGACCATGCTCTGATACCAATTGTTGGATCGTTAGTTCAATTACTTCTGAGGGAACAAAGTGTATTGTTCCTTCAGAGGTGTAGCAACGGAATATTAACGCATGAAGTATAGAAGAACACAAGTATTTAGAGTGGAAACCTCAACCACTACGAGTTGAGTAAAACCACTACCTTCAAGCTTCTCACTTGAAGGATTTGAATGAGTATACTTATCTTATTTATCTCTTGTTTGTTACAAAAGAAAGCAAGGATTACGATCACGAATCTCTTCTTTCACTCGAGCCCAAACTCAACGCCTAAGACTAAGTATTGCTCACTCTTTCTCTCTTTTCTTCTTGTTCTTCTTTTGGACGATCACACTTGATTCACACAAGCATAAACTCTCTCAATCGTCTCATCTATTCCTAAGCCTAAGACTAGTTTATATAGCAAAGATAAAACTAGGTTTAAACTAGGGAACAAACAAGAATATGGAAAATATATCTTTCGCATAAGAAGATATAATTTTCATCTTTTAATTCTATCTCTTTCCCTAACTTCTTCATGATATCTTCTCAGCTCAAACCATATTTTCCATAAAGGAAACATGATATCTTCGTTGCGCTCCCTCAGCCCTTTCTTTCCTTAATTAGCTTTCGCCTCTGTTGAGTAACGTTCCTGCTCAAGTAGACATCCTGAAACACTCAAGTATACATTAGTAGGAATGTTTGTTACCATCAAAACCAGAAGGAACTTTACTTCAGCCGTAGCTTCAACATGTGAGATTGAGATTCAAGTGAGAAGAGTGATCCGAGATCTATCTAGGACGTCTAGGCGAGTGATTCAAGTTCTATTGTAATCAAGATATCAATACAACAAGTAGACTCGTTCAAACTCTCTCTAGTGAAAGCTAGAGATGAGTGGTTTTTCGCCTCGAGGACTTTTTGGTACTTGGGGTGTTTCCACTATATATCATCGTGTCCAGGTTTGGTTTACATTATTGTTTGTCTTTCTGCATTATCTACTTATCAAGGAACAATAGCTTTTGTTCCTTGAGTTTTTATACGCTAATCGATCCAACACTTATAATAAGGGTTCAAATCATCAAGAGGACTCTTTTGGGCAACAAATAAGACCTTCACATGTAATGAAACCATGGTGCTAGCACTTTCGAGTTCAAAGAGTTTGCAAGAATATTGAGATTGATCAAGACAAGAAGAACCAAATAACTCAAACCAACGAGATACAATAATGTGTTCATATAATCCTACAAATAACAACCAATTATCATTCAGACTTCAACCAGTCATTGGAGGTTTGTAGGACTAGAAAGAATTATTCGAGAGAAATCATACCAAGTTCCAGACGAAGCCTTTCAAAGGGTTCCTTGTTTAGTGCCTTGGTGAATATGCCTGCAATTTGTTCCTCGGTTCGAACAAACTCCATTGTTACTAGCCCCTTTTCAACACAATCTCGCATAAAGTGATGTCTTATTTCAATGTGTTTGGTCCTAGAGTGTTGCACAAGGTTCTTAGCAATATTTATAGCACTAGTATTATCACAAAGAATAGGAACAAATTTGAGATTGATACCGAAATCACTTAGTTGTTGTTTGAGCCACAAGAGTTGCGAGCAACAGGCTGCGGCCGCGATGTATTCAGCTTCAGCAGTGAAAAGGGCTACAATGGTTTGCTTCTTTGATCCCCATGAGACAAGGCATGGTCCTCAGAATTGAGCCATACCAGATGTAGACTTGCGATCTTGCGAAGTCAGCATCTATATATCCAACAAGACTCAAACTTCCTCCCCTGGGATACCACAGACACAGATCATCAGTTCCCCTTAGGTACCTTAGAATTCTCTTGACTGCTATGGTGTGTGTTTCTCTTGGATCGGCTTGAAATCTTGCACATAGACACACACTGTACATTATGTCAGGTCGACTAGCAGTTAGATAAAGTAAAGATCCAATCATTCCTCTGTAGAGAGATTGATCTTCTTTGTTGTTGTTTTCGTCCTTGTCAAGGGAGTCATTTGGAGGGATTGGGGTTGCATAAGGTGTTGAATTCGCGATTCCAAATTTCTTGACTACTTCTCTGAGATATTTCTGTTGATGGACCCTTGTGCCATCCTCTTCTTGTATGACTTGTAGTTCGAGAAAGAAATTGAGTTCTCCAACCATGCTCATCTCGAATTCTCCTTCCATAAGTTTGAAAAACCTTTCAACCAACTTGTTGTTTGTAGACCCAAAGATGATATCGTCTACGTAAACTTGCATGACTAGAGTGTCTTTTCCTTCCCTTAGTAAGAACAGAGTTTTGTCCACCTCTCCACAAACATATCCGTTGGACAGCAGGTGGTGAGATAGTCTTTCATACCACGCTCGAGGAGCTTGTTTGAGGCCGTAGAGAGCCTTGTCTAGTACATAAACATGGTCTAGATAAGTCGAGTCGACAAACCTAGGTGTTTGATCCACAAAGACTTCTTCCTTTAGTTCCCCATTGAGAAATGCAGTCTTTACATCCATCTGTTGAAGTTTGAAGCCATGATGTGCTGAGTATGCAATCAGTAGTCTTATGGCCTCCAATCTGGCCACCAGAGCAAAGGTTTCATTATAGTTTATCTCCTCCTGGTTGTTATACTCTTTGACCACCAGTCTAGCTTTGTTTCTTGTGACCTGGCCTTGGTCATCTAGCTTGTTTCTGAAGACCCATTTTGTTCCTATTATGGTACTATTCCCGGGATTAGGAACAAGTCTCCTTACCTTGTTCCTTTCGAACTGATGAAGCTCGTCTTACATAGCTTTGACCCACTCCGGGTCCTTGAGGGCTTCATCTATTGTCTTTGGTTCTGCTAAAGAGACAAAGGAAGTGAAAGCACAAAATTCAAGTTGATCAATATGAAAACAGTTGGTTCAAGTTGATTCACTTATGAATCATTAAAATAAAAAGATTAGGTGGATGGTGTTTTAGGTTCATGAGCTTTGACTTGTAGGTTCTGCATTTTTGAAATCCAGGTTCATCAACATGAAACAGTTGGTGATTTTGAACTAGTAGGTTCATGAATATGAACAGGTAGGTTGCATCGTCTTTTCTTCTAGTTAATACGGATGGCATCGTTGTGAGGCGAGAAACCAAGAAAAAATTGCTAGGCTTCTGGAGATCCCGGAGAACAAACGAACCTTTCACGGTCACGACGGGGAGGGTCATCGCATTGCTCCTTCACTTTATATCTTGACGTTTCCGCGTCTCATTTTATATCTTTTTCCTCGGTCTCATGTGTCTTAATCTTTCTTCGGTATTCTTCGACATTAGTTATTGCTTTACGCGTTTGCGGCGGTGGAGAGTTTGCTTCTGATCTTATCGCGTCGAAGCGAAGGTGTCGGCTTCTGAGGCTCCCATCCGTGTTGAACCTATGATCTCTATGATCTGTTCTCCGTCTCCTTCTCCGACTAAGGTGACAAGGTCGCACAAAGGTAAGGAGAAGGTTGTTGAGGCGTTGGAGTTCAAGTACGAGACTGTCGACGACTTTCCTGGGGTCGTCTCTCGCGCTATTGCTCCTGGGAACGAGTTTCTTAATGCTATGAAGGGGCTTTTGTCTCCCCCAACGCTCAACTATTACCTTCCAATGGAGTCGGATGACATGATAGGAGAGACTTTTGTTGCGCAATGGCAGGTCGGGTTTCTTTGTATTTTCGCTTCGTTTTTTCTTGGCGGCTTGTTTTTAACTCTCTTCTTCCTTTAGGGGATTCAATCTTCTTTGTGCACCCGGAGGCGTTTCTCCGAGTATGTTGATCGGATGAGGGTCATAGAGGAGAAGCAATCGAGCGACGAGGCGAAGATCGAGGAGCTTAATGCGTCGGTCGAGGCATCCCGTAAGGTGGAGAGCGATGCTCGGGAGAAGGTTGTGGAAGCGCTCAAACTTCATGACGACCTATCTAATCAGGTTGCGGACTTGAAGGCGAGCGTCGCTGCTTTGAAGGACGAGATGGAGAAGAGGGAGGAAAAGCATGTCTCGGAGTTGCATGAAGAGAAGATCTACTGGTCTTGGCTATAAAGGGTGGATGTTTTGGAGCAGTATGGCGCCGAGAAGCATCATGGTTGGAATTCGGAATTTGAACGGCGGGAGTTTGAGGAAGCGTACTCGAAGATTCCCGGTGGAGTTGTGGCGAATCATTCTTTTTCGCGTCCTCCGGAGGATCTTGATGCTATGGAGGAAGATGTTGTCGGACTTAACGACGTCGACCCTGAAGGTGATGCTAAGGGTGTTGAAGATGCCGACGAGGAAATTGCCGTGGAGGATTCTTAAGGTGAAGATAAAGACGATGGCGTCGAAGGTTCTTCGTCTAGTTCTTCTAAAGGCGAAGGCGAATCTTCGTAGCTTTTTCCCTCTTTTTTGCTTACGCGTCGCTAGTCTTTAGGGCGCTTTCTTATGAACACTTGTTGCTTTGCTCCTCTTATGTGGGAGATTTTTGTAATGTATTGGCCTCGCTTTTGCGAGTATTGTGCTTAAACTTTTCCTTGCGAGCTATTTTTCTTATCTTGCGCGTAGCTTTCGACTTTTACTCATTTTCCTCTGGAGATAGTGTTTTATGCGACTCGTTCGAGCTTCTTGGCTCCATTATTTGAGTTGTTGTGACATTGCTTCTATCTTTCTGACTTTTTTACTTGGAACGTGATCTTCTTGGCTAGGCGAACGCGTTGGTTCTTATAGCTTTTGCTTCCTTGAGTGGTCCTACCCCTTTTGATAGATTTGGCTTAGGTTTCCCGTAGGCTTGGTTAAAGCTACCAAAGACCCCTGCACTTTTCATACTTCGTTGTTGCGTGGAGTACGCTATTCTTTGCGTCGGGGCCGTCTTGAGAGCTTGCTTTTCCTTTGATCTTGATGTTTCATGTGCTTTGACTTTGATATGCGTAACCTGCTTTGTCTATGCGTATCGTCTTCTCTTCTGGGTTTTGACTTTCGCGACCCCTTACGCGTAGCTCGTTTGCGAGTGCATAGGTTTGGTCTCCGACTTTTTCTTTTGCTGCTATATCTTTTGGGGTGTGATTTTCTACCCCTAGTGTGATGCTTTGTTCGTAGTGAACGAGTTAGGTAACTTTACTTACTTGATAGGGCGGTACGGTCAATGCGGCGGCTTTTGTTCTATTGTCGGCTTACATGAGGGTTGGGTCCAGCATTTCCTACAAACCCCAAGAATCAATTGGCAGCCAATCTGCTGAGATTCGAGAGATCTTAGAAGGTTCACTAAAGTTGTCTTGTAGGTTCACTAATTTCATGGTGTAAGTTCATGAGTTTACACTTATAGGTTCATAAGTTTATTCTTTTATTCATTGGTTTGTTATAGGTTAATGAGTTTACACTTGCAAGTACATAAGTTTACTCTTTAAGGTTCATTTTCGAATTTTCTATTTTCGTAGTCTATGTGAGATTTGAACTCACATCATGTGTTCTAAAACACATTGCTCTTCCATTTGAGCTAATAGACTGCCTCATCAAGAACTATGAGAAACCAATATAGTG
Source organism: Oxyria digyna (assembly GCA_029168935.1). Lineage (NCBI taxonomy): Eukaryota > Viridiplantae > Streptophyta > Magnoliopsida > Caryophyllales > Polygonaceae > Oxyria > Oxyria digyna. The sequence continues at coordinate 22,767,119 of JAPVLV010000005.1, forward strand.
TAAACTCACATCATGATACTTACTGCTAACTCATCAACGTGGAACATGATATTTTGATGGCTATCAACAATTTCACGATAAACTGGAACCATTGGTTTGCAAGTAGCCAATATGAAATAACAAGCATATCATAAATGGAAGTTAGTCACAACAACACACATTGTCTAGTTCACAAATTTTAGAATCATGAAGTGTAATACACAATAAAATATTCAACGCAGGTTCACTAGGGAATCAATGCAAAACTTAAACAGAGTAAAATCATAACTGAAAGTTGATCAGCTCATGTTCATCCAAGAAGCCCATAAGTCATAAACATAAAAAACGCAAACAGAATGAAAGAATTCATAATCGAAAGATTAAATCACTTAGCTAAATTGTCCTTAATGATGGATAATATCATAAAATAGCTTCACCAATCACTAGGTCCAGAAGCAACCATACTTCCTATTTTTATGATGAACCTCAATGAATGAGATCATGAACCTTAATGTGTACATCCATGAACCTCATAAATCTGTTACTACAGGTTCATTATTTTATACCCACAGGTTCAGTATTTTATACCTACAAGTTCAATTATTTTCACATTCAAGTTCAATGGTTTATTAGTTCATTAAATCAACTCAACAGAGTGAATACAAAATACTGTATAGTTCATCCATCAAAGAAGCTTTACTTACAGATGCTTCAAGTTTGTTAATCCTCCAATACCAGTAGGAATTGACTCCGAGAAATCAATGTTTAAGTAGAACGGTGATGTAATGTGTAAATCAGTATACTTCTAAACGAGTAAAATACTAGAGTTGATTGATGTGTAAGAGCTGACTTACAAAGTGGTGAGAGACTTCAAATTTGTAATAAATTTCAGTGAAGAGGTTCCGTTTGATATATCACCAATTCTCCTGCAAGCCACGACTCAAGCAAGATAATAAGTACATCTACTTGCAATGTGATGGTGCATGTACAGAGTTAGGAAGAGAATACTAACAGTATATTCAAGGCAGTTAAATTAGAGAAGGATAACGGTATCGACCCCACAAATGAGTTTTCTCTAGCCTTCCCCCATTAGGCAAGTTCATGGTCCTAAACTAGCAAGTTCATGGTCCTAAACTAGCAGGTTCATTCAAGGAAACAGTTCTATAACAAAACAGTTCATAACACTAGCAAGCACACTCCATAGCACACCTGAGGCTAGATAGAGGTTCGCAGAAATCCACACCCTAATATCTAATTCATGAGCCACACAAAAAAAACAACTCAATGACAGAGAGACATTTTGTCAAACACATAGCAGGCACTAGTGATATCTATGCATGCATGAGTATTAAATTAAAAAAAGTAAGCAATTGATTTTAGAAGGTTCAAAATACTAATGTCACTGTGAACCTTCTCCAGGTAACACGACAACAGTTGCCTTAGTTGTGGAAGAACTGTTTCTTGTTAACTTGAAACCTACACACAATTATATAATTGCAAAATTGATCTCAACATTGTAATGGTTAACCGAACAGAAGAGGGAATATGGCAGCAACTCATACCCAGCGTTGAAGATAATGGGAGGAAGGAGATAGATGAAGATCACTTGTTCGTTAAATCGCAAAATGCGACAGCTCTTGCCCTTGCTTATGAAGAGAGATATCATCCCAGAAATGCAGCCCTAAGGAAGAGCATTGAGAAATTAAGCAATTGAATAACAATTAGAGCAAAATTAGGGCTGGCTTACGATGGTGATGGCGGTAATGGATTCATTAACCCAGCGATTGTCCTGAAGAAGCTGACCAATCACGACAGTAAAGCATAGCACTGCAACGTAGACAATATATGGTTGAGGCCTCATGGCCAGTCCTCTGAACTTGATGTTGCAGGGGGAAGTGTCGAACAATATAGATGATGCCTTTATCAGACAACGGAAGCTTGGGCGTAGGCTTGGGGTGAGTCGTAGTTGGCAGATGTTTGGAGGAAGAGGAAGAGGAAGAGGAGGAATTAGGGAAATTGGATGACAAGGTTAGGGTTAGGTTGGATTCTTCAGAATTTGCAGTAGAAGAGGAAGCGAAAAAGGAATTTGCAGTAGCATCCCGTCGGAGCAGCAAGACGGAAAAGCTAAAATCGTAGAACCAGTGAATCTGAAGGGAAAAGAAAGAGGCAAGGCGAGCTATGGAATCGCCATGGGAGCCGAAATACCTTGTTCGTGGGTTTGAAAATTATGACGCGCGATTTTACGTTTCCCCCCTTCACATATTTCTCATATTTACAGTTATGCCATCACTTTGATTTTAGGCTTTTTCCTAATCAAATTTTCAGATTCCATATGTATCGTTTATTTAAAAAATCTCACGACTCAATGGTTTTCAGTTTTTATCTTAACAAAAGTTTGTCCTAGAACCCACCTATGTCTTATAATATATAATCCCACACAATATTTTTAGATTAAATTAAATAATCTAACATTTTACACATAGTCGTAGACTTGGTTTTCAAAGAGAGCAAGAGAGCACAAAATTTACGTGTACCATCATCTGAGTGTTTATTTGGTTGGAGGCTAAAATCATAGGAATCGAAAATCTGCACGAAATGGAAATGAATATCTGTGTTTGGTTGGAAAATAATTCTGTGAAAACCATGAGATTTCAATTTTCTGGGATTTTCAATTCATTCATTATGTGAGAATTGATCTTACCTAGTCTCTCTAGGTAATTCATTTTCCCTCAAATTTTAAACATTCAATCTTAAATTCTTCTATTTTGATCTATCTATTGTAATTTTTAGTCAAACACATTTTATCAAAACCCCCTATATTACAAATCACCTTAATTTAATTTCCATGAATTCAATTACATGAATTATAATTTTCGAGTTCAACCAAACAAGCACTGAAATGGTGTTAGGAGGGAGTATTTACAAGATGGAGATCAGGATGGTGTGTACTTGGACGGTGAATTTTGACAATGGATTATGTCCATAAAGTTAAGGAAAATACTACGTGTGTATAAAATACAATCTTAAACAAGGATATAATAATTTTAAAGATCCAAAAAGTAAATTAGAAGCTGATGTTTTTTACTGCTTTTTTTCCCGGTCTTTATATTATGCGAAGGGGTTTCACCTAGAAAGTATCCACACAACAGTCAATCAAGTTGATCATAGATTTATCTCAAGTTCTATTCAATCCTACGGAATGTTTCTATTCCAATCTTTAATATATCAGCAGGCCAACCGGTCGTGATAATACTTACTATTCAGCAATCAGGGAAACCTCTCAAGATTAGATGAAATAGCAGCAAAGGGCACATAAATCATAAGGATGCATGCAATAACTTACAACCGTCAAGTATTAACATGCAATCAATTCTCTTTCATAAAAGCAATCAACTACCAGATCATGCAGATATGAGTGCTACAATGACAAAGAATTCCACCGTATATTCCTAGTCTAGCAATAGAAAACTATCAATCAAACTAGGTGATCAAGCTAGCAAAACTAATAGAAATCAATTGATGAAGAACAAGAGAATTAATACAAACCCATAGGAAAAGAACAAGAGTTTAGAAATCTCACAACTTAATAACTGAAGGTTTCAACCGCTAAGCAAAACAATGGAGATTAGTGTCTGCTCATGGTTGCAAAACTAAATTGTCTGATGGAAAAGATGATCCTGAGATAATGAAAGAGGCTAGGGTATATAAAGAGTCTTAACCTAAAAATATATGATAAAAGATAAATCCTAAAACTAATAAGGAAATAAAAGAAAAAGGAAATAAAGCCAAACAAGGAAAAAGAACGTAACAAAGTCTCAGCGAATTTGTGCAGGTGCGTGCTTCAATTATTTGGTCAGCTGCCTGCTTCATCCACGTGCACGACCCACCTGATCCTAGACCATATTTACGACCCAAACTTCAGTTGCTTCCTGCACTTCTTCCGCGTGGGCCTGCTATTCAATCCGAGTGGATTCCTCCTCCTTAATACGTGGCCCGGCTTCAATAATGGCCCAACTCTCCAAAACACCTGCTTGCTTGTCTTCACCGAATTAATTCACGACTTTCAGCACAGTACCCGCGATTTCCGCTGATCCATGGCGATCGCCGTCGGTGATTTCTTCAAATCTTCAATATTCTTTGGTTCTGATCTTCAATTCTTCACTTCTTAATAAATATCTCATAACATAAAAATGACTCGAAACACATATGATAATACTCTTAAACCAATGTAATAATCCCTAGTTACGCTATACAAAGTGCAGCGTATCAAATACCCCCATACTTAGACTTTTACTCGTCCCGAGTAACTTACAGAAAAGCTACTCGTACAATAAAATACTCAAAGCCTCAGGAAGTACAAGAATATCTCCTAGTGATTACATAACCAATAAACTCCTCCAAAATACACAAAACACAACAATAATAATCAAGAACAATGTGATAAAATAAGCACATACCCAGAACTACACTTTATTCCTCCAAGTGGCCTACCTGAATCCTCCTATACGCCTCCTTCTTATGTCTCCATACGCCAAGATGATAAAAATCCTAAAACACTCAAAAAAAAAAAATTATTTTATTTATAACACTCATCTTGCTTAGGCGCCCTTTTGGGTTTTCATCCTAACCACTCATTAATTGTTCCAGGCTCACAGTACTCACATCACTCAAGGCTTATTTTTGCCCCAGCCTAATGTCGGTCAAGCCACCTTCTTATTGCATAGATCTTGCTATCCAAGGATTTTGTATGCCTTTTTTCAATTTTTGTGGCTTTTTCATATAATATATATTCAATAAGCTCATGTAGATACAACCAACACCCAAATAATTACATGTGAATACATTCTCCTCCCCCATACTTAAACATTGCATTGTCCTCAATGAAATGGAATACATAAAAACGAACCCAGGGAAGGAGACAAAAGACTCACATATAAGGTCGGATGACCTTCCTCAAATAAAACTCAAAGTGTGGTAGAATGAGAAACTAGATGAGCATTAAATGTAATCCAATAATGCATAGCTCATCTAAAGCAAAAGAAAGAATACCTCCAATGTAGAAGGTGACCCAAACAAATCCACTCCTTGCAAAGAACATGGTCACCAACAAGCTAAGCTCCAACGAATGTAGATCTAGAATGATAGTACTAATGAAACCAAACTTGATGTAATACAACCACTCAATAAACGCATATTTTATTTTTTATTTTTTTTATTTTTTTTTTAACGGGAGAGAAGACTTACAGCGAGAGATTGGCTACTGATTGTAGCTGACCCTAAGCTTCGGTGATTTCCTCCTGTCCAGAGAAAAACTAAAAAGAAAATTAAACCGAACAAAAACAAATAAAAACAAACTCAAACCTCGGGTTGCCTCCAGAGTAGCGCCTTATTTTATGTCGTGGCTCGACATGAAACTCAAGAGATTTAACTAACGCCATTTGGCTTTGTGAAATCCGTCTCTTGTCCGAATTCTCTCTTGAACCACTCATGGAATGCCTTGAATCTCGTCCCTCTTACCTTGACCACCTTGTCTTTAGCAATGAAGGTGGTTTCATTCACTTTATCCTCCTTGACCGTATCAGGCGGCTGTTTAAGCTCAATGTCAAGTGCCTATACACTAGACATTAATGGTATCTCGCCTAGCGAGGTCAGTAATGTGGGGCGATTGCCCAAAGGATGTGGAGAGAGCTTACCTTTAGGCTCTGGCTTAGCCTGACACTCCGGCATATTAGTAGACAAAACAATATCTACTTTTGGGGGCTCTAAGAGATTCTCTAAATCAAGTTGCAATTCATCCTTACAAGTAGGCTTAATCACATCAATAGCACATAGAAAATTCTTATCAATGGGATCCATATCATATATATTATATTCTACCTTATCCCCCATCAAACTCCATAGAGAGAGTCCCACTATTAACATCAATTTTCGTTTGTGCTGTTTTCATGAAAGGTCTACCTAACAGTATAGGTGTGACATTATTAGCATGCTCCATATCCAACACAAAGAAATCAGCAGGAAAAATCAGATCACCAACCATAACAAGAACATCCTCAACAACCCCTTTAGGGTACACAGTAGACCTATCAGCAAGTTGAATAACAGTTCCTGTTTTATGCAAGAGTCCTAATCCTGGATCACACATGGAATGTGTGATCCAGGCTTAGGACTAAATTTAGCATGGCTTTGTCAAATTTAGTTTCACCAATCACACATGGAATGCTAAATATGCCTGGATCACCACATTTCTTAGGCATGCGTTTTTGAAACACACCAGAAACTTGTTCACTTATTTCAACTTTCTTCTTTGCTTTCAGTTTTTGGTTTCTTTTAATAGTGCAAACTTCTTTCAAAAACATAGCAAATCTAGGAATACTCTTAACAAGTTTAAGCAAAGGAATGTTTACCTCACACCTACTAAAGGTTTCGAAGATTTCTTTGTCGTTATCCAGTCTTCGAGTATCCTTCAACGCCTCAGGAAAGGGAGCAACAGGCTTCTGAGAGAACAGAGGCGGGAAATTCGGGCGAACATAATCGTCTACATATTCAGGGAACTCCCGGCGATCGCCATCAACAACTGGCGATCGCGGTCGCACAAATTGGGGTTCTGCAGGAGACCCGCGATCGCGGATCATCATCCGCGGTCGCGAATTTGTGACGAGCAAATCTGGGCATTTTGGAGCCAGGCCGCGATCGCGGTCGGTAAAAAATATCAACATCACATTCTGGAGCAAGGCCGCGATCGCGGTCTGATTTCGGCGATCGCGGTTTTGGCACAGAACATTCATTTAAAGTTTTTCCGCTCCTCAAGAACACTGCACTGACGTTCTCTCTCGGGTTTCTTACCGGTTCCCTGGCCTCTAATTTACTCACAGCTTGAGCAATCTGTCCTAATTGATTTTCAAGATTTTGGATACTCGATTCCTTTTTAGCATTTTGTTGCATCACAGTCTGAGCTAAGGACTTGATCATATCTTCAGTAGTAATAGAATTCTGAGGTCTAGGTTGCTGATAATTAATATTTTGAGAGTCATACCTTGGCCTTGGTTGCCATCCACCAACAGCGTTTACCTCAGCATTGGGATCATGAAGGGAATCACTTTTCAGCATCAAAGCCTTTACCATCTCCTTCAACTCATTCATGTCAGTCTGTAATTGATCTGAATTAATTGCTTTGACTGAGTGGGATCCCTGTCTACTGCCAAACTGCCTTGAACTCTCAGCTAGCTCTTCAAACATTTCATTGGCCTGAGGTATAGTTAGTTTCAGAAAATTACCTCCACAAGATGCGTTTACCATTCGATGATCCTCATCAATCAGGCCACTAAATAAGTACATAAGGAGATCTTGGTCAGTATAACTATGGAATGGGCAGCTTGAGCAAAGCTTCTTGAATCTCTCATAATATTCATAGAGACTCTCAGTTGAGTGTTGTTGAAGATTCGTGATCTCCTTCTTCAAGCTGCTCAGTTTTGTAGCTGGAAAATATTTCTCTAAAAAGACATTTTTCATCTTAGCCCATGTATCAATACTCCCTGGAGCTTGATAATAGAGCCAATCATTCGTGGTGTCTTTCAGAGTAAATCCGAAAGCTCTCAGCATGACCTGCTCCTCAGTAACACCTCTTGGCTTCATACTAGAACATATGGCATGGAATTGAGCCAAGTGTTTGTTGGGATCTTCTCCTGCTAAGCCATGGAAGTGTGGTAGCTCATGAATTAAACCAACTTTTAATTCAAAATTCACACCTTCTTCAATCTCAGGAAACCTCACTGCCAAAGGTTGTTGGTTTAAGTCTGGGGCAGTGAGTTGCCTCATAGTAGGCAATGGCGGTCCATGTCGATCACCCATCGCGTTCTCTTGGTTCAGAGCTACTCTTTGGTTCCGAAGGAACGTCCTTTCAATCTCTGGGTCAAAGGCAACAAAAGATGAATCAGTAGCACGGGTCTGAACCATAAAGGTTCACACCAAATAGTTGATAATTTCACAATTAACACAGAATCAGAAAATTTTCAATTCCCCGGCAACGGCGCCAAATTTGATGAGGCTAAAGTCGTAGTGCCAAATCAAAGAAAACCCTAAACACTAACTAGAGTATAGCAAGTAAGTAGAGGTCGAACCCAAGGGAATCAAAACACCAAATCAATGCAGTCAAGTGAAATATCAACTAGTAATAAGTAACCAAGGGGGGGGGGGTTTGATTGCAAGAACACACAAGTAACCAGTAACAAGCAGATGAAGTTTGGGTGAGAATATTATGCGAAGGGGTTTCACCTAGAAAGTATCCACACAACAGTCAATCAAGTTGATCATAGATTTATCTCAAGTTCTATTCAATCCTAGGGAATGTTTCTATTCCAATCTTTAATATATCAGCAGGCCAACCGGTCTTGATAATACTTACTATTCAGCAATCAGGGAAACCTCTCAAGATTAGATGAAATAGCAGCAAAGGGCACATAAATCATAAGGATGCATGCAATAACTTACAACCGTCAAGTATTAACATGCAATCAATTCTCTTTCATAAAAGCAATCAACTACCAGATCATGCAGATATGAGTGCTACAATGACAAAGAATTCCAGCGTATATTCCTAGTCTAGCAATAGAAAACTATCAATCAAACTAGGGCGACGAACCAACGCACGCCTTGAAATTGTCATTTGGTGATCATTGCAGTGGTCGGCAAAAAACGCATTGACACGACTAATGGAAGCGTTGCTGATTTTGTACTCCCCGTCTTTCTGGATGATGTCATTAAACATGTCAATGTCCTCATCGAATAGAGTAGCGCCCATGTACGTGCCCTGCAATAGCAGAATCATTGTGACTGAAAACATGTAATGCTATTTTAACATGCTGCTACAACAACAACTCAAGAAAAAGTTATTGACAAAAATCCTAAAAGTAAACGGAATACCTATGACCTATGTGTACATAGCCAAAACAACCAAATTAATAAAAAAAAAGCAAGATCGGGAGAACGAAATGCAAAAATTTCAAGTAAACGAACCACGAAGCGAGATCATAAAATTGAGTCCAAATTCAATAGCGAAATGAAGAGGAAACAAGAAAGAAAGAACACCGACCGAGTACAGTAGAACAAGAAAGGAACAGTGCGATAGGTCGATTAGGTTGTCAATTCAATCAAGGTACATATGAAAATTAGAAAGTATAAGTAACATGACATTACAAAGGAAGATGAGTAAAGAACCTTTTCATCTCTTATAGTAAGTCGTTGATAACGGCTCTTACCAACCGGTTGTATGGCACGGTTCTTCGTCACCACTCTTACTTTGACGGAATAGTATTTTGTCTGGGGCGTTAACTCGTCTAGGTAAGTCATCTGCAAGTTGATCTCAGTTGCATCAAAGAAATAATATGAACCAGGTAGAAAGACTATTTCAAATATTGCAGAATAAAGTAAATTAGGGGAGAAGGAATATTTAGATGTGCGTTGTCCATCTACGTGGAAGAATTCATTCTATTTGTACTAAGTAATTGTACAATCTATTCTTATAAGTTAAGGTCGGGTTCCAGTTCGCATGAAAGGTAAGAAAATTACATAGATTTGTGCTCAGTTATATATGTTGTAATTTTGCATCATAATCGAGGCAGTAAATTTAGTAACCGATTTATATTACACAAAGTAAAAGCTGTAGAATTTTGATTTCTTAAAATCGATCCAAAACGGATCTTGGCCTTTTGCTTACTTGACTGTAACCTGCTTTTCTTTAAACTTTGCAATCTTTCCAGCAGTTTCAAGTTAGATTCCTTCCGAGTCTTTCCACTTTAAATAGATAGTACACAGTGTTGGTAGCATCTTCTTGAAAATATGGGGCGGTGATCATTTATATTAAGTACATGAGATTCAAATTATGTGAACGAATATACGTGCTCAATACAGTATAATTCCTGAGTGGACTAAGCTACTATTAGTATTTGTGTAAGTTACAACAGGACCTAAAACACGACTACGGTTTTTTAGCTGATTAGTATGAGTGTAAGGCAGGACTGTAATAAAAACTTCTACAGAGAACACATGGTACAAGCAAATAGTATGCAGAGAAGTGACATATTGAGTTTAAAAAATACCTTTTCTGAAGAGCTTGCGTATACTATTCACAAGAGAAGGCCTGAACTGGAGTAACATAGAAGCACAAGTAAAACAAATGCAGAAGTTAGTAAGCTCTGAAGCAAGTATGACACGAAGAAAAACAGAAGCAAAGGCTGCTCACCGATGTGAAGAACTGGTGTGAAAAAGTTTATACAGTTTTGTTTTTTCAAAGCTAGGTGTTGGATGAAGTATGCAAAGAAGAATGCAATAAATCTTAATTTAAATAGCAGTTAAGCAGGTGCTGGATGATAAACAGAGGCCATATGAGCTTATTATCTGTGAACGCGAAATCTTTGTTTTTCCTATGTTAAGTCTTGTTCTCACCGAAATTTTTCTCTACAAAATATGGTTTAGAGGAATTCAAAATGATATATAAATAGCATGTTATAGAAAGATATCTTGAAATTTTTAGTTAGCCTAAAATAAACAGTCACTTACAATTTTCTAAATATATATATTATTTTATAAAAAAAATAATAATAAAGAAATGACATGTGTCAAAAGAAACATAAAAGTGACATGTGACACTTTAATTGTGAATATGACATGTGGAAAAAGTGGAGATTTGGTGTAATATATATATATATAGTAGATTGTGTTTTCGTTTTTATAGTGTTTAAATAATGTTTAGGAAAGAAATAATACCTCGGGTTGTCGGAGGAGGGTTCAGTGAGACCAGACCGACCCGACCTTACGATACGAAGTACCAAGAGTTTATGTTCATACTATATAACAAGATAATGTTCATATACATTCTGGACGATCGTGTTCGTAATGGTCATTTGCTTTAACAAAATGAATTTTACATAAATTACGAAATTATCACTGCATGACTCAATAAAAATATTTAGAATTGGCACCGTCCAAATTATGATCATGTCAATTGTCCTAATAGAAGACCTGAGCGGACACGATTACAAAAGAGAACACATGTCAATTGTCCATATTTTGATTAATTTACTTGTACAATACTTTTGGTGTTACTGGTGTGGAGGTGTCGTAATTTGGAGGGGAAAATGAGGTGGAATTCTTTTATTGCTTACTAGGCACATAATTTTGGATAATAAATATTACTCAGTTGAGTGAGTCGTAAATCAACTAATGGGCTGGTAGAACTTCACCCAAAATATGCATGAGGAAGCATTTCGAAGAATCAAGAGACTTCTTGATTGCAAGACAAGTTCGGGTAAAATCCAGAATTAAGGAAACAATGAAGATTAGGCTTAGCTTAAGAATTTGACACGTTGGAAAGTTCTAGATTAGTGGAGAATTATAATCCATGTTGTGCAATTTATATATTAGATTTAAAAAGTTACATTAGATTGAAAATAAGAATAATCATCTTTTAAAATCTAGGTTTTAATTTTGTAAACCTTTACATGTTTAATGTTTTTATGGAGTTTGATCCATTTATAATGTATAAAACTCACCAATTAGAAAATAATTTTACTAAATTAAGAATTAAGAAGTGTTATTAACCAATAAAAATGCAAAAAAAATTAATACGATCTTTAATTTTTTCTCTCCGCGATTATGATATTAGGATTAGGATTAGATTAGATATTCTACCATTTTGTTATTTTTGAAATGGTGTTATGCATTGAATTACTAATCTAACTTTATTTTTCTTATAATATAAAATACACCCATCACGGGCATAAACATACCCAAATCAAAACAACACAACGAAAACAATGCAAAAGAAAAATCGGAAATATAGGCCAACACAACTAACGCACGACAACGATAATAACCATTAGTGAGCCGATCTGAAGAAGGGAAAAAACCAGTCAATGGGAGATACACAACAAGAGCAAAAAATAGGAAATACACAACAAGAGCAAACCACCCGGCGTGTTATACCCAAATATAAACATTATAGGGAAAGAAACACAACAAACTAACTGTGCATTGCGAACAACGCAACACAAACTGTACCAATAACAACCATTGGTGAGCCGTCCCGAAGAAACAACGAAGCAGAAAAATGCAGTCAATGGAAAATACACAATATGAGCAAACTAACGGTCTTTTTACATAGCGATAAGGCTTGTAGGATATGCAAATAAAAGTGGAAAACAAACACAAGTGGAGCATTAAAGTCAATTGTGCCAGCTGATCTCATGCGTCATTTTGCCTTGGAGCCTACGGAAATACAATTGTCACCGTTCCGAAAACACACGAATTCAGAGGGAGGCAGAGGAGTTCAAAGCAGAAGACACTAATTAAATGTATTCAAAACAAAGGATCTTAGTCCTGGACACCAGGGAAACACGGTTTTAACTCCCACGTGAAACCACAAGAATAAAACGATATAGTATAATTGACAACTAGATATAGTGTAATCTACGAGTTGACGTCCAATAAGCTAAAAGATCAAAGCAATCTCTGTCATTTACACGTGTTATGATGAAAGATAACTCATGCAAGTATGCGGAGTACATCCGAAGGGCCGAACATCAGCCTCGCACAAAAGTGTCGGACAAACATCAGTTTTCTGATGTGCTTAGCATCAATTTTCTGAAATGCTTAACATCGGTATTTCAAAGTGTCGAACATTAGTCCCGCACAAAAATGCTTAACATCAGTTTCCGCGTGCTTCGCACGCAGCCTCCACTAGTCTATGATACTATAAAAGAAGGAGGAGCCTTATGAACAGTAGGAATAGTACTTAGTTTGTCTTATTAGGCTACACTATTTGTGGATGCATGGAACGTGATACTTAGAGGCCCAAATTACCTTATTGCACATAACAAGTTGTAGGTGAGTATTTATTTTAATCTTTTTTTATTAATTAAAGAATATATTAGTTAGAAATATTTAATTTTTAAGTTATGATAGTAATTCTTTCTATTTACTTAATTTTTTATGTATTAGAATATATAAAATAAAAGTTTCGGTGCAAATAACTCTTAACGTAGAAAAAACAAACATATCACATTCACAGATTATATGTCAATGTTTATATTCTGGATGATAATGTTCATAATCTGGGCCATAAAATTATTTTGTGAGAAAAAAAAACTTTAAAAAACTAAAATTTGCAGTAATTAAAAGTATGTCACCGCGTCCCTTACTGAAAAACGAATACGTGAAACGTTAAAAGATAAATAACGACTAAGTAATAAACAATTTGTTATATTAGTTAGAAATATTTAATTTTTAAGTTATGATAGTAATTCTTTCTATTTACTTAAATTTTTATGTATTAGAGTATATAAAATAAAAGTTCTGGTGCAAATAAATCTTAACGTAGAAAAAACGAACATATCACATTCACAGATTATATGTCAATGTTTATATTCTGGATGATAATGTTCATAATCTAGGCCATAAAATTATTTTGTGAGAAAAAAAAAACTTTAAAAAACTAAAATTTGCAGTAATTAAAAGTATGTCACTGCATCCCTTACTGAAAAACGAATAACATGAAACGTTAAACGATAAATAAAGACTAAGTAATAAACAATTTGTTAATAAATTAATTTTTTTTATCGTTATTTATCGAATAACGTGAAACGTTAAACGATAAATAGCGACTAAGTAATAAACAATTTATTAATAAATTAATCTTTTTCTTTTAATCGTTATTTATCGAATAACGTGAAACGTTAAACGATAAATAACGACTAATTAATAAAGAATTTATTTATTTAATAAATCTTTTTCTTTTAATCGTTATTTACCGAATAACTTGAAACGTTAAACGATAAATATCGATTAAGTTTTAAACAATTTGTTAATAAATTAATCTTTTTCTTTTAATCGTTATTTATCGTATAACGTGAAACGTTAAACGATAAATAACGACTAAGTAATAAACAATTTATTAATAAATTAATCTTTTTCTTTTAAACGTTAAACGATAAATAACGACTAATTAATAAAGAATTTATTTATTAATAAATCTTTTTTGCGTTTTTCCTCCACCCCGACTCCGGCGACCACCACCACCATCCCGCGACTGTCCCGCTTTTCCGGCGACGTCGTCACCTCCAGCCACCACTGCAGCAGCCTCCTCGCCGTCACCGCCACCACCTCTGATGGCCTTCTTCTTCCGCCCAGCACCTCCAGAATGGGCGTATCAAAATGTAGTGTGGCTGGGCAAAAAATGTAGTGCGTATTGTCGTCACGCTTTTAAATAGTAAATTTAATATAACATTTTTCTCTTACTTACGCATCTTAAACAAAATGCACTAGTATCAATTAAACCCGCATTTCTACCAAACTTATTTATAAAGTACAAACTAGTTTATAACCTATTTCACCTAGCAAACCCTTAAGGTTTAAAATTCAAAGACGCTAAATTCACTCAAATTTTAGACTTATTTTTATCTAGACAGTCCCACACACACATTTGTGGACCGTAAAGGAGTCCTACAACCGCACTGCGGTCCGAGAAAAATAAATTGGTATCCAAATTTTGTTACAAAAATCTCACTTTTGTGGGACTAGTATTTTTAATAAAAAATTAAAATACTAATACTCCCTCCGTCCCAGTATTTTGTTCTTGATTCTGTTTTTGACACTATTCACACATCAAGAGATTCTTCGTAATTTCGACCAATATATAGATAAAAACATAGTCATATGTGGTCTTGTTTTATTCGTCTTATCGAGTACTTTAATAATATTCAAATTTTATAATTTTTACTAATGTATAATTAGAGATATTGATAAAACAAAACGTACATCGTCATACGTGCCCGAGTGAAACAAGAAGGAAATAAAGGGACAGAGGGAGTAGTTAGTTAAATTGAAAAAAATAATTAAAAATATTTTCATGCATTTTTTTGGGCAATATTTCCATGTATCCGTAATGCGTGTTTGAGACTATTTTCCGATTATTAAATTTTCTAAATCGGTTATTCGTTCAATTATCCCGCTCTCACGTATGTCCATGAGTCTTTTACGATCAATTTAGTGCTAATGGGGTTAAAAGATAAAATCTATTAAGTAGGGTTCGAAACCAGAAATTTTACTCTGAAAAAGGCTTTGGACCTGGTATTTTCGTTAATGTGCTCATTGTTTTCGTTATGCGAAGCCCAAATTGAAATGGACCAGTAAAAAATGGCCCGCTGATGTGATGAACCAGGAAAGCTGTAGAATGAAACATCCACATTTCTTCCACACTCGTGTAGAACTCAAATCCCTATAAATTCCTCCTCATCCCCGCTTCTTCAACTCAGTCCAATTCAAAGCAACTGCAACCGATCAAACTAATCAATCATCTCTTCAATTTCATACATTTCAGCTTTCAATCAACCGATCGAGAATGTCGCTGATTCCAAGCTTCTTCGGCGGTCGTCGAAGCAACGTCTTCGATCCATTCTCCCTGGACGTTTGGGAAGGGATGGTAAACCCTTTCCCTCGGGATTCAGAGACATCGGCGATGGTGAACGCGAGAATCGACTGGATGCTCACGTGTTCAAAGCCGACATGCCTGGACTGAAGAAGGAGGAAGTGAAGGTGGAGGTTGAAGACGGAAGAGTGCTGCAGATCAGCGGAGAGAGGAACAAGGAGATGGAGGAGAAGATTGATAAGCGGCACTGCGTTGAGCGAAGCTCTGGGAAGTTTGTTCGTAGGTTTAGGCTGCCGGAGAATGCTAAGATGGAGGAAGTGAAGGCGGAGATGGAGGATGGAGTGCTTACTGTCACTGTGCCTAAGGTGGAGGAGAAGAAGCCCCAACATTCAGATCTCTGGTTAGGGTTTGGTACTCAGGATTTCATGCTATGATCGTTTTGTGTAATTTCTGAGTGTTCGTTGTGAATTTGCTTCGTCCATGTTATGAGTTTGAGTAATCAATAAAATGTGACTTTCTAACTTGCCAATCACTCAAGTTTCAGATTTGCAGTTCCAATGAGTTATTGCTTGAATGAGTTATTGCTTTGAGACATTTGCAGTTCTAATGTTTTTTTATTTGTCTGTAGATTATGGTGCACAGATTTGCAGGCTTAACATAGTTTTGGGCCCGAATTGTGAACTGTGGCCCATTTTACACAGAAACGATTTCTACTAAACCAAACACAATCATATATTCTGTCAAAAGGATCAAAAGAATAAAAATTAACACGACAATTACCAATTTACCAAAGCCCGCCTAAACCTCTCTCATTTTGGGGGCGGATTTCAAATTCACATCCGTTTTCTATCCTTGTTTTATTACTAAATATAAATAAGTACTCCTCTTTTCTTCCTGTTATTGCTCACACCATTTCACTACAACAGCAATATCTCTCTCACAATCCTCTCTTCATCCGAACCCTAACCCTAAGCGTACAAGGTAAACGCCTACAACCATCTCTCTCTATCTCTTCATTTTGCTTTTATGCTATCCTTCATATCGATTTGCTGATCCTTATCGATTAAGCTCTGCTTCTTTGCCTTTCCTTACAGGATTCCGACATGAAAGGCGAGAGATCCAAGTCCGTTGCCAAACACGCTGATAGCAAGTGAGTTTCATCTCTTCATCGTCTGCTTGTAAGGTTTCCCAGCGAGACTATAAATTTTTCTTTTAAGACTTGTGTTTTATGGATTTTAGGCTGGGGGTGACTAGATCTGGAAAGGCTGACAAGGATCCGGAGAAGCCGAAGAGGCCCTCGAGTGCCTTCTTTGTTTTTATGTATGCTACTATCTACTATTTTTGTTTGCTTGTTTGTTTGTTCCCGTCATTCTTCTTGTTATTTGTTGTCGTCTGGTTGAGTTGCGATGGTTTTTGAGGTCATAAGCTTATTATTTTATTTCTGTTCAACAGGGAGGACTTCAGGAAGGAGTTCAAGGAAGCGAATCCCACCAACAAATCAGTAGCTACTGTATGTTTTGTTCATAATAATTGTATGCTTACAGTATTTGGTCAATTTGTTCTGATTCATCAATTTTGGCTGGCTGTCATGGATGTTTTATGTGTTTTTTCTACTGGAGCAGGTTGGTAAAGCTGGTGGTGCGAAGTGGAAATCCATGACTGAAGCTGTGAGTGCATAATCGTAATACCTGTTTTTTAATGAAATAAAATTTACTAAATCAACTGTTTACTGAAGTGTTAAATCTTCTTATGAAATTGTTCAGGAGAAGGCTCCTTATGCTGAAGAAGCTGACAAAAGGAAGACTCAATATGAGAAAAACATCAAGGAATATGAGAAAAACATTCAGGCCAAGTCTAAGAAACAGGTACACTATTTTTCAACTTTTTTGTACATTGACTTGTTCCTTGGTCTCGGCATTTATAATCTGCCTTTATTTTGTATTTTTGTACAATTGGAAATCTGTAGGCTGTGGAAGCTAATGATGCAGAAGAAGAATCTGACAAGTCTGAATCTGAAGCCAACGGTGAAGACGATGAGAGTAGTGCTGAGGTGTGTAGTATATTATGCTGATGCCTTTATTGCTTGCTTGTATGATTACTACTAGAATGCAGTGTAACTGTTCCGTGTATGTGATGTGTAGGAAGAGGTGGATGATTGAAGTCGTCAACAAACAGTGAAGGTAGGGAGGGAAGGAGGGAAGCGAGCTTGGCAAAAACTGATCTTATGCCTTGCTCAAGTAGTAGTAGAAATAGTTACTAACTGATCATATCCATTTGCCTTTTGTGTTTGTTTTTGTGCTCATTTCTAGACGAGTTGGAATTAGTACTTTGAATTCCTTGTGTTTTTAGTATGTTTCGTTCTGATAACAAGTTTTTTCATGTTGAAATGGCTATGGAGAAGTTATTCTAAGTTCTTGAACATGTTGCCTATTGTATTGACTAGGGATGTCAAATTGGGTGATCGGGGGCGTGCACGGGTCGGATGATTTCGGGTTTCGGATAACTTCAGATTAGACACTATTTAGAATTATATTAAGACGGTGGGACACTTGCTTATCGGTCAAATTCAGGTTTTTGGCTAATTTCGGTTGGACAGATTTCAATTTTCTTTTCGGATAGTTTTCGGGTTGGGCCGTGTTTGGATTGGGTCATGCTCGGGTCTGGATGATTTCGGGTCGGAGTGTATTCAGATTCAATGAATTTAGTTATTTTTATTCGGAAAAAGAAAAGATTAATTTGAAAATGATATTTTAAACTATTTACTATTCCCTTTGTCCCTGTTTGTTTGTCCACTTTCCTTTTCGGGTGTCTCCTTTTGTTTGTCCACTATTTCATTTATGTTACTTTATTCTACATATTTTATCCCTACTATCAACCTATAATTACCATTTTTTTTACTTTTTCTCTCTTTTAAATTCCAATATTATCTATTTTTTCTCTCTATATTCTCCTCTAATCATTCAATTTATATTTTTTTCTCTCCTATAATCATTATATTCCTACAATTCCTTAATTCCCGCGAAAAGCGTACTTATGGACAAACAAAAAGGGACGGAGAGAGTATATATATGAATTACTAATTATCTATAATTAATTAGAAATTCATCGAATAATCTCTATTTTTGAATGCCCCAATCAGTGAAATTTGAGACTGGCAAACAAGAATTGTGGCGATTGAAGTGTGATACACACGATTCTATAGTGTGCAAGTATGTTTTAGTATAGGATTAGCCGGTTTTAACAGCGTCACATTAACAATCACAACCACCTACAACCAAAAACACAAATCAACTTTCAACAACAACAAAAATTCCCAATTTCTGCCAAAAATAATTAAACAAGAGCCAAATCTCCAAAAATTCAAAAAACCGAGTTCTAGGTAACTGAAGTGTTACCAAAACGGAATTGAAAGTTATGGAAGGCATACACGAATTCTGACGGGGCCTAAGGGTGAACGAAACCAAGAAAACAAGCAACTCCGAAGGTTGTAAGAATCGGACACGACGACAGTCGTCATTTGACTGCTGGTGAGGGTCAAAGACGTGGTCGCTGGTGTGCCTCGCGAAAGAGAAAAAAGGTTGACAGAGCTAAAACCGTTGATGTCTATCAAAGAATAACTTAGCAACCTAATTAGTCTAACATGAAAGTAAGAGACGAGCCCAAAAGAATCAAAATAATGTATTCCTAAGCAAGTAATTGATTACCAACGAACGAACCGGGGGGGGGGGAGTTTTTGTTTTGAAGACTAAAGACAAATAAAAGCAACAACTAGCAAGAGTTGTAGAAAATTATTCTTGAGAAAGCTTTTCACCTAACAAATATCTATGCAATATCATGAAAGGTTGATCATAAATATCTGAAGACTTTCAAGATTCAATTCAATAGAAGCATTAAACATAAAAATTATGCAGGATACATGCAATTTAGACAACCCGTCAGTATTAACATGCAATCAATTCTCACTCACAAATAGACAATCGCAACCCGCTCATGTAAATTCGTATTTGCGACAAGATAAATAATTCCAACCCGGATTTACCAAATCCAATCCCTATGAATAATATCAATAAACCTAGATGATCAGGCTAGATAAATCAAAATGATTCAATGAAATTAAGAACAAGAGGATCAAAATAATCAATAGAAAACGAACAAAAGTTTAGAATCTCACAACCAATCAGCCAAAGGCTTCAATCGGTAGGCGAGACAAAGGGAAGATGGAGGCAAAACATAGGGAAAAGAAAGTTGTAATCTTCAAACTTGCATAACCTAGAAACTATAGTGTTTTCAGCTTAAATACCTACTAGAAATAATAAATCCCAAAACAGAAAATAAAAGGGAAAAACGAAAAACAAGGAAAATAGAACAGGGAGTGAGATTCATTAAGCCGACCCCGTGATCCGTGGGAGCGGATGGATATCCGCAGGTACGGAAAACACTTAGTCATTCTCAAACACTTCTTCTTCTGATGGCAATCTGTTGGAGCGGATTCTCCTGTTTTGTACTAATCCTCGGGCACGAATTCTGGGCTCACCCGCGGATTTCTCTCTGCATCGTCTTCTTGATCTTCATCTTCTAATCTTCAAGTCTTCTATTTTCCTTGTCTTTAAATCCTTAAAAGACGTCTTCAATCTTGTGAATCACCATAGTTCTTCACTTCTTCTCCTTAGCTCCGAATCACATAATTACATATAAAATGACTCCAAAAACGACCCGTAAACTACACTAATAATCACTAGATAAAATATGCAAAATGTTTCACATCAAATTCCCCCATACTTAGACCTTGATCGTCCCAAGTAAGCTAAGAAATAGCTACTTTTAATATAATGCACAAAGATATCAAGAAGTACAAATAAACTTGACTAGTGATTACAACATCTCAACATCAACATCCAAAACACAATTAAAACAAGAATAATGTGAGCAATAAAAATCAACCCAATCTACTTTATCACTCCAAGTGGAACCTCTTATACTCCTCTTCTTATGTCACCATGCCAAACAAAAACAAGTCTTAAATCTCTCTATTTTTTCCACTCATTTTGCTTAGGAGCCCTTTCAGGTTTTCAGCCTAACCACTCTATTTTTTTTCTTCCAAAGATGGGCTCCCAAATCTCAGACCACTCTTAAGCTTCTTATTACCCCAGCCTAGTGTTGATCCAAGACATCTGTTTTTGCATAATCTGCCCTTTCGGATTTTTCAGCTATCCTTGGAAATTATATGTTTTTTTTGGCCAATTTGCATGGGTAATACACTTCGTAAAAAAAGTTGTACAAATACTACATTAGTTACCAAATTACAAGGCATGACTTTTAGGGTATTTTTTTCATTAATAATATATAAATTTTATTTTCTTTAAAAACAAAATAAAATATTTTAATAAAACGAAATATAAATATTAATTTCTTTGATTTATAAAAAAAGATTTCGTGAAATGGTTGAAAAATTTGATTAGAAGATAAAAAAAGATTACACAATTTTTTTAATAAGTAACTAAAAGATAGAGAGTAAACATTTTTTGATGATATGTATATAAATTTCTTTTATCGTTCTTATTAATTTCATAGTTACTCTCGTTTAACTTAAAACTCATATATGATTCCGATTTAATATTTTATTTCCTGTCAGGCCACATATTTTGTTGTCTCAAAGAAAAATGATCCATGACACCAGTCAACCCATAAATTTGGTCAAGAATCAAGATCGAGAATTACATGCGAGACAAATTTGAAATGTAACACATGCCAAATTGTCTAGGTGGAAGCGCAACGTTTTTCCTTACGAAATCCATTGATGATTCGCTGTTAAGGAAGTAATCAGTTATTTTTGAAGTCATCCTTGTATTTTTTACCTGTCTCCATAATATTGTTTTAGTGATGAGTTAATCTTCTTCACACTTCCATCTTTTATCCTTAAGATATGATAAGATTATAAAAAGATAATATGAAATGATTAAAAAATATTTTTTACATAAAGATTATTAAAAGATAGAAAGTGAAGATCTTGTGAAGATATGTATATAAACTTTTTTTTTTCATTCTTTGTTAATTTCATCATTACTCTCGTTTAATCTAATTTAAAACTCGTTCATCATTTATGTTTTGTTCTTGTCTGATATCCATTAAAGGATACATGAATTGAGAATTTGGGTTCCTGTCACTACTCATATTGTGTCCTGTCACAATCAAAGGATCATTGTCACTAACCAACCCAACACTTGGTAAAGATCAATAATTGCTTACGAGACACTTTGTAATTCAAACAACACATGCCAAATTGATTATCCATTCTTACTGAAGTATTCGATTTTGTCCTGTCATCCTTATATTTTTTACCTGTCACCAAAATTTATTGTTTTCGTGTAATGAGATAGTTTACTGCACACTACGTCAATTACTTTCGAGATTATATTTGTAAAATAATCACGAGAGGAAGAGGAAGAGCAATGATTCTGCCCAACTTAGATTTTGTCAAGATGTTGAAAATTTTGTTTATACAAGCATATGACTTAAGATATGTTACATGCTGCAAGCATTTTGAATAAGTGTACGACGTCGACAAATTTATTGGAAGCTTGGAAGGAATGGTGAGAGTGGTGAAAGAAATGCCTTCAGAGATTTCAGCAAAGAATCTTGCAGTGGTACGTCAAGATGAAAAGATCCCATGTCATGTCATAGAGAACGACATTGTTGTTCACGTGGATCCCGTCTACAGAAGCAAAGGCAACATCAGATTGACAACTTATTTCCCTTCAGTTAGCATGGAGAAGAATGAGAAAAAAGAGCGAGAGCGACTCAGTTGCATGTCAAGTAATGCTTGGAACATTGGAGTTGCAACCCGAAATTTGAGAAGTTCCGGATTTGATGGTGGAGAGACTAAGAACTTTGACTCGTGGCTTAGATGGGCACGTTGTGGCTGTAGACCTCAGAACTCACATGCTACAGAATAAGGCTTGCCAAGGAAAAAATGAAGATGGACACAAGAATTGTTATAATGCAAAGGATGTTGTAGAAATTTTGAGCAAAACTAGATTTGATAAGTTGACAGAATCCTAATTGATGTCTTCTCCAACTTTTCAGGGTTCATGAGAGGAAGAGGAAGAGCGAGAATAAAAACACTGAGATATCATCTTTTTGTTTTCTTTTCAGTTTTTAATTATATTAGTTTTTAGTTTTTAATTTTATTTTTTTATTATTATCTGATATTTTTTAAATGAATAAATAAATATTTTTGAAAAAGGATAATTTCTGAAATTTGGGCATAGTTTGCAATTATTCTAGGCATTTTTCAAATATTTTTAGGCATATGTGCAACATTTAACAGTTGGAGGTATTTTTGCAAAAGTATATTATAAAATGGGATATCTACTATTATTTTCTCTTTTTTTTCCCAATTTTTTTGGCTTTTTCAAAAAATATTTCTTCTTTCTTTATCTAGAATACTAGTCTCAGGGCCGGTATACAATTTTTGTGTGTACAAGAGAGTGTATTAGAAATGAAGGTTATGTTTAGGCTTTGATAGTTACACGATCAAAACAAAAATTATATCTCAGATCATACACACATAAGTACATAATTCAAAAACGCGACAAAAACGTTACAAACAAATACATTAGAAACATATGCTCATCATGAAGAAATAATGAAAATGGGCGCTTGACGATTTGCCAAAAAATAAAAAATAAAAATGAAATGCAATGATAAATAGAAGACACACCCGAAATTATTATTTAGTCAATAGTGGTGATATCCAAACTTCCTTCCAAATTTTAATGTAGGCCAAATCAATTAGCCCTTCTAACCTTTTAGTATAAAATGGCCTTGAAGTTGTACTCTATCACATGAAAATGTGAGTTTATATAAATCTATATAGAGAGGGACGCTCCGGTAAGACCACTCTTATGGTAAAACGGTGTTAACGACTTCTATGCAGAACTCGCTAAGATATATGTACTATACTATAGACGATATGCAGAACCCGCGAAGGCATATGCACTATATTATAGACAATATGCAGAACTCGTTAAGACATACTACAGACGGTATGCAGAACTCGCTAAGGCATATGCATTATACTGTAGACAATACGCAAAACTCGTTAAGGTATATGCACTATATTGTAGACGATATGCAGAACTCGCTAAGGCATATGCACTATATTGTACACGATATGCAGAACTCGCTAAGGCATATGCATTATATTTAGACGATATGCAGAACTGGCTAAGGCATATGCCCTATACAATAGATAATGCAGAACTCGCTAAGGCATATGCACTATACTATAGACTATATGCATAACTCACTAAAGCGTATGCACTATACTATAGTGCATATGCAATAGGGAGTTCTGCATATTGTGTACTATATAGTGCATATGCCTTTTCGAGTTCTGCATATCGTCTATAGTATAGTGCATATGCCTTAGCGAGTTCTACATATTGTGTATAGTGCAGTGCGTATGCCTTAGGGACATCTGCATATTGTCTATAATATAGTGCATATTCCTTAGCGAGTTCTGCATATCATCTATAGTATAATGCATATGCCTTAGCGAGTTCTGCATAGAAGTCGTTTTACTGTTTACCATAAGGGGTGGTTTTACTAGAGCCTAAATCTATATATATATATAGATTTAAGTTCTGGTATAGCAGCCTCTTACGGTGTAACGGTATAACGAGTATTCACCCTCAGTGGTATTCAGGTTTGTTAATGTTGATATTCATCTTAATTTACCTATATCAATATAGGGTAGATATTCAACTAAATAAACATGAATAAATAACGTAAAAGATTGAATAGAGGCACAAGCATATGATAATGCGATTAGTTCATATATAACCTAAATCTACATAAAGTTGAATATCAACCATAACAAACCCGAATACCATTTAAGGTAAAATACTCCTTACACCGTTACACCACAATACTCGTTACATCGGAACTCACCTCTCTCTCTCTCTATATATATATAAAAAAAACTCGTAGACGAGGAGATCATGTTGACGAGCTACGCGTACGTAGACGAGGAGATCATGTTGACGAGCTACGCGTAGACGAGGAGATCATGTTGACGAGCTACGCGTAGATGAGGAGATCATGTCGACAAACAACGTTAACGAGTAAAAAAGGTCGGTTGAGGTTATAGCCTTCTTTATTAGTGAAATATTGTTTTACTCGTGTAAATAGTAAAGAGATAAGTGAATATTATTAAAAATAATATCTTTTTACCAAGTTTATATTATATTAAAGATATTAGAAAAAAGATAAGATTTATTCTTTAAAGATAAAATTAGGGGTTGCCTATATATAAAGGGCTCCCTTATCATTGTAATCAAGTGTTGAACCCCCTAGCAATATACAAGTAGAAAGATTTCGGCATTATTAAACCCTAGTTCTTTAGAGTTAAGATTGATACCGACTTGTTTGATCGATAACCCGCATCTGGCTTTAGTTTTTACGTGTAGGAATTCTAGCTACAAACAGTGTCTTGCGCCCATCTCCCCACCTCCTAGCAACTTTCATCTCTGCTTCGATCAGTCGCCCCATGAATGCAATTTCATGTAAGCTAGTTAGAAGTTTGTGGTTGTGCCGACCTTCTGCCACACTCAACTGCCATTTCTCACCATCCACCAAAGGATCTTTCTTCATCTGAATCCCCATTAGCTGAAACCTACACTCGCACTTCTTCAAATGAGAGTTTCTAATCTTAGGTACCGGCAAATCATGATTCTCTAAGTTGACCTTTGACCTACCAGATCTCGGTTTCCCAAATCAATCGCATACCAAACTAATTTGGTACATGCTGGAGTTACACTTTATCAAAGCAATCACCATATGTTTTGCTCTATCTTTTGCCCAGTTATACAATTCTTCCTTACTATCACACACTCGGGTAGTAGTAAAATGTTCCGAGTAATATTTGCCTTACATTGTCATGACAAACTAAGTTCTTACTTATGACTATGAAATTAGTTCAACGACTAATAACAACAACAACTTTAAACTAACTAACAAATTTCAAACTTTGTAATATTAAGATGACAATCACTACCTAAATTCATATGTTACTATGTCATAAATTTCATCATAATATATAAATATATATAATTTCACACAGTCCACAAATTTCCCACTTGGATCCCAATCGCCAAACACTTCATCGTCTATGAATCTCGCCAGCGTTGCGCCCTCCAAGCCATTGTCTTCTTCTTCTTCACTTGGAACTCAATCTCTTTCCTCATCACTACTTTGATTACCTTCACCACTAACATACCCATTCAACATTTTGAAAATGACATTTTCGTTTTTTTGGATCTGAAACGTACATACCCACCCCTTATATACCCACGTTCTTTCTTCCCGTTGGAATAATGCTGTTAAAAACGTTTATATAACGCGTATAAAATTGGTCCCTAATCAACGGTCATAATTCACACGGATAGGTTGGGAGTTTGGATTAGGGCTTAGTATTTAATACTATTCTCCGCGATTCTCTGATAGTCCCACCTACGGGAATACAATAACCTATACGCTTATGTAATGCGTGCAGAGTTGAGTTATGTTCCAAATAATAACCGACAATGTCAGTACCTTCGACAATTTTCAACCTACCAATCCTACAAATAATATACGCGTATGATCTAGCTCAGACTCTTCCACCAGAGTACCTGACATTATCAGATATTACGACAACAAATTTGAGCAAATAGCACACGCCTGAGAAATGAGTGTACATTTTTTGTCACTGTCACCAATAGCTCAGAGAGTCCCTCACATTATCACATATTTGGACAACAAATTTAAACAAACACCATACGTCTAAGAAGTGTGTATGCATTAGGGCACAATTTTTTGTTATTGTCTCTATTAGGACACAAAATTGGATGACAAATTTGAAAAAACTCACACCCATAACTTAAGCGTGTAGCTTCAATACACGTAAGAAGTGCGTGTACGACAAATTTTTTGTTAACCCAAACTACGACATTCTAAATGCTTCATTTAACATATATACGAATAGTTTAGGCGTGTACATGTGTTTTGCAGTTTTTCAATTTTTCCACAATATCTCCATTTTTTTTTGCCTATATCAACCATAAGCTTAATTTAAACGTATCAAATCTATACCCAGTTACGCGTGTAATTTCACGTCTATATAGACATAGACAAAAAATAGCATGTATATAGCTATTACCAATTTTTAAGATAGACTTGAGTTGTCCTGTAATATTTTAAGGCACATCTACTATATACAATATTAAAGCTGAAACAATGTCTTTACAAAGGAATGAGTCACTTGGCAAAATTTGAAAACGACACAAGTAATTTATTATTATGACATTTAAAAGTGAAATATCAAAAACAAAATTAGGTTTCACCATCCATATTCTCCTACACCCCACATCCCATACCCACTTCTTCCACCTTCCTCTAATCTCTCAAATATACTTCATTTCTTAATTATGTTCCTTTTATAGGTAATATATTTCTCTATTTGTTGTACGAGTAAATTGTCGCTCCTCCTCTATGAATTTACGATGGAAAATGAGTTTGAAATGCTTATGTTATGCAACTGTATTTACCCCAATTTCATTTTAAAGTTTGTAGGATTTTGATTACTTTTTATGTTATTACGAAGTTAGGTGGCTTTACACAACATGTGGAATATGTGTATTTAGTGGATTGCAGCAAGATTAGGCTTGGTTGACGGTCGGGGACTATCGACCAGTTTCTCATATATATGTTGTGCTGATGTGAGTCTTTTCGTGACTCCTCAACCATTAATGTAGAATCCAATTTCTCCCTCTACAAATAAATCCTTAGACTATATTTTATGTTTTGCATATATTTATAGTTTAATCCTCTTTCTATTCTATTATACGTGCATATTTATTATATTGTAAATTATTATTTCTTTATCGTATGTGGTACGGAGGATCACTAGTTTGGAAAATAAAAATGGAGCTGACTGAGTTGGAGCCTACAAATTCAGACGCATTTAAAGTGTGAAGTGTTGTTTAGCGGCACAGCTTCTAGTGCACTGCAGCAGCATGTCCTCCCAACCGCCTCAATCTTCCCCTCAACGCCGCATCAAAATCGAAAATTCCTCAAAGACGGTTTTTCATCTCTCAATCTCTTTTTGATAATTTCTACTTCAAACCATTCATCCCTTTCTTTACCCAAACCCTAACTTCTATATTGGGTAATGTTTTAGGTCTCAGCTGACAAAATCAAGGACCTCGAGATTTCTGTCCCAATTGTCTATGGAACTGCCGCCTTCTGGCTCGGTCGAAAGGCCTCTGAGTAAGTCTCAACCTAATTGCTGATAGCGTTAGGTGAAATGCTTGCTGATTTCTCTGGCGTCAAATGCAGGTCTCAATCTCACAAATGGACTGTTTATGTACGAGGGGCAAGTAATGAGGATCTTAGCGTCCTGATTAAGCGTGCTGTGTTTCATTTACATCCCAGTTTCAACAACCACATTAGAGTCGTGGATTCGTCCCCCTTTGAGTTGACTGAATCTGGTTGGGGTGAATTTGAGATTGCCATTTCTCTTTACTTCCATAGTGATGTCTGTGATAAGCACCTGGACTTGTAAGCACTTTGCACATTCATTTGTGCTACACTTCACTATTTCTCATTATTTTTTAGTGTTTGGACTGTCATAAGGTTACATTTTAACGAGGATATTATTTTTTTGACTGCTAAACGTCTATTAGGTGATTAAGAAAGGGTCTTTAAATACAGTATTGTTTTTAATAACTAGCTTTGTACCAAGTATTCTATTTAATGGCTGATTTTGTGAACTTAAGCTGTGAAGCATCAATAAGTGTTCCCCTCCTGCCTTTTTCGTTTTTTACAGGTATCACAATCTGAAGCTGTATCCTACAGATGAGACTGGTCCACAAACAACGAAAAAGCCTGTGGTTGTGGAGTCATATGACGAAATAGTTTTTCCTAGACCCTCCGAGGCTTTGTTTACTCGTGTACAGAATCATCCTGCTGTGGTTGTGCCTCGTTTGCCTGCCAGTTTCCAGCTGCCTAGCTTTGGTATGATTCCTCTTTGTTGTCTTTTTTTTTCGCCTCTGAATTAAGTAGTCTGAAAACTTGACCCTTTTATCTTCAGTGGGAGTTCAAGACTTTGACGGCCGAAAGAATGTTCATACCAAAGATAATCAGCTGAGTCAGTGGTTCAAGAATTTCTCAGAGGCTGATGAGCTTTTAAAACTTGCGGCAGCCCGTCAACAGGTTCATTATATTCATAATTTCATGTCTTTATTCAATGCTATTTGTCGGCCAATCGACCGTTTAGTAAAGATATTTTTCACCTTAATCCACTTCTCCATATTCAGTTGAGCGGAGTGTCTTCTGTAGATTTGTCTTTCCAGAATGTTAAGCTACTTTTGCACCTGAAGAGTTATAGTAGAGTAATTAAGACTGAAAAAAAGTTCTTAGGAAATTCCTGAGATAAAGTATGAGGAGAAGGCTGAAGGCATTTAAATATTGAAAGAGAAGGCGATACATTCACAAAAATTTTAGGTTTATCAAATTTCCATGGATGTAGCCTTCTGGAAATTTCTATATATCTAGAAAGTTTTGTGTTTGACCATTCCAAGCACAATTTGACCACATACACAATTTCAAAGATCATTTTCTTTTATCTTCAGCGTTTTCTTTTTCTAAAATGAGTTGCAGCAGTGCTTTTATTAGTAGAAGTGAACATATCACATAGATACCACTTAAGCTAAGAATCTCATCCTAAGAAACCACTGATTTTCCAAAATTTAACCCTTAGGAACATTGGGGAAGAATCTTCATTTCAATATATATTATTCAAATTAGACGCACACAAATGCACGATTCTCACAAAAACTCTCTTTTGAAAGAATGAAAAATAAAGTTTTCTCAATTCATAACCATGGTCTATCTTTTGTAACCTAAAACAATGCATAAGGCAAACTTTAAATAGGGTTCGAAAGCTGCCAAAATAAATTAAATAATCTAATTAAAAGAGTTTCCTAAAATAAAAAAACAAACTCACAGAAGTAATCATGAAACAGTAAAAAACGAACGAATCTGGAAAATCTATCGGTGTGAAGCCGCGATTGTGAGTGGTCGCGGTTTTGGTTACTACGAGTTTGGATGACTACTATACGAGCTCATATTACTAAAAATGACTTCAATGATGGCTCATACCGATCTTTAGCTCTCGCCCCAGTGGTTAGAACATCTCTAGATTTAGGACAAGGGGTCATTGATGCTAGTTTGGATGCTCTTGACAATAGCTTGTATGCTCCGCATCATATTATATAGGATATTAGACTGATTTGTTTTTCTCTGATCGTATCAATACCTTCGCCGTGAAAATTTGACTTGTCCTCAAGCCAAAACTCCGAATTTTCTTCTTGCAGCTTGTATTTCTTTCCTTTGTAATGAAAAGGTCAAATATTTCTCCTTCCAATTCACCAAGGTGGTGTTCAAGGTTGTAAGCCTCTTCATACCCGTGACTAATTCTGCCCCACACAATGAAACGAATAGAAGTCTTGTAATCTGAAACGAATAGAAGTCTTGCTGGATTGCAAGGCCGGGAAACTGGATTGCTAGACGGGGGCAAATCTGAGTGTAGTAAATGAACTCACTGTTTCCAATGGTGACACCGGAATCCGGATAGCCTTGTGTGTGGAGCTGCAATTCTTTGACGAGCTTGTCTGAGACACAATTGTCGGTGGAAGCATAATCTATGACAATTAAAACTTGTTGTTTTTAGCATCTCCCTAAGCTTCAAAATTGTTGTGCTTGATTGCCTCACTGGTTGGTAGCGAAATTGTAGTTATTCCTTCTTCCAAGTGGGTTCCTGCGTATGAACTTTCTCATACTCAGCCTTGTCGACAATTCGTGCACACTCCATGTGAGCAAAAGAGGCCTTGCACCGATGACCATGAACGAATTTCTCTCCGCAACGATAACAAAAACCATTTTCTCTCCATAGTTGCCTTTAATTGTCCAACGTTTGAGGCGATGCCGGTAAGTCGGTGGGTGGTTGATTTTGAGGAAGAAGAACAGAAAGGGGCGGTACAGTGGTAGGCTGAAATGTGGGAATTTTGTGAATTTAGGCTGGCCAGTTTTGGTCTTTGAATTTTGGCAGATTTTGGATTCAAATTCAAGTGTTAAACTTGCCAGAAAACCACCCATCCAATAGATTCAACTGACTCTAAACTAATTACCGAAAATCACTCGTCCAATAGTCCCATTTGGCAGATTTTGAATTTGGCAGATTTTAGGGTCAATTACCGAAAACCACTCGTCCAATAGACCCATTTGCCAGAAACCACCCTAATAACAACTAATTACCGAAAATCACCCTTAGATGACACTCCGTCACCAAACAATCAGTCGCCCTCATACTCCGTTTGAATTTCCATTAAATATTTATAGATTTAAGCCAAACTTTCTATTTCATTCATAATCTCCACAACTAAAAAATTGGGGTAAATTTTTTAACTAAGCCAAAGATTAGGGTTATCTTCTTCGATCGTGGGCCTAACTTCAGGAACTAGTGTACATCATCCTATTACAAGCTTCAATGCCTACACCAACCCGTCTTCCATTCAATGCCTACACCTCAACATCAAATACCTCCATAGCGTTTTCTCTAGAACAACGGGTTTCGCCATAGACGGTAAATCCAAGTAATCACGACTTCTGCAATCTTCTTCGGGCTTCTTGCCTATCTCCAAAAGAAAAATTGCTCTCTCGCTCTTTTTTTCCTTTTGTTCTTGAAAAAGCAATGAAATTCCCAGGCACTGATCTGTTCTAGGAGTGCAGTTCTTCATCGTCTGAAGCTTTGGTGTTTTGTATCCATCTGATTTTGATTTGGCCAACATTTCATCAACTAAAATCAGCAGCTCATTGAGTCCGAATTCAGCAAGCCTAGCTACCCTTATTTTTCACTTAATTCCAATTTTTACCCAAATTTTGAATGTGGAGAAAATGTAAGAAAATAAAAAGTTTGGCTTAAACCTGTAAAAATATAACGGAAATCCAAACGGACTATGATGGCATGTGGATGTGGTTGTTTGGTGACAACGTGTCTTATGTGGGTGATTTTCGGTAATTAGTTGTTATAAGTGTGGTTTCTGGCAAATAGGCCTATTGGACGAGTGGTTTACGGTAATTGACCCTATAATTGAGAAGTTGAGCAATGGAAACTTATCTAGTTGGGAAGATGGACCATGGACGTAAGAAATAAAAATTCCAAGTAAACTCTTGCAACAGAGAAAGCATTACATGAGGATGCTTCTTCTATATGCAGGCAGCTACACTTGGGACACAATCCTTATTATCTAATCGCTAAACAACCTCATTGTTTAAGGTGTTAGGCTTGTTTGCAGCTAAGCCTGTTCATATGGGCATACAACTTCAGTTTTCAGATACATAATCTTGATCACATTAGACATGAACCATTATGTTTAGCTTTTATCAACTTATCGTATCCCCTTTCATTAAGAATTATGATAAAGTTGTGCTTCTTGATCTTGTTCTGTTATCTTGCATCTGCTGAAGATTTGATAGATCTGGTTTAGTTGACAAGTCTTTATTATCATTTTGATTGACTGAGTACTAATTTAATAATTATCGTGGTCTGCAACAGGTACAAGCTCATATTGCAATGCTGAGAAGGGGATTAACCATAACAGATGGCTTGCCTCAATCCTTGGGTGTCTCCCAAATGTAAATGGTGTTTATGAAGGATGATGACTTAGTGGCTTGTGGGCATTAACAACTAACCACTTAAAACTAGTGAATGTAAATAAGAAGAATGCAATCCTAGAATCTAGACTCTCCAACGTTTTATTTCGGCCATTCATTCTTGGTATAATGATATTTCACAAAATACTGTAGCTTGCCCATCAGACTATCAGAGGAACTATGGCTGCGCCTTTGCCTGTTTATGCAATATGCCGACTGGCTTCTTCAATGTTGAAACTAGTGTAAATCGGTTTTCTTAGAGCATTTTTAATCATGAGATCAGTTAACAATGCTAAAGTCAGAGCAACTGCAATGTACTTATTAATAATTGGTGTCATCTTACCTCTATAGAGGAAAGTTTTGTAAGTGTAGTTACAAATAACTCTTAACGTAAGAAAAATGAACAGTTCGCGTTCAAAGAATACATATCAATGTTTATTATTTGAGTCATAATTTTTTTTTGAACGTCTTTAGTGAGTGACGCGGTGATATACTTGTAATTACTATAAACTTAATTATTATTTACCTCAAAATGACCTCAAAAACTTTTATCACCTAGATTATGAACATTACTGCTTATATTAGGCCCTTGGTAAATATCGCCCGGTTATTTTCCCAATACCGCCTGCCTTCCTGCGTTACGCGAGGGTGGGACATCTCCTTACGCGAGAATGTCTCCCTCGCATAACGTGAGGGATTACTTCCTATAAATACATGAAAACCCTACTTCGGCCCATTTTTACAATTTTCACCGCCGCGTTTTCACTCTCTCGCCAAACCCTACTTCATCTTCCTCTTTTCAGCACAAATAAGTAAGTATAATTAAGTTATAAATTATGTTCTTCGTTTTTACTACATATATTCTTATAATAATGTATTATCTTGCAAAGGTACGACATGCCCTTCACAAATCAGTAAGTATTATCTTGATAGACCCTTTTGCTAAGCAACTAGGGGCGTACAAAGGCCTAGAGCACCGACAAAAAACAAGAAAGACAACAACGTCGTTAATCTTAATCAGATGTGTGTTTGTATCGTTTAAGATTGAGTCGGAATGGATTGTTTAAGATTGAGGCTTGTTTCAGATTTTTAATGTTTGCATGTATTTGGACTCAGTTTTCAGTTTTAGTAACTCAATATTTGTAATGACATAGATTGTTTGCCTCAGTTCTAAAAAATTACGACTTTTGTCACGGAACACCAAGTGATCTACGTGGCGAAGGCGATTTTCACATAGTTTCGTCACGGAAATCCAAGGATTCTCCTTCACGAAGGTCTACAACCTATACATCCATCACGAAGGTATATAGGACATTCGTGACAAAGTTTATTTTGCATACCTTCGTCACGAATGTATGGGAGACATCCGTGGTGGGTAGAAAAATATGCCACAAAAACTGGGATTGCTCTCTAATTTTTTGCACGGTTTGGTGCCCAAATCTGTGCCAAAAAACTGTAAGGTTCTTAACTCTCTATTTTTGCACTGTTTTTGTGACGCGTATGTTTTTCTGTGTAAGTTTGAGTGAAAATGTGTTTGAACTTACAAACATTAAAGTGAGCATTCAAAACACAATAACAATCTATTCGTCCAAACACAACAAAACATGTTCTTAAAACACAAGCACAAACCAAATCCAAACTACTCGAGGAAAGGATAGAAGCCATCCAAAGTGTGACAGACATCGTTTTTCATTCTCTGGTACTGCTCCTTATTATCTACATTCCGATACGGCTCCAAATTATACACAGAAGTCCGAATTGCCTAGAGTCAAGTATGATAAAAATCAAGTCAAACAATGATTAAGTTATAGATTTAAAGAAGTTCTAAAAATGAAGTCAAACAATGACATACCTGCATGAGATGCTCCTTAGTATACAGAGAGATAATTGGATGAGTATGAGCCAAGTACCACTCCAAGTAATCGTCAGTGCAGAGAGATGGAGAAGCATACAGAGGTGTTGTCCCTTTGGTCCCAACTCCAGTTGGTGGGATCATACTGCACTAAGTATTTACGATTGTTTCCACACCTTCTAGCTTTAATTGGCTGAATGGGAGGGATCGGCACACCTTGAACTCGACCAAATTGTCTACAAACTCTTAGTGGCATGTGAGGCTCAGTCTTATCCAAAACATGCAAGACCCCATGAAACAAAATCGGGCGAAGTTCTTCGCTACGCAGATCAAGGCGTCCATACGGTTGCCACTCAACCTATTGTACATGAATCAATAAAACAAGTTTAAATTACAGTGAAAACAAAAAATGAAAATATAATCATACCCCTTCTACGCTCATCATGTCTAGATCCTCTCCGTAGTTGCGACAATTGTCCGGTCTTTCAAACAAATCAAATTTCACTGCATATGGCATTGTCTCATCTCACTCATAGTTTGGTGGAGGGGAAAAGGCAGGAAAGTACAAATAGATCCAATGTTGCATCATCAAACACTATTAAGGAAAATACAAGGAAAAAAATTCATATCAAAACATATAATTAAAGACACACATACCATAAAAAAAGGTGTAACAGAAAGACATTGTTGCACAATCTCTGCAAGAGTATTTACCCAGTTGTCCATACAAAGCACACAAAGCACCTGAACCCCAAGACACACCATGGACATTTGCCATATCATTAACCCATTCATGATGAATAAACTTGATCATGTACGACGACTTGTCAGGAAACAATGCCATTCCCAATAAGTATGTCAACCAACCCTTAGCGATTGAGACCTGATCCATAACAAAATGCCCCTCATCATCTAGTCTCGTGCATTGATCCCTCAAAAGGTCCGGTGAAATTTCATTACCATATTTGACTCTTGGATAGGCTAAATTGAAACCAAAAGTCGTCTTTTCTCTGTTGACCATTACACTCTTCGTGTCAGCTTTGCCAATTCCATCAGCCGATGTGCGAAATCCCATGCCCCTTCCGTTTATAGGGATACTCAGAATCGTGTGCACATCTAGTAGGGTGATTGTCATTTCAGCAAATGGCAAGTGAAATGAATTTTGTTTCTGGCTGCCAGCGCTCAACAAAGGCATTGATCAACCCTTGGTCATGGTTGGGATACATGAGGGTTTGCAAATGTGACAAACCAGAAGCTCTACACAACGCAACCCAAGGATATTCGCCCTCTAACGGCCACTTTTTTAAACCTTCTTTTTTGACCGTATTTCTCAATTGCGGTCTCTCCTATTTATCATATTTCAAGTTTTAAGTACATTTCAATCAATTAACAAATCATGACTGTATTCAAGCAATTAATGTACATGGCCTCACAAATTACGCAAATAACAATTCATCCAACTCATACATGTAATAATTCTTTTAACAAAGCATGGAAATTACACAATTAACAATTGAAACGAAGGTGATAACTTTACTTACATGTCCTTGACAAACCAAATAAGCAGTGTTCCCGCTGAAGCTATACAACAAGTCTATCTCCTTAGGACCTCCAGGTACAAGAAACTGTAATTTCGGGTAAATGTCGTCGTTTTCATCGCCTTGTTCCTCAAGATTGACCCCCCCCCCCGAAATGGCCATCAAACTGTCCTTCAACCCAGCTAGCATTTGGATTGGATTTGCCATTCTGGTCCTTCTTGATGAAAAATCTGTTGATGGTCTACTACTGCTTCATCGCATGCTAGTTGCGGAGAAGGAGGGAACCCACGTATCATCTATAAATTAAAACTCAAACTGATACTTACAACACTATACGGACTCCAAGTTGATTTTGTGCCTTATAGGTTGGAGTCATGAGAATATTCTATTATAATCAAATAAAATACATTAATTTATAATTTCATAATAAAAAATACACTAATATAAGTGAATTATGAAATTACTAACCATGTTCTCATAAATGCTCGAATAGACATTAGGGTCAGCAGACCAAGACCCGCCTATCTGTTGTTGTGCATGCCAAGAAGGGACCTCTTGACTTGCACTTGTACCCTCGTCGGCTCTTCCGCACCTCTTCCTCGGCTTCGGCTGATAAGCGGGCCACTCTCCAGCCTCAATGTCATCTCGAGTCTAATTGCGGGCGATCTTTCGCGCGCTTCTTGAAGACAGATGCATTCTACAAACACAATTTTTTGTCAATTTGTAATCGCATAACAAAACAAAAAAAAATTAACAACTGAATATGCACAAAGATCCGTCACGGATCGTATAGTGACCTTCGTCACGAAAGTCCCTCAAAGATCTGTCACAGATCTACCACAGATCTTCGTGGAGAAAGAAATTGCACAAAACCAGCACCAACAAGCATTCGGTGACGAATCAAATTGCACATTTTTTGCACGATTTCAAGCAAAAAAAACAGTCTTTCCAACTATCTATACATTAGTCCTAAATCATTTCATTCCATACGTTTCTTAACCCAAATCTCAAACCCTAAATCACAATATATACAATAAATTTGGGGATTATATCAAAAATTTGAAACAACACTCAATCAAACATAAACAAAGCACAATTGAACTACAGAAAGAGCATAATACACATACAAATCATATGTAATAATCACAACATATACATGGTTTTGACATATCTTCATCTAAACATAGAACGAAGTGAGTTTAGGTTTGGGTAAAAAATCTCTTTTATAACTGCATAAAACACCCTTGTTCACGGATGTCGGGTATTTCTTCGTCACGGATCTCGCTTGGACCTTGGTCACGGATCTCTTTTGTTTCTTCGTGACGGAAGTCGGATATATTTACGTGACGAAAGTTTGACATAGTTCTGTGACGAATGTAATCCTGTGCTAAATAAACAAAAAGGGTGTGCCAAATAGTAAGGCCTTTAATTTATTATAAAAGAAATTTCTTTTACCTTTATTTCTATATCCATTTTCATTTGAATAATAAAAAAGAAAAGGCAAAAGAAAAGGCAAAAGAAAATGCAATATGGATAGTGTAGCAATATCCTTTTTTTGGAACTACTTTTACAAGTTTTTTACACTAGGGTACGGTATTGATGCAAAGTTGCCTTGTTTCAAAAATATAGAAATTTTGGTTGTTAAGTTTTTTTCCCCAAAACACCTAAAATCCTTGTTATATGAAAGGTTACGTTGGGATTGATTTGCAACTCGTCACCCCTCTCATTCGGAAAAAAATGATCCAGATTCACCCCCTTTTTAGCTTGGTCAACCACTGTCAAGAGTTTCTTCTTTGAAATTGGGAAATTCATTTCAACCTTGTTTTTTTAATAAGGAAAGTATTCGATATATCGTAAATAGTATACATCGAGAGACCGATAAGCCGGCGTCGGTCTTGTTTTTAGGAAGCAATGGGTACGGGAGGCTACCCAGAAATTGATTATTAATTTATTACTTAACCCGTATTTTTCATTGGGAAAAGGTCACGTGAGAAACTAATGCCCAATGAGAATTGAGAACAGTTGTACGTCGTTGATCTGAAATGCATCGGATGGTTGGAATGGGCGCGTGTGCTCGCGAGTGTAATATCATTTATTATTATTTTCTTTTCTTTTCCTCTCTCTCCTTTTGTTATAGGAAGCTCACGATCTCTTTTCCCCCAAGCTTCCTGCCGTCTTCCCAAGCCCTAGCTCGCTCAAGTTCTTCTAGTCGTCTTCCTGTTCGTAATTGTTCTTCCCGCTATTTTTTTTGCTCTGTTTTTTATTATCTTTTCGATTTATGATGTTGTTTCCTTTCTCCTTTCTGTTTACAAGATTTGGCGATTTCAATCAACAAATCTCCTTCAATTTGTAATGAATTCAGGTTTCTCGTTCTTATCCTTTTCAATTTTGTCATGGATCGCTCTCCTCTGTTTATTTTGAAGTTTTATATGATGAAACATACTCAAATCCAAGTGAGCTGGCGAACTTTTTGATGAACTTGATGCATAGCGCAATATTATGGATCATTATGAACATTCTCAATGATAATGACGCACATTTGTGTGAATAATGATGCACAGTGTATGTAAATATTTTTGTACTTTGTGTGCTAATTCACATTACTACTATATTGGTGCACATTGTGTTCTATATTGATGCACATTGGTTATTTATGTGTAACTCTCTCTAATATATGAAGCACATTACTACCATATTGGTGCACATTTGCGTTATATTGATGCACATTGTGTTCTATATTGATGCACATTGTTTGTATAATATGTATCTCTATCTATAATATTATGCACATTACTAGCATATTGGTGCACAATTGTTATAAATTGATGCACATTGTGTTTTATAATGATGCACACTGTTTCACTCCTTTTAACTATTATGTTTTTATTCTTAACTATAGGTGATGAAGCTAGTGTTGTTGTTTCTGTTTTGCCGAATAATACAACTTATTACACCTCGATTTGTAGTGATGATATCAGGCTAGCTGAAGCATTTTACAAGTTTTACTCTCTTGAAGTAGGTTTTACTATGAGAAGAGGTACTGGAACAAAGGCAAAAGATGGTCCTAAACTGTGGCGGTATCTTGTTTGTAATAGGCAAGGACATTTGGGTCCATACAAACCTTCTAATGGTGAAAACAGTGAGCCTAAGCGAAGAGGATGTCTAATTGTTGTGGATGTCCTGCACATTTTATATTTCGGCAAGCAGAAAGGGATGGATTTTGTTTGAAAATGTTTGAAGAACATCACAACATTCGTTGTTACCTCCTTCGCAGAGACATTTTGCACTTGACAACAGAAAACTCACGCCTTTTCATCAAGATTTCATCATCAATTGATTCAATTGCTTAAAAACAAATATTGGCACTAGCAAAGCGTACAAGTTGTTCAAGAATTATGTTGGTTCTGATTCAAATGTGGGTGCTACACTTGTGGACTTCAAGAATTTTCAGAGGGACTTTAATACTTGCATGATTGGATGTGATGGCCAAATGCTTATTGACAATTTGTTTCAAAGAAAGGAGAGATGTGAAGCATTCTACTTTGATTATGAAGTAAATGATCAGAATTAACTTTGCAGATTTTTTTATTCAGATCCTATTTCACGCAAGAGTTTTTCTTTCTTCAGTGATGTTGTTTCAGCGGATGCGACTTATAAGTCAACAGGTACTATTTCATACTATTGACTTCTATTATTATTGATGTACATATAGATTATTATTGATGCATATGTAGATTAATATTGATGCACATTTTTAAATATTTGATGCACATTCATAACGAAACTGATGCACATATAGAGCATATTGGTGCACTTTCAATGCAGTTTTGATGCACAATCACACTTTTTTGTTTAATTTGTTATAGATATGATATGGTTTTTGTTCCTTTTACTGGAGTTGATAATAACAAGAGCTCTATTGCATTTGTATTTGGCTTATTGTTGAAAGAGGACATTGCTTCTTATTTGTGGTTGTTTGAGAACTTCAAAAAGGCTATGGGGCATGAGCCATATATTTTACTAACTGATCAAGATGCCGCAGTCAAAGCTGCTATTGAGCAAGTTTTTAGCAATATAGTTCATCGATTCTGCATCTGGCACATTATGTTTAAGGTCCCTGTTAAGGTTAAGCTTGATGAATCTCTAACAGAAGACTTTAGGAGGATATTTAACTCTATTGTGTAGAGTAATGAATTGAGGGCACTTGAGTTTGAGGAAGCTTGGCGTTCTATTATAACTGACTTTAGGCTTGAGGGAAATGTTTGGTTGCAAACAATCTTTGATTTGCGTCAATACTGGATTTCTGCATTCTTCCTAGGTTATCGTATGGGTGGTTTGCTAAGGACAACTTCTAGGTCAGAAAGTCAGAATTCTTTCTTCTCCAACTTCATTGGACGATCATCGTCTTTGATTCTGTTTTTGTTGCAATTTGATAATGCAATTGATGCACAACGTCACAATAAAAGGAAGCTTTATGGAATCATGCATTTTAGTTCCAATATACGAGATAAAGATGCCCATAGAAGTTGAATGTGCATCAGTTTATACGCTTAATGTCTTCAAGGATGTGCAAGATGAAATAATTGCTTCAGATCACTCAAGATGATGTTAAATATTGGCATGTGAGTGGTAGTATTGGCCCTCCATGTGTTGTGCGCCATACTATAACAACTCAAGATATTATGTCGTCATATGTTCATGGTGTTTGATAATCTCGGGATTAAGTTGCCTGAGAAATATATCAACCCTAGGTGGACAAAAAATTCATCTTTGAAGCCTGCTTTTGAGATTGACGGGGTTGTCTTCAATGGTAGTGATGATTTGGATGATAAGAA
Source organism: Oxyria digyna (assembly GCA_029168935.1). NCBI lineage: Eukaryota > Viridiplantae > Streptophyta > Magnoliopsida > Caryophyllales > Polygonaceae > Oxyria > Oxyria digyna. The sequence continues at coordinate 22,807,499 of JAPVLV010000005.1, forward strand.
AGTTCTGGTCTTTGAGTTGCTCTCTGAAATCCATTGCTGCATTAATATGATTGATGATAATTATGAAAAGTTGAAAGATCTTTTGAGTTTGATCAAGGAGAAGAAACAATTGTATTCTAGAGAAGCATGTGCTAATTCTGATTCACCTAGCAAGAAGAAGATGAGTAGATTTGAGAAATTCCTTGGTCCTATTCCAGAGCAAATTTATGTTCTACCACCTCCTCAATCCAAGAACAAGGGTCGGCCAAAAGAAGGTAGGTTAAAAAGCATTGCTGAGAATGTCATTGTTGATTCATCAAAGGATAAAAGGGTGTGCAACATCTGTCAAAAACATGGTCACAACAAGAAGACATGCAAATTCAAGCCAGAATCCTTACCAGTTGTTTGATTTTCACATTGTTATTTTGATGCACATTGTTAAGACTTTTGATGCACATCCTTAAGCAAACTGGTGCACATTGTTTAGAATTTTAATGCACATTTTGTTAGGCATTTTCTGGCGCACATTCTTAAGCACTCCATTGCACATTATGAAGCTTTTTGAAGCACATTGTTAAGCTTTTTGATCTTTCACAATTTATAGACTTCACGAGTTCATTTATCATGCGTGCATTTATATCCGGTGCACATTGTTAAGCTTTTTAATGCACATTGTAAGCATTTTGATGCACATTGTTAAGCAATTTGATGCACATTGTTAAGCAATTTGATGCACATTGTGAAGCAATTTGTTGCACACTATGGAAACATTATCTAGTAAACTGTCTAAGTGCCACAAGCACACAAAACATTGCAAACTAAAGAACTTGATTTAACCCATTTAGTAAACTGAAAACATTATCAAGTAAACTGTCTAAGTGCCCCAAGCACACAAAACGTTGCAAACTGTCTAAGTGCCACAAAACAAGCACACAACTTACAAATTACTACTTACAAACTGTCAAATATGTCCTACTTCACTTTTGATAGAACTTCTTTTCCCACTAGGTTGTACTTGTTGTCAATCATTTCTTTCAAGTACCTAATGCGAATTGTTTGCATTTGTTTCTCATCCCCCTTATTCAGATCACTTTCCCAGTTTGACATTCCAGCTCCAAAATAAGTTTCCATGTGCCGCATAGCAAAAACACCACAGTCTTTTTTGTTTTTGGTGTCTCGCCATGGCATCGTTAGTCTCTGAACTGGCATCTTCTTCTTGTCTCGAACTATCGACGCTTTACCCTCCAAATTATGGCTTTCTAGGTAGTTGCCAAACAACTCCCTCTGAATAAATGATGTAAATTCATTAGTAAACTGATGCACATTCATTAGTAAAGTGATGCACATTCATTACTAAACTAATGCACTTTCAGTATAAAACTGATGCACATTCATTAGTAAATTGATGCACATTCATAAGTAAACTAATGCACATTCATTGGTAAACTGATGCACATCAATGTAAATACTTACCAATTTGCTGGGATTTCCGCCATACTTGTTCTTAAGGGACATATTCTTGGACGAGTTGTCAAGGATGTCATATCTGGGGGGTTTTCAGATTTATAGCGATGACATAGAAGTGTTCTGACTGATCAATGGGGAACACAAACAACATAAAAGAACAAAAAAAAGTCAGAAAAAAATTGATTTATTAATCAAACTAGTTTGTTGTGCACCTAAAATCTTACCAGTTGTATATCATCCACCTTCTTGTTGTGCAGCTTCTCTATGCATGCATCCATTTGCGCATTGAACCATGGTTGACCATCGTCAAGTTTCACATTGTCCCTGAGAGGGTAAACCTAGCAACACATAGGAGTACAAGATTATTCAGAACTGCATTTTCTATAATATTTAGTACTATTGTGAAGAACATTCAGATAATATTCATACCGAAGTATACAACGTGGGGAAAATCGTAGTGGTTTATCATCACTCTTTATCATTTCTTTGTTGTTTAGCAACCTTACCCACCAGTTCATCACCTCTTCTTTCATATATGTGTCAAATTTCATGCATTTGAACTGACTCTTTGCAAGTTGCATTTCTTCTGTTTTTACCACAATACACCTTGGATCTGTTTCATCTTCAACAATCCATTTGTACAGTTTGTTCTCAATTGTTGATGGTCTCTCCATTATATTTATCGTCCTCTCCTCGTATGGTGATTTAAGGGCATATGTGAGCGTTTGATTTCTTTTTTATTTGGTTGCATCAACATCCTTAATGACTTCCTTTCCGACATCCTTTGCAACTTTCCTTTCCAGCATCCTTTATGACATCCTTTGCAACATCTTTTGCAACTTCCTTTCCAGCATCCACATGTAGTGGTTCCTCAGCATCAATTGGCATCGACATTGTTTCCGACATCTTCTCAGGCAGTGGTTCCTTTTCAACAAATATAATATTTTATCAACAAACTGAAGCACATAAAGAATTAAAATGATGCACATTCAGACAAAAACTGGTGCACATATACTATAAAATTGATGCACATAAAGAATTAAAGTGATGCACATTCAGTTTGTTGATAAAAATATTTTATCAACAAACTGATGCACATTTAACATCAAACAGGCGCACATTTTCTGTAAACCGATGCACATTTCTTACCTTTCCAATATCCATCTCAGTTTCCTTTGAAATTTCCTTCTCCGTCTTGTCCTCCCTCTCTGTTCTGCCCTCCCTCTCTTTATTATCCTCCCTCTTTGTCTTGTCCTCCCCCACATTCTTGCATTTTTTATACAATAGATGCAGCAATTTCCTGTTGAACACAAAACAAATATAATGATCATTTATTAGAAATCTGATGCACATTTAGAAGAAAAAAAAAACATTTTAGAATACCTGCACATCTATATCTATTGATGGCTGCTTTCCTAACTCAGCATCAACAGTGGTAGAAGGTTCAGATTCCTTTTCATTGTTTGACCTCATTACTACTTCTCTAGGAATCTGTAAAAAAAAAAGCAGAATATTTTTATATGTTAATTGGTATTAATGTGATGCACATTAATAACAAAAGTGATGCACATTCAGAGTAATATTGATGCACAGAGGTTTGAAGGCGATTACCTTGAACGCGGTGCGTTTATAGGACTTTGAGCTTATATCATGCACAAGAATATGTGGGATTTCTCTTAGTGGAGTACCATTAATCCCCAAACTGAATGAACGAATGTCATAAAGCTTTGTTGCCTTTATTGTCTTCTCGATTTCTTCTAGGCACTTTGAAGCTTCATCCCAAAACATTTCTTCATTCATAGTTGGATTTACCTCCACTTCCTCTTGTGACTCCTCTTCTAATAGAGAAATCTTGACTTTCAACATTTTGTCTATTGCTTCGTTGACCTTCTTGAACAGATTGTTCTTGGCCAAACGTTCTGGAGCCTTAGACACTCTCCACATATCTCTTGATTTCTAGAGCAAGTTTTTGGCTGCTCTTAATGTGGTCTTCCAAATCAGACTGTTTCATGAAATTTTTAAATGTTAATCTGAAGAACATTGATCATTTCTAAAATGATTGAACATTTAGAATAAAATTGATGGACATTTAGAATAAATTTAATGCACAGTCAGAGTAAAACTGATGCACACTTATCTATAAAGAGAAGCACATTAAAAAAGGCTTACCAAAAAGGTAGCATCATCATCATCTTTACTGACATTCTCTTCTTCTCTCTTACTTTCTTCCTTTTTCTCAGATACTTCTGGCTTCTCATGTGTTTCTCTCACCAGTGTTTGTTCCTTGAAGTCCAGAGGTATCCCGACGTAACCTTTCCCAAAACTTCCAATCTTAATATCCTCAATCTCTCTCTTTCTCAGCATTTCAGAATTCCAGTTGGTAATGACTGGAACGTGCCTATCAATTTCTTGAATTCGCAGTGCAACCCGATCAACATATATCATTTGTAAAAGAAAAAAATAACACTATTAATATTGATGCACATTCATAATGAAATTGATGCACATTCATAATGAAATTGATGCACATATAGTATAAAACTGATGCACATTCAGAATAAAACTCATGCACATTCAGAATAAAACTGATGCACATTTGGAATAAAATTGATGCACATTTATTAAAGACATTTATGCACATGATAATATTGACGCACATGTATATTGAACTTGATGCACATTATTTAAGAAGTTGATGCACATATAAAATAATATTGATGCACATACCAGTAGAAGCAATATTGGCCCTCTAAAATTCCCACCATCAGTTTTGTCCCATGCCTCTTTTTCTTTCACTAGCAGATCAATCATAAGAGCTGACCAGTCATACTGATGAATATTATCAGTGTTCTCAAGGTGTCCTATGACTTTCACATTAAGCCGTCTACTTTGATGGCTCTCCATGATTGTGTTTATGATAAAAATCACAAGGTTCCTCTTAAACCATTCATCGGGTACCTCACAACTCAGAAGCTTCTCAGAAAGCGTTGATGTATGAATTTTATCCAGATCCACAGGCTTCATGTGTCCAGTCTTTGTATCAAGAACTTCTCCAAACTGTCCGCGGAATTCCTCTAGAAGTTCTTGAGCAAAAATATCTTCTTGTTCAGTTGTACTCCGGCTAAGATCAATATGCTTTCCCCCAACCGGTAATCCCAAGTAGCCATGCACATCATATTTGGTGATGTGGTGCTTTTCCCCGTTTGTACTCAACATCAAATTACATGATACATGATCAAAGTTTTGAAGAAGCCAATGGCTAAGCTTCCCTGGAAGCTTATCCATTTTCCAATCAAGCAATAAACCAAATCCACACTCTCTTACAGCCGTTTTTTGATTGTCATTCATCAGCTTTAATGTATCCACCAGACACATAGGAGAACTTCTGCACTTCAAGGTTGGAAAGTTCTTTTTTATCTCTCTCATCCCTATTTTAGCTTTCTTCTTTGGTTCCACGACAACAATCTCATTTTTTCTTTTGGAACCTGCAGTTTGCTCCAGTTTCTTTGTTTGTGCCTGTTTCTTGGCAGGCTGAGGGATCTTTGCAAGCTCTTGTTTCTTGGGAGGCTTAGGCACCTTTGCAAGTTCTTTATTCTTGGGAGGCTGTGGTTTTCTTACAACTTCCTTGTCTGGCTTCTGACGCAAATTCATTTTCTCTACTCGTCGTTGAATTGGTACGTTATCGCTATCTGTTTCCTGACTTGAACTCAATCTTGGCAAACTTCTAATAGGTGTAATTTGTTTGTTTGCTGTTGTTTTCCTTCTCTTAGGAGGTGTTGGACCTGAATGATAATGATGCACATTAGTCAGTAAGTTGATGCACATGCATAACGAAATTGATGAACATTTATTAATGTAAATTGATGCATAATGAAATTAATGCACAAGTTGTTGAATATTTCAAAGCATTTTGATGCATCTTGATCTTTAGCTTTGTCATTCAGCTTCTTTGTTCGTGTTTCTTGGTCAGGAGATGCCTCAGGTACAGGAGATTCCTCTTGTAAAGGAGATGCCTCAGGTAGAGGAGATGCCTCAGGTAGAACTTCTTGGTTAACTGTTGATGTATTGTCCTTGTCGCTTTGGATTACTTCAATTGCTGTAATTCATTGAAAAAGAAAAATTATTTAATGCAAATACTGATGCACATAAAGAACTATAGTGATGCACATTCAGAACAAAACTGGTGCACATATAGTATAAAATTAATGCACATAAAGAGATAGAGTGATGCACATTCAGGACAAAATAGATGCACTTTCAGAATAAAACTGATGCACATTTAGAATAAAATTGATGCGCATTCAGAACAAAACTGGTGTACATATAGTATAAAATTGATGCACATAAAGAGATAAAGTGATGCACATTCAGGACAATATTGATGCACTTTAAGAATAAAACGGATGCACATTTAGAATAAAATTGATGCACATTGAGAACAAAACTGATGTACATACATAGTGAAATAGATGCCCATATTACAATGATATTGATGCACATTCTTTAGATATTGATGCATATTCCATCAATTTTTTGGTCATGCAAGCTCTCACCGGACTCTTTTTCATTTTAGCTCTTTTTATGGAGGAAAAAACATCACCTAGAAATCCTAGAATGGAAGGGCTAACAAAGGTGGAAAAAAACACACAAGTGAAGGGAAATTTCACTTGGAAGGACAACACACAATCTTGCAATTGCAGAAGTGGCCCATACCTTAACCAAATTTAGATGGCATTTCTTGTTCATTCCTTTCCCCGTGACCGAAACAGGGCTTTGGGGACACTGTTGTTGACTAATACACATCACCCTTTTGTCATCTTCTTCCACTTCCTTCCAACCTTTGCCCATCAGCTCATAATGACCAAAACAAAATCCAATGCTTACTCTTGAACCAGAATGATCTGCAGTATTATATAAAGTATTTTAAATACAGTATGGAAAAAACATTAAAAAAACATCAACACTTGTCATATAAAGAATAAAAAATCCCCACATCTCTGACCAATCTCATTCTCCCTTCCACCATCCATTTCTGCATCTTTGCTCAAAACCCAGCACATTAGCATCCATCCATTTCTGCATCTTTGCTCAAAACCCAACACATTATCATCCATCCAAATGCAGCAGTTAAATTTGAGTGCTAAGCCACTACTTATATTGGCATCAATCCTGATTCAATTTGCATATCCTTCATTATCCCTACTGCCAAATGCCACTTCTGAGGTGATAGTAGCTACACAGAACAACTACATGAAATGGGTTGAACACATGGGTTTTGTAAGATCTTACAAGAAGCATAAGCAATCTCAGAGGCTCCATAAATCCGAGGAGAAGAAGGCGAAAAAGAAAAAGAAGAAAAAATTGAAGAAAAATCCTTGCAAGAAAACAATAAAAGTGAACAAGGAAGAAGGAGATTATGCATCAATACAAGAGGCAATCAATTCCCTACCACTCATAAACACATGTAGAGTGGTCATCTCCATCGCTGCAGGGACTTACAAGTAGTATTAAATTGCTTTCCTTTTCTTGTTGTTTGGATGCAGGGGAAAGAAGAGATCTGATTGCTGTGTTTTTTGCAGGGAGAAAGTTGAGATTCCTGCAACAATGGGGTATGTAACAGTGGAAGGAGAAGGAGCAGATAAAACATGGATAGAGTGGGATGACACAGCTGTTACCCTTGGGCCGAGTGGGAAACCGTTGGGCACGTATGGGTCTGCAACATTTGCTGTTAATTCCCATAATTTCATTGCTAAGAACATCACCTTCAAGGTACATTGCATTTTTGAAGCAAGTATTTTTCTATGAATTTGGTGCATTTGAAGAATGAGATTGATGTACAGAATATAGCAGCAGCAGAACCAGTACGAAAGCAAGCAGTGGCAATGCGAGTATCGGGTGACAAAGCAGCTTTGATAGGGTGTAAGTTCATAGGAGCACAAGACACATTGTATGACCACAAAGGGAGGCACTATTTCAAGGAATGCTACATTCAGGGTTCTGTGGACTTCATTTTTGGAAACGGGCTTTCACTCTACGTTGGTTGTCACCTTCATGCAGAAACCAATAACACGTACGGAGCCCTGACTGCACAGAAAAGGGAGAGCTTGTTGGATGAGACTGGCTTCTCCTTTCTCAACTGCAAGGTCACTGGATCAGGTGTCCTTTACCTTGGCCGAGCCTGGGGTCCTTTCTCAACCGTCGTCTTTGCCTACACTTTCATGGATAAGATCATCATCCCTACTGGTTGGTATGACTGGGGAGACAACAACAGACACATGTAATTAACCAACCTAGCTACTTTTAACTCCCTACCCTTATTTCCATAACTTCATGCTAATTTCTTTTCTTTCTTCTGATCAAGGACGGTCTTCTATGGACAATACAAGTGTTCAGGACCAGGGGCTCAATATGCTGCAAGAGTCGCTTGGTCCAGAGAGCTCACCATTAATCAAGCATCCCCATTTATATCGCTTGATTTCATTGATGGAAACGGATGGCTCAAAAGGTTGGAGTAATCAACCCAACCAAGCATCAAATCAAAGCTCAATCCATCACAAGATTATATTTGTTGTGTGCACAAATTTAGCTGTCATATTTCAAACCCATCATGCATATGAAATGATGTCTTCCTGTTGAGAAATCATTACTCTATTGTAATTTATATTCTGCATCTTGTAGCTTTTTTTTCTTTTTTTTGAGGAAGGAATCGACATGCCGTACGCACAAGTAGAATAGGTCGAGAGGCGGTTAAATCGGCTCCAGTCAAACCATACATAAAGAACAATAAATCAACCTTTGAAATTACAACAAAGCAAACAACCACCGGAGAACGAGTCGAACAGGAGAAAACATGCGGACATTGCCCTCCTTTGAAGGAAGGATCTTCAAGAGCCTCAACTACCATGTTGCACTCGTAACAGAAGTATTTTTATTAACCCATATATACAACCATTATCTAAAACTCAAGCCATACCCTAGCAAAATGCAGATCACGTTACAAATACAAATGAAAACTAAAAATCATTTACTCAATTAGTGGTTTGGCATAAGGTTCTCTTACGCGGTCTATCTAGAGATCTCGAATTCGACTCCTATCGAAAATGTATATCGAGATATTGATATTGGGAATGGTCTACCACTTCTTATGTCAACCGACCGCTGTTTAGGCCTAGAGCAGTTCCGACCGATCGAAACCGACACAACATGTATAAAGATATCGATATGGGAGTGGTCTACCACTTTCGTGTGCCATTAGATGGTAAAACGACTTCGGCCAATCAAACCCGGCTAATTACCATAAAAATATCCAACACAAGTTGATTGGCCCGGCTAATTACCATAAAAATATCCAACACAAGTTTCTAAAATGAAAAATCAAATCTGATTCCTCTAACAACTAAACACAAATTTCTATTTTTCTTCACTTGCAGTGGCAGTAGCCGCCCCTCATTAGATAACAAGATAGGATTTTACCAAAAACAGTGTAAGCTCAACTGAACCAAATGGAGGCACTTACATGAGTATCATTGAAAAGCCATTAGCACAAATTCTTTCATTCCCCCTTTTTTTTCTAGAGTAGAGGAAGCATAAAGAGACATTTAAAGAAACGAATGTACAAGTAGCAGTTAGGACGATTCGACTATACAACAAGTTTAGTACATATATTTATCTGTACAGCTTCAGATAGGTCATACTTTCCCTCTGGTAGATATAGCAGCCCAACTTGTGTGCTATCTTCGAGTATGAAATAGATGTCCTGCAAATTACGCCACCAAAACAAGGATTAAATTTTGCAACAGCAAAAAGAGAACAAACACCAGAGCTCATTGGCTTTATGAGAAGAAATAAACATTGTAATATGAAGATAAAATGTACCTGCAAAGTTGGTTGTCATCAAGACTGGAAAAGAGTTACGGTAGCAATATAACCATTTTTCATAACCTGCACACAGATGGTATTTGCATTTTTCATATCAGCTCAAGAAACATGGAAGCTAGACGGAGCTTCGTATAAAAGAAGACCCTTCTACATTGACTCACCTCGAAAGCAACATTCTGGTACCCATAGACAAAAGTTGATCCAAAAGGGTTGCTTGTTGAACCTTGGGTCTGTATTGCAGCCCGCCCACAATCCCCTAGTATCTCCTGCAGCCAATCAGATCCAATGAAGCACCTCAGAAATTCTAGACTTGGTACAAATCTACAAGAAAGAATATTCCAATAATGTAAGGAAAATGCTTGGCAGTGTTATAGAAAATATAGTACCTTCACTTGTTCCCATTTTGTACTTGGGGTAATGCTGCGCTTGCCACCAACTTCCTGGAAGGAACCACCAACTGCGAGTAAAATGAGCAGAGTTGCATTAAAGTTACCAGGGTGATCCTCAATTTTTGTTAAAGCTCATCAAAATAGATGATACTTACAGTCTGGAATATGGATTATAAAATTGCACTTGATATACGAGTTAAAATCTGGATGCCCCGGAAAATTTGTATGCAGAACAAACTTCTTGATCTTGTGGGTCTGGGAAGTACAACAAAAACTAGTAAATACTGAGAAGAAACATAACCAATTGAGCTAACAGAAAAGAGGATCACCTGTCCATCAAATAATATATCCAAGCCCCTTGCAAAGTAGTTGTAGAAATAATCTCCACAAATGGTACTCCGTGGACGTTGGTCAGAGCCCGAGTGAATCACCATTTGGTCAACCTGACCAGAAAGCAATTACATCTTAGTCGTCAAGAACTGTAAAAAAATTGTTAAGAGGATAATCCAGCCATGATTCGTTATAGATATAGCATTGGAAATTTGAAACTAGTGGGTAATAGATTTATTTGCGGTTTCAAAACTATCAAGGTATACTAGCATTGATGTATGATTTAATATATAACCCAAACACAACAAACAATAGCTTGCAATACCCATAAATGGCATGTCCAGCCAGATTTATAGTAACTCAACAGTATAAGGAGCCCCATAGAAGTCTCACATAGAGAACAGAAATATTATGCAATGAAAAACTTAATTCTCAAAACAGAAGAAAATAAGGTTTTCTTTCAAACACGAAAACAGTAGTATATGAGGTGGCTTATACCCACAATGGTATAACAGAATCTCAGTACTCGTGAGTCGTGAATCTCTCTTTAAGTTGCACACAAATTTGGACTTTCATCTCTGGAAAGGGGGAGTTTGTTATCACCTGTTTTTGATGTATTCCACAAGGGCGGCCTAATTCAGACCAAACATCCTGCAAAAAGGGCCACTAAAGCATTATTATGTAGTATAATATCATTATTACAGTAAAATTCAACTAATAGAACTGAAAACAACTATAGAGAGCTCAGATGTGGTATCCGTTATCAACATGGCAGATAAATACGCAAATCAGTGCAAATGATCACCAAAACTACAATAAACAGCGTATTGAATTAGTCAACAAAAGCTACCTGTGGGGAGGCACCGAAGGGCATATGTTGACCGCCAACAGAAAACCACAGTTCTTCTCCCAGCTGAATGACATAAAAACAAAACGAGATCAGACCAGTTCAGAAAAAATTACATTTAAAATTATTTAGAAACACTTTTGTAAGTTGATATGCTTAGTACAAGAACTTCATACGAAATATCAAGTAAAATGTGTGATGTTCCATTTTTCCGATAAGGTAGCCCAACAGATATAACCTAATGCAAGAACTATTTAAACTCCTACATAATCCATAAGCAGGGTATTTTGGTAGTCAAATGCCGTGCTTCCTTGAGAGATATTTCACACCTTAACATGCACCTCTTCCATGTAGAGGCTACCAGCTGACAGAACAGGAGCAACAGCCTTGTCCATCAGCAATCCAACACCTACTTTTTTATCAGCAAAACCATCGTATATACAGACCCTGCAAGTAACAGGTGTTGTTCCATCTGGAAACTCAAGCGGCAGTTCCGCTGAAGCAAAAAAAAATTAGTAAGGTTTATTTACATCAAACGAAATAAGACTATACAAGAGTATATATTCAGTTAGTGAAATTGACATACCTGCCCCATCGTTACAACAATCTGCATATTGTGACGGAATAGGGAAAGCAAAGGAGAGTCCCTACAGAAGAGAAAATCAATAAACATTAATTCTACGAAATTATGAAAGCACAAGAACGGAATTGCAAAATAGCTAGAACACAAATTGGTAGAGCATACCGGGTAAAATAGAGTGTAAACGCCTCTATCCTTGTCATAGATACCAGGAAAAGTAGGACCCAAAAGCTGATATACAGCAACAAAGGTAGCTAAAGTTGTAGGTCCCCTGAAAAAGGAAAGAGCTCCATAATCACATGTACTTATGTGAAAACTGAAAACAAGTAATCATAAGGCTGAAGTATAACATACCCAATCAATGAGGTGGCATACCGCATTTGCAGCCTTTTAACATCATAAATTTCAACTAGTCGTAGCCTCTGAAAGGTAAAACAAGATAGAATGAGTGAAAACATATGATATAACAGCTAAACGGAACCATGTCAAGTGTAATAAATTAATAAGATTCATCTAACAAGAGATAGACATGAAATAAATGCTGCAAGCTGCAGAAGATTCAGGTCAATTTCATATTCATGGTCAGACCAAATGAAAAGAGGAAAATAACAATTTTGCTCGGAGAAGAAGATGAGGTATATTAACCTGAGACCAGGGGTCAAATCGAATGTGGAACCCGTGATCAGGAAAGCTAATCACAATGTCTATCTGCAGAGGATCCTGAATGAAAACAGTTAAACATTTTAATCCCTAACAGAACAGCCTTATTCTTGTGAACTTGAAAAGTACAGGTGCATACTTGGTTAAAGTACTGCAATCATATAGTAGTTTTGAAGATTACTTTATATAAACTTCTTTAAAAAGAGGGACAACGAAAGTAGAAGGAGAAACCTCCTCAAAATACTTGACATGAACCACATCGTAAATATTAGGTTGCTGCTCAATTTGTGCGAAAGCTTCGGAAATCGGCATCCCTGAAACAGCAAGAGAAGTCGTAGCTCAAGCGATGCACCCGATTCAATTCAGTTGAAACAGATAAAATTTTGAATCAAACTCAAAACCAAAACCCAGCTGATGAAGAGCTTGCATTCTTCGGGAAGTCCGAAGATATCACAAAAAACAGCATAAATCAACAGACTCTAACCCAAAAACAAAACCCAACTAATGAAGAGCTTGCATTCTTCGGGAAGTCCGAAGATATCACAAAAAACAGCATAAATCAACAGACTCTAACCCAAAAACAAAACCCAACTAATGAAGAGTTTGCATTCTTCGAGAAGCCTGGAGATCTCACAAAAAACAGCATGAATCAACAGACTCTAACCCCAAAACAAAACCCAACTAATGAAGAGTTTGGATTCTTCGAGAAGCCTGGAGATATCACAAAAAACGGCATGAATCAACAGACTCTAACTCAAAAACAAAACCCAACTAATACTAGAAAATCAATACGAACTCCAATCGGATTCCGAAACCCTCCAAAAGTATGAAGATAACACATGAAACAGAAAACTTCCAATCCCGAAACCCCCAATAACTAAAAAGAGGCATTTGCGCAAACAATTGAACTTCAAACGGAACCCCGCATATCCAACAAGAATTCAGACTGTCACAGAACATAATTGAGCACCAACTGTAACTCTGTCGGACTAAAATCGGGAGAGATTCGGATCAAACGAAAGAAAAAAAAGGTGAGAGGATAAAAGGTACCGAGAGAGAAGGGGCCAATTCCGAGGCCCGGTCGGAGATCGAGGGCGATGGAGCCCATAGCCGTGCCCTCGCACCTTCGCCTAGATCTCTGCATCATCTTCTGCAATCGCGATCGTCGTTGTGCGAGAAAAGGGGTGAAGAAGAAAGTGGGTTTTCTCCGGGAGCACGACTCGCTTCGGTGCCGTGCAAGTAATCCGAATGGAGTGGAAATGGAAAAAGAAAAAGGACGTCTTTTTTTTCTTCTTTTTACCTTAAAATGTGCCCAAGCATAAAACTTCATTTTTTATAATATTTTAATATTTTAGAAAGTTAAAATTTAGAATTTTGGGTTTGTAATTTGGGGTTTAGAGGTAGGGTTTAGGAGTAGGGAGTATAATTTTGGATAAAATAAATAATAAAATCTTAATTTTGTCTTTGGGCACATATAGAGCTGCATATGCAGCTATAGAAGATTTAGGCTCAGGCAAGACATAGATAGGGGAGTTGCCGTTTCGTGAAGGCGGTTCGGTTCAAAGTGTAACATATGTTTGAATCTAAACCTAAAACGGTAAGGAGACGGTTCAGTCAAGTCGGTTATAATTTTGACCGGATTTGACCGATTAACCTTCATTGAAACCGTCGGTTCAAGGTTTCATAATCTCAAGAACCTGAAACTGAACCGGTAGGAGGGCGATTTGACCGGTCTGGTTCCGGTTTTGACTAGGTCGGTTCCGGTATGGTTTGTCCGGTCCGGTTAACGTTTTAACACCTCTAGACATAGAGCGTCGTCTCGGAAAAGTTGATAACCCCTAATCATCGAAGTCAATGATTCGAAAGAAAGGTCAGTATGATGCAAACAGGCTAGAAGCCAGAAAATGGGGTTTGATAGTTCTGATATGGTCTTCAGATATTTTGCAGTCTTGTTACATCTTAAAATTGTTTTAATGTAGTGAGAATTTATTTCAGGGTTTGCTAGGAAATCAGTCGCCTTGTTAGAGGAAGGCCGACGGTTAATAAATAAAGTTCTATCAAACTCCTTTTTTCTCTCCAAAGCACCAGAAAAGTATCTTGTTGTTTCTCAATTTGGCCCTTCCCCTCTCAATTTCGGAATTTGGGTGCTCTACGAGAAGAAGACGCACAAGCTGTCAAAGGAGGTAAATATTAACTCCAATCCTTGAATTTTTCCATTAAAGCTTTATATTATCTCTAGGTGTATACCATATAATATATGATTTGCGGATGTGATGATTTTAATTACACAGTTGCAAAACTACCTCCTAACTTCACGGTGTGACTAAATTTTCTGCTATTGCAATAAGGTTCAGTTATTATGAACACATTTTGCTTAAGAGAATTTGAACCTCAAAATTTGGTGAATAATATTAAGGTTATGGTTTCTTTACGTGACATATATTATTACTTTGTTTACAGGTTCTTGGCCTATTGAAGGAGCTTATTCATAAATCCATCAATGTGACTATGGTAAAGTTATTTCATGAATATATGATTATACGACCATATTTGATTAAGATATTAGAGTAGAACAACATTGTTAGATTTTGTTTTTCTACTATACAATAATTTTTTAAGGAAAATCTTTTGCTCAACGACCAAGTTGCCCTTTTGTACTTGCTCACATTGTATAGAATAACACCATATTAATCAATTATTATATACTTTTGAACAAAAGATGATTAAGCTGAATATAAGATTTACAATGTGGATACAAACAACTAGATGTAATACATTTAAATTATAATCAAATTGCTTTAGGCCGTTTACCAATATCAATAATTGACGAAGTTTGAGAAAAAAAAAAAAATATATATATATATATATACTCACTTTTTCATGTGATAGACTACAACTTCAAGGTCATTTTATACTAAAAGGTTTGAAGGGTAAATTGATTTGGCCTGCATGAAAAAGTAGAAAGAAGTTTGGATATCACCATTATTGACTAAATAATAATTTCGAGTGTGTCTTCTATCTATCATTGCATTTCATTTTTAGTTCTTATTTTTCACCAAATCGTCAAAACCTCATTTTCATGATTTCTTCATTGTGAGCATATGTTTGTAATGTATTTGTTTGTACAGTTTTTGTCGCGTTTATGCATTATGTATGGTGTGAAATATAATTGTTGTTTTGGTCGGTAGCTTCCAAATCCTAAATATAACCTCCATTTCTAATGCATACTCTTATACACACAAAACTTGTATACCCTGTGCGAAGCACGGGTCCCGAAGACTAGTTGTGAAAAAAGTTAAGATTTTGTTTGGCATCAAGAATTATGTTTATGATTTTCCATGGAATTTCCAAATATTTTTAATAAAATTGATAACAATTAAATTATCTCCTTCACAAATGACATTAATGTATTTTAGTTTTATGACAAGTTAACCGCGTAGAAAAATGTCAGCGCCTCAGTTTCTAAGGGTGATTTAGTGGTGATTGGTTTATTATAAATATCTATTACTCGATATGTATTACATCTAGCAATGCAAGCAATATAGGAATTATTAGTAGAAGTGAAAGAACCATCTAAATTATTTTTAATTCATCCATGTAGGAGGTTTTTTCCAGGTGTACTTTTTTATTTATATTTCTTTTTTTTATCTTGTTTGGGTCCTCTGGTTTGGGTTGTAGCAAATTTTCATTGTTTAAAAATAAATAAAAGTACTTTGTGTTGGTTAAGTTTTGTTTTGTTGAGCATGAAGATTGTAGAATTTCTTTATAACCATAACTGATACTATAAGAAAATTAATGCTTCTATTTTATTGTGGTCTTCTTTGTATTGATTATTAATATCAACTAATGTGTTTTCAAAAGAGTTAATATTGTTAATTTGAAAGAAATGATCTAAAATATTTTCAAATTTCCTAATCTGGTTTTTTGTGTATTGACCTTCAAAAAATTGATGTTCTCTGATTTTTGTCGGGAAATTACAAAGAGAATAATATGATGATACTCAATTATAAAATCTATTTAATCGTTCAGGCGTTGGTAAATTATGTGACAATGCTTTTCAAAGGAAGTTTTGCAACTTAGGTGGGATTTTCTTATCCCGTAACCATCTATATAAATGAGTATCATTAATGGTATTATTATTATTCATTAATTGTTTGACCGAGGTTGTGTTAAATTCTCCTTTAGAATTAAGAGGTCCATAATATTTGTCTTCTATATGAATTTGTGGGATATAGATATTTAAAATATGAGGAATAATATGGTGAGGAAGGATTGAGTGCAATTTAGATATATCCCATTCATTTGAAGCAGTAATAAACAACGAGACTTTGTCGTTGATATTTCTTTATTTGGATCAAAATCGGGTTTAAGATCAATGGATTGAATCCATTTGTCTGTCCAAAAATTTATAATTTTACCATTTACATGTTCCCAACCCTTTAATAAAATCCTTTCGTAAATAAAGTAATCTTGAAGGGAAAAGTATAAAATTTTGGATAGATAAATGGATTAATGGTAAGAAGATAGCACAGTTAATGGAGATTAATCATAATAATACTAATGAAACTGTTTCAGAATATATAACTATCAATAAAGAATGGAATATACCGAAATTGCGAGAGATCTTATCTGCTCACATTATATCTCAAATATTGAATATTTATATTGCACAAACTGATTCAGAAGATAAAATAATTTGGAATCAAACAGCAGATGGAAAATTCAGTACAACATCTGCCAGAAAGTTATATATTGATAATATACCATCAAACAATGCAGATCTATTTAATTGGATTTGGAAAATACATATATCGCCAAAATTACAAAATTTTCTATGGAAGGCAATATCAGATAATCTTCCCACCACGGATAGATTAAATAGATACTATAATAGAGTTCCTGCATATTGTTCCCTATGTAATTCTCCCATTGAAACAAGGGAACATCTTTTCTTTGAATGTCCTTTCACTAAACTTCATATAGAACAATATGAAAGAATTTCAGGACATACATATAATATAGAAATTCAAAACAATTTTGAGCTGACCATAACACATATTATACAAAATTATAAGAAAGAAGATAAAAAGATTGAGTGCCTTATATTTTTATGGTACCAACTATGGTTACATAGGAATGCAGACATATTTAGAAACGAGAATGTCTCCAAACCAGGCATAGAATTGGCTGCTTATTCATATTTCAAACAATGGGAAAATGCTACGATGGTATCCAATGGACCTAAATTAAAAAATCGTAGAAATAAGAACAAAAATTTAAATAAACATTGGATTCCACCTCCTACAAACTGGATTAAAATAAATTTTGATGGATCTTATAAGGATATCACGTCCTCTGTTGTAGCATGCATTGCTAGAGATTGCAAAGGTCGAGTTATTGATATATACAGTAAACATTGTCATTCGTCGTCGGTTCTACAAACTGAAGCCCAAGCTTTATTACTGGCAACAAAATTAGCCGCAAAGTTAAAACAACCAAATATTATATTTGAAGGGGACAATTTGACTGTTATCAATTCAGTGAATAGAATATGGAAGATACCATGGGAAATCGAAAATATAATAAAGATGCACATTATAATTTACAATGTTTCAATAACACAAAAATAATACACTGCTTCGGTGAAGCAAACAGGGCTGCTGATTTTGTTTCATGCCCAAACATAAACCCTCATTTCATAAAAGCAGTGCTGAACTGCAACCCGGATTCTAGTGTGTCTGATGACTATCTCCATGGAATTAGGCCACATCTATTGGCTTCTCCCTTATACTCGGTTTATCAGATATTTTTCCGGATCATCGCCGAGGATGGTCAGGGGTGGTTATCCCGTAGTGGATAACACCCCTTTTTTTGCATGTGAACAAAAAAATAAAATAAAAATAAAGTAATCTTGAAAATTGCCAAGATTGTTTTTTTTTTAAATCAAGGATTGATGAGGATTGTAAATATTTTTCGCTAATTTGGCGCACCCAAATGTTATCTTTATCTGTGGCTAGTTTACACAATATTTTTTGTTCAAGAGCATTGTTAAGATTTTCCGTTTTATCTAGTCTCAGGCCATTATATTTTTTTGGTTTACAAATTGATTCTCAAATAGTAATAGCTTTATATCATGGATTGGTATTATTCCAAAATAAATCTTTGTTTATTTTGTTCAATTGTTTACAAACCCCTTTTGGAAGAGAAAAGCATTGCATCAAATGGTTTGCTTTTGATTGAATATTTGACTGAATGAGAATAGTTCTACCAGCTTGTGATATAGTATTTGCTTTCCATTTGGACAATTGTTTTTGCATACTCTGCAGAGCATATTGGAAGGTATCATTAACTCGTGCTCTTACAATTCCTAAATTATTTTCCATAGAGTTCTTGAGTTGTACATTCATAACGGAAGCTAGTGATTGTCTTTGGGCATGTGAGATATTTGGGGAGGTTTGAAAAGAAGTTTTGTGATAATTAATAGCTAATCTTGAAAGATCATTGAACTTCTTAAGTATGTCTTTAATATAAGTCACATTTGCATTCGCTAGAATTATTGTATCATCAGCAAAAAACTTTGACAAATCGGTCATGCGTGAATCAGCCTAGATCATCCTTGCAAATGAGAATACGAAATGATATGTCAGAACTCATCAGAAACATTGGAGAAACGACCCTTAATTTAACAATTCTATCAGCCGAACTGTTTATCTTCCTAAAAATGTGTCTAATTTGAAGGTTCGTGAAGAAAAGGAGGTCGAAAAGGATGTTTGCGACCACCATCTCAATCTACGAGGATTTTGCCACAATCCCTTGAGAATATTTATAGAAAGAAGATTATCTCCCTCAATTTCGGTACGGGGGGAAACCCCACACCCGCACAATTATAACTCACATCCATTGTTGGGCGCAATAACGATGCATCCAATTTTTTTTTCAAAAAACCTGGTTCAGTTTTGGGCGCATCATGGGTGCATCCAAATTAGACCGTTTTTTGGAATTTTTGAAGGCACAAAAAAAATTGGGCACATCCAAGGTGCGTCCAGGACTGACCCGGTTCGTTTGGGCGCGTTAAGGATGTCCCAAGAACGGGTACAAGATATAAAAAAAATGGGTGCGGGGTTAAACACCCTTTCGATATTATTAAGGTTCAATTGACATGTCATTTTGAGGCTATTTTTTAGGGAAGAGCTTCTGTCATAGTGGTGATTGTATTCCACAAGGTTGGCAACCTTTCCATCTATACTACTTTAGCTTCATGATTTTAGAGATATATCCCCAACTTTGATGCGAACAATTCTTAAGATTGTCGTCGTATAAGAAAGATCTTGGTCTTCAAGCCTGAATCTTCCAATCTCTCCAAGAAACAACGAATCAACGAACCTGCAAACTAAAGTGATAGCCTTAAGAAAGTGCCAAAGAGATGGTAAATCATATCAAAGAGACGATAAATAGCCAACCAAATGATAATCACGAACTTGCTCGAAGCGACGGGCTACAAATGATTGTTTCAGAATCTAGAGCTTGAATAGACGATGCTAGGGATTTGAAGAAGGAGATAAACTCACAAATCTATTCAAATCAACATGAGTTCACAATGAAACCCTAAAAATGTGTTTATAGTTCACTAAGTCCAAAAATACGACATAATATTAATTCCTAAAAACAAAAATCAGTCTTAAAAATAAGAATCCCGTCAAAAACAAGTTTGGCACGTTTTGGAACATAATCGCACAGTTTGTAACAAATTGGGCAAAACAACAAAAACTTCCTGGAGCTGAAGTCATGAATGTCACGGTTGGTAACATAATGGCACGATTTGTGACAAAACTTGCAATCCTTCAGAATGGTCTTTCTTCGTTCGTTTGCCCTCCTCGACGGGGGTGGATAAGGTGGGACCTCACCCAACCCTTCATAGGTAAAAAAGAAAGACTCATTTAGGTAGATGAACCTGAATCACCTGCATAGGCCTAGGAGACGATGTATTGTGTTTCTCTTGCCTGATCTATCATTATTGGATTATTCGATCGCACTTTCATTGCTTCTTCTTTGTCCTTTGTCTTCATCGAGGGGATCACGGAGCTATCAAACTTGCTTGTTTGTTTTGGATGCATGATCCATCAAAGTTAATTTTATAGTAATTTTCTTGTGGTCTAGACCCTTTGAGTTTCCTCTTTTTTCTAATTAGGGCAGACTCTTTTTGGGGGATATTTACTAAATTAATTTCATGTTTCTTAGTCTTATTCCAACTACTCAAAAGTTTATGGATAAAAAGTTTGAGGTCTTTAATTTTCTCCGACAGGTCTGTGTTGTATGTAGTTTGGTTTCTATGTAACCAAATCCCACACCACGAGGTGGCAAGGCATATGATTTCTTGCTTTGTGAGCCCTTGTATTAGTTTCATTATGAGATGTTTGAGTCTTTTATCAAGGATGTGTAAGTTTCTTCGCATGAGCTCAATTTTTGAGTTTGGGTGTTTGATATGTCCAAGGGAGAAGGGGAATTTTAAAAGGAGGTGGTTTATGTTCTCATTTTTGTTACATTTCAATTTTTGAGTCTGGTTTCTACCATCTCCAATAAGCCAGTGTAGTCCTCTTTTTAAACCATCTCTTAATTTTCTAAGTTGTCCCTTGTCAAAAGTGGTTACATTTCTTTTCAATATCGTAGGGTAGGATGTGGGTGTTTTTTTAGGTATTTTTCAGTGATGATTCTAACCCATATATTGTTTGGTTCTGCAAGAAGTTTCCAGAGAAGTTTCATTTGCAGAGCTTTATTCATATCAAGAGATTTTCGAATACCAAGCTCTCCGTTTTTTTTTGTTTTGCATATTTTATCCCAAATAATCAATGGGGTGTAGTTTTGATATTTATTACAGAAAAACACTCTATTTTTTTTATCTGGCTCTTTGTGTATGTAAGATGGGAGCATAAAGCTATGCATGACAAAGTTTTGTTTAGCGACAAGGTTGGATTTTATGAGGGCAGCCCTTCTTTCTTGTGAGAGTGAGTTGGCTTCCCATTTTGAGAGTTCGTTCTTGGATGCAGTGATTGTGTCTTGAAAGGTTTTGCAGTATACTTTCCCATTTATAGTCAGACATCTGAGGTATTTCTTAGAGGAAGTAGAGCAGGGGATGTTTAAAACTGATTAAATCATCCTACTCATATAAGGTTGGAGGATATTAGTTAGTTGAAAGTCAGACTTACAGTAATTTACTCTTTGGTGACCCAATATAGAAAAATAATCTTCTATTATAGTTTTTCCTTGAGTACTTGTTGTTTGGTCTGGTTTGCTTTTGTAAAGATAAGGATATCATCTGCAAATGCAAGGAAGGATGGATTTGTCGTGTCTTGTGAGTTTAAAATTAGTTCATTCTTGTTGTGAGACTCAGTCAGTAATTTAGGTGCAAGAATTTATGCTTCTAGGATAAAGAAGAAAGAGGATAGAGGGTTTGCTTGCCTTATTCTTTGTTCCGGATATAATACATCTGTAGGCCCATTATTAACTAGTATCGGGAAGGAAACAGTTTGGATACATCCAATAAATTTTTGGGGAAATCCGAATCTAGTGAGAATGACTATAATAAAGTCTCGTTCGATTTTATCATATGCTTTCTCCATGTCTAGTTTGATTGCAATCCATCCCGCCTTCCCTTTTTTCTGTCAGAAAGAGTGGAAGATTTCATGTGCAATTAGGATATTATCTTGTATTGCTTGATCCGGTAGAAAGGGTCCTTGCAAGGGGTGTGTGAGGTGTTGTAGTATAGTTTTCATTCTGTCAGTGAGGAATATAGATATAATTTTATATATTGTACGCTAAGCATAGGCTTATTGCATGTAGTGATTAGTAGAAGAGGGGTCATCACACTTTGAGATTAATGTTATAAATGTGTGGTTTATTAGTTATAGAATATTTTCATAGTGGGAAAATCCTTTGATCGCTTTGATGATTAGATGTGTGATAATGTGCCAATATTTAAGGTAAAAGAAGGTTGACATCCCGTCTGGACCTGGTGATTTTTTATTACTGATGTTGAACATTGCAGTTTTAGTTCCTCATTCGATGGAGGTCTAATTAGGTTCTCTTGTTTAGTTGGAAGAATTTCATTGACTATGAGAAACGAAGGTTTTTCATATTGTTTTGGTTCATATTGCTTTTCTTGAATTTTTTGGCGAAATCGAATCTGATTTCATTTCTTATGTTTTCTAGTTTGATAATAATTGTTCCTTCTTATGTTATGATTCGTTTTATGATTTTCCTACTTGTTCTCCTAGCGACTGTTCTGTGAAAGTAGTTTGTGTTTGTATTAATAGATTTGATATGTTTGATTTTTCACTCTGACTCCAGTATTTTTTTTATTTAATGAGAGGATTTCTCTTTTTATTGATAAGTCTCTCTTGTTTTAAGATTTCGCTTTGATCTTGGTTTAGATTTTGTTGGATTATGAAAAGTTGGATTAAGAGATCACTAATTACTATTCTTTTATTTAGGTCCTTCGGGTTTCAAATCAATTATATGTGATCTCTTTTCCTTAAGGCCCATTGAATCCTTATTCCTTGAGGCCCACTTATGTGTAGCACGTCTACATGTCCATTTGTATCCACTTTCGGCTGTTTCTTTGCATCGTAACTCCATTCGTTTTCCCCTTCTAGAAAAAACATTTATTACAACAACTTTTTACAATGCAACGACTAAAATTTATTGTAACAAATAATATATATTAGCAACGACTTGTATTTTGCGTTGCTATAGTTATTGTAATATATGCAAATTTTATTAACCTCTCTCTAAAATATGGGCGGGAGAAGTGTGAAAATCGGTATACATTTTTTGCAACAAAGAAGTCGTCGTAATAAAAGTTACACAAATAAGGTAACAAAAGTTGTCGTTGCAATAAAAGTTACATGAGTAAAGTAACTATTGTTGTTGCGAAAAAATGTTGATTATTTTGGAAAATATTTTGTCGTTTGCAAAAACCCTCTGAATAGATAAAACCTAACATCAATCTCTGAACAACCCTATCTTCCCATTCTGCCTCGCTCTCTCCCTCGTTCCTCTCAATCTTTTCCCTCCCTATCTTTCTCCCTCCTCCTCTTCTCCCTCTCTGCCTCCTCATCCACCCTCTACCGGCGCATCTAGCACCTCAGGTCTCTCGCCGCCATAATCTACGTCCCAATCGAAACCCTTAAATCCTTAAAGAGGCTCGCACAGACGCCGCCTCAACCCTAATCCTTGTCTTCTCCACTCACCGCCGATTCGCCTTCTCATGGCGCTACCTAGAAGCTAATTGCAATTTTTCTTTGATTGGCGATGGTGGGGTGACGTCTAATGGCATCGAAGTTTGCCTTCTTCCTACTGTGAGGAAACTTGAGAATGATGCAAGCATTTATTGGCATACAAACTTACTCATATCTTTCGGATCAGGAGACTAGACTCTTTTTAAAAAAAAATTGGGATGCTAATTCCAATCAACTAAACACTTATAGTAATTAACCTCTTGTTAAAACTTTCTGATGAGACCTACTTTATGACATCTAATTTTATCTTGGTTAGACACGTTTCCACATAGGGAGAACGTGGAGGTGATGAAGCTTAAACAAGGAGAGGGACGGAGATTGTTCCAATTTACATTCAGAATCCCATGGCTTCTTCTACTCTGCTCTAGTCCCATGGTAACACCGCCGATTTAGGTCAGATGTACGAGCTCTTCCTCTATATGTACATCCATTTGAAAGTTAATGTCTTGCGTAAGTCCCTTTTGTCATCCATTTATGCACAACTTCAGCTCGTCTTGCTCAATGGCTCACAAATTAACTGATTTGATTTATGTTGTGCATGTGTATTTATCTGTATTTGTTGTTGTTCTGCTGAAATGAGTTAGATTTTATTTTACTTACTGATTTTTTATTTTCCTCTATCAATTTTGGTAGCTCCTATTTTTGTAAATGTTTTTTATAGGTTGAATTTGGCTCTTTTGGTATATAATTTTGGAGTGATAAAGGCTAGAGATAATCTATTTTGGGAAGTTTGAATATTTGGTGAATGATGTGACTGCCTTTTCTTCGCTTGTTAGATTCCTTCTAAACGTTTAGGTTGCGTTTGATTGACAGATATGTGGAATCAAGAATCGGATTGTGATTGCTGGTGTTTGATACTTTGATTAAGGTATTTGATCTTTCAATCTGACTCAACCTCATGCTTTATGAGCCCACTTCCTCATTTAAAATGTATACTAGAATTTCAACCAAACACCACTTTAATGGTGTCTAGCTCGCGGTTGTATTCTACTACATACCTTTTCCACATTTAAGTGATTAGTTGGACGTATCGAAAATAATTGTTGAAATTCAAAACAAGATAATTTCACTCTATGTGTAGTGAGTTCAATTCAGATTGATTTATTGTTTGTTGATTGGATGTAGTTCTGATTGAAAGATGGACCATGATTTTGCTATTCATTTGTTTTTTCATTATTTAGTTTATTGTTGATATTTAGGTGGTGGTTTATTACGTATACTATGGTGTAGTTCTCTTCATTGCTTTGATTTTTGGACTTGTCGTGCTCTTACTCAGTTTAAAATATGGATTCAAAACCAAGTCCTCCAAAGAAGGTATTTGACATTCTGTTACCTTTTAATTTCATCTCTTAATATTGGAAGAGTGTTTTTTTTCCCTGCTGATCGCCAACCACAAAAGCATGTTGTGCCCAAAACGTTTGGAAGAGTGTTTTTTTCCTTATAATGTAATAAAGATGTTTGTTGTTCAATGATCTATACTTTTTTAATTTCTTTGCAGTGAAGTGTTTGATGATGCAGAAAGTTTTGAGGTTATAGAGCTAATGTGTCGTTTTAATGTATTATATATCTTGGGTTTTGGCAAGACGATTCCAAAAATTGCGGGTATGGTATAGGGATCAATGTTGTTATACTATACTAATTCACCATTATGTAGAAGAGTGATTGTGGGAAGCCATTGACGGTTCTTGCAGATCCTGAAGATTGTTTAATTAGCCTATAATATTCCTATAATTACTGATGTGCACGAGTCTAGTCAGGTAAACTCTCAGGTCCAATGCTCATTTATTTGTTGCCCAAGGTACAACCATCTCTCCTCTACTTCTCCTTTGTTTTTCCATGTTTTTCAACTTTTTCAGATGCAATTAATTTTTCATTCTGTTAGTTATCTGCAGTTCTTCTGCTGTTCAGATGTTATGGAAGGTTTAATTCAATTGGATTTGAAGCTGCAAGCGAAAGTTCGGAACTTGGATGTAATGTTTAATCTCCTGATCTTCTGGGTGTTTTCTATAACCACTAAAAATATTTGGTTGAGCTTACAAGGTGAGAAATATCTTTACGAATACATGGAAC
The DNA here is from genome assembly GCA_029168935.1 of Oxyria digyna. Classification (NCBI taxonomy): domain Eukaryota; kingdom Viridiplantae; phylum Streptophyta; class Magnoliopsida; order Caryophyllales; family Polygonaceae; genus Oxyria; species Oxyria digyna. Next base: position 22,832,993 of record JAPVLV010000005.1, read on the forward strand.
TTTACGACTCTTGATTTAGACTTAAAAACAAAAAGTTATACATGTATTTGCGTTGTAGTGTCGATTCGAGCTAAAGTTCACGTTGAAAAGCTTGGAAATGGGCAATCTGTTCAAGTCCCCATTTATGATTTTAAGACGCATCAACGACTTACTGATACTTTCAGACATGTTCTTTTTGCTTGCTTATATACTTTCAATCTTATAGATTTTTTGTCAAATCTGCAAGACATGTTATCATAGTGATTTTTTATATGTAAACTCCAATAAAAACGATTATTGCTATGTTTGTATGAGTTGCCTGCAAACGCAGAGGTTGGCATGTAGATTAAGGGACAAAGCTGGTTCGACATGGTATTTGCAAAATATATCCAAATGTTCATGTCATTCAGACAACCTTCTAGCTCCAAGTATATGCATCATTATTGTACGGTCATTCTTGTCAGTCTAACTCAGTAGAGAATCTCTAGAACTAATTTGAACCTTTTATGGCTCTATTTTTGTTTTTTTTCTTCTACAATGCGAAGAAGTTGGGAAAGTTACAGATATTATTTTTGGGAAAGTTGCAGATATTATTTAGATTCCAGCTTTCTAATGTCATTAGGTTAGATTGAGTTTCTTTTGTTGTAATTCTGATGTCTTGTTATTATTTTGTTTATACTTTCTAGGTGTCACATGGATATTTGGAGGATTGTTACATTGCAGACCGATCTCCTTTATTGCGGCTTGCAACTGCCAAAACAGGAAAAAATAACATAAAAAATGTCAATTCACCCATTCCGTGAGAAGAGCTTTGTTGTTATTCTAGTTCATGTAATCTTTTTTTATATGTAAGAATTCATAGAATGATAGTATGTTTTTAATTTTTTATATGTAAGAATTTATGGAAATGACGTATATATTTTTTTTATTGAATGACACTAGTTATTATTTTTATTATACACAATGCTATGATTTTGGAGAGAAATATTTGAAATAAATTATATTAAATATTTCGTACATGTAATGCAACAATGGCGATGCGGAAAATATATGTTCTGCAACCATAAATGTCGTGGTAAAATATTGTCTATCTATTGCAACGACTGGAGTTGTTACTATACAACAAATTTTTTACTAGTATCGAATAGTTTTGCAACGACAAGTCTACAACAACGACAAATGTCGTTGCTAAAGATAGTTTTTTTCACAACGAAAAAAGTCGTTGCAATAGCCAAGGGCTTACGGGCAACAACCCTGTTACAACTTTTGTCGTTGCAAAACACAGTTTTCACAACGACTATTCTTATTTTGCAACGACTTTGGTCATTGCAAAAAACAGATTTTCTTGTAGTGTTCCCTTCATGAAATCAATTATGTGTCTTATGCCCTTCATAACCTGTCAGGCAACTGTGTCGCCGATGCACTAATTATTGGGCGTTATTCTCCGATACCAATTTCATATCAACCAAAGACTGGTAATCTATATATAACGTTACAATATAAGGGTTAGGGTTATAATTTCCCTATGTCGTTCTTGCATGAAAATTTATATGTTAAGAATGTGATTAAAATAAATGGTTAATAAGTTGGGATAAATAAATTTTTCTTTCTTGGGAACTTATATGTTAAGAATGTGATTAAAATGAATCATTATGTTAGGTTGTATATTATGCTAGATACGACTCTATTATAAATATATTATTACCATATGGGGATAGATGCACTTTTGTGTGGTTTGATTGAATCATGTGTAGATTAGCACGAGTATTCGTAGGAGCACTACACCCAAATGTGTGTAGTAGTTTCCGGATAATACAAGGGTTAGGGTTATGATTTCCATATGTCGTTCTTTGATCATGACCATTCCGCTTATCAAGGAAAAAGTGGAGGGGAACTTAGCTAGTGTCATTGTTTTATAATTGAATTCCTTCTACGACAAATCTTGCGGAATGATATGTGAGTTTTGGGTCTAATTTCAAGAGTATCCGATTTGGATCATATGTGGTTTTAAAAACCTTATAACGTTAATGTATATGTTTTGGAAGTAAATAAGATAAGTGTCAAATGAGCACATAATTAACAAACCTCGAGCATGGAGTATATTTTGGAAACCGCTCAGTCTCCTGTCTAAGTAAGTTAGCGTTTCAATCTGATTTGGCGGGATAAGCGGTGAAGTTGATCGTGAGGCCCAATTAGTCACAAGAGGCTTTTTAAACTTTTGTGTGAAGATAACTGTAACGTGCCCAATTCATCATAATTCTTCCATAAGACCCCCTTGTTTTAGAGTCTTCTCTTCTTGCATACCTTTTCTAAAAATTTAGTAGGAGTATCAAAGCCCTTCCATTTCTCGGTTATTATTCGAGTACGATAGTGACAATTAGACACAATACAATAACGTCGCATTGAATATCATTTGCATAGTCTTTCATTAGATTAACCAACCACATTTTTTTCTTGCATGATAAACTGGTGTCACCCGTCCCTATACGGCACATTAGGTGGTGTTTTTATGAAGTGAAGAATCAAGTCCCCGATGTTGAAGGCGGCTGATAAAGTTTTAGAATTTCCTTTTCATAAGACTAAGATTACGAGGTTAGTAATATTGTTTAAGACCTATTATGTAAATCCTTTAATTTTATTTTAGTCTTCCACTATACCTTTTGTAATGACATTAAAATTAGTCTTCTTCTATGAACGCTTTTTGCATCTGTAACTCTTTATATTAATTTATTTGATTTTCAATGGAATCGATTTCGCATTTGTAAACTAGTTCAAGTATTTTAATAATATAATTACATTTCAATTACTATGTTTTGTTTTTTTGATGCACACGATAAGCCTTTGATAACTTTGGATAGTTAAGTTTGGGGTCACCGACGGTAACACTCCCAAGGTGTTTTAGGGGTGTTATATAGACAAAATAAGGAAAAACACTAAGATCAAGAAATATTGGTGTTTATTCGAGTTGAAGCTTTTGAAGAAACCTAGAGGGTTATGAAGGATTAGTGTAGTTCATGGTACCTACAACCATTTTATTACCACAAGTTTGGTAGAAAATGCATTCGACGGGAGAATGACCCATCGATGAGAAGAAAAATTCGTTGAAATGGAAAGTAGTCATTATTGTCCTAATGGATATTCAATAATCAATACCTTCAACAAGTCTTTGTAGAGCTGCACCAAAAAAAGACAAGTGTACAACGAGTTGGCTTGGCTAAGGAATTACGAATTGGAAGGAAGAATTGTGGTTCAAGAGATCTTCTATAAATGTCAAGAGAACAACTACTTTATGGAGTACAAGACAAACAAATAATACTCGATAAAGATCGCCAATATGTTCTTCGCGTAAAACTAGAATTTGTGATTCTCCTAAAGGAATTTCCATATATATACACACTTATAAGTGCCACATATAGCAAGATCAAATAATTATAATATTTACTTTGTTTGTTAATGTTGCATTACAAATTCTGTTTTTCATTAAGCATTAGACTTGACCAAGAAAATTTGTTTGTTTTTTTTTCAAAATGTGGATACACATGTGTTGCACATGAATTCCATGCATGCGTAACACATGGAATGTATTTTCATCAATTAACATCAAAATTATTATGTTATGGATGAAATTCGGGTAAAAAGAATCTCTATAATGTATAATACGAATAGATCCGACATGGATAACTACGAAATAAGCATGCTAGACTCCTTTACTCGCTTGCTTTTGGGGCCGTAGAACACGCGTGCGCAAGTTAATTACCAATGTATCATACAAATATAGTGCATTCGAATCGTCATTTCAATACAAGTTTTTAGCGAGAGAGAAGTGTATAGCAAAGAAACCGTCGTCTCCACACGATAAGCCCTTATCCTCCTTGAGTTGCTACCGAAGAAGTGCATAGTAAATGAACCATCTTGTCCAAACCGTAGCCTCCTTAGTGCAAAGTGATTCCTTTATTTCAAAGTGATTCCAAAGTGAAGGCAATTCATCATGTCAAACTCATAAACAGAGTATACATCAAACTTTGAAATGTCTTACAACCACAATCGAGGTTTTTACATGTTTTTCCAGGTTTTTTTACATGTTTTGTACTTATATTACCTTGCACTTTTAATTTTTTGAGTTGTACTTAAACTGTATCCACGTGGACATTCATCCTCTCAAATGCACCTCAAGATCTAAACTAATCTTCATGCACTTAAGAGAAAATGGATTGCACTTCATTTGAAAAGAGCTTGCAATTTCTATTTTCCTAGGTTGCACTTATTTCCAAATGGCATGCACTTCTTGTGTGCTAGCTTGAAATCCTGATTTAAACAGCGCATGTTGTTGGTTTAAACATCTCACCTTTATAAGGTAATCCGTGAACATCATGAGGTTTAGATGTACATGTTATTCAAGACACACATCAAAACAGTGAACCTTGATACTTGAGATAGTGAACTGTCACATATTAGTCAGTTCATGTGTATTATTAAATTAATGCTCTTTCATGCATTCCCCAATGCACCTTCTGTTAACCTGCTATTTTGATTATTTTTTTAGTATATATTTTTTCCATTACATAACAAGCAGATTTTGGTACCCTTCACTGGTATTTATCAATAGAAGTGTAGTGTTACATTCGGCGTTTGGCCGATATTTAAAGAGGATGCATGTTCATATATGTGGCTTTTGGAAAAATTCAAGGAAGCTATGGCTCAAGAGCTACAAATCATTATCACTGACTAAGATGCATCACTGAAGATTTCCGTTAAGCCAAAGGTGATATTTGATTTTATTAATGATATTGTCAAGCTCTATTAGCATTCTCAATCATCTCGGACAAAACGTGTCCAAAAAGGAAGAAGAGATATGGTGACAAGAGTCCCCTTGGTGAAGACCTCGTATGAGAGCGAAAGAATTAGTTGATTGCTAGTTAACAAAGATGGAATACTGCACAAATGACACACACATCATATTTCTATCAATCCATACATCAACAAAACCCATTCTCACCATGACCTTTTAAAGGAAGCTCCATTCTACACGATCATATGCTTTAGGCATATCAAGTTTAATGGCGATGCTCTTCCTAGTGCCCTTGTTTCTCGCCATTACTCAAAAGCTATAAGGAAATTGTTTGTGATCATTCTGTCCTAAATGAAAGCTCTCTGAAGAGGCTTGCTCTTCTTAGGAACAATGTAGTCTTGTTAGTTTGGGTTTCATATCTCTCTCATTCAGAGCCTTTAACACGTGTCCTTCACGATGTTCCAATAGGATTGATAGAACATTGCACACATCCCGGCAGGTCCCGACTCTTTAATAGATTCATTTGCTTAAGGGATGTAGTCACTTCATTAAGCTCAAATTTTGTGTCAAGATGTATCTTTGTTGGAATGTTAATATGAGCTTGGACCCAATTCAATACTTCACCGATTCCAACAAGATTACTATGGGAAAACATAATGTGAAAATGATTGATGATTCCTTGACCTTCTTATCCTTTGTGATTATCACGCAATTCTCATCCTTTATTCAATTAATGGTGTTTATTTTTCTTCCAGAAGAAGCAAATTTGTGAGAGAAAGAGGTATTTAAATCCTATGACCTCAACCAAATGGTTTACTTCTTTGCCTCTAATACACCTCTTTGTCCTTAATAAGACTTGCAATTTCTTGTATATGTGTCCTTCTGTTGCTTTGCCTTTTGGAAAGACCCCTAGAGTTCAGCTATTGTAATTCTTTTCTTTTTTTCACAAGAATATTTCTTGTTTTCCTCTCACCTCTAGCCCACATAGATAAGTCTTTTGCACAGTAGTCGATTTTGAACATCTGATCACCATCTCCTATATTCCAGGCATGTTGAATAATCTCCTTACATGTTTCTTTTTTTACCCAACTTTCCTCAAATCGTAAAATCTCCATTTTTTTGTTGAACTGTATCATCCATCCACATGATGATGGTGCATGATTTGATTTTTCCTTGTCCAGATTTGCATCTTAGCTCACATGAACACAACCTTCCACTCAATATTAGCAACAAGCCAGTCAAGTTGACATTGAACATTATCTAGCATGTCATCCTATTATCGTAAGTAAAGAGATACTTGTCTACACTCAATATCAACTAACCCAAATCTAAGAGACAATTCTTGACCATATCCATTTGTTGTCTGGATCCCACTAAACCTCATTTCTTTTCATAATGGAACAAAATCTCGTTAAACTCCCCAAAGCACAACCAAGGAAGTTGGTTGCTACCTCTAAGACTACTCAACAACTCCCAAGACAAAGCTTTATTATCGATTCCTAGACACATGTAGAAACCTTTGACTCTCAAGCAATTGTCATCAATTCCTTCCTTCATTAGAAAATCCATGTGTGAAGAGACACTGATTGACGCTCACTTCAGACCCTTTTTTCGTATGAAAGCCAAACCAATTGCTCCGTTAAAACAATCTACTTCTACGCCTTCAAAATGTAGCCAGACACAACCGCTATCACCATCATCCATACACAATGGTGCCGAAAAGAACAACATTAAAGGCAACGTCCGGACACCACAACACGATCTCAAACGTCCACGCCGATTGCGAGCACATTTGAAAAAGGATTAAGTCATTCTGTAGAAAGAGAGACCCCTAGTCCCATGCCAAAAGGAAAAGCCTTAATACGGAAAGTCCGGAATCAAAAGCAGAAAGGTGCACTGAAAATCAAAGTAGAACACAAGAGGAAAACAAAAATCATGGCAACATCCAGAGGCATCAACAACATCTCAATCTTCCATATTGATCGCAGGTGCACGTTGCAAACCTCTCTTTTATTTTGACAATTATTTATGTGTCTTTGCATAAATTTCAAAAAGTGTAGTGCGTACGGCATTGCACAAAAGGTAAACACAATCCCAAGTGAAGCTCTTGCAATGCTGTTTGATATTTACAAAGCTATATTAGGAATCTCATATATAGATTGAAAGAGATAATCTTTGTATTATTAACTCCTTAAATGGCATATGAAATATGAAAAATTGAGATCATTATCGACTTTTAACTATATATTTTGTGTCATTTTTTTCCAAAAATTTAACTATTTAGTAACTTTAGCTAAAATCTAATTCATAAATCAATGTATATTAGAACCCCCTTAAGATAAGAACTAAGAACCCGATCTGGGCCGTCCAATCCGAGAAATCAAGGGCTCAGATTAAATGATGGATTTAAAAGCTGTATTTAAAAGATTTTAACATGCGGCGACAATTTTGTGATTAATAGATATATGATTAAAAAAGACAATCCTACACCTGTCATTTCCCCTCCTTCCTGAGCAACAGCACGGAGAGATTTCTATGGTTAAATCGATGGCGATTCTTGCCCTCTCACGATTTGTCTGGTCTCCTCCGTCGGCTTCTGATTGAGTTTCTCCGACGCCGCCTTCTCTTCCTCGCTTCAACATTGTCGTCATCTCCTCCTCCGCGCTCTCGGCCTCTCCTTTGAGTTCTCGATTGTACTTTCAGCGGAAAACCCTAACCAACGAGACAGGAATAATCGAAATTGAGAAGGCATTTCGTTGTCCTTGCTAGAGGCGTGGGGGCTTCTACTCCGTGTTTCCAGATCCGGAGGAATGTAGCTCGTCCTGAACAGATCGAGAAATGCATGGCCTCTGATTTTCGAGCCGGATAAGATCACGGATGAGAAAAGCTATAATCCAGGACATGGAGAGAATAGGATTGTCATACTCGAATTGGACCAATTTCGCGACTGCACATCATCTTCATTGCTCGCAACTAGCAGAGTATGTTCCTTTTCTCTGTCTGTCTCTCTCAATTTTATGTCACTGTATCTCTTGTGATTGATGGACTTTGTTCGCTTCGGTTGTTTCCCATATGATTAAGTATGACAAGCTTCTAAGAAATTTAAGGATGATGAACCTGTAATTATTTCACAGAATTGGTCATGTTGCTTGTCATGTGATGAACCTGCAGTTTGGGGATGATGAACCTGCAATTTGGGAATGATGAACCTGTATCAATTCTTGTGAACTTCTTGTGATTTTTGTGCATTGAACACTCAAGCTTAGGTATATTAACATTGTTGCTCTTCCTTGATCAGTTAGTTGACAAATTTACCTATTTTGATGACTTTCAATTGATTAGTTGACAAATTTACCTGTTTTGATGACTTTCAATTGAAGGAGAAGCACAAGCTGTGTGGATATTTAAGGGGAACTTAGCTTCTCGATGTTATGATTTATCTTGCCCTCCCACTAGAGCTAGGTTCAAAGTGAGTGCTGGAAGATTACTTAGGGAATTTGAGTTGTTGCTTTGTCGAGTTATTTTGTGAGAGAGGTTGTGAACAAGGACAATCAAACCTGTCTTTTTATTGAGATCACGAATCCCTATTCATAGTTCATCCCACTAAGGTTTTAGGGTATTTTCATACCGTAGCTAGGTTCAATGAGAGTGCTGGACAAATTATCTGCCTTCTGGTTCAGGAAGAGTTGTTAGCTACAATTGCAAAACCAGCCTTGTTAGCTGTGTGTCTGAGTCCAAAATTCCTGGTAAGACTTTCCAGTTCATTGAAAGCCTTTACTGGATTTGAATCAAGTTTCATCAAGACTGTTATACTTTTTTGAGATGAATGGTAGTACTTGGAGTTGCACATGAAGGGGAAACAGGAAAAGTATCCAGGGCATACTTTCATGACCTTACTAGTGCTGGAAGAGACTCTAAAGTGGAGAGAAATCTACAAGACTGAGGAAATCCGATGGGTACTAATGCATTCATTTTAAGAAAGCTGATTTTCTATTGTTAATTTGATTAAAGATTTTGATTTCTTATCATGCTTTTTCCTTTGGCAATATAACTATATAAGATCTTTGGCTTTTCTTCTTAATAAAGCTGTGCATATATTATTAAGATACCACCCCAGACGAGGTCATGAATAAAAGGAACCTTTCGCTTAATTTGTGAATAAAATAGTCTGACTCTCAGATAGACGTTTAGAAACACCTCATTATATTTTTTCAGAATGAAGTTGCACATGAAGGGGAAACAAGAAAAGTATCCAAGGCATACTTTCATGACCGCCTAGGAAGATCTGTACTAATCCTAAGGCCAGGAAAACAGGTAATTGGCTCTTTACCTTGTCAACTTTTTGAAGATGACTTGTGGATCATTATACATCATTCTTTGTTATTGCCTATTGTAGAATACCGCATCAGCAGGTGGGAATATCCGTCACCTTGTTTATATGATAGCTCAAGCCCAATCAATTCGGTGCAACAAGCCAAGGATAGTTTGCAGGGTAGTTGCAGATTTCAATTGAAAAGAACTGCCGGCGAATCACTTAACTTGCCTGGACCGGGTATGAAATTCATGGCTCTCACCGTGTTTGTGGAAATGCCTGAATGAAAAATCAAACTAAACTAGGATGATGAACCTGCTGATTTGTGCATTGTTTTGCTGCATTTGAGTTAGGTTCCTTAATGTTGTCATGAGAAGATTTAGTATAAATCATGTTAGAGGAATAGGTTAGTCTAAATCATGTTAGAGGAATAGTTTAGTCTAAATCATGTTAGAGGAATAGGTTAGTCTAAATCATGTTAGAGGAATAAGTTGATTTGCAATGAACATGCAAAGCTTGAATAGTGAACCTGCCTTGATAGCTTAATGAACTTAAGCTTCAACAATTTCATAAAGGTAAAATATAAAATAAAATTATCTTCCTCTTATTAGCTTGTAATTATACCAGATTCATTTTGTATGTGTGTGTGTTTCATTTTGTATGTGTGTGTTTCAGTATCTGAGCATGGGCATTGAATCATGTGACTGTTCCTTGATGTTTCACCATCTAAAGGTTATTGAACTAGATGACGTGTATTCTAAAGATATAAATCAGGTAATGGTTGTTGCTTATGATTCATGCTCTATTCATTGTGCAGCTCAGTGGAGACCACTCAACAGAATCTGAGGATGCATCTTTCAGGGATTTAGGATTTCCACTCATTTTCAAACTCGAGAAACTGAGGATTGTCAAGATAAATTGGGTTAGACCTTTTCTTCTGGGATAGGATTTCATTATAGAATTGGGGAAGGAGTCCTCTGGCGGAGCCTATTTGGCTGGATTTGCAATGCCGTTTGATGCGTCGGAAGGGATGAAGTCTTGTGGATATCACATGATTTCGGGGGCCGTGGATATTGGGTTGTTCAGGAGCGTTGTTGTTGAGGATGTCAAGAAGTTTAAGCTGAGCACGGCTTCTGGGAGTTCTTCTGATAAGGAAGACAAGGAGGATAAGAAAGATGGGTACTGGAGTGAGTGATGTGATGCATATTGGATAATGAGGTTTTGTTTAGGAATGTTTAGCTCATCTTGTTCATGATGATTTTCTTTGATTTCTATTCGAAACCAAAGAGCGATTGTTACAAAAATGCATTTGAGTATTCAGATTTTACAGAACGACACAAAGATGTATTTTCCCCTTTTAACATCCTACTTGTGTCTTTCATTAGTATATTTTGATCATTTTACATTGACAGAGTGCTGATCTTGTGCTACTGATTTGCAAAAAATCACACTGATGAAAAAGCTTCAATCTCAATCATTATATTTATCAAGTGCTCTTCTCTTTGGTTTGTTTGTTTCTGATATTCAGTGCTCTCTTTGTAATTTCTCTTGCTATTGGATTTGGGCAATTACTAAACTTGTGCTTATTATTTTGGAATGTGTTCTAATAGAGTTGTGACATGATGGCAATTTTTTTATTATGGTGAAAATTCGACAGACGGAACAGTAAAAAATCAGTGCATATGATATAATTGATTTTGTTGTAATTACATGCAGATTGAAGTAAGAGAAAGATGGGGAGAAAAAGTGTTAATGTTTACATCGCGATGAACCTCATTCACGTACGCGATGAACTTGGTTCAGGTATGCGATGAGCCTAGGGAAAAGTGAGATACACAGGAAGAAATCATCATCGAGTTAGCAACTTAGTTAGTGTAACATGTTCATCGCATACGTGAACCATACGTGAACCATACGTGAACCTGGGTTCACGTATGCGATGAACCTGGGTTCACGTATTCGATGAACCTAGTTCACGTATCCGATGAACCTACTATTAGACTGCGATGAACCTAGTTCACGTATGCGATGAACCTAGTTCACGTATGATTTTGAACAAGTAGATTCGTGCCTATCATCAAGAAAGTTCATGATCATTTTATCATTAGTGGTTTAAAACGAAGCGCGCTATGCGCGCCTCGTAAGAATAATAAACATACGAAGTGCGCATAACGCCCTTTGTTGGCTTGTATTCTGTAGGTTCATGAACCCAGTTAGTTCATGATGTACGCAGGACTACGTCAGCTCGTATCACGGATATCATTGAAGAAGAAGGAACAACACAAGACTTGCACACTAGTGGGTCGGCCGTCCAAGATGAGAAGAAGAGCTCTTTTGGGCTTAGCAAGGAGAAGGCCCAAGAAGAAGAAGGCTAAGAAGACTTTCCTGTTTTACCCTTGAGACTTTTACTATTTAAGTTGGTTTTTAGAGCTTGTTGCTGAGATTAGACAAATTGAGATTGAGATTTACGTTTTTCTGTTTTGACGTTGGTTTGACGTCGTTAGCTGTAGTTTTGGTTTTAGTATTGAATTGCAAGACGAAAGCACTTGGTTTGATATTAGCCTGTGAGATCGATCTGTTGTTGACACATATTTCGATCTCCAAACATTGAAAGAAACCTAGGTGGACTCCTTGGGTTAGTTCGAGTCAAGTGAGTCTTTCTAGATCGACGGCTGAGTCAAGGAAGACGTCGCTTGCTTATCGTGTTCGAGTCAAGCTAATCTACCTAGATCGACGACCGAGTCAAGGTAGATAACCCTTGTCAAGATCCAAGATTCGATCGATCGTCTTCCACAACGATCTCTCGAATCCACTTCAACAACGACTTCCTCAACTTCCATCTAAAGAGAACGTTTTCACCTACATATATTCGATCCTGCAGATTCGTTTGCCATCATTTGGTATCAGAGCTAAACGAGGTAAAACGTTCTAGTTTTCGTATTCCCTTTGCTTGAAGTTACTCACTCGGGTGCATTTTGTTCAGATCTACCTTAAGCCGAGAGGGTGAGAAATTTTTTCGGCCAAATCCTCCTCAAAACGTGTGACGAGCGCCGGAGAGGAGAGTGTAACCGAGAGAAGCGAGCGACGTCTTAGCCTAGGGACGGCGGACGTCCAGGGGAGAGCCCAAACCCTAATCCCTTTCTTACCCTAACCAACCCATTATTCAAGGGAAGAATCAGGTTTGAAGATTTTCTGTTAAGATTTTTTGGCAACTAATTTTTGGAAGAAAATCAGAAAAATCTTGTTTTAATTTCAAATTTTGAAAAGGGCACATGAACGGGAAGCGTTTTCACGCTCCCTACCCCACACGGCCAGAAGGCCATTTAAAAAAACAAAACGAGTTTTCAATATCCCGACTAGCCAAAGAGAAAACCGGCTAAGGCGAGAACGTTTTAGGCTAGTAGCCTTGTTTGTTTAAGGTTGAGCAGGACCCGGGCTAGTAGCCTTGAGAAGTCCCAGGGGTCAAGCCAAGTGAGTCGGGCTAGTAGCCTCGAACTCCGCCCCGGCGCTTTCCCGCCCGGGGGCGGCTCTAGAGATTTTCGAGTTAATTCTTGCATTTTTTCGTTTTTCTTACGAAATTTTTTGTTAGAAAAATCTTGGAGAATAATCTCAACCGAGACTTCTTTGGACTTTTGGAAGATCCTGTTTTAGCCAGAACCTCATCCCGAGTCAAACTGAGAGAGACTTTCTAAAAAGGGAAAGCGTGAGAAATTTCGAGCCTAGGGCTGCGAAACTTAAAACGTTAACCTAATTTTGTCTCTTTTATTTCAAGTGGGCTAACAGTCTCGCAGGAAAAGAGTACGAGGAGAAACGCCAAGTTGGCAAGGCGGGACCCACCGAGGCGGGAGCACGCACACCGAGGCACGCACGCGTCCGCGCCAAGCGGGCTGGCCCTAGGGCCGGCCAAGCGGGTCCATCCCCATCCATCTTCAAATCTTTCCTTCCAAATTCAAATAAAAGGGAAGATATTATTGTTACCATATCTAGCTATTTGTTTGATTTTCCTTTCTTTTAGGAAAATAGAAGATATTCTTTTCCTTGGAGGATAAGTTGTTACCAATTTGGTAAAATCTTATCTTACCAAATAAGATTTTCTTTTATTTTCTTAATTTCTTTTCTTCTTTTATTTATTTCCTTAAAAGATCTTCTAGATTTTATTTCCTTTTCTCTCTCTTATCTTGGGAGGCAAAATTTTTTGGAGAAGCACAACCCTAGCCCTACAGCCGGCCGACCCCCCCCCCTCTCTTTTCCTCTTCGTTCAATTTTTTTTCTTCAGGCAGACATGGTTGATTTCGACAATGATCAGGCTTCTCCAGTCACCTCTGAGATGAAAGCAACAATAAGAGAGGTAGTCCACGAGATGGAGCAGGAGCTAGCAGCACGAATCAGTGCTACTGTTTTGGAAGCAATCGACCGCATGCAAGGAAAGTAGCAGGTAGGCGGTTCGAATGGAGCTGTGTTCTATGAGCCTTTGAACGATGTTGGTGGACATAACAGGGACGACCGTACGGTGTTTCAGACAAGGCAGTCTACACCATACCCTACTCAGGACGAACAAGCCGTTCATCACACTCCTGTTTAGCGTACTCGCACATTCGGGCAGCCAGAATTCAGGCAGATGCAACCGAGAGCACCTTTTCAGCATACAGGTCGGTAAGGAGATTACCGTGGTCCAATCAGACAACAAAATCCTGGTTATCTTCAGCCGAGACGTGGAGTTAAGGCACAACAGGGTTTCGATCAGCAACAGGAATGACCAACACCCCTTCCTCAGGCAAAGGTGCAAATAGATCGCTTTTCAGGTACGTCAGATGTGGAAGCCTATATCAGTTGGGAGTCCCGAACTGATCAGATTTTTGAGTTTTGTGACTACCCGGAGCATGTTAGGGTGGCTATGGCGACTATTCACTTTACAGACTTCGCCCTGACCTGGTGGAGAGCGGATCAGGTAGAAAGAGCAAATCGTTTTGAAAAACCGATTGAAACTTGGGAAGAACTGAAACAGGCAATGCAGAAACGATTCATTCCAGGCAACTATGTTGATATCGTTCAGGGTCAGCTAGAACGACTCAGGCAGGGAGCTCTTTCGCCGGCAGAATATTTCAATCAGTTGAAGCAGCTTGTTTCTAAGTTCATTAATGGCTTGAATGATGATGTCGGGTCTGTTGTTCGGAATCAGTACTTTGGTCCCGAAGCTGTTATTGAGAGTGTCATGCACTATGCTACCCAAGTTTATGAGTCTCTGCCTAAGAGACGACAGCAGGGAGGTAACAGGAGTTGGTCAGCGCCGTCGTCGGGCAGCCGGCCATCGGTTCAGGCAGATCAGACAGTGAAGTCGGCTACCAAGTCGGACGAACTGCCAAAGGAAGGAACTCGAGCAAGGGATATCACCTGTTACAAGTGTAGTGGCAAAGGACATATGGCTCGTAGTTGTCCTAATCAGCGAGTCGTTTTGCTGAACTAAAACGGCGGGTATGAGTCAGCTGATGAAGCAGAAGCACAGGAAGAACCGCAGGTACAGGTGGATGACATCCGTTTTGCAGCCGCTGATGTTAAGGGAGAATCCTTCCTTTGCATGGCTGTACCCTTTGAAGGATCTCTGGATTTTACTGGCGACTCCACGGAAGAGGACTCTGTCGATGACACGGCTATCAGCAGGGATCAGCAGGAGGGCATGGGAGATAATGGAGATCATTTAGAGCTGATGAGAGAGATCATGGAATGGGAGATGGAGAGAATTGATCAGCGACTTGAGGTCCCCCCAACTGATCTGACACAGCGTACCAACGCCTTTTACCACAAGATCTTCATTGGTACGCATTCCTCTCCTTTTCTTGCTATTATAGACGGGGGATGTGAGCGTAACATCGTGAGCAGAGATGTTGTTGATAAGCTATCTATTCCTACTTACCGTTTGATGGAGGAAATATCAGCGGGTTGGGTTTGTCACAAGTTCCGTTTAGATGTGCGTGAGGGAGCCGAGTTTGATATTCGTCTAGATGGATATTCTGACAAAATTTGGTGTGTTATCTTGCCTATTGATGATGTTACGGTGATATTGGGTCGCCCATGGGAATTTGATCGGTATGTTCTGCATGATGGTCGCCACAATCAGCACACAGTTTTTCACAATGGAGGTCGATATCGTCTATGACCTATGAGCAAGAAGGACGTTTCTGTGTTTCTCATGATGAGTTAGATCTTGGAGGGAACGAGACTCAACCTTGTACGATGCATTGCGCAGCCCCGGTGTAAGTTTCCTCTACCTCATGATTTCTTTCATGCGTCTCGTCTTTCTCCAGAGGTACCTACACCTAGTCCCTTACCTGGTATCACATTGTCATCTCTGATTGCTCTTGGTCGGATCGCTGGTTTCTATTTTTGTGCCGTCTTGGGAAAGTTTTCCAAGATAATTCTCACGAGTGTTCCCGCTAGAGATATGGTGAAGTTGAAGCACCGCAGCCCGTTACAGATTTTACTCGTGCACTCGAGCCGTCAGCTAGACCCTGCCGAACTACCAGTCAGCATCAAGTATTGGGGTACTTTCGACGACACAAGTTACTTTGTGTTTGTTTTGGTTACTATTACAGATTCGAGGACGAATCCTTTTCAAGAGGGGGAGGATGATGTACGCAGGACTACGTCAGCTCGTATCACGAATATCATTGAACAAGAAGGAACAACACAAGACTTGCACACTGGTGGGCCGACCGTCCAAGATGAGAAGAAGAGCTCTTTTGGGCTTAGCAAGGAGAAGGCCCAAGAAGAAGAAGGCTAAGAAGACTTTCCTGTTTTACCCTTGAGACTTTTACTATTTAAGTTGGTTTTTAGAGGTTGTTGCTAAGATTAGACAAATTGAGATTGAGATTTATGTTTTTCTGTTTTGACGTTGGTTTGACGTCTTTAGCTGTAGTTTTGGTTTTAGTATTGAATTGCAAGACGAAAGCACTTGGTTTGATATTAGCCTGTGAGATCGATCTGTTGTTGACACATATTTCGATCTCCAAACCTTGAAAGAACCCTAGGTGGACTCCTTGGGTTAGTTCGAGTCAAGTGAGTCTTTCTAGATAGACGGCTGAGTCAAGGAAGACGTCACTTGCTTATCGTGTTCGAGTCAAGCTAATCTATCTAGATCGATGACTGAGTCAAGGTAGATAACCCTTGTCAAGATCCAAGATTCGATCGATCGTCTTCCACAACGATCTCTCGAAGCCACTTCAACAACGACTTCCTCAACGTCCATCCAAAGAGAACGTTTTCACCTACATATATTTGATCCTGCAGATTCGTCTGCCATCAGT
Organism: Oxyria digyna; assembly: GCA_029168935.1. Lineage (NCBI taxonomy): Eukaryota > Viridiplantae > Streptophyta > Magnoliopsida > Caryophyllales > Polygonaceae > Oxyria > Oxyria digyna. The sequence continues at coordinate 22,849,374 of JAPVLV010000005.1, forward strand.
TCACATATGCGATGAACCTAGTTAGTTCACGTATGCGATGAACCTAGTTAGTTCACGTATTCGATGAACCTAGTTAGTTCACGTATGCGATGAACCTAGTTAGTTCACGTATGCGATGAACCTAGTTCATGATACGAATCTGGTATGACTCGTATGCCCTCAGAAAGGATCGTGGAAGAAAGGGAAGTCGATGGCGCTTCTAGAACTCTTCTAGGGTTGGATAAGTATTGAATCTTTCGATTCAACAAGAACTCGATGTCTTGAGAGTCCACTCAAGGGATGAACGAATTCGATAGCTTGGCTTGATGACAGTTCGCTAACGAGAACAACTCCAGATCCAATCAGTAGAATGACGTCGAAGCAAAGGAAGGAGATTCAAACTCAACTAAAGCTCTGCTATTCAATTTCAACATGAAAACAACAATGGGAAAAGTTCAACTTATAAAGGAGGCTGCTACTAACATTAACCTAAAAGTGCAGCCCTATTCGGAATTGAAAAACAATTAATTAAATAAAATATTTCAAGAAAAGGAAAGTTCGGAAACAAATCCGCTCTTCAGCGCAGGATCCGCGGGCGCGGAAATCAAGACCACCCGCGGAAATCGCATCGTACGAGTCTGTGTTCTCCAAATCCGCGGGCGCGGCTTGGTCTTCCGCGGTCGCGGAAATATCTCTGTTGACTGCCCGTGTTGCACATCTGCGACCGCAGGAATAGTATCCGTGATCGCGGGAATAGTATCCGCGATCGCGAGAATAGTATCCGCGACTGCTGCTGCTGAATTTCTCTAATCTCCTTTATCCATGGGGGACGCCAAGGCCTAGGACTCGATGGTGATGTCGTATCTAGCTCGTCCTCCTGATATCGCTTTAGTTCACGTATGCGATGAACCTACTAGTTCACGTATGCGATGAACCTACTAGTTCACGTATGCGATAAACCTACTAGTTCACGTATGCGATGAACCTAGTTCACGTATGCGATGAACCGTACAGACAACATAATCAATTCAAGATTAGGATAGTCTTACAGGTTCATTGATTAGGATATGTCATAAGTTCACGAGGATACTCTTACAGGTTCATGTTATAACTTTTTATTGTGTTTCTGAACCAATAACATAATCAATTTCACAACTTTTTTCTTTGAAGCTCATAACTTTATCTTGCAAGTTCATAACTTTTTTCTTTCAGGTTCGCGATTTTTCCTTGCAAGTTCATTGAAGTAAATCTTACAGGTTAACGAACTTTCTCGGTTATATCTTTTCTCTTTTCGGTTCATGAGCTTGTTTATAATCTTTTTGTTCATTTCTTTTGCCTAACTTGTTCAGAACATCAAATCTTGCATTATCACAAAGTTGTCAAGGAATGACCTGAAATGTGCAATGAGAATTAGGAAACACTTGGTTGTGGCGTAAAACCAAATCACAGCTGCAAAACAAGACACTTTATGTCCAACATAAACTCTAAAATAATTTAACACTAACATCAATTTTTTTTAACAAAGATGCACAAACATATACAAAATTGTGAATACCAGGTTAAAGTACTCCCTAACTATAGTAGGAAAACTAAACTACTGCAAAAACTACTAACTCATCTTAGGTCTTGATCGAGTTAGTACAATTTATATGAACCTCATTCTATGGTTCTTGAACCATCTGTTTCAGCTCCTCTACGACTGTCGCCTTGTTTCGATGTAATCCAAAACAGGGCATCAACCACAAATTCCACAATCAAGCATGATTCTTTCCTCTTGCTTCAACTCCTCAAATCTGACTCTACTCTTTCCTGCAACTTCAAGCAACATAGCATATTGGAATATGCTAGAAAAAGGCTTACAAAATGCAACCAAAGGCACTTTTAGGCAAAACTCTATGGAAATACTCAATCTAGCCAAGTCCATGTGTTTATACCAATTGATTCATTATTCACAAACCACATTTGCAGCTTCACACGAAAAGTTATCATGGTTTAAAACAAGTGTTACCCCATTTGAACTTCACAAGCCAAGAAAAAATGCAGAAAAAGAGAAAAAAAAACTTGATCAAAAGAAAGCTATAATGAATTAAATCCAAAATCAGCAAGCTAACCAACCCTAATTCATCCTACAAATGAGACAGACATCATAATATTAAGTCAGACACCAGCAAAATTACACAAAATCTATAAAACAAAGAGTGGAGATGGAAATGAAAAAAGTATATGAAGAAGAATAATGAAGTTAATCTCAATGCCTTCCATAGTTGAGGTAAATGATCACCAATCCAAAATAAGCAGGTTGGTGTAGTTGCTGAGCTTGTCACTTTACGATTGCAAATTCTCCTAACCTCTCCTCTTCTCCTAGCAACCATTTCATCCTAAATCTCTCCTAACCTCTCCTCTGCAAACTTTTGGAAAAGTGATATTACTTAATGTTCTAATCCCAATCCAAAAATTAAAATTCAGATATAGATAACTAAAATTACCGAGCTAGTGGAAAGAATAGAACAACTAGAAAACTAGCTAGACATTCAAATGACTTCAAAAGTAGTTTCTGTGAGTATCTTAATTGAGCCTAAAACCTGTTTTAACAAAGCAGAACAACAGGTGCAGTAGCAAGAGAAGCAGGTGCAGTAGCAAGAGCAGTAGGTGTTGTGGGTGTGAAGGCAAGATCGACATCAAACTCGTTGTCCAACAAGGATGAAGAAGAAGGAGATAAAGAATCCACAAGTAAAATACAGTGAACCTTCAAGACATATTTAACGAACTACTAAAAGACAATTGAAGTATAAATTATGACTGGCTTCCTATAAAAAGTATCGATTGTTACCATTAATTGGTTCCATCAGAATTAATTTGACTCTCACAAGAATAAAATATTGACCATTGATAGCTAGCAACTTCATTTTTCCGTGATATAGATAGCCGGTTAACCTATGAAGTTCAACAGAATACCTTGCTCACATACATGAATATCTACTGTGAGAGTTTCAGTCATGCAGGTGAGAAACTAATCATGGGATCATACACAACTGATTACACCATCACAAAAAGAAACCAGCCAATAAACTTCTAGCAAACAGAAATTAAATGAAAAGGTTGCAGCTCCGTCAATTTGCAATAGTCTACTAGCTTGCTTATAGTGTTTTGACTTGTTAGTCTGGCAGGTACAGATTTTGGAACAACAGCACAGAAATCCTGGCGGTTATTATTATCATATACACGTGCCTTTTGAAGGGTTATACCCTTCACAACATGCCAGGAATTTAAATATAAACTCAGCTCAATACAGAAGATCAAATAAAAAAAACTTGCAGATTAGAGGAAGATCACAATTCACCTAATGATTAATGCCTAAACCAAATGGCATGTTAGGATAACTGACAAGGAACAAAAAGAAATAGTTACTCATGTTAAGATAACTTTTTAGCAGTGCAACCGCCTGCAAAAAGGTTCATTCAGTCAAGGAAAGTTCATTAAGCAAACTTCAGTCAAGGAAAGTCAAGCAAAATTCATTCAATTCAGTAAGTATCACAAATTCAGTAAGTTTAAGTCAAGGAAAGTATGCTTACTTGCTGCAGGACTCCCCCTTCTGGAATGAGGACATCAGGAATCCTAGGAGGAGCTCTATAAAAACAGTTAAAATTGTAAGTGGTATCAAAATCAGAGAGTAAAGGATAGCAATTCAATCTTGCAGAAGGTGTAATATTGTAGTTCCTGTAGTTGTTCCTTTAAGGCTAACTTGTTGAACCTTTAAGGCTAACTTGTTGAACCTTTAAGCCTAACTTGTTGAACCTTTAAGCCTAACTTGCTGAACCTAGTAATTACAATGTTTCAATTTCAAAAGATAGGTTTATACTTTAAGTTCACACTTCAGTTGCATTCATCACATTCTCCATACCTGATTATCTTGACTTTAACACCCAGCCTACCTCAAGTGAATTAACCTCACAAAATTCTATGTCGAATGCACATCATTAGAATTCCATATAAGTAACCATTCTATAGAAACAAAAGGTATCAAATATTGCCAAAAAAAATCCAGCAAACTAAGAGGATAATATACAGGATTGATGGATACTGTAGTCATTTGTAGATTCTCTAAAACATAGAAGACCTCTGGCAGCGTCTTTGCAAGAAGAATGCAGAAAGAAACCTTGTGAAGAAAATCAGAAGTTTCATTTTAGTTTATTACCTGCGCGAGCCAACCAATTTAGCTCCATAAAACTCTCGGGGAACTCCTTCATTTGTTGTTACAACCATAATTCTAGAACCTATTTTTATATCCGGACACGTAACTGCAAAAACAAAGGTTAATCAGATAGTATATTTACACTCAAAAAAAGTTCAAGGACATGAAACCAGTCTGATGGTAAGAAAAAAGCATTAGCTCTCCTAAATCTTAATTCACAGGTAAATTATTGGTATTCTTCAACAACAGATCACACTTCAGTTGCCAACTTAATACCGAAGACAAAACCAATTCAATGAAAGTTGATGTTGAATAAGCCATCGTGATCTGACATGAAGCAATCCAGTCATTTAGAATAATTTTCACAGATATCATACTCACAAACCAAGCAAAACAACATAGAAAGACACAAATCCAACGAGAACAATTTATTCTCTCCTTGGTAGAATCTCTGCACCTCCTGCACAAAAATCACACAATCCAAGCTGCAATTAAATCACAGATACGTAAATTAGAGCCAAACTAAGGCCAGATCAATTCAAATTGAGGCCTCTACAAAAACAAATCAAATTCTGAGTTTACCCGGACCGGAAGTGTGAGGCGAGAAAGAAATGCTCGAGAGCCCAATAGATCTGAAAATCGCCGAAGAAGTGCTCGAGGTTGAAGGGAGAATTGGAAGTGTGAGGCGTCAGAAGTGCTCGATTGCGACAACCATCACCGGCTTCTCCACCAGCTCGATAGCAGCCTCCATCACCGGCTTCTCCACCAGGCGGAAGAAGTGCTCAATTCCTTCGCCATTTTCGCCGAAGTCGAGAGACAGAAGAGCAGGACTTGCAAGATGGAGATAAAAAGACCAATTCACCCCCTCCGTGGCAAAATTGAGGTTAAATGATGGTTTAATCTGGAGCGTAGATCTTTTAAATCGGACGACTCACAACAACAGTTCTTAGTTCGGGGGTGTTCTTATTTGACCCTTCCTCACGTATATTATTTGTGTAGACATTCAAAATCTTGAAGATCTAGAACGATAGTTATCTACGCACTAAACCTATGATTTCTTTTGTAATTTTAAAAAAAGAAAAAGAAGGTAAACACAAATTTGAGCCTATCAAAGTTCCCACCTTGTTTTGTAAGGTGTATTACTCTATTAGTCGTGTCTTTCTCTCTCCACTGAGAGCTTCCTACCTCGAAAACGACCCGAAACAACGACCAGCAGTCCAGAACCGACCAGCTCCACCTGGACAAACACCACTTCAATTTCCTTTCTAGGGTTTACACGATTTGGGTGATTTTTCATCCAATTTCATGTTTTTCCTTTTCCAGCTACTTTGATCTGACCTGACCCCGAAATTCCAGCTATGGGGGATGAACCTGCCTATGATTCAGTATCTCATCGTCCCAGCGTTATCATTGACAACTTGGCTGCAGCGGAGCCGATGAACGGAGATGAGAGCCTGATGGTGAAGAGGAAGCGTGGTCGGCCTCCCAAAATTGGGCCGGGCGCAAAGAAAAGTAAGAAGGAGGAGGAGGATGTTTGCTTCATTTGCTTCGATGGTGGGAATCTCGTGCTATGTGACCGCCGGGATTGCCCTAAGGCGTATCATCCAGCTTGTGTTAAGCGAGATGACTCCTTCTTTAAAAGACGCCTCCGATGGAATTGTGGTATCCATTACTCCACTTTCATCCTTTTCTCTTTTATTACACCTCCTCATTAATATGTATCTATTTCAGGTTGGCATTTGTGTAACATATGTCAGAGAAATGCCCTCTTCATGTGTTATACATGCCCTTACTCTTTGTGCAAGACATGTGCTAAGCAAGCCGATATCTCTTGTGTCAGAGGCAGCAAAGGTTTTTGTAAAATCTGCATCATCACAATTTCAATGATAGAGAATATTAAACAAGGAAACGAGCAAGTGGTATGCCTGTATATTATGTGTTTATTTATATCATTAACTAGGTGGAACTTGAACTTTTCTACTGTTGTTTGCTTGAATTTCCATTTAGAGTTACTCTAATTAATTTTGTGGACAACATGTTCATAAGTGCAACTTCTGGTGGATATTTTGTGGATGTAGTATATTCGGGGCATTTCTCACTCACATATTTTCAGCAGGGTCATGTAGATTTTGATGACAGAACTAGCTGGGAGTATCTCTTTAAAGTATACTGGGTTTATTTGAAAGAGAAGGAGTCTCTGACATTGGATGAGCTAACTGGAGCTACAAACCCTTGGAAAAGCCTCACTCTGAATGATGTAAATAACTCTCCACGGATGTCTCAGAGTAATTGTGTTAATAGAACTGTAGATTTGAGTAGTACAGCTGGTCAATTAGGGATACAAAGTAATCAGGTAGATACGAATGTTTCTAAGAGAAGGAAGACTAGAAAGCAGCCACTGTTGCAGAATAACTCCCACGAAAGAATAGTTGTTGATAATTTACTGGAAGGTGTTGCAGATTGGGCAACAGAGGAGCTCTTGGAATTTGTTTCACATGTAAAAAATGGCGATACGTCAAAATTAACTCACTTTGACGTCCAGGCCTTACTGCTGGAGTATATAAGGAAAAACAAACTTCGGGATCCTCGTCGGAAATGCCAAATAATTTGTGATAAGAGATTGGAAGTTTTATTTGGTAAAGCACGCGTTGGTCATTTTGAAATGCTAAAGTTGCTTGAGTATCACTTCAAAGATGGTTCTTGTGCAAGTAGTGTGGTTCATGCTGCAGTTATTGATTCCTCTGACAATCAGATGAAGTTTGAAGAATGCAGTGAGGAAGTGCATAGTATCATGAGAGAAAGAAAGAGACAGACACGTAAGAAATTTGATGATAGGGAGAGTAAAATTAAACTGGATAATTTTGCTGCAATTGATGTTCACAACATGTGTTTGATATATTTGAAGAGGAGTTTGCTGGAGAACCTTATGGAAGATGCTAAAAGTTTTCATGGTAAAGTAGTTGGCTCTATTGTTCGGATTCGAATATCTGGTAATGATCTAAAGCAAGAAATGTACCGTTTGGTTCGTGTTGTAGGTACGTACAAACTACAAATGTATATATTGTCCTTTTTAATTGCATGGCACATATTTCACTAAACCTGTCTGTGGATTATTGTTTTTAGGTACTGGCAAAATAGCTGAACCTTATAAGGTTGGAGATAAGACAGTGCATATTATTCTTAAAATATTGAATTTAGACAAAATAGAGGACGTCAGAATTGATGCAATTTCAAATCAAGATTTCTCTGAGGTGATTAATTAAATTTTAAATCAAGTTTTTTGTTTACTGATACCTAATAATCATTACGTATTTTACTACCTATTACCCAGTATGTTTGTCTGTCTTCTCTTTCTATTTATACTTTTTTTTTTGAGCGGATACTTTGTTTCTTTTGAATGGGGGTAGCTGTAGGATGATGTCTAACTATATCTGATCAGTTCTTTATACCAAGTTATTATTAATGACATTGTAGTTTTGTACTCAAGATGTAACCTATGCTGAATGAAATGGTTCTCCAAACGTGAGTGAGTATGTATATTGCTTCATCTTTTTTTTGGGTCAAATGTGTATGCTTCATCTAAACATGGTTTCCTGTTGCAATCTTAGAGGTGAACGTCTGTCTATTTTTTGGACATGCACTACCCTTGCTTGACTGCTTAATATTGGTTATTTATACATCATTTATGCTGCATTGCTGTTCTTTATTAATGTTCCATCGTACTACTAGGATGAATGCAGACGGTTACGCCAGAGCATAAAATGCGGACTAGTGGAGAGGCTGACAGTGGTAAGTTCATAATCTTTCATCTATATGTGATGCCAAGTAATATCTTATAATGATTATGTACTTTTTTTACAGGACGAGGTTCATGATAAAGCAGTTGCACTTCAAGAAGTGAGAATTAAAGATGTAAGTGTAAGAGTTTTCATTCTACAGATTATGATTATAATACACTTGTTAATGTTTAAAACTGATTAAAATAAACATACCTGATAGAGTGATAAATTAGTTAATGGCTATATTTGATATTAGTACGTAGAAGCACTTGCAATTTTTACTCATTATTTGGTTGTTCTCTTTTCTCTTGCAGGTTCTAGAAACTGAAATTTTGAAGCTCAATCATCTCCGTGATCGAGCCAGTGAAATGGGACACCGGAAAGAATATCCTTAATTAATTATTGTATTATTGCTAAAGATACTTTTAAATATGTTGCATAGACTATGTATGTGGGGCATATAAGAATAGAAGAAAACCGTGCATTATGAATTCTGGAGTGATAAATTGGTGTTTTTTTCAGGACAATATAAGAGAACCTTTCTTGACCTTGATAGTTGCAATCCCTAAATTGTTTGGCGGCCACATCTGTTTGGTTAATGAGTTTTGTAATGGGTTATGATAAATAAAAACTTAGTTTTGTTTAAGTGTTCTTACATGGTTCTGTTATTCCCCTTTTGTCATACCCAGCGTATTCTGCTCATTTAGTCAATATTTCATTTTTCTATTAGCATGCAGAAGTGGTTTACTTGCTCATCTATGCAGCAATGGCTTAACTTTACTTTGTAGTAGTTGATGATTTTTCTTCCTTAATCAATTTTTACGCTCAGGGAATGTGTAGAGAAATTAGATCTCCTCAAGTCACCTGAGGAACGCCAGCGGAGGATGCATAGAACACCTGAAGTGCGTGCTGATCCAAGGATGGATCCAGTTTACCAATCTGATGAGGATTCTGAACAATCAGACAGTAAGCAAGGTACCTTGGATCAATAGTTTGTGTTTACTTGATTGCTTGACTGATTTTCAACTTATTCATCTCTTAATGTGACTTTTTTGTGAACCCTATGTATTATGGTGGAATGTAGATGGAAACACAACACCAGTACATTGCAACTCTATTTTACGAAGTGCAGAAGCAATTGCTTCACGAAGAGGTGAAATGCCGCATAGCACCAGGGCCAAGTTGCTTCAAAGTTCATCTTCCAATTGGGGATGTACAAGAAATGAATCTGTTAGGCCAAAGCAAAGCAGGAAGGAAGATGTTGCTCCCCTCGAGAGTGGCCATTCTTCCTTGGAGCTTGAAACAGATGCAGCTAGGATCCTTGAAGAATTAAGAAATCAAGTTGATCCATGCCGTATAACTAATCAACACCAGGCTTCGACATTAGGAAATCATCCCCAGGATGCTTTTGGTGCTTCAGTTACTTCCTCTTCTCGGTTGGTTCTGTCTCCTGAGAATTTTGAGCTTGAAAAGATATGGCATTACCTGGATCCATCAGGTAAAATTCAGGGACCTTTTTGCGTTCTGCAACTTCGCAAGTGGAATTCAAGTGGTTACTTTCCTGTTGATCTTAGAGTATGGAGGATAGATGAAAATCAAGATAAATCCATGCTCTTGGCTGATGCATTGTCAAATCAATGTGTCAAAGGGGGTTTGGAGTCCCATAAAGCAAGATCTATATCTGATTGTAGAAATTTTGAACAGAGTGGACAACCGAACATCAATATAAACACAAGTTGCAAAAGTAGTAAACCAACTGATGGTTGTAATACAGAGCTAACAGATGCAGCTAGGTGTTCTGATAATAAAAACAAACCCATTACTTGTAATAGCGGGCAGGGAACTGGTTTGGACAGCAATTTGCAGTTATCTCCTGAACAGAACCAGAAATCGTCTGATGCCCCAAATCCTTCTGGCCAAGTGGTTTCTAATGCATCTCTGTCCTCTAGAGATGCAGATCATGCAACCACGAATCAAAGTCATAAGCTTGAGTATTATGATCTGCCTAGTCCGACTCCCAAGGATGAAAATGATGATTCTAAATGTTCGGCTGTTGAAACTGTACAGAAGTTTTTTGTTCCAATTGTTTCTAGTCACAAGTCAAGTTCGAAAATAAAAGCAGAAGTGGATCATGCAGACATTGGAGAGCAAGGTCAAGGAAACAATGCAGACAGTGAAGTTGAGTTGTATAGCCCGAAGGAAACAGGCAGTGACTTGAAGCCTACTTCTGGTCAAATTAAGTTGTCTGATCTGTCAAGTGAGATACCAGATTTGAACAACGCAGAGACAAAAACTCAGGAAATTGAAGCCAAAGATTCATGCACCTCTTGGAATATTTTGTCGAGTGGAATTGAATCTACTGTACCAGTTAGCTCAGCAAACCATAGCAGTGAAGGCGTAGGCCAAGATATAGGAATTAATTGGAGTACAGTTGCTTCTTTGGCAAGCGACACAGTACAGTGGGCTGGATATCCAATGCAGACCAAGTCTTGCGTGGAGACATTGGATTCTGGTATGAAATTTGCTGACCATTTATTTACAGCCTCAACAAGCTGTCATTTTTCTAATACTATGTCGGGTCATCCAGATTGCAATACATCTTGTTGGGCCGATGGGCCTATTGAACTGAGTACTTTGGGAGACGAGTCTGTTTCGGATCTGTTAACAGAGGTGGAGGCGTTGGAATCGCTTCATGGTATGCCTTCCACTAATGAACAGATGGACTTTGGGGATGACTCGATTGATTCTCCAACCAACGATTGCTTTAGTCGACTTGTGGGATTGAGCTCACCACTTGAGCCTGGAAAGCACAATAGTGCCTGGAGCACCACTTGTGATATACAGTTTCATTCTCAACCTCCAGTATTAGAACCAGCTCCTGCAAAGCTACATTTTGCTGCTTCTTCTCAGCAAGATCTTGTTTCTCCTCTGACTAGCATGTCTCTACCATTTCCTTTGAACTTACAATCTTCTGTAGGCAAAATCTGTCCTGAAGAAGTGAAACCGGTCTGTTTTCCAATGCATTCACTGGGTGTTGATTCTCCTCCCATATCACTGGAAGCTAGAATGAGGAGGAAGGTGAAGCTGGATACTTCCCCTAACTCATCAAGTCATGAATTTGTTCATCAAGACCAAGATCATAATCCTAAACCATCGACACCACCACCACCACCACCACCACCACCACCACCACCCTCTAGAAGCCTCAAATCTTGTGCAGGCCGAGAAGAGAAAGGTAATGGGAAAAACGATAAATTAGCAGCTTCTGGGGTGAATCTGCGACCTGCACTGCTACCATCCTCAGTTTTAAATGCAGCAGGGGTTACTTTAAAGCCGGAGTTGCCTGAACCACCACCTCCACCAGCAGAGGCAGAGGGGGGAGCAGCTAATAACGGTTCACTCAAAGAGGAGGTGAAGCCAGGAGTGCCATTATCCCATCCAAAAACTGGTGACATGAGAAAAGGAGCAGCCAAACCAAGGGGGAACCACCGAGCAACTCAGCAACATCAACAACAATACAGATATCATGATGGTGGAGGGGGAAGACATTCTTCTGCCCAAAAGGATAGGAATTACTTTCACCATCACAATTACAGTGTAGACCCGGGTTTTCCCAAGGGTGGGAGGCCCACGTGGCATCGACAGCCGTCTTTTAACGGTGTTTGTGGAGGGGGGTCGATGCCGCCGCCCCAGCATAGGGGACAACGGGTGTGTAAATTCTACGAGAGTGGGTATTGTAGGAAGGGAGCATCATGTAACTACTTGCACCCTTAATTTATTGTTTACACATTTTCCACGCCCCTAATTTGTAACCACACCAAGGGAAAGAAGAATTACCATATCCTCCAACTACGAGTGTTGGTTCATATGGCGTTGTGCTCCACTGTTGGAGCACAAATTTTACCACTCTCCAAGTGAGATTAAAATGTGTCTTCTCAAGTGTTCTTCCTTTCTCTTGAGCTCTGAATTACCTGCACAACCAATTTCGGAAGAGGATATCATCTAGATTTGACTCCGACGCCCAAGTCAATAATGTACACAAACAATTGAGCCAAAGATTCGCAAATCGAACATTAAATATAGAGCATGTATGGATAAAAAAGGAGAAGAACTAGGTCTCAAGCTCAATACAAATTCACTCTCAACACATTCGAATTGACTCTCATTATGCCAATTCTTATCTCAAAAGAACGATCTAAGCACTAAGAGTCAGATTCCAGGTACCGATCATTCAATCCACCGCTAAATTAGATCAATCAAGTAGGAGGAAGAAGAAGGTAAAGACACTTCTTCTCTCATCTCTCTCTCACCATTCCTAATGCTCAATTTTTGCTTAAAGGGAAAAGTTACTTCTCTCTTCTTTCGTCCGCGTATATAGAGCTCCCTCTAGGTCCCACTATATCCGCTTTTAGGTAATTTAATAGCAGCTCGAATTGGTCTTTTGGGTCGGTTGGGCTCTTAGAGGTCATATCTTCGTGTTTTGGGACTCCAATACGGAGAAATAGTAGTTGTTGTATACCATCTCTAGTGCTTTCTCCGATTTTGAGATCTTGTTTTCTCCGATTTTGACGTCCTATGTGGCACCATTCAAATCACGATATTTGTTCATTTTTTGACATGGCATTGTGTGGTTGGTTGTTGCAAAGTTGGGTTGGTTTAATTGATCTTTATTGTTTTCACTTATATTATGCCCACTATCACTATTTTAATATTTTATGCCCACTATCGTTTTTTTTTTTTTTTTGATAAAGGTCGGAACCGAAGTCTCACCTGGAAACGGGTGACAACTCTTGACCATCCTGTCGGATGATCCTAAAGAAGTATGAGAATGTAGAGAACATACTCGACTATAGAAAGATATGTCTCATAGTTCTGATATAATTATTAGATAATAGACTGTCCTGATTGAAGGAAAGGATAATTTTCAGAAAGTGAGTACGAACTTCTGATTTAGATAAGAAATCAACAGCTTGATTTGCTTATCTGAAGCAGTGGAAAATTTGAACACTATCAAAAGAATTTAAAATGGTTTGAATATCAAAAACTATATTTCGAATTTTCCATGGTATTTCCAAATGTTCTTTATAGAATTAATAACTGTAAGATTATCACCTTCCAATATTATGTTTTTACATTTTAATTTTAAAGCAAGCTTTACCGCATGCAATGCACCTAACGCTTCCGAAAAAAGCGGTGACTTTGAGAAATATTTTTATTATATAAGTCAATTACTTTACGTGCTCTATTTCTTGCAATGCAACCAATGTAGGAGTTCTCAATAGAGTGAAAAGATCCATCAAAATTTATCTTAACCCAGTTATCAGGTGGATTGATCCATTTCTTATTCTCAACATTATTTCTATTTTTTTTGTTTTTTGATTTTGGACCTTTGATTTTGTTATAAGAATTTTCCCAAAATTTGAATTGGTCAAAAGCGACATAAGCTGGGTGTTATAGTTTGTCTACAAGTTTTTGAAACACAATAGAATTTCTATTTACCCATAAAGAATACTGAAGGAAGATTAGTGCCTCAATTTTATTTGGGTCATTTTTAGACTATGGATTATATGTAGAAGATTATCTTGAAATGGTAGGTTCGGTTGAATATGAAATTTAAAGTTTAATAATTTTTTAAATTTCTGTAATTGAAAAATAGTGTGATGGCATTCAAAGAACAAATGTTCTCTTCATTCCGAAGGATTATGACATATTGAGCAATGAGAAGGTACTCTATTGTAGTATTTATTAAGTCTTTCAGTAGTAGGTAAATTATCCGATATTGCTTTCCACAAAATTTTTTGATATCTTTGTGGAATTTTTAATTCCATACCCAGGAATAGATCTCATCCTTCATGTAGTTTTTATTAGTTATATAAAATTTCCTTGTTGATGTTGTGGTAAAGACACCAGTCTTATCCGGAAGCCAAATAATTATATCTTCAATGTTACTCTTTGGAATGTATATGCTTGAAATTTGTAATATAACATAATTTGGTAAAACGGCGTTTAAATTATGCAAATCCCATACTTTTGTATTAGTAATAAAATATGATACTTTCGTATTGATGTCACTTAGGTTGGGATCAATGTAACTTTTAAGATTAACATTAGAGAACCATTTATCTGTCTAAAAATTTATATTATTTTCATTGTCTAAATTTCATCCTATACCTTTTTAAAATTGTTCCCACCGTAAATTCGGATTTTATGCCCACTATCAGTTCGTTTTTTATGTTAAAATGCACTAGTTTGGTCGTATTTGTTTTTTTGTTCGTAATCTATGGCATGATTAGTAGGTTGTTTATAATTTGTGCCCACTATCAATTCGATATTTTATGTTTAATCACCACCTTGGTCATAATTTTTTGGTTTGTTCATATCATGATTAGTTGGTTGTTTATGTTTTATTATGCCCACTATCAATTTATTGTTCATAATCTATTTCATTTGATATTGGCAAAGGTCCAATAAGAAGATATGTTACAAGAAAGAAGTAAATCGCCATCTAAAAATTTGCTTGAAGACAAGATGATTTAAATAACCCAGCTGAGGATTATGGCGAAGCAACGACTTCACTTATGAAGTCCTCATTAGCCATAATTTCAGATTTGGCCCGCAAATATTTCAGAGTCGATTAAGCACGAAGTTGATTATCTCCAAAGAAGGCGTAAGAAGCCCAAGATCCAGATCGCCTATCGCCACTTAGAAAGAAAAGACATGTTCAAACGCAGAACACGAGTTTAGGGAGCTGATTATGAAGCAATAGAGTTTTGAGCATCAAGTTATGGCAGCAACGCGTTGAGATTAAGAGAAGGCATTGAAGGAGTGAAGGCGTTTCCCTGACTTAAGGATGTCATCAGCAAAACACCTAAGGGCTATTGTTTGTGCCTATAAATACCACTACGGTTGCGATGTGTTCTTAAGGTCAACGCCTAGGAATGTACATGAAGACGGGATGACCAATAGAAGACGTCCTAGCAAGTAACATGATCGTCGCCATCACGAAGTTCAACACGGAGTAATCTTTTTACTCTTCTCATGTTTTTTCCCACGAGGTTTTCCTAAGAAGAGGTTTTAACGAGGCTCCCAGGGTCATTCATTACCGTGACACCATCAACATGGTCTCTAACATCACCGACGAGATAGATAAGGCCATCTACGACATAGACATGGTCATCTATGAGGTCGTCTACGAGATCACCTACGAATTCACTTACGAGTTCATCTACGAGTTCCCTTGATCATTTACGAGTTCTCAAGGTCACCTACGTGAAGACTAAGTACGTCGACGAGAAGAGCTACGCGTAGACGACGACGGATATGAGAAAGAACGAGTATGAAGGCGTCGTCAAGATCAAGATAAAGTCGGCCGAGTATATTTATGTCTTTTATTTAATATTCATTATCTAAATAGTAAAAGAAGTAGTAAAATATATTAACAGAATATATTTTACCATTTTTATATTAGGTTAAAGATATAAGGAAAAAGATAAGATTTTTTCCTTAAAGATAGAACTAGGGTTTGCCTATAAATAAAAGGCACCCTTATCATTGTAAAAAAGGCTTTTTCCCCAAATAATACACAAGTATCTCGAGTTATCTCTCTCTTTCATCAATGATGTTTTCTATACGAAGAGTTTTCACACGTCAAGTTTGACCGATGCCCTACAATTTCTTAAGTTCTAACACGTTGGTACTTTCGCTACAAACAAACGCCAATTGTTTGTAGCGATAATACCGACGTAGTGATATTCAAGCAATTGTAGGATGATGATCGAACTTTACGGTAAAAATCTTAACACTCAAGAACACGGTGAGAAATTAGGGTTAAAGGCTTGTACTTGTTTATTGCTTAAGGAGACGAAACTGGATTACAAAGGAGGCGTTAGCCCTTTAAACAGGCTAACCTTAGTTCTATCTTTAAGGAAATAGAATAATATATTTTCCTTTTATCTAATAACGATATAAAACAGGGTAAAAGATATTCTTCTAACATCTTTTACTACCTTTTTTACTATTTACATAAGGAATATACAATAAATAACCTAAATATACCCGTTCGTCCTTGTCTTCATTATGACGACGCCTTCACACTCATTCTCCTCGTCGACGCTAACATCTACGCGGAGCTTCCCTGACGCGTTCCTTTACTCGTCGTATTTTTAGGCACAAACACTTGCCATACATGTTAATGAGAAAACAAAATAGGGTCTACCATAACATACAACTACAGATCATGCTCTCCAGATCAAATACTTTGTGAGTCTTCTTCATCCTCGACTTTGTCGGACCTTTGTGGATCAGGCTCTCCACAATCATCGTCGTAGTCCAGCTCCATATAAACAATGTCCGAGTGGAGAGAACCATACTTCGCTACCGCTTGTCTTAATACAACGCGAACACCATAGGAATAAGATGAGGCAGAACCTTTTGTGATCAGGTCTTTAAAGCGCTTGCTCTTTAGAAAGTCAGGGATCACGCGTGTTTCCTTCTCGTGGCTCCTATGAAGCTCCTCCCCCAAATTCTACACCTCCTTAGACAGCTTAGCCAGCTCTGTGACCTTTATCTTGTTATCTTTCAACGCTTACCCTAGACCTTTTCTCATCACCTCCGCAATCTTTTTGGTCTTCTGCATTTCCTCGTGGTGCTTGACCTCATCCTCTTCCACTTTCTTTTTCAAAATATTCAGTTGTACCTGAGAACCTCACTCATAAGAACTGGCTAGCGCTCTCTCTAACTGAGTGGTATAGTCACTGGACTCCAAGGTACCAAGACAAACATGCGATTAAACACAAAGTAAATTAGCATCAGGAAAAGAAAGACTAAAAAAGAAACACATGCCAAGTGATGAGAAACGCGGTAAAGCTTGATAGACAAGAATAACGAAGGATCTCAAGGTGAAGCGCAACCCCAGATAGTGTTTTTAGCCAAACACTTCCTCTTCAAAGCACCCCGACTTGATGACTAGGTTGAATTCCTTCTTGACGTCTGGGACCGAATAGCTCTTTATTCTCTCTCTTGGACGGAAGGACATAGGTAATAGGATCTTGAGCTTGTTTAGTTGCTAGTTTCGTTCCTACTAGATCATCGCGGTGTAGCACTACCGCCATTTCCCCTTTCAACCCCAGGGGTCGCGGGCAAGTCCATTGGTTGTTGGGCCTGTTTCGTTTAATGAGTTGGTTGGTTCACATCCCCGTGGACCTCTTACGCGTGCTCCTCTGCTCTAGCCATGGACTGGGAAGTTGCGGCCTTTTGCTTCTTAGCAGACGCAGCGCGCACGGGAGAAAAGTTCACCATCTCTACAAATAACAAGAGAAATTGTTCGTAAAAATAAAGTTTCATAGCCGCGCAATAAGCTTAAGTTCATATCTCTACCCTTACCCCCCCGTGTCACTTTTATTGCAAGAATTAAGCCAGGTTGGATCAAGTTCTGAGGCTTTATCACTTCTTTGTAGTCAAATAGGTGCCTAGTAACGCGCTCAAAAGACCCCTCTCTTCTTTCTTCCCTTTCTTTTTGGGTTTAGTACACACATATTCCCACGGGTGGCATTGACAGTTCAGAGGAGCGGGATTGGTACTCCTCACCAAAACCACAAGTCTTTCGATCTTCCATTGTTATATGGTTTGGATATTAAGTTCTGCCTAGGGAAAATAACATGATTAAACTATTTCTCTGGTTTCACATGAGACACTACGAGCATATGCTCAGTATAAGGTGACATCCCAATTACCTCGCACCAATGGTCAGCAGAAAGAGATAATAAAAAATACCAAAAAATATATCTCTTTACATAGGAAAAATAAGATATTATTTTTATGTTAAGTGGAATATTATCATTTACCTTATAGAGAGAATAAGGGTTAGACTATATATAAATGAGCTTTGTTATCATTCCAACCTAATTTTTTCCCCCAAGTAATACAAGAGTTTAAGTTTACCCAAAGAGTTCTCCATAGTGTAGATATTGCACTGTCACGTTTGGTCATTAACCCACAACCTTACTTAGTTATCGTGATGTAAAATTTTACATGTAATGACACGTGTACAAAATGATAAGCTGATATTGAGATTCTTTTAGGATGAGTTGTTAGAAAACGGAATCAATATAAAAGGAAAGTTGGGAAAATTGGAACCATCATGCAATTTCAGTCAATTCCCTTATCTCCTTTCTCTCAATCGTGTTCGAGCTCTCAAGGAAACAGTTCCTGGTCTTGAGGTAGATATCCGTTGTCAATTGCATTGATTCTCAATTATCCATCCATCTTTGTTAGTTCTTGTTAGATTAGTTAGTACTAATACAGACTGTTGTATTTAATTTGTATCAGAGTCGACAAACCATGGAATCTGTTGTCGCCATAGACGAAACTCGAGCTCAAATGTTGCTACGTGAGGCAACAGTCCGAGAGATGGAGGAATCTTGGAATTCAAGATTCGTTTGTTTAGAGGAACATCTAGAAGGCAAGCTTGATGGGAAGATGGAGACACAACTCTAACAGTTAAGTGTGTGTATTGATGAATCCTTGACGCCATGAAAGCATTGAACAATCGGGCTTCGTTGTCAGTACCTGCTGGGTTAGCCACTTCGCCTCAAGTGGATACTAGTAAGAGGCGATCGTTGACACCACCGTTAGCTCAATTGCCATCTGGATTGCCGAATAACCTAAACGATCTTCAGATGGGAGAAATACCAAATCAAGGTTATTCTTGCTTGACAAGATTGTCAAGACTTGATTTTCCAAGATTTGGGGGAAATAATGTCAAGGAGTGGTTATTCAAGTGTGAGAAATTCTTTGTCATCGATAAGACTCCTGAGGACATCAAAGTCAATTTGGTGTCAATTCACTTGGAAGATAAGGCAGTTGTTGGCACCAATCCATAGTCGCGCAAGAAAAAACAAAAGGTAGGTTTCTTGATTGGCTTACATATACAATTTTATTTCTTGAAAGATTGGTGATGTAGTGGATGATCCCATAGCTGATTTGATGAAATTGCGTGAGACTGAGGACATTGTTGCTTATAATGATAAATTTGAGTTGATTAGAACTCGTGTTAGGATGTCAAAAAAATACCTGGTCAGTGCTTATTTGGCAGGGCTCAAAAATGATAATCAAATGCATCTAAGGATGTTCCAACCTCATTCTATTATACAGTGTTTTACATTGGGCAAGTTGTATGAAATGGCACATCCAAGAATGAGTAACAGTGGTAGTGGTTCTAGCTTTGCCAACGAGAATTTTACCAGAAACATGGATGATAGTAAGAAGGATATAGTGGCTAACACTCCTAAGGTAAATAATGGTAATAGGGAAGGAGAAGCCACCAAATCTGTTGCACAAAAAAGAGGAGGTAGGAAATTCTTGACTCTTGTAGAAATGAGTGAAAGAGGGGCCAAAGGCCTTTGCTATCAATGTAATGAGCCATATACACCGGACCATTATCTCAAGCACGTGAAAATTCAGTTATTCTTTATGGAAACAGAGGAAGAAGACCACGAGGGTCAAAGGAATGCATGGTAAGAGAGCTTTGTTCATACTTATAGATTGAGGAAGTACACATAACTCCATAGATTAGAGAATAGATGAAAAATCTACATATACACTCCATAAATTAGAGGAAACCTCACAATTGAGATCTCATACAAGTTAAGAAACTAGAACTTCATAATTTTTTTACGGGGGATATGTCTACAACTATGCGTAAAAAATGAAAGTTACGGTCTTCTATTCCAATTCCCAAATGTTATAGAATGCCTGGTGCGCGGCGACGATGATACAGATTCTAGCTTTGCTACGCGCTTGCAAGTCGCTAGAGGTCAGGTTTGTCGTCAGATGTCACGGGCTATGATATGTTTTTATACTAATATTTCAAGACTACAAATATTATTATATTGAGAAAGAAAAGGACATTGAGATCCCGGGACAAAGGTAAGCCATCTACCACATTGATCACGTGTTTGTGCCGCAACCTAGATAATAATTTTTTTTGTGTATTGGGTCTAACGAGGATGAATTGTCGATTAGGAAACTTTGGATGGCATGCAGAGACATCTATCACGTTTGATGACTTCTCAACCTCTGAAGCAATTTTTGATTAGGTGTCTAGTAATTTTCGTTTGTGATGTTAATTAGTTAATGTTGAGTTATTTTTGGAATCAAAACCATGTGTGTCAGAGTATCGTGTGCATACCTGTATAAGCCTTTGCAGGCCATCTCGTTAAATCATCTATTAAGTACCCATGAGTAGGATTAAAAATATAGGATTAAACGACATCAACATGTTTAATCATTAGCCAAAATCTACAGAGCATTGTAGAGCACAATCGGTTACCAATTGTTGCGCAATATGTGAGATTACTTTTTGATAAGACAACTACAATCAGATAGCGCTATTAGGAAAAAATGGTTCTTTTTTTCAATGACAACGCATGTGAGTAGTTTCTAATGTCATAATCAAATGAAAATGTTGTATAACGAGGCATATTACAGTTTAGTGTTGAACTCTTAGAAAGAAAGGGTTTATTGGATTATTTCTTTCTTAATCGTGATGCACAATAAAATTAGAAGGAATCAATTACTTCCCTGAAATCCAATTCATGTGAGGCATGATTTCGTCGACTTTGACTTTAGTATTGCACTTATTTACTGGATAAAGGATATTGTGCGTTGAATCTCCATCTGAAAGATAGGGTCTTTGTATTATCATACCAATGCATCACGCACCCTGACACATAATGGTAGGAATCGCTGAAAACATAAACGCGCATGTAGTTTTGAGGAGGGGAAGGTCGCAATTGCGAAATATGTAGTATATCTATCTCCATGCTTTCATCGCCATCCTTAACAATCTGATAGCAAACTTGTTAGTATGGATGACAATGAACACTCTCGATTACTACAGAATGGTAGGAACCTAGAAATGGACCTGTGCTAAGACCACCAGGCAAGAGGATACCTCGAATACCTTAAGAGTATATGCATATATAGAACAACTTTTTATTAATTAGGATCGCATGGTTGTTTACCTAACAACGAACATGAGTGGATACTACTTTATAATTCGCCATTGTTATAAGAAATCTAGGACAGGCCACTGCCCTTGGATGAAGCAATGTGTATGCTAAAAATAGAGGAAATTTCAACTATATACAACGAAAAATATCGATGCACGTGTCTCTACCACGGGAGAGCACGTATTCTCCGATTGGGGCAAGTGAATTTTGTTTGTGTTGCTTTATCAGCGTTGTGCATAACGTGCAGTGACATCGGATACATTTGAACGTGTTGTGTTAACGCTTTAATTGCATGCACTTTGGACAACTTGCGTCGCGTAGGCATTATAAGGCGTGATATCATTTAGAGTGAATATGATGAACCTTAATGTGTTGTCGCAATAAAATGCGTATTCGCTGATTTGTGTGATTACCAACAGTTTTCAGCGTTAGGCATAATGCGTCATCGCATTTATATTGAGTGGATATTACTTCATAGTTTGGCATTATTTCAAGAAATTTCTGATACACAGCTACTCCTAGATGAAGCAATATTTAAGCTAAAATAGAGGAAATTTGAACTATATACAACAAAAAATATTGGTGCACGTGTCTCTGTCGCATGAGAGCGTGTATTCTCTGATTTGAATGAAAAATATGTGGCGCTCTGAGTTATACCACTTCATCTTCCACATTAGTTGTCACATTATTCGTTTTTATCTTTTGTTATATTTCTTTGCACAATAGATTAAACAAAGAATTTGTTTTTAAAAATATCAATATATAATATTATTAAAATTTTATCTTTTACTATAATTACAAAGATAGCAAATAGATTATATCTGTTTTTTTATTATATTTTATTTTGTCTCATATATCTTTATTTATTAGTGTTATTATCAATTTAATTAAAACTTAATCTTTATATAACTACTAAAGCAAAATACCTTTCTCTCACCCTAGCTATGCCACTTGGCATACTCTTCATTCAGGTCATCCACTTGTCGCAATTCTATTGGTCACGATATTGTACAATATACTGTAAATTTCTTTAAAAATTGATTAAATTTGAAAAATCATGTACGAAAATCTCATAAAAAGATTGCTCTTCAGGATTACAAAAATATTTTACGTGTTATTTTTTTTATATTTTTCTCTCCCAATATCCTATTATGTTATATTTTTGTGTTAGGGTAGTGATTTTAATTATATACTTTTATAAATGTTGAAATCAATTTATTTAAATTTGTTAAAATTTGGTCCATGATAATTTGATCAAATAAGATTTTGTATAAAACCTCATTTATATTCGTTGTTTATAATATTAAAAATTTCAAAACATAATCATGTATCAATATCATTTCAAGCCATCAACTTAATTATTTTCATATAAAATTATATATAATACATAATATTACTTATTAATTGTATCGAGTTATATAAATCTGGGCATGGCGCGGAAACTAGGCTAGTGCATTAATAAAAAATTATATAGTTCTGCTTAATAATATAAAAATAATTATTACAATATTTAATGTATACTATGAGTATGTACGGTTGCGGAGGGTAATTCTGCTAATAGTTAATATCTATTATACTATAAAAAAAGGAGAATGCTTATGAACAGTAGGAATAGTAGTCATTTCGTCTTATTAGGCTACAGTGCCACGATGCCACATCTTCTCTATTTTTTCGTTCACCATGTCATTGCTTACAAGCCACATCTTTTCTTTAATTTATGTTAATTTATGTAGGAGTGAAATCTGGTAATAAAGGACCTTTAGAGATAAATGAGAATGAACGGGAACGAATTGATCGGACAACCCAGATTGCTCCACTTTCCACGCTGACAACTTTCTACTCGCTAACTTTTTATGTGAAACACACGCGCTACATCGTTCCAACGTGATTCAAAATTGGAGCGAAAACCGTCTCTTCCCATTCTTCTCAAAACTTCCACAGAAAACCTCTCTCGCAAAAGGCGATCAAACCCTAACCTCCTACTCGCTTGCTTTTTCTTCGATTTCTCAACGAAATCACTTCGTTTTCTCTCGCCGATCATCAAAAACAACATACTCCTACAAATTTCGCGATGGCGGGCTCATAGAAGAACAACAAAGGAAGAGGTATGGTGTTTAATCCCTAATTTTAGCGTATACGATGCTTTTTCCTGTGATTTCTCACTGATTTCTCTTCATTTCACTCCGTCGTTCACCAAAATCCATTAACTCGCTACTAAAAATGGCAGGATCTCAGAGAAGCCAAGTACCAAAAGTAACATGTATACTCAACCTCTTATACGCAGCCTTAAAAAAAACAAATTAAAACAATAAAATTTTTGGAAAATAAATTAAAAAAGTAACATGTATAAGAGACGTTGGGCGAGCCAGCGTCTCTTATACATAAAAAATTCAAATTTTTTTTTACCAGCTTCGGACGAGAGATGTCTCTTATACGCAGCCTTAAAAAAAACAAATTAAAACAATAAAATTTTTGGAAAATAAATAAAAAAAGTAACATGTATAAGAGACGCTGGGCGAGCCAGCGTCTCTTATACATAAAAAATTCAAAAAAAAAATTACCAGCTTCGGACGAGAGACGCTGGTACAACGTCTCTCACACAAAAAAAATCCGAAGCTGGCATAAGTGCCTATATTGGGAATTTCTTTTGGAAAGAGCCTACGTCGGGAATTATTTCTGAAAAAAAGCTCATTTCAGAAAAAAATTCGTATAATCTGGTATTTGGAGTTAGGTTTTTGCTTCGACGTGTTAGATTTCGCTACATGCATGTTTGATTTGAATGTACTGAGTGTGAAAAGTATATTTGTATGAGTAGATCTACTATATTCGGTGTGAAATGTTCATTTGTATGTAGTGAGTGGTCATTATTTGATCATGACTGTGTTTTTACTCTATGTTCACCAGATCTTGTATATATGTTCATCAAAGTTCCTAACAAAGTTCATCAAAATACATGTTCATCACAGTACATCTAAATGTTCATCAAATATCTTGTATTTGTTCATCAGATCTTGTATAAACGTTCACCAGATTTCTTTTCAATGTTCACCAAAAATTTTGTGATTGTTCATCTCATTGCCTATATAAGTTCATCATACGTCTTAAGATTGTTCATCAGATTTCTCTTATCTGTTCATCATAAATCTTGTGATTGTTCATCACATTTCTTACATATTGTCATCACAGTTTCTATAAATGTTCATCTCAGTGCTTATGTATATTTGCAGTTATTGAATTTCAAGATGCAACATTAAACGTGGAGAATCTTGAAGTTATTGAATGTCCAAGAGGTATGAATATTATCCTCTTTATAAACTTTGTATTTTTGCACAATATATAACTTGTATGTTCAATATTACAGAGATAAGAAGCAAAAAAACAAATGACAGATCACAAAGAAATGTGTCATCCCAAGAACAACAACAACAGGAGGAAGAAACAATTGATGGTAACTAATGTTCATCAAATCTTTTTTCTTTGTTCATCACAATTCTTCATAATGTTCATCAGAATGTTTAATAATGTTCATCATTCCTTTCATATATAGTTCTGAAATTCAGACCTCGAACTTGTTCTATAAGCAGGCCACCCATATGGACATTTTGAAAGAAAGCGGGAATCCATAAGTGTCGTAGATCAAACATTGTCTTGAGCCAAACATTGTCTTGAAGATTGAAATCATCTATAATACCATGCTAAAGCTCCTCAAAATCCACAGGAGTAATCTCATCACTCCAAACAATAGCATTGAATCTATCCCTGAAATCTTTATTTTGCTCTGGTTCAACCTTAATCTTACCGGGCACTTTAAACATTATGTGCCACATGCAAAAACGATGAACACTTGAGCTAAAAACCTCCTCAACAACAGCCTTGATAACAACATCTTGATCAGTCAAAATAACAAAAGGTTCATGTCCCATTGCCTTTTTGAAATGATCAAACAACCACACATAAGATGGAATATCTTCGTTCAACAATAAGCCAAATGCAAAGGTGATTGAGCACTTGTAGTTGTCAACTCCAGTGAAAGGAACAAACACCATATCATACCTGAAAACAAAAAGAAAAAACTCATAATGTTCATCAAAAACTGTATTATTTGTTCATCAAATGATTTAACAATGTTCATCATTACTCATAACAATGTTCATCAAAGCTGGGATAAGAATGTTGAATTTTTTTCTGAAATGAGCTTTTTTTCAGAAAAAATTCCCGACGTAGGCTCTTTTCAAAAGAAATTCCAAATATAGGCAATTAAGCCAGCTTCAGATTTTTTTTATGTGTGAGAGACGCTGGTAGAACCAGCGTCTCTCGTCCGGAGCTGGTAATTTTTTTTTTGAATTTTTTATGTATAAGAGACGCTGGCGAGCCAGCGTCTCTTATACATGTTACTTTTTTTATTTATTTTCCAAAATTTTTATTGTTTTAATTTGTTTTTTTTAAGGCTGCGTATAAGAGACTCTGGCCAGACCAGCGTCTCTTATACGTTAAAACATAAAAAAAAAATTATGAGACGCTGGTCGAACCAGCGTCTCATATAAATGGTCTTTTTTTTATTTGAACATGTATAAGAGACGCTGGTTCGACCAGCGTCTCTTATACATGTTCCCCCGTCTCTTATACAGATTTTTATTTTTTAATTCCCCGTGTAAGAGACGCTGGCAAAACCAGCGTCTCTTACACATAAAAAAATTTTAAAATTTTTTTATTTGTATAAGGCGCTGGGAGAACCAACGCCTTATACAAAGCATTTGTTTTAATTTTTTTTCTTCCAAAGTTTTTATATATATATTATTATATATGACTTACTCGTGTTTGGATGACTCGTATGGGCTCGTTTGAAATCGGAATCGATCACGACCAATTTCGTTGGGTCCGTATTGATCCCAGCTTTCACCAGATATGTCTCTCGCTCGATTCTGATTTCGAACGACCCCATATGAGCCACCTGAACACGCGTAAGTCTCGTGTGTACCTTCTACTGTAAATGGATATTTACAAATTCGTTCCTCCATATCAGGCGATGAGAGACATACCTGGTGAAAGCTAGGATCAATACGGACCCAACGAAACTGGTAGTGATCAATTCCGATTCCGACCTGGTGAAAGAAGGTATGCACGAGATTTACGCTTGTTCGGATGGCTCGTATGGGCTTGTTCGGAATCGAAATTGACCACGACCAGTTTCGTTGGGTCCGTATTGATCCCAGCTTTCACCAGATATGTCTCTCATTGCCTGATATGGAGGAACGAATTTGTAAATATCCATTTACAGTAGAAGGTACGCACGAGACTTACGCGTGTTCAGGTGGCTCATATGGGGTCGTTCGAAATCAGAATCGAGCGAGAGACATATCTGGTGAAAGCTGGGATCAATACGGACCCTACGAAATTGGTCGTGATCGATTCCGATTTCAAACGAGCCCATATGAGCCATCCAAACACGAGTAAGTCATATATAATAATATATATATAAAAACTTTGAAAAAAAAAACAAAAACAACCAGCGCCTTATACAAATAATTTTTTTTTAAAAAAATCTTATGTGTAAGAGACGCTGGCAAAAATTAAAAAATAAAAATTTGTATAAGAGACGGAAGAACATGTATAAGAGACGCTGGTTCGACCAGCGTCTCTTATACATGTTCAAATAAAAAAAAGACCATTTATATGAGACGCTGGTTCGACCAGCGTCTCATATAATTTTTTTTTTTATGTTTTAACGTATAAGGGTCAGCGTCTCTTATACGCAGCCTTAAAAAAAACAAATTAAAACAATAAAAATTTTGGAAAAAAAAAAAAAAAAAGTAACATGTATAACATAAAAAAATTACCAGCTTCGGACGAGAGACGTTGGTATTCTAAGAATGTTCATCAACTGGTATGGATGTTCATCAATAAATCTAACAGTGTTCATCAAAACTTGTATGAATGTTCATCAATAAATTTTTATATGTTCATCTATAAATAAAACATAGTTCATCACAACTACAATGATTGTTCACCAAAACAAATAGGAATGTTCATCAATAAATTTAACACTGTTCATCATAACTACTTAGAAAGTTCACCAAAACAGGTAAGAATGTTCATCAACATACCTATTTGATTTGTATGTTGCATCAGCAGTCACTACATCACCAAAGAATGAAAAACTCTTGCGTGCAATCGGATCAGCCCAGAATAAACGAGTTAGTTGATTATGCTCATTGACATAGTATTCAAAATAGAGAGCCTCACATCTCTCTTTCTTGCGAAAAAGGCTATCAATTACCATTTAAGCATCACAACCAACCATATACGCATTGAGATCTCGGTTAAAATTCTTGAAGTCAACCAGCGAGGCACCAACATTTGCGTAAGATCCAACATAATTCTTGAACATCTTAAATGCTTTGCTAGTCCCAATATTGGACTTGATACAATTCATAATAAAGTCTTCATTCATGGAATGGAGTCAATTTCCGGTTACTCCTGGCAAGATGCCGTTGTGATTCATCAACCATATAATGTGTATGACGCTCCTAAAAAATCTTAACAGAATAGCCATCATGACTAAGATAGAGAAGCGCTAATTTAGCAACACAACCACATCTATCTGAATTCCTCTTCCTTTTTGATGAAGTGGAGTCATCTGCAGTATTTCCATCTACTTTCATATATCCCTGCCTACTGCAACAAAGATACTTCTAAATTGGAACTTTGTTCACATCTTTAGTGCTAGTCCCTGACATGATACGTACACTAAAGCCTGCCCTGATGGCATATTTTTACCATCTTCAATTGAAGCAAACACTTGACCTACATATGGCTTGTAAGAATCTTCACATAATGGTAAAAAGTATTAGTATAAAAACAGTATTAAAAGTTCATTAAGACTGCATTCAACGTTCATCACATGTTTTATAAAAGTTCATCACAAATATTGTCTATGTTCATTATATGTCCAATAGAATGTTCATCACTTCTATTACTGTTGTTCATCAAATCCGTTTTAAATGTTCATCACAATTCTTCTAAATGTTCATCACATCACTAAAGATTCATCTTCAGTTTTTTAAATGTCCAATATATGTTCACTAACAGTCTTATTAACGTTCATCATATGTCTTGTACATGTTCATTAATTACCTCGGAAGTATGATAATAAGCTTTTTCAGAGCTTAAACGTAATCAACAATAGTTCATCGATGATGTTGATCAAATTTGAGATAAAAACTTCTTCAATATACATGAATCATCATAATACTTCAACAAATAAGCTCAAATTGGAGAGAAACAGGGGGATGAACTGGTGAAACAAAGAAAATAGAAGCAAAACCTAGATCCATAGGTAGAATGAAGGAGAAACAAGCTAACGAATGATAATCGATGTGTTGGATTAGCGAACAGAGCAATCAAGAGAACAAGGACACCTGAATACAAAAAATCAACAAAATCAGCTCACGCAAAAACAAAGGATATAGAAACGTAAACAAGATGAGGAAAACAAAATTAAATACGAAGGCGAGAAGAAGAAGAAGGAATTACGCAGCAGAGAAGAGAAGGCAAGATCCGAAGAAGATTTGTTGAAAAAACTTGGGGGAAAAGGAAACGAAGGCGAGAAGAAGAAGGAAATTTACTAGATCTGTTGAACGCGCTTGTACACGCGCCCAAAAGTGAATTATCCACATCCGTCCGATCTGGCGAAATCAAACGGCCCACAATCATTCTCATTTATTACTGTAGCAACTATTATCACCGGACACTTTTCCATTTATGTATATATATATATATATATATATATATATAGTGGGTGTAGGCCCAAATTACCTTATGTATTGCTTTTTTACGGTTTAGGCCCAAATTCCCTTATGTATTTCTTTTTTACTAATGTAAACTAGCTTCATTCCCGCGCATTTGCACAATGATTTTTATAACTATGTATATAATTTACATACGCATATGATAGCATTAATATAAATAAAAGTATGCATTATATAATTATATTTATTTTAATTGATTAAAATTATATATTTTATAAAAGTATGCATTATATAATTATATTTATATCAATTGATTTAAATCAATATTTTATATATAAAAGAAATGTCAATTGATTTATAATCTTTTATATTGATATGCATTTAAATAAAGAAATGATATTAAAAGATTTAGGATAATGATTTTTGTATATATATGTTAATTTATTTGTGTTCAAATAAGGAAATGATATCATTAGAATTAGATTAATTATCTTCAAATATAAATTTTTCATTTTGGAAAAAATGACATGTGTCTTGATGACGTGACATATAGCTCATTGACGATTATAGTGTTTTGCTATAGTAGTTATATAGAGATTCATATATGGATACAAGTTCTATACAATCAAAATGGGGAAGGATAGAAAGGTTGAGGCACATGCGCCTACAAAAACACAAACTGAATTCTTGAGGCAAAATATCAAATTCAGATCAACAAAATGATTTGTTGCAACCATATTGCTTAAACAAGTTATATAAACAAATTTTCATCTTTATTTACCCCCTGATTGAACATGTTTTTAGTGTCTTCATTAGAACAGTTTCTTAGATAGTGAATCTATTTTACTTTCGATTTGTTGTTTTATTGAATCATAAATGGTATAAAATTTAATTTCATCATATCTGTGATACTTTTTTTATGTTTGTAATATTTTTTTTGTTTATAAAAAAAATTTGCACTATTGAAAATTACTTACTTTTCAATATAGGTGATTTCAGTATAGATGAATAATCATATAGCAAGGTTCTCTTATGAAGCAACCTAGAAACCTTTTACGTTTATGACACTTGCTTTCGAACGTTCATGGTTGTCTTCATAAAATGTACTCATTTGTGTCAAAATGTTCATTGATTTTTTAGGCATGCATTTTCATTAATTTTATTTCTTTTGTTCATTGAGTTTTCGGTGTGAACATGTCATGAACATTTTGTGTTCAGAGCAATGAACATTAGAATTCAAATCCATGAACATTCATGCTCAGTGTCACGAACATGAGTGTAGATCGCGTTTATTACATTTATTTTTTTAGTCATGTTCATTACTGTGAACATGCCATGAACATTAAGAGTCATGTTCATAGTCGTGAACATTAATGTTCATGGGTTGCTAGGTTGCATCCTAAGACAAAGCTCCATTAATCAAGTCTTGAAAAGTAGCCTTGGTAACCCGCCCGTTTAAAATAGGGATGCCAAGGTATTTGCCAAGATCTCGAGTGACATCGAACCCACTAATGTTCTCCAGTTGACTGGCCAGATCTCGGGAAACATTGGAGGAAACAAAGATCTTGGATTTAGAGACACTGACCTGTTTCCTGGAGGATACACAAAACTTTCGAAGACACTCCATAACAATGCACATTTGTCTACAAGACGCCCCCGTCATAAGGACGATATCGTCAGGGAAGAACAAATGAGACAAATTTTATCTTTTTCGTTCATTGAGTTTTCGGTGTGAACATGTCATGAACATATTGTGTTCAGATCCATGAAGATTAAAGTTAAAATCCATAAACATTCATGCTCAATGCCACGAACATGAGAGTAGATCATGTTTATTACATTTTTTTAGTCATGTTCATTACCGTGAACATGCCATGAACATTGTTTTTCAGAGCCATGAACATTGTTGTTCATGACCATGAACACTAAGAGTCGTGTTCATGGTCGTGAACAATAATCTTCAAGGGTTGCTTCCTAAGACATAGTTTCTAACGGAACCTACCCCTTCAAGTATATATATTATCTAAACTTTTTCCTTCTTTTTCAAATTTTAGTGTCGTATGTAGGCTAACTGTTGCACAAATAACCCGAGAAAGAGGCTGATTCGGAGTCAGAGCTAAACTTGCCTTCAACACCAAATAGTCATGCAAATGGAAGAAACAATACACATGAAATTTTTTTAAGTGAATCCGCTATAGTCTATGTTGATACTAAGAACTTTATTCCATTACATTATTTGAGAGGTTGAGGATGAATTTAGGCTACCGATTGCATGTCGTGCATCTACTTGTGATTAGTTCTGTTGTTCCATGTGGATTGCATCTGTTTTAAAATTGTTGTCACTCCATAAAACTCTATATAAAACTGTATCAAGCCCTTTTATGGAGGGTAACTGTCTATGACCTCTGTTGAAGGTGGTCGACAAGACATGCTAGAGAATGAGGAGGTCGAGTGACATTAAACAGGTTCAGGCTTACATAGTTCAAAGTCTGAAGGACTTTTGGACCTAAAAATGTCATTACCTACAAAGATTAAGTTCAACCCAAATCCATAAACCAAAAGAAGAAAATACATGTGTTGTGCAAATTAGATACTAATATCAAGATCACGGCAAGGATGAAAACACTCCAGATTGAGTTTCATTAAATTGATCAGTCTTTATTGTGTAATAGATGTATAAAGAAACCAAAAAGCACAACCAACTTGCAATTACAACAATTAAAGATTAAAATCACCATTATGTAGAGGGTTACATTTATGAAAAGATTTAAGCTTGGAAAGAGAAGAATACAAGTGATTTTAAGGTTGGTTGAATTAGGAAGAGAAATGAAAGAATGAAAGATGATTTTAATTCTTGATAAAAAAAAAAAGGAAAAAAGTTGATTCCAACTGCATTATCTATTGAGATTTGTGTTGCCCGTATGGACCATAAGCACGGAAATGAGACAATGTGTGGTTGTTGTTGTAACACGACTCTTCTGCATCGTCTGCGGTCGATAAGGAAGATTCGTGTAGTTATTTTTAAAAACAAAGGAATGGAAGAAAAATGCAGAAAAGATCAAACAAATTAATAAGTTTTTCTCGGAAAATTTGTAGAGGGTTAGATTTGCAAGTCTATAACGAGAATGTCGCTTGCAAATTAGCATCAATTACATATTTCCATTTTATGATTTTAAGGGTAAAAGATCAAATACGTTTAAACATTGTTAAAATAATTAATTGGTTAATGGCCACAAATCTTGATTATCGGGTCAACTTCTATGTAACAAGTAAGTATTTGATCTTATAAAGAATGTTTTACTAGATTTCTTGTAGCCTTCTCTAAACATTAAAGACTAACTTTTTTATCATACAATCCCAATTTTATCTCGATATCTCCTATCCTCATTTGTGTAAATTATTAACGAGTTTCATAGATTAAGTTTCTCACTTGTGTCTTCACATGTGTAAGACAATATAAGGACAAAGTCGTATCACAGCGTGCGAACTAGTATATAGGGTAGGCTCCCGGTCCGGTCCGGTCCGGTTCCGGTTCGGAACCGGCGGTTCCGGTTCCGGTCCGGTCCGGTTCAATCCGGTTCCGGACCGGTTCCGGTCCGGTTCCGGTCCGGTTCCGGTTCATACCGGTTCATCCGGTTCGGTCCGGTTCGGACCGGTTCGGACCGGTTTTTAAAAAAAAATAATTTTTTTTAAAAAATAAATAAAAAAATATAAAAATAATTTTTAAACTTAAAAAAAATAATTATAAAAAAACGCTATTAAAAAAGAATGTTTTGTCATTGTTTTTAAGTTTAAAAATTATGTTTAAAAAAACGCTATTAAAAAAGAATGTTTTGTCATTGTTTTTAAGTTTAAAAATTATGTTTAAAAAACTTAAAAAAAATGATTATAAAAAAACGCTATTAAAAAGAATGTTTTACAAAACATTCTTTTTAATAGCGTTTTTTTATAATCATTTTTTTTAAGTTTTTTAAATTAAATATGAAGGAACAAAAAAATTAAAAAAAATTGGGCTTGCACTTAACAGTGACTTACTTGTTAAGTTGCCTACGTATCCTCTCGGGTTAGAGGAATCAAAGCCCACGTAGTTCTTTACCTTTTTTCAAAACCCGTTACCTAAGTCGAATCTTCGGCGGATGAATCGGTGCGTATCGTAGTAGAATCTCCAATCCACTCGTCTTCCGATGACTCGTTAATGTTACGTTGTTGCCTCATTGCGGCTCTCTTCCAATCGCAAACACAACATTGCGCCTCCAATGACTCCGGTGCCAAATTTGATCTCTTCCTCGTTAAAGTGTTGCCTCCTGCACTAAAAGTTTGTTCCACCGCCACGGTTGAAGCGGGGACGGCAAGAACTTGAGCCGCAATCTTCGCAAGCGTTGGAAACATGCTCCTATGATCCTCCCACCACTTCAAAACATCTAAAGCTTCACAACTAACAAACTCAAAGTTGGTGTTAAGATAGTTATCAATTTCCGCATTCGTGTTTGTAACTCTTGGTCTTTTACTAAAATACTTAGCTCCAAAGGCCCCCAAGCTACTAGAGCTCGAAGAAGCCGGAGGTAATTGTGAAGGAGTCGGAGAATCCGAAAAATGAGTAAATAAAGTTTCAATGTATGTTCTAGTTCTAGAAACCATACCTAAAATATCCTCTAGTTCACCGTCGGCTAAAATATATCCATAATAGTCATTTAAAAGATCGTGTAAAACGGATAATTTAAGTCTAGGATCTAAAACACAAGCAACAAGAAAACAATCGGGAATATATCTATAGTATTGCAACCACTTACTCCTCATGCTTGCAACGGATTCCTCAATGCCGGGAATTTTAGCTCCCTCACTTAAACCAGCCATAACATTACAAGCTTCCAAGACAAAAACATTACTACTTGGTATATAAACATGACTAAATCTCTTTGTTGCATCACTAAAACATTTTAAAAACGTTGCAATACTTTGACATATTTCCCAACCTGATTCGCTAAAATAGAAAGTAGAGCCAGAAAGGTTTTGAGAAACAAAAGACGTTAAAACTTGTCTATATTCTATACATTCACATAGTAATATGTAAGTAGAGTTCCATCGGGTACCCACATCTTTTGAAAAACGTTTTGGGTGCACCCCGTTAGTTTTACAAAAGGTCATCCAATCTCTTGTAACTTTAGGATGCCCCCAAATATACTTAATAACGTTCTTAATTGGCTCAAAATGATAACTCATAGCACGTAAACCATCTTGAACACATAAGTTTAAAATATGACAAGCACATCGAATATGAAAAAATCTCCCACCAAATAAAGGTTGACACATTTCTTGTAAATCTCTAATAGATGCGGTGTTAGCAGATGCATTGTCGAATCCAATTGAAAAAACTCTATTAAGTAGTCTATATTCTTCTAAAATTGTACGAATCATCATAGCAATATTTTGTGCGGTATGTGAATCATCAAAGACTCTAAATGCCAATAAACGTTTTTGCATTGTAAAATAATGATCTACAAAATGACATGTAACACCCATGTAAGAATGGGTTTGAGTATTATCACTCCATATATCACTACAAATTGAAACATTCATATCATTTTGCGAAAAATAAGAAACTAATTCGTGCTTGTGTCTTTTATAAGCCTTAATTACGTTTTTCTTAATCACTTTCCTAGATACGGATTTAAAAGCGGGTTGTGTATGCTCTTTAATATACTCATTAAATCCTACATTTTCACTAAATCGAAATGCTAAATGATCAACACAAATAGCTTCGGCTAATGCTACACTATTAGCTTCATGATCAAAATGAAATAAAGGGTTACCGCTAGTAGAAGATGCAAATCCGCCGGAAATTTGCGTTTGTCCCCCTAGCATTCCCATCTCGGCGACGTGTCTGTGCTCCATGTGTCGTTGAAGGGTTCCATATCCTCCACTTTTCTTCCATTGGAATGTCGCCTCGCAAAAGTTACAAGAAACAATAATTAGTCCGGGATCATAATCCTCGGCCTCGAGTTCCTCGATACCGGGTTGTAATTTAGTAAACCACTTTGTAAAAACAGGAGATGTTAGTTTCCGGGATTGGTTCCCGGAGGACCCGGCGCCGGCGGTCCCGGTCCTCCCCCCCCTACCCCTAGCCGGCCTCGAACCGCTAGCTTGCCCTTGAGGCCTAGCGGTCCTACCCCTAGCGGAGGACCTAACTTGGGAGGTGGGAGTGGGAGTGGGAGAAGTGACATTATCACTCTCTTGGGTGTCAAAATGATCCGCCATAATATGATTAAGAACAATTAAATAATATGATTAAAAGCAATTAAAAACAATTAAAACAATAAAACTTAGAACAATATAATAATGTGATTAAAAATGTAAAAGCAATAAAATATTGAAAGACAAATGCTAATTAAAAGGAAGATTAAGAAAGGAAGAGATTAAGAGAGATTGTTGATGGAATTTGAGAGATTATGAGATTGAGATTTGAGAAAGAGAAGAGAGATTGTTGTTGTTGGATGTGTGATTTGAAGATTGTATGGTATGGTATTTATAGGGGTTGGATATGGATTTTTTAATATTTAAAAATTTATTTTTTTATTTTTTTTTAATTTCCTAACGGCTAGGAGCCGTTAGGACCGCCGGTTAACCGGCGGTTCGGCCGGTTAACCGGCAACGGCTAGTTTACTAGCCGTTATAACCGGCGGTTAACCGGTTTTCCCGGTTAACCGCCGGTTTTGTATTTTTTTTTTAAATTTTTTTAACCGGCGGTTAACCGGTTAAACCGGTTAACCGCCGGTTTATTTTTTTATTTTTTTTTAAAAAACCGCCGGTTAACCGGTTTAACCGGTTAACCGGCGGTTAAAAAAAATTAAAAAAATAAATAAATAACCGGCGGTTAACCGCCGGTTCGAACCGCCGGTTCAAAACTTTTAATTTCCCGAACCGGAACCGGACCGGGTCAAAACCGGTTCCTACCGGTTCCGGTCCGGTTCCGGTCCGGTCCCGGTTTTGACCGGTTTTGACCCGGTCCGGTTCCGGTTCGAACCGCCGGTCCGGTCCCGGTTCAGCCATCTCTACTAGTATAGCAGAAAAATCACAGGTCACGACAGGAAAAACAAAAAGTGAACAAGATGATCAACTTGTTTACAATTACTAGCTCTTCACATCAGACCACGTCATTTTGTAAGCATTAGATAATAGTGTATGTACATCATAATCGTCTCTTCATACTTACAAGGTCCATCAAGAGACCCCCAAGTTTTCACAAGCATGTTCCCAAGCACCTGCAACCAACGCTCTCGCTTGGATCAACTCAGGTATTCCGACCTCGGATTCCTCTACTTCCTTCTCAATCTGCGTGTGCAGTTCCTGCAGCGAATGTGCCATCATGTTGAGCTTTCCCCATACAGCGCCTTCTTGCTTGATCAGTTTCACAAAAACAAAGTTCAGAGTACCCAAAAACAAACCAAAGTCCTTTTTTTGCAATCCGACAGCTGACACATTCAGAAAAATGACTCCAACAGCGTCTAATACATCAGAGTTTGCTACCAGCAGTGGGATCATCATCTCAGTAAGCTTCTTGAATGCAGGAAATTCCTCTGCCGTTTTTCTTCCCTCACTCTCATCCTCTGAGTCACCCTGTGTTGCCCCATTTAACTCAATTTTAGCCAATACTTTAAACCATGAAGGGACATGGTTTCTATAATTAACAGACTGTTTCGACATGGAGTTGGATCCCAGCCCTAGAATCAGATCAGGTAGCCACTGTTTCACCACAGTGACCAATCTTGCTGCGTACGAAGAACCACAGTATATCTCGACACTAGATATTAGATTAAGAAGATCACTGCCCAGTTTATGAATCTCTGAAGGTGGTGGTAAATCTTCAGAGAAGTTTGCAAGTGATACATTAAGCAACTTGGCTCCATAGCTGAATGCACTCTTCAAACATGCATGGATCTCTTCAAATTGATCTCCTTGGAATTCAAACTCATCACGGGAACACCGTTTTAAGCAAGAGATTATGTTCTTAATGAATGTTGAGGCATAAGTCAGGCATCTCTGCTGATTGTGCGACAGAAGACCCAATGTAGCAGCATCAGCGACCAATTTGAAGATGGCTGTGAAAATCTTCATGAAATCTGATATTTTTTTACCAGATGTAAGTGCTTTGCCTGCGCAAGTATAAAAATACAACTCCACGTTAGCATGTGCTTTGATGCATACTATAACCACTGAAATATTTGCAAACATAGTCACTCCTACAGAATTAGCAGAAGCATATTAGCTACTCCATTATAAAAACTGAATTGCATACCATTAGTATATGGGCTAGAGGCACCCACTTCAAAGGGCACACGTTTTTGTATGTCCTTACGTACATCCATCTTCACACAAGATTTACAATCAGGAGGCAGAAAACCAGGTTTTGCCAAGCCACTGCCCAGAAACAACTGCTCCGAGCAGAAGAGCAAGTGATCCAGTGTAGTTTCCAGTGCACTCTGCTGCAAATGTGAAAAAGTAGATTATCAAGGGGAAATTGTAACAAGGGGAAGTTGTTGCTCATAATTAGTCCCATAAGATTTGCACCCCCAGAAAAAATCTCATAAGCACAATAAATTATATTTCCAGGTATATAATATAAACTGCGAAAATATAAGCTAGTAAATGTATGGTTAAAAATTATTAATAGCGAATATCCTATTTTTGGGAATATAAACAGAAACATACTTCACTGTACCTAGTGAAATCATTTAAACATGAAATGTTTCAAGCAATTCTTTTCAAGCAATCACACAAGTCTTCAATAGAAGAAATTTGTTTTTTTTTAACTTGTGATATCTTATTGAGAAATGGTCAACATATATCCGTAATTTGCAGCATAAGAAGACTATTTCTTGCCTTAGATGTTGATCCCTTGGAACCTGGCCTGATTTTCTTCCTAGAATTTTTGGCATCATTGCCATTGATGTTGATATTATCGAGAGTGATGTGAAAAGAAAGTGTTCCGTATGCCATGACTATAGATGAATCCATAAAATCGTAGCACATGCAATGTGTAATGCTGATTTCTGATATAGCTTTTAAAGAAAAAAATGTCTCATCAAGAACTTCAGATCCCAGTATAGTTTTTGTACCAGTTTCAGACGATAATATGTCCTTTATCTGCCAAGCTATTCCTCCAGCAATGAGATAATCATCTTTAAATCCAGAAGCTCTTTTTTCAAACTTCGGAGTTTTTGAAACCCTGTTTTTCTTCCTTTTAGCAGAGAGAACAATGTGTTCAGGTATCTCTAAGCCAAAAGTGTTATGGCAACCCAGGGCAGCATTCTGCAAAAGCGTTACCATAGACGAATAAACATCATCAAACCTATCACATGAGAGTGCTAACTTGTGGGCAGACCTTATTTGAACTTGCCTCTCTATATTCTCACATAATTTACTACAATTTCTAACCATGCCCTTGCATTCTTCAAGAAGTTCATCTATTCCGGCAGGGGTGACGGCAGAAACAATATCAAACAGATAGGACTTCGCATATTCAGTACTTGCAACAGCTAACAACCGCTTCAGATTGACACCAGACAATAGCTTTTTAAGAGCATCAGTGAAAAATGCCTCATTTGCCAACTTATTGCAAAGGGATGCTGCAGCACCAAGTATGCCATTAAGCTGATCACTCTTCATATTACCAGCAGATAGTACTGAACCCAAAAGAACCTTTGCAAATTCAGTGAGTGACTTTCGAGAAGCTCCTTCTGAAAAAGCGAACTCGCAGAACCTGGCTCCAGCCTTGGGTGATCTTTTAACAAGTGTAAGACAGCGATTGCAAGCTTCAGGAATACCAACTTTTGATGGAAAGTAAGATGGCATAAGTAGCTGTGTAATCTTCTGAGCAATAAGTGGTTCATCGTCAGCAAGTGCATTCAATAACTTATCGAAGTCCACCACCTATGTATAAAACATAAAACAGATTAACAGTCTTAAAAACTATAGGATTGCCTGGTACGAGTCTTAGGTCTCAATTAACTACATCAATTATCTATACCTTGTTAAACTGGAATCCTTGAATAGCCCTCAAAAGCAGAAGTAAATCAATTGTAGCAACTCTTACGGAGAGAATTGAATCCAAAATCATGTGTCCTAGTCTTGGAAGGAGAACCTTCATAATTTCATGAGAATGGGGATTCCCTAATAAATATATGATGCCATTCAATGTGGATAGTCTAACATCACTAGATATGTCATGTGACATGTCATCAAAAGTTCTAGTCAGGAACTTTGTGATAATTGAGGATGGAATTAGTTCCCAAAATAAATGTAAGATGCGGCAGCAACCTTCTACAGCAACTACCCTTATGTCTGGGCAATCATCTGTAAATAATCTTTCCAATAAGAAAAATTGCTTCTCCAGGAATGTGTCTTGGACCTCTTTGGTGGCATCAGGATCTTCAAGGGGAAATAGAACCAGAAACAAGTGAAGAGAATTTTGTCGGACATTTGAGTTTGCCACCTGCATACACCATGGTTTAGAACTGTATCTCTATCAATGTATTTCAAACGCTATATATATACTTAGTTTCACACCAAATAAGTTTCTATTACAGATTTACAGTAGGTATGTAAGTATAATAGCTAAGTTTCACAGCACGGGCTCGAAATCCATATATTCCTCCAAGCCAATAGATAACAATCAGATGAAGCCAGTTGCTGACTGCCTCAATGTAAAGGAAGCACATGTACCCTCAAATTCTAAGGATATAAAGTGACATATAAGAGTGTGAGCAATAACTAACATGTGCCCTCAAATTCTAAGGATATCAAACGACATATACTTTAAGAGTGTGAAAAATAACTAAAACCAGTTTTTATACAAGTCACAATAATCTGTGCAGTAAAAGTTGCAAGTCGTTGTGATCTAATTAATAGGTTGCAGCAGCATTGCCAAGTTTATTCATCTAATATTTCCGTTGACAATAGTTAAGCTTCATCTGGTGAACAAAATGACGCTGTAACTAGATATGTTACTATTCATGTATTATGCATTCAATGAATAGATTCCCAAATACAAAAACAATTTCTATGTGATTTCTTGAATAGGATGGTACAAGTTTACAACAGCTCAGCCAGCTAGTAAAAGTCTAATATTCAATTCAACACCATACCTGAAGAGAACGGAAGATAACGGGCTCAGCTAGACGGAAAAGAAGCTTCTCCACTCCTTCAGTAGTTCTCTGGTTTACAAATCCAGCCAAAACACGCCTAATAGCCGTGGCAAATGGAGCAGAACTGGCATGTATTGCTCCATCAACCAAACCCTGCAAAAAAACCTCTTCGATTTCTGTCTTCAAACCAACATCGACACTTTTCCATCCCCTGAACACAATCTCCCCATAGGCCTCCAGCATGGATTTCTTTCCAAATGGAATCTGAGACTTGATCATTGCCAAGATCTCCTTGAGGAGTTGAAGGCTCAGTCCAAAAGCGAAAGCAAGAAACTTCCTGCCATCCTCACTCTTAAAGTACAAGGGCGAAATAACACAACGAACAAGCAGCAGTTTTAAGTCCTCTATACTGTCATCCTCGAAATCAAAAAGCAGGAGCGCTTCCCTGAGAATATAAATCCTGTGCACATCCACTTTCTTCTTCAGAGTCAAGGACCTCGAGAGGAGAAACGGAATGAACTGAGAAATCAGCAAATCCCTTCCCTCCAATTCCTCCTTCCACCACTCTTCGCACAAACTGGAGACCTCAGACAGCAGCACTGGATCAGACTCGAAGAGCACCAAATTATCATGCAGCAGCCTCACACAGGGCAGCAAGTCCTCAGGAGAGAAAGCTCTGCCAGGATGCGTGGTGCAGAGTAGCGCGACGTAGGCGTAGATCTGAAGCTTCTGCAGCGGACTTGAAGGCTCGTTTTGGGGTTCACAACTCCGAGAGGACCTCCGAAGCCGCTTCGTGGGAGGAGATTCAGCATTTTGGTGAGGTTCCCGTTCCTTGAAGGAATCGATGGCTTGAGAGATGGAGGTATGCAGAGAGAGAGGGAGAGAGGCGGAGAGTTCTGAAGTGGGATTGATGCTGTAAATTAGGGGTTTCAAGGTGGATTTTGCGGATTTCAGGGAGAGCTTTGTGGCCGAAGAGAGGAAGGATTCCGCAGAGGATTGAAGAGATGAACGCAGTCGCTTCTCCATGACGACGGAGGAAGAGGGAAGGTTTGAATTCCTGGCGGAACTCAATTCACTTCATGCCGCAAATTAGAATTCACTTCATGCCGCAAATTAGAATTCACTAATTCAGTTTCCAGTAGCAACACTTTTATAAAATAATAAATTTAATTTTAATATATAAATAACTTTTTATATATTAAAGTACCTAAATAGCTAAAGTAAAAAGATGATTAATTTTTTAATATAAAGTTTTTTAATTAGTATGATAAACATTTTTAATAAAGATATTGTTAATCAAGCATTGTTTAAATATTTAAATATATTTATTTAAAGTATTTAAAATTTATTAATTATAAGATGAAGTCTTTCTATATAATTATTAAATAACTCTTTGTATATTAAAGTACATAAAATATGGTTTGGAAAATTTTAAAAATATAAATAAAGAAGCGTAGAAGCACAAAAAGGACAATTGGAAATGAAAACCCTAACAACAACGAATATCACTGCAATCTGAGGTGTAACTCCGATGAAGCGTCATATGGGAAAGAAAATGCAAAACTGAAAACATGAAATGGAGTTGGAAGGACTTACGAAATCCAGCTGCAGAGGAAGAAGAAGAGGAGCAGAAACTGCGATTCAATTCGAGGCAACGGGAATCCAGTGAAGAAATTGATTTGGTTAGGTCTTTTTTCTACCAAAGACACCCGCACGCGCCCTAAATCGTAATTTATGCCAAGTTTCGGGGTGTTTGTTTTAGGGGTTTTTGCACGAAATCACCCGCTATATGTCCAAATTTGCAGGTAACCACCCGTTATAAGGCTATTTATAATTAACCACCCAAATTATTAAACTTTCTTACAATCAACCACCCCTTAACAGATTCCGTCATCATTTCCGTTAATAAAGTGAAATGACGATTTTACCCTTATACTTTTAAAAGAGAAACAAACAAATTGAAGGGTAAAATGGTAAAATCACTAAATCATTTTTTTAAAACCAAAATAAAATAAAAAAGCAGGCAAATAAAGAGGTGCATTCTTCAATCTGTTTCCACCTCCGCTGCACTCCAATGGAGAAAACCACCTCGGAGGCCCACCATCTGCCCTAATCAAATCCTTCGCCTTCCAGTTCGTCATCTTCTCCAGCTTCCATTAGCTTCGACTCCCGTCTGAGGACTGAACTTCCATTTAAGGAACCATTCAGGGCCGGAGATGGAGTCACAACTGTCGGAGATGAAGACGGGGAAGCTCGATCTGCAGGAGACAGAGCTACCCTCGGCCAAGCTGTCAGATTTCGAGGTCTCCGGTGTCGGATGGAGAACGAGGCGGCTCCCGCTAGGAGAGTAGCTCCGGTGGCCGCCATTGGAGGAGTTTGAATAGAGACATTTGATTCACCAAAAATAGAGATAAGGGAATGGTATTATAGAGTGAATCTGAGAGCCGTATGGAGACGCTACACAAACGTGGAAGCAAAATTAAGAGACGGTCTTTCAACAGAGCATCCGGTGGCCCCATTCCCTCACAAAAAACATAGCATCATTTCTCTGCCAATCCTCACAAAAAACAGAGCATCTTTTCTCTGCAAACGGATGATTTA
The DNA here is from genome assembly GCA_029168935.1 of Oxyria digyna. NCBI lineage: Eukaryota > Viridiplantae > Streptophyta > Magnoliopsida > Caryophyllales > Polygonaceae > Oxyria > Oxyria digyna. Next base: position 22,891,824 of record JAPVLV010000005.1, read on the forward strand.
AAAAATATAAAAAATGATTTAAATTTTTTTTTGGTTTTAAAAAATGATTTAGTGATTTTACCATTTTACCCTTCAATTTGTTTGCTTCTGTTTTAAAAGTATAAGGGTAAAATCGTCATTTCACTTTATTAACGGAAATGATGACGGAATCTGTTAAGGGGTGGTTGATTGTAAGAAAGTTTAACAATTTGGGTGGTTAATTATAAATAGCCTTATAACGGGTGGTTACCTGCAAATTTGGACATATAACAGGTGGTTTTCTGCAAAAACCTCTTTGTTTTATGATAAATTCCAAATCTGCCGTTTTTTTTGTAAATTATCTAGGAATTGCCACAACAATCTTGCGTGAAATCGCGTAAGGCGCTATATATTTCTCTTCCCTCCCTTGCAAAAATTCAAAAAGATTATGAAAAATTTAAAATGTTTGGTCATTCACTAATATTTTATTTTAAATCATTAAATTAGTGTAACGTGCGTGCATGGCACGGGTTAATGCAACTTATAAATTAAAACTTGTTGATATAGTACTCCAAATACGAATCATGAAAATGAAAAGTAAAATTATGATATTCAAATTGGCACACTACCTAATTTTGTTCAACCGGATATGAATCAAATGTTTAGAAAGATAATTAGTTTTATTCAACGATAAGAATATCAAACGGTCCAAACCTTAAAAAAGAAAGTGAGGTTTCAATATTGATGTACTGTATATAACCTTGAATGCAGTTATTAAGCGTCATACGCTACGAGGAAGTTGATTTTATGGTGCAAACAGTAAAAAAAATCCGCAATGGAAGTTACTTTACCCCATACCATCTATCACCGGCTCATACAAGCTGAACTTAGTGGTACAAAGGCATTTGGGGGAAAATCAATATTCTCAGGTGCAGTTTTACAACCTGGTTAGGAAACTGCAGACTATACAACTCAATAACTTTATAGATGAGGTCTCTCCAATTCACCTCTGTGTACTCCCAACCGGAAACAGAGTCCACCTCTTCCATCACTGTCCATTCAGCAATCTATTCTCTTCAAAAATCATTGATGGATCAAGCTCAAACGGCAATATTCAAATAAAAACCGGTGGCTCACTTGGCTCAGCAAACCTAAAGCTTTCTGGTCCTATCAGATGCGCCTCCTACTCGGCATACATCTACCACATCTGGAAGTCCAAAGAGTTGATGCATATCCAACAACATCAAGCCTTTACATTTTTTGTGTTAATGAAGTCATACAATCTTGAAGATTTTTGCTACAGGTAAATGAGCCTTTACACTTGATGTACGTAGGATCCCCACTGCTGATATACGTAGGACCACCACTACTCAGATCACAGACGTCGACATAAGGAGTCAGATGAGTGTAGCGGCAAGAGCAACGTCAAGAAGAGTGACGTCATTCAGATCGTCTTTGAAACCCATGGATGTATGGGTGAGCTCTCAAGGGCCCCATTCTGAAGACTTACTAAATTGGGGAACCTTAATAAGCTTGGAGGCCGCTGACAAAGAGTTTCCCGGAAGACGAGGACTTCCACGGCGACGACGACGAGGCCGAGTTAGGGCAGAGTGGCATGGACGGCTCGAGCGTCCATTTGAGAAGATCTTTGGTCAGAATATACTTCTTGGGCCTATCTTGGCCGTGTCCAAAGTTGAAGCCCAACATGGGCCCAATGACCAAGATATGGCTGTTGCAAGGACCGAATTTGTTTCTGTTCGTTTGGGCAAACGGAAGATCGGATTAAGCTCTCCTTTGGATATGTTTCAGTTAGACCTGGCCAAACTAGGGCCGGCGCGCCCGGCCCTCCCAGCCCGCCCTAAAATATGGGAGGATCTGGGTAGGAGATTTAGCCCATAAGGGCCGGCCCTGCCCGGCCCTTTTTTAAAGTGGGAGGATATGGGATCGGAGTAGGGCCCTGGGGGCCGGCCCTACCCGGCCCATATTATATATATAATATAATATTAAGGTTATGAGGATTTAGATGCGAGTACTATTACCGACATAATTTTTTTATTGTGTTTTTGGATTTTTTTTGTTGAATCGGTTATGAGGATTGTTATTTAAGCATGTATTTTGGACCTTTTTAACATGCGTTTTTGGATGGTGAATTGTTTGTAAGCACTAAACAGGTTTTGAATGTTTTAGTAACACCATTTAGCTCGGTTGTAAGTAGTCGAGGGCCGCCCTTAGGGCCCTTATGGGAGGATATGGGTAGAGGAATTAACCCATTTTAAATGGGAGGGCTTGGCCCGGCCCTGGTAAATGGGTAGAATTTGGAATTTGGCCCTGCCCTGGCCCGGCCCAAGCCCTAGTTTGGCCAGGTCTAGTTTCAGTACTTGAGCTTATCTTCATTGTGTCCAAATTTGAGGCCCATTCAAGATTGGACGAGGCCGTCATGATCAGAACAAGATTCGAGATTTTAGAGCTTTTCTAGGGTTTCCTTTCTTGGGAATCAAGCAATTCGAAAAAGTTATTTAATGTGTGTTTTTCTAGGGTTTTAGGCAGATTAGACAAATTGAGAATTGAGATTTACGTTTTTAGTTTTGACGTTGTTTAACGTCTTTAGCTGTAGCTTTGGATTATATTGAATTGCAAGAAGTCAACGCTTGGTTTGATATTGAATTGCAAGAAGTCAACGCTTGGTTTGATATTGACCACCTGTGTGATCGATCTATGTTTATACATAGTTTGACTTCAAAACCTTGAAAGAACCCTAGGTGAATTCCTTGGGTTAGTTCGAGTCAAGAGAGTCTTTCTAAAAGACGTCACTTGCTTATCGTGTCCGAGTCAAGCTAGTCTACCTATATCGACGACTGAGTCAAGGTAGATAACACTTGTCGAAGGCCAAGGTTCGATCGATTGTCTGCCACAACGATCTCTCGAAGCCATCTCCACATCGACTTCCTCAACATCCAACCCAAGAGAACGTTTTCAGCCTCATATATTCGATCCTGCAGATTCGTCTGCCATCAACACTTAAGATCAATTTTGGAACATGAGAGTATAAAATTCCTCCAAACTTCAACATAGTTATGCAAAGTAAAGCATTGCCTAGCTTAGCAATATACAATTTGGATAATAAAATATAGTCTATTGACTTAACAATGTACCTTTGCGCATAATACTACAATTGCATAATCATTTATGTGATCCTTCCAACGATTGACACCTTCTCAAGTCCTCTTATATAGTAGGTTTTCTCCTACACTCATTGGATGACCTATCAATAGATATCCTATCAAATAAAAAAATGTTTGTCAAGTTATTACTCAAAAAATAGATTATGTATACTCCAGCTAAAAAAGTCAATCAACCTAATTAAACATCAGGAGTAAGAAAAATCATGATATATTAAAAAATTAAACATCAAGAGTTTCTAAATCTATATTAGATTAATTAAAAAATGCATAAGTATAAGCAACTAAAGTTAAATTAATCCAAAAAGAGGAGCCCTATACACCAACTCTAAGGGCATTCACAATAGAAATGTTTCTTAAACCTGTGAATTAACTTTATTTCAGAGTACTACCCAAGCTAGTCATCACAAGGAATAATAACAGTAATTATTTCCCCTAATTGTGGAGTATTTTATACTACGGAGTACTACCCAAGCGAGTCATCACAAACAATAAACTTTATTTCAGAGCATCAAAATCATGCACATATCACAATCAATCACTGTGCAAGTAGATTTTTTAGGACTTGGTCACTTATCAAAAAAATTGAGCCTCTTGTTGTGGCCAATTGTAGTAAAACACAACGTTGATTCACTAACCCCAACAATTTTAGTAGGGATGTAACTATGCTACCACATGTATCTGTTATTCCTTAGGATCCACTGGACCTGCAGTTCCATTAAACACTGAATTTAGAGTTGAATTGCAGACCACCAGACTCTCATATACTAGAGATTCATGGCAAGTTAACAATGATACGCATTGGCACCAAAATCAAATTGCACAATTATGCAAATTATAAACCAATCCACGAACCTCTCAAATATCATATCAATTATCTAGACATTTGATTTGAGAATTAAAATCACTCTTAAAACTCTCAGAAGATAAGAAAAAGCATGAACTTTGAGATCAAATCTGGATGGCATTTCGTTGAACAGTTGGTGGGTTGCTTTTTATATACAAAAGGCATGTTAAAGCAATACGGAAATCATCTTCATCCAGTGAATTAGATTGAATTTGCAATAACAGGTATTCCAAAATACACAATTTGAGATTAACAATGCAAAATCAATGTAACAACTTAAGGTATAAGGTTTTTCACATCCTATTGAGGAAGTGGTAAAAGTAACAACTTAAGGTATAAGATTTTTCACACCCTTTTGTGTAAGTGGTCTCCTGGTTCTTGTTAGCATAGTGAGAATGACCATGGTGATGAACGTTCTCATCCGCAACAACGTCTAGACTGCACCCACAAAAGAGTTAGAAAACCCCTCAAATACTCACAAACACAAACCAGGTTTACCAAAAAACATGCAAGGAGAAAAAGTTGAGCACTAAGACTTTGGCCTTAATTTCCAACAATAATCACATTGGAGTTGGCCCTCTTTTAATTTCTAACAGGGAAGTAACAAATCTCCAACATCAACATGTAATCACATATTGTAGGAGAGGACAAAAAATATATACCTTCGGTTATTCTTCCATCATTCAACAACACTATCATGGCTACAACATAGCATAGTTTTCGTTACCTATAATTAAATATTGTGATTCCGGTCAAAATTCCACATCACAATATCATAATTTTGATGAAACTAAAGCAATTTAGTTCATGAGAGGAAGAAAATAATCAAAATAGAAAATGAGATCTCACTGTCACAACGACAACAAATCATTCTTGTCATTGGTCTCTAATACCTGAAGGGAGCAGGGGCGTAAATGTTCAAGTTCTCATATCTTGAGCGATGAGATTGAAGCTCCTATACAGGATGATAAAGATGGATCCAAATTCCAGAATTAGACCCTCAAGAAGAGAGTAGAGGATAAATCGACAATTTTGAGATGCCACAACGGATGGATCGAGCTGAAAAGACCCGCAGAGAGATCTTAGCATACTCAAAAGCCTTTCTTTGAGTCGCCCTTTCTTCTGAACATTGATTTAGAGAAAATCTGTACAAAAGTGGTGGATTTTAAGTGGGATTTTATAGGTGATACTCCACAACATATGAAACTAAGAACACTACAAATATGAATATTCTGCCAACGAAAATTTACCTTGTATATGACCTTGTCGATGCGCCTTTCAACAAAACAAATGATGAATTACTTTATTTGAGTGTGAATTCGCGACTGGGTGGAGATAGTGAAGGGCGTAGGTTCAAGAGAAAGCTTGGGGAGAACTCATGGGCAACTCGAGTAGGAGGATGTGATAGAACGAACTATCAGGATAATTCTCCAGCCTAGGGTCTCACCAAGAAACCTAAAACCAGAAATACTCAAGCTAGAAGATGAGTGCGAAGAGGAAGACTCACTTCGAAGCAATTCTGAATATTGTGAGAACAGGAAACCAGAGAGAGATTTAGGGTTGGAATGTTTTGTATTTGATTGAATGAATGCCAAAGAGCTACAAACAAAATATTTATAGCTAACCCTAACGGTTCAACAAAGGCGTCTCGGGAAAGAACCGCAAAGAAACCGAGAAGAGCGTAAACGCTAGTTCTATAAAAAATCAATCTTTAAACTAAAATAAATTAAATAAAACTGAATAGAACTTCCTATCACAATACTCCTCGGTTGAGAACATCCTTGGCCTCAAGGATGGAAGTCTGGATACTTGGCAATGAAGTCAGTGTAGAATTCCCATGTAGCATTGTCAGCAGTGTCGCCTTTCCAGTGAACAAGGATCTTGGTAGCTGCCTTGTTTTGCCGATTCACCATCTTTCTCTCTAAAATGGCGTCGGGCTCTCGTGTGGTGCCGATGTCGAGGAGGTATTGAGGTAGCGTGGCTGTGGACGAAGGTGGGTTCGGGCAGAGTTTGAGCTGGCTGACGTGGAAGACATTATGGATGGCTGCTGTAGGTGGGAGCTCGAGCTTGTATGCAACCTTCCCAACACGGTCAATGATACGAAAGGGCCCGTAAAAACGCGGACTAAGCTTGTGCGGGAGCTTCTTGGTCTTGAGAGATTTCTGCCTATACGGTTGGAGCTTCAAGTAGACATGATCCCCGACCTGAAATACCCGGGCAGAGCGGTGAGCATCAGCTGCTTGCTTCTGGCGGTTTTGAGCCCGTAGGAGATGGAACTTCAGCATATCCAGGAGTTGTTCCCGTTTTTGAAGGCTGCGGTCGATCACAGCAGAAGAGCTTTCACCGGGGAGGTAGGGCAGGTGGTGCGGTGGCGGCTGGCCGTAAAGGATTTCGTACGGCGTGCTTCTGGCGGAGGAGTGGAACGTGGTGTTGTACCACCATTCGGCCAGGGGAAGCCAACGGCTCCAGGTATGGGGTGCTTCCGCAGTCATGCAGCGTAGATAAGTCTCCAGGGTCTTGTTCGTCGCCTCGGTTTGCCCATCGGACTGGGGGTGGTATGCAGAGGAGAAGTGCAACTCGACGCCGTGAACCCGGAATAGCTCTTTCCAAACTTCGCTCAAAAACGTCGGGTCCCGGTCGCTGATCAAAGAGTGTGGCATACCATGGAGGCGGAAAACATGATCAAGGTACAGCTGTGCTACATCGAGGGCCGTATAAGGGTGTGCCAATGCTAAGAAGTGTGCATTCTTGCTAAGCCGATCAACCACAACGCTTATGCAATGCTTTCCAAACGACGGTGGAAGACCCTCAATAAAATCAAGGCTTACTGATTCCCAAACGCCGGCAGGGATGGGTAACGGTTGGAGGAGGCCCGGTTTTGTGGCTAAATCATACTTGTTCTTTTGGCAAATAGTACAATTCCGTACATAAGTCTGCACCTCTACTGTCATCTTAGGCCAAAAGAATAAACTCTTGATGCGGTGTAATGTGGCGTCACGACCCGAATGGCCCCCAATAGAAGAATCATGAAGCCATTGGAAGATTTTCAGCTTCGTAGGAGGATCGTTGCCCACGACTAAACGGCCCTTGCACCTGAGTTCGGAGTTGGTGTATGAGTAGGAAGGATGGCTGGATGGGTCGGCTATGAGTTCCTTGACGATCTTACTCAGGCTCGCATCCGATTGCCATAGCAACTTTATAGCATCAAACAGATCATGGCACGCATGAGACAGCGTGATTGCGAGCAGCTGTGAGCCGGTGACGCGTGAGAGGGCATCAGCTGCGACGTTTTCTTTCCCTTGCTTGTATTCTATATCAAATGTATACCCCATTAATTTAGATAGCCATAGATGCTGAAACGGAGTAGTTACCTTTTGCTCGAGAAGGTATTTAAGGCTCTTTTGATCGGTGCGAATGGTAAAGGGTCTGTGGGTTAGGTACGCGCTCCATGCCTGAACTGCGTGGACAACCGCGAGCAACTCTTTTTCGTAAACAGATAGTGCTTGATGGCGCGGTCCCAAGGCGCGGCTGATGTAGCTGATTGGGTGATGATGCTGCATTAATACGGCCCCGATTCCGATATTAGAGGCGTCCGTTTCAACGACGAAGGGAGTGTCGAAATCCGGAAGTGCTAGGACTGGAGATGTGCTGAGCGCTGTCTTAAGCTGAGCAAAGGCCGAGGCAGCCGTCTCGGACCAGACGAAGCCATCCTTTTGAAGGAGCGCGGATAAGGGGCGGGCAATGATGCTGTAGCCGCGGATGAATCGTCGGTAGTAGTTGGCCAAGCCAAGAAAGCTGCGTAACTGTTTCTGGTTAGTGGGAACCGGCCATGCCTGAATAGAAGCTATCTTGCTCGGGTCTGTGCTGACGCCTTGGGCGGTAATAAAGTGGCCTAGATACTCAATGCGGGTTGCTCCAAAAGAGCACTTGGAGGGCTTGAGATAGAGCTGGTTCTCGCGGAGCAAATCAAATACCTGCCCGAGGTGATGGAGATGCGCGTCCCACGACGGGCTGTAGACGAGTATATCGTCGAAGAATACCAACACGAAACGGCGTGCCACTTGCTGAAAAATATGGTTCATGAGGCCCTGGAAAGTGCACGGAGCATTTGTTAGGCCGAAGGGCATAACGAGGTACTCATAGTGCCCGGAATGCGTCTTAAATGCCGTCTTGTAGACGTCTGGAGGGTGCATACGCAGCTGATGAAATCCGGAGCGGAGGTCGAGCTTGGAAAAGTACTTTGAGCCACCAAGCTCATCAAGGAGATCTTCGAGGAGAGGGATCGGGTACTTATCCTTCACCGTCTGCTTGTTGAGGCCCCGATAATCAACACATAACCGCCAGGATCCGTCTTTCTTTTTGACTAAGACTATTGGTGAAGCATAAGGACTCGAGCTGTACTGGATTGTACCTTGGGCTAGCATTTCCTGAATCATCTTATCAATCACATCTTTCTGCAGAGTTGAGTAGCGGTATGGGCGTTGATTGACGGGGTCAGAGCCATTCTCGAGCGGGATTTTGTGATCAAAACCTTCCCGAAAGGGTGGGAGGATGGTGGGCTCCACAAATAGGTCTTCGTATCTGTCCAGCAGGGCCTGCAGATCGGGTGGTGAGGCTGTCGGTGTGGCTGAAATGTGTGAGAAAGAAGCCTCGGGATCGGAAGACGTCGTTGAGTCCGCGATATCAATCTCGCGAATGTGCAGGAGTAGTACCTGTGGATCCTGGAGTAGGAGTTTGTTCAAGCTTCCTCCTTTAATGACCTTGCAACCGTTTTTGGTTACGCCGCGAAGAACATGCTTGGCGCCTTGAATAGAGAACTCCATACGCAAGTTCGAGAAGTCCCACCAGATCGGCCCGAGGGTAGATAACCATTGGACCCCGAGTACCATGTCACAACAGTCAAGCGGCAGCGTACGAACCTCGGTTCGAAAAGTGTAGCCTTGTAGTCGCCAAGAAAAGTCACTGCACTTGTACGAAGACAGCATGTTGTTTCCATTTGCTGCGGCCACGGACATTGGTTTGATGTTGTCTAGCCGACAACCTAGTTCTTTAGCAATGGCGAGGTCGATGAAATTGTGTGTACTCCCCGGATCAATGAGGATATGCAGTCTGCGTTTGTCGTATTGCCCGACGACACGCATACAGTTAAACGTTGCCGCGCCATTGAGAGCGTTGACTGAAATAGTTGGAGAGGAATCATTAGCATCCGTGACTGGTTCGTCGGCGACGCTGATGTCCTGTTCTTCCTCATCGGAAAGTGTTTCTTCCCCCTCCATTATGTAAATCTGTGCCCGACGATGCTTCTGGCCGTGCTCGGGGGTGTACTGCTCATCACAAAACATGCACAAACCTTTGCTTCGGCGTTCCTGCATCTCAGTATAGGAGAATCTGCGAGGAGGTCTTTCGTTTGCTTTGTAGGGAATTGCGGATTTGAAGGGGATTGTGTGTGGTTTGGTGTGGTCAGGGGATGGTAAGAGAGGTGTGTTTTGCGGAGGTTTGTGGAAGGCTGTTGAGGTGGATTTTGGGTAAGGAGTGAAGGGAGCTCTGGGCTTTGTAGGTGTCTGCTGTAGGGCTGCTTCGTGAAGTTTGGCGATGCGGGCTGCATCGGTCACAGTTGTGACGTTGAATTGGCGGGCGTGGAGTGCGAGGTGAGGGTGCAGATTCGTCAGGAAGATGCTCAAGGCGTGAGCAATTGGCAGCGACAATCTGGTCAGGGCACACTCAAACTTATCCAGAAACAAATCAACAGAGTCTGATCCTTGCTTCAAACTCACCAATTCAGAAAGTGGATCGTCCACCAATTCTGCAAAACGAGCAGATAATGCGACGATGTATGCAGGCCAGGAGGGAAAGACATCGTACCTCGAATTGATGAAGTTGTGGTGCCATTGCAAAGCTTTTCCTTCTAGATGTAGGGATGCCAGGCGGACCTTGAGTTCTGGGGGTGTAGAATCGAGCATGAAGAACTGTTCGCAGCGGTAAATCCATTCGCGAAGCATTGTGCCGTCGAACTTAGGGAATTCGAGTTTGGTGAGGCGGGTAACCATGCCATTAGGCAAGAGGGAATTGCGAGTTGTGGTTTCGAACAGGGGTGATGGTTTTGGTTGAATTGGGATCCGGCGGGTCGGGGGTTTCGGTGTCAGCGTTGGCATCGCTGGTGGATGGAGAAGTGACAGTGGGAGATATGGTGGTGTTCTGGGCGAGGAGGGCGGTAAGCATGGCCTCCAAAGATGACAGCTTTTCGCCGAGTTCATTGCGAATTGCGGCTGTGGCTTGAGTTTGCTCCGCCGCCTGAGTCCGCAAGTCGTCCATCTGCTTCGTCAGATCAATTAGGGATTGGTGCCGCGTTCCGTCAGCCATGGGAACAGGTCAGAGGAAATACCAAACTGATACCAATGTGATAGAACGAACTATCAGGATAATTCTCCAGCCTAGGGTCTCACCAAGAAACCTAAAACCAGAAATACTCAAGCTAGAAGATGAGTGCGAAGAGGAAGACTCACTTCGAAGCAATTCTGAATATTGTGAGAACAGGAAACCAGAGAGAGATTTAGGGTTGGAATGTTTTGTATTTGATTGAATGAATGCCAAAGAGCTACAAACAAAATATTTATAGCTAACCCTAACGGTTCAACAAAGGCGTCTCGGGAAAGAACCGCAAAGAAACCGAGAAGAGCGTAAACGCTAGTTCTATAAAAAATCAATCTTTAAACTAAAATAAATTAAATAAAACTGAATAGAACTTCCTATCACAGAGGAACCTTAGAATTAGATGGAAACACGAGTAGAAGTAAACCTAGATGCTAGATTGATGCGGGTGCAAATTGTGAGAGTGTAGAAACAGGGCAGGAGATCGATCGATTGCAGTGAACGGCGGTTGCAAAGGCGGTTGTGTAAAGGCAGTGGGTATTTCAGCAGATAATGGCTGAGTTCTGAGCAATTTTCGGAACGTGGAAGAGGTTAAGCAAGGACGAGAAAATTGCGGGAGAGGAGGAGTTACCAGGAATAGAGGGAAGACTGAAACGTGTACGTGTCAGCAAATGATGATGCCATATGTCACATAGATAGAGAGCCAAGTGACCATTCTTTTAGGCCCTTACTATTTAACGACCACCTTTTTTGCTATTTACCGCCCAGGCGCCGTGCGTCACGCATGGATTAAATCCGTGCGTGACGCATGGTTTTAATCCACACGCCACGCACAGAACAAAACCATGCGTGACGCATGGACACCATCCATGCGTCACGCATGGATTTTTTACCTATAAAAGCCCAAAAACATCAAACCCTACCATTTTGTCACCATCTCCAACTTCACTTACGGCGGCTGCAATCCATAACGCACCATTTTACCTAAAATCCATCATTCTCATCATCTTTTTTGCATATAAGGTATGTAAACATTAAGATTTCATTGTTGTGGTATGGTATTGATGTATATATGAGGTTTTCATGTTGTTTTGATGATATTTACTTCAAAATCCAATGTGTATGTTAATTAGTTGTTTAGAAATGATTAAACTTGTAATATATGAATGGATTGTGTACTTTGTTGATAATTTATTGACCAATTTCATATTTTGATGTGTATATAGTTTATTAGGGTTTTGATATTGAATTAGGGTTTTGTGAATTAGGGTTATGAATTAGGTTGTTGAAATTTGGTATGGTTTTAATGAAATTATTGAAAAACTGTTAGAATTTTGGAAAAACTGTTGAGATTAGGGTTTGAAACATGGAAAATCTGTTGACGAGCAATTTCTGGAATGTGCAATTCCATGCGTCACGCATGGATGTAAGCCATGCGTCACGCATGGATGTAAGCCATGCGTCACGCATGGATGGAAGCCATGCGTGACGCATGGAATTGCACATTCCAGAAATTGTGTTCTGCAGTTACAGATTGGATTTGATGATATACTGATTGAGTTTTTGATGATATGCTGATTAAATTCAGTAAACTGATTAATTTTGTGGAATTGCACATTCTATGATGCAGATATGGATGGTGGTCGTCGACCTGGACGCGATACTCGTCAAAGAAACAGAGAACTGAAGAAAAAAGATCCCATAGTTCCAAAACCAAGGAAGAAGAACAATAGACAAGAATCGCCTCCTCGTCGTTTAGAGTTTTCTGGTGAGATGCAACAACAACAGATACAAGAGCAACAACAACAGCATCAACAACAACAGCAACATCAGCAGCTAGCTTTGTCTGCTGCAAGTTTCGATCCCCAGGGTTACCCTCATTACTTTCCTGGCACCCCCATTCTGATCCCACATCAAACACTGTTTCCACAACAAACACAGTTTCCAGGCTATCCGGGCTATCCACAACAAGAGCCATCATTTGTGGAGATGATGAGACAAGCTATTGGTTCTCATAACTTTCAGAACCCTCAGACGGGTGATGACCAGTACGCACTGGTTGCTTGTAGCAGTGCAGGGCCATCAGCTGGGGGTGCAAATGCTGATTGTGATTCTGATTATGAGCAGGAGCATGAGCATGAGGAACAGGGTCAGGAAGAGGATCGGACATATGAGAATGTTCATGCAGAACATGAAGAAGCGGAAGAGCAAGAGGAGCGAGAGGAACAACCCAGAAGACGACGACGACGACGACAACCTCCGGTCAGAAACATATACGTCCCTCAGTTAGAGGGGGGTACTCCTGGAGGTCCACAAATTCCGGAGCTACTCATAAGCTTTGAAGCTCATACAACCTTTTTTGTGCAAAAAGGAAAGGTATGTAATTAGAATTTCGTTTATAGATTCAATACTTATCATAACTAATTTCATGTTAGGAAAATGGTTGAAAAAAAAAGAAAAAATTACGTTCAGTTCATTATTTGATTATATGAAAGATAAAGTATGTTTATTTTTATTTATGAATTGTAAATGTGTTGTGATATTAAATGGTAGGGTTTGAATTGATTTCATTAAATTGATGGATTATTTGTTGAACTATTTGTAGTTTTGTTGAAAATTTGGTTAAGGTGTGTTGTAAAGAATGCAGAAACTGGTTTCTTTGCATTCTGTGTAATGCAATTCCATGCGTGACGCATGGTTCATGTCCATGCGTCACGCATGCTTCTGTTCCATACGTGACGTGGGGAGCAGAACCATGCGTCACACATGGGATTGCATTACACAGAATGTCAAGTTTTTGCAGTTTGTGGAAAAAATGTATGCGTTATTGAAATTATTTGTGTTACGTAATCAATTTACAGGATAGAGGCGTACTCCCTTACCAGACTAGACAATCGCAGCTGAAAGATTGGGAACTTAATTCTGACTTGCCATGGGGTAATCACGCAGTTGCAACGGAGCTGACTCATCTCAGGGTATTGATGTACGATGTGATTGATTATCCGCTCATCTGCGCCTTTATAGAAAGGTGGCATCCTGAAACAAACAGCTTCCACATGCCATTTGGTGAGATGACAGTGACGTTGCTCGACATCAAGAAGCTGATGTTGCTTCCTATTCAGGGGAAACCTATGGTGACCGACCCCACCGCTTCAGTCGGGAGAACTACCAACAAGAACTATTTTGGTGAAAAGGGACGACAAAATTTTCATCTTCAAAATGAACAGCTCGATAGTTATTGGATTAGAGCAAAAGAGTTTAAGGCGCACATTGAGGGCCTTAATGATCCCGTAGTTCATGGAATGGGATATATATTCCACTTGTTGGCTTCCACAATCTTCACTGACAAGTCACAACATAAGCTCCCGGTGAGATTTGGTGCATTTCTAGGGAGTGTGGAAGAGGCAAGAAGTATGTCTTGTGGATCTGCGGCGCTAGCATATTTCTATCGCCAAATGGGCATCGCTACACGCCAAAATTGTGGTTTGATCTCATTTTGTTTCACTCTCCTTCAAGTAAGTTTTTAATTATTTAGGAACTACATTTTTTAGCAATCATAACTTATTTCTATGGTTTTAATGCTAACTATATTTTTTAAATGGTAGGGTTGGATATACACATACTTCCCATCCTTAGCAGCTGGTGTTCGGCGTAATCCTGGTTGGTCAGTTGATCATCCTTATGCGTTTCGGTTTCTACCAGAGGAAGCGTTGCCAAACTACGACCCTGAAGCACGAAACTACAGAGCTGAACTAGATGCAATGAGGGCGGATCAGGTATTTGTGTTGCATTTTGTTTACATTTTTAAGCCTCATTTTTTTTGCAATTCCATGCGTCACGCATGGAATTGCAAAAAAAACTGAGGACTTTTTTTTACCTCTGTTTTGGACCTTAAGGTGTAAAATTACTGTTTGAGTAATGCAAGACGTTGATATCGTTTTTAGGTTAATTGGAACCCGTATGCTGAAATCGACTTCAATGATCCTGCCTATGCTCCTGCTCTTTTTTTCGGGGTGTTGAGCTGCATGGACATAACCGAGCCCCACCATCCCGATAGGTCGCCTAGGCAGTTTGGTAGGGTGCAGATGATTCCCAGGCCTCCAATTTCAGCCCTTAGAGCCCATAGGCTCATCAGCCCTAGGTCATATGTGGTGAATTATGATAGAATGGCGTGGAGTTGGGAGGGGATGGATATCCACAGGGCGACCCTTGAGCAGATGGGACCACCTGCGGCGACGGGTTTTGAAGAAGCTCCGGAGTATCTTCTGTGGTACATCCCCCACACTCATCGATTTCTGATACCCGGCAGACACGCTAGCTTGGAAGCACAGCAGGTATTACATTTATCTCATGTAACTTGAGATCTTGATTTTTCTTTAAGTTTGATTTAAGGTAAACATTATGCAAATAGCTGATTTCAATATTTAATTTTATTTGTAAGTTTTTGACAGGGTCTATGATCACTTGTCACCATATGCAACCTTGCCTGATCCGTATGATGTTTCTGCAATGCATGGAGCCATAACCGAGGTCCTTCAAGATATTGAGCCGTGGACAACTATGTATCAACAACATCGGTGGTGATCTTGTTGGATTGGGTTCGATTGTTTTTTATGAACTGTTTGTTTTCAGATTTTCAGGATTGTCCGTTTTTCGTAAGGATTGTTTGTTATGACGTTGTTGAACTTTTCATTTCTGGTTAGCGTTGTTGAATTTGTTGGATTATTTGTTTAGGGTGCAGAAGACATAAATCTGCATTCTGTTGGTCAAATGTCGAACCATGCGTCACGCACAGATGTGTTCCATGCGTCACGCACGGTTTGCTTCCATGCGTGACACATGGAATTGTTAACCTAGTTTGAAATCGCCTATAAATTGACTCCCTCAGCATACCATTTCCACTCATTAATCTCTCGTTTTCACTCCATCAGCCTGTAAGTTGATTTTTGAAGTTCTTCATTGAAGCTCCATATTCCACATCTTATTCCTTACTTTCTCACTTGTTTTCTTACATTGTATTACTGATTGGAAACCAATATGGCATCATCCTCATCATCATCTTCAATACCACGAGAAGGCAGCACCATTCAGTGTCCAAATAAGAGGTGTAGGAAGTCTATCACGGTTTTCAGCGCTAATGACAAGATGAGACCAGACCAGTATGGCCGGAGGTTTATTACATGCGAATGTAATAATCCTATCAGGTGGGTGTTTCTTGATCCTGAATATGACCCTCATCATCTCTGTGTCATGACGAAATTGTTGGAGGAAAACCGGACTATGGCAGCGAAACTGGAAATCTTTAACGAAGAGAAAGAATGAGTCTTTTTTATGCTGTAATGAATCTGTTTTATTTTGTAATGTATCGGTTTTTTGTTGAAACGTATCTGTTTTATGTTGTAATATATCTGTTTTATGTTGTAATTCCGATGTCTCCTTTTGATAAGACTACTCATATGTCTCCTTTTGACAAGACAACTCATATGTCTCCTTTTGACAAGAAAACTCATATGTCTCCTTTTGACAAGACAACTCATTTGTCTCCTTTTGACAAAACAATTTGGAAGTGTTGATTTTGACAAGTAAAGCTGAAATGGAAAGTCTGCATTCTGTAGGAAGAATGCAATTCCATGCGTCACGTGTGGAACAAATCCGTGCGTCACGCACAGATGTGTTCCACACGTGACGCATGGAATTGCATTCTTCCTACAGAATGCAGAATTTCCATTTGAGATGCAAAGCACCTGTTTCACGTGAAATGTAACCTAGAAATACCACATAAAGACTGAAATGTGCATCAAAAGATACAACCTTACAACATTACAAGGTCATTCGAAGCTCGAAATAAAATACACATTACAACATTGTCTGGACTGACAATAACTCTTGAACTAGTCATCGTTTTCATCATCGTCTGGAATTGTGATGCTTTGTTTGGACGATTGATGTCCTCCTCTTTTCGGGGGGGGGGGGGGGGGGGGGGGGTGTAAGCCCCACATCTTTGCCACACTTCGTCTTACAAGGCCGCAACAGATTCTTCACAATTACGCTCCCAAAGATTATAAACAGGTGGTAGTGGACATCCATCCTTCAGGCGAATCTGAGATAGATTTTATGGAATTGCATAATTAAATTTACATGTAATGCACTAGGTAAATAGCAATTGAAAAAAACATATCGGGATGAAATGTTCTTGCTGTGTGAGTAGTAATAGGCAAACAACTTGCATCTTGGCTCCAGGTTGACCATACCAAGTTGGAAGTCTAAGAGGTAGGAATGTCTGTTTAATTTGCTCGCCTAGACACACAAAGACACAATTACATGCCGAAGCCACCAAACATGTCATTTCTGGTACGGTAAGCCACTTATCCCTTGGAGCTGGGTAGTAATCGCTTTCCCATGTAAGTTGATGTATAGCGGACTCCAATGTTGGATTTACTTCTCCACCAATCCACGTGCCTTTAAGTAAATGCCAAATCTCTTTAGCCTTTCTTATCATCTCTTCTCGTATGAACTTCCAATGCTCTTGGGTCCCACCTGTTACATGACTCTCAAAAACAGATTGAGTGACAGAATATTTTGGATAAAGTGTACATTAGAGTGAAGATAATATCGGTCACCTGTTTCCATAGAAATAGATCTAAACCCGCAGTTTCCATCGGCTCTGATGTCAAACCAACCCTCCACATATGGTCGCATGCACATTGGTATCTTTCTAATGTACTTAGAAGGCGCATACATTTTTTGTGGAGCGGGAGGTGCACCAAAGGGTTTAGGAACCCTTTGCTTCTTGGGAGGTGTTTCTTCCAAAGCTCTAGACCTCATCTCTTGGTCGGTGTATTCCCATGCTGACTTCTTTCTTTGTGTAGATCTAGGCACTTTGTTAGGAGCTCCTTGGGGATGACCACCGGTGTGTTTTGAAATAGGCGGCTCTTTGAGAGGTGTATCCACTTTAGCTATCTTTCTGACAGATTCAATACACTTCTCTTGATCATGTGGTGACAAGGTGTTCCATGTTTCTTCATAAAATTCATTAAATAAACGTCTTGCCACGTTTTTCTTAGTTTCAAGATGACACTGTGTATCCACTTCTTCCAAAGACAACGTACTCCAAAAATGATGCAAAGACACGGGCTGAATTGGCATTTGTTTCTTCACACAAGTCGCAAGGTCATGGACACACAGCATCCCGTCTCTGACCTTGGTTGCACAATCGCAATATTGTGGATTGTACATGCCTTGTACACCTTTGTCGTATTCTTTAATCAAGAGCTCCATTGCCTTGTACGAAACTTTGCACTTCAAATGTACAAACAAAGATGTTTGGTGAACAAGTCTATACGTCTTTGTTAGGCTCTCGTTAAATGAACCCAATATCTCTTTCAGCTGGTTTCGTGCCATGTCACTGTATTCCTCAAACACTGTGTCGAGCCTACCTTGTCCACCACTCAAATATGACTTCAAACAGGAATGCGCTCCTTCCACTCTGCATTTTTATTAAGGTGTTCAAACAGGAATGTGCTTGTTTCTGTAAACTGCACATCCATGCGTGACGCATGGAACAAATCCATGCGTGACGCAGGGAATAAATCAGTGCATCACGCACGGATGTAATCCACGCGTGATGTATAAATGTGCAGTTTACAGAAACTGTTTAAATTCACAGAAAACTGAATATAGTTGTGTAAGTGCAATTATAGATAAATTACCTGTTTGTCGTGTTGCTTCCAAGAGTAAACACGTCATCCGTCCATGCCGACACACATCTTTCTTTGAAAGGACCAAGCCAACTATCTCTAACATATTGCAGTACGGGAATATGCGCGTTCCAATCTCTCTCTATAGTATCCAACTTTTTTTCATATCCTTCTACGGTGGTTTCCTCGAACAAGTTGTAGTAGTCGTTGGATAAGTTTTTTCCCTTTAGTTTCGATCTCATTTCGAGGGAAGCTTTGGCCTCTATGTTTTTCCTTATATGTCGTCTACATAGAAGAAACTTTGCATTTGGAAAAAGAAGATCCGTTGCACTCATTAAAGCTTGTTCACGGTCGGTGACAATGCAAGTCGGCGTTGCTCCAATTCTTCTATACATCTCTTGAAGTTGTTGCATTGCCCACAAATAATGCTCTTTAGTCTCGCCCTCAAGAAATGCCCCACAAACTACAAAGTTCCTCCATGTAGACGTGATTCCAACAATCTCGAAAAATGGCATTTTGTACCTGTAAAGAAATAATTTGAAATAATATTATTGCAATGTTATGGAAAATCATATGTAATGGTGAATAATCACACAAAACTTACTTGATTGTGGCATATGTGGAGTCCATTATAAGTACATAGGGAAATGATTTCAAGAGCTTCATTGATTCAGGGGACGCAAAGAACATATCACCAATCATAGATGCATCATCTTTGCTTGTCCTATACTCCATGAAATAGTCGCTCTGTTTGCATTTGTAGAAAAACTCTTGGATAACAGTTCTTCCTTCCCTGTTTTCGATCCTCGTCTTGGCCATCAAATTGTAAACTTGTTTTTTTTTTTGTAAGGTTCTTGGGAGACTTGTTGAGCATAGTGTAAATCTCATTTGGTTTACAATGAGCCCTAGTCATTTCAACTACTGTACACACTTCATCAGGCGTCAATCTGCCTGCAAACGCATTCCCAAACAAGCTACTACCAATAGGATGGTTGTGGGTACCTAACATTACAGTAAGTTTCCAAGCCCCTCTATGCTCCTCTCGAAGCTTTAATTCGAACCAACATCTACATTTTTTCGTCTTTATGTTTTTCCTCACTCCCTTAGCTTTTGAGTAATTCACTCGT
Source organism: Oxyria digyna (assembly GCA_029168935.1). Lineage (NCBI taxonomy): Eukaryota > Viridiplantae > Streptophyta > Magnoliopsida > Caryophyllales > Polygonaceae > Oxyria > Oxyria digyna. The sequence goes on from JAPVLV010000005.1 coordinate 22,911,001, forward strand.
CCTCTATCACAGATAAGCTGAAGTTTTCCAGATTTTGTTTCGGTAGGTGCTCTACTCCTTCCATTGACTATGCAAAAGTTGTTGGCTTGTGCAATGTTAACGGCCCAACTCACTCCCTGTTGTCTAGAGGCGAATACCAAGTCATTTGCAAACAACTCTGAGTAATCAACAGAGACATATTGTTCTTCTTGAACTTCAATATCAAATTGTGGTGCAGTACGCAAAGGACGAAACACATTTAAGCTACTTGTGTCTGAAAGTGGCCTCATCAAATGCGAAGGCCATTGCGACAAACCGTAACCGGTTCCAAAAGATCCAGTGTTGATATCACCAAACTGTGATTGCGGTTGCTCCCATGTTGTAAAATCAATGCCCAAATCAAACGAAGGTATGTAGTCGAGGTATGACGGAGGTGGGCAGTCATTAAGAGTAATCTTGTCTAATCCAGTAAAAACAGAAAAGTTCATCTATGCACAAACACACAGATAACAAACCAGTTAAGATTCTGTATGGAACATCCACACGTCACGTGTGGATCCATTCCATGCGTGACGTGTGGAATTGCCATAAGTCATACATTTCAACCCCCTTAACGAACAATGCATACATTATAATACATTTCAAACATCACAATCACTAAAGTCAATAAAATCCATAAATCCATTAAATCAAGTTAAAACCAAGTCAAAACAAGTCAAAATCCATAAATCCATACAACTAATACCTTGAACATGTAAAATCCATTAAACCTAACTAATACAAACCCCTAAAACAAGTCAAAACCTTAAAAAGTAATATTATAATACATTTCAAATATCATAAATCAACATAAATTCACAAATCAACATGTTTAGTCATACAACTAATACCTTGAACATGTAAAATCCATTAAACCTAACTAATACAAACCCTAAAACAAGTCAACACCTTAAAAAATATTATTATGAACAAGAAATGTTACCTTATTAAGGTTGTAACTTGAAAATGGAGCTTCTCCACCTCTTTCATTGGTGCATTCCTCTTCATTCTCCATATAGAAAGAAAGGAAGATAGTTAAAAATGGTGTTTTGCTCTCAAAAATGTTCAACAATGGTGTTAAAAGGGTTTTGACATTTTAAATATGGAAAGAAAGGAAGATAATAGGGATTAATGTAGGTGTTACGGAAATAGTAAAAATATTAATGGAGTTATTACAGTAGGTGAGACTGACGTACCTGCTGGCATGAGTTCTGAAAATAAAATCCGTGCGTCACGCATGGATATAATCCACACGTGACGCACGGTTCTCTTCCATGCGTGACGCACAAAATGACACATGATCCCTTTGATTCTTAGTAACACTGATGTGTGCATGATTTCCAATCAAAATAAAATTACATATTGTCAAAGGTTGGACATTTAAGCCACGTAAGAAGTCCAAACAAAGGATATGCTACTTTACAAGTTAATAGGTGTTATTGGGAGTTACCCACATGGTTAAATATACCTAATAGGCATTGAAAACAAGTTTCATTACATTCGGACATCGTTTCAGTGTCGTTTCGCCAAAAACCACCTTAAGTCCATTTAAGGCGTTTGTAGTGGTTTTAGCGTTTACGTGCCTCATTTCGTGTGAGCGAGACCTTGTTTCTACTGAATATCCCTAATAAGAGTAAGTTGTATAGTATTTTCAACAATAATCACCGTCAATGTTGTAGAATATACATATTGCGACAAGTTAGAGAGTTACGACTAGTATGTATTTTAGAAAGGAGGCGGTACTTTAAAAGTTAGAAGTTGTGATTGGGAGTTACCCACATGGTTAAATATCCATAATATCCACTGAAAACAAGTTTCATTACATTCGGACATCGTTCGTGTGTCGTTTCGCCAAAAACCGCCTTAAGTCTATTTAAGCCGGTTTTAGTGGTTTTAGTGTTTTGGCATAATTTCGAATCCCGTTTTGTATATGTGAGACATTATTGGGACTTTATATGCCTTATAACACATTTTTGTATAAATTTTTCAAACATACGTGAACATCAATGTTGCGACCATATATATTACAACAAGTTAAGCTTGTAGTGAGTAGTTTGATGTTTTACAAAGAGCGTGTTACTCTAAAAGCAAAAGGTTTTGATGTAAAGTTACGGACATGGTTAAATATATCTAATAGGCATTGTAAACAAGTTTCATTCCATTCCGATGATGTTTCGACGACGTTATGGCGATTTGTGGTTTTAAAGCCTTTAAAAACAACACGGAACATGAATTATTTTGTGTGACATAAGTACAAATACATTGAATACATTGACATGGACCACATAAGCAACAAAAAAATACATTGAAATCCATGCGTCACGTATGGTGTAAAACCATACGTGGTGTGTGGATGCATTCCACACGTGACGCATGGTTTTATGTTGCAAAATCTTATTGCTAAATTTAGAATGCTTATATTGTTGTTATGTTGACGAATGTTCAACCTTATTATATTTCAAATTGTATATGGTGCGCCATACAAATTGCGACCTCGTTCGGTTTTCAAACTATGTTTCACTTACAAAGGTATAAATTTGAATTTCAAGTTACACACAAGATCAAATAGACATTATAAGGATTGAAACAAAGTTTCATTCCATTTCGATAAAGTTTCGATGACGTTTTTGTCGAATTGGGCTTTATCGCCTTTAAAAAGACACTAAAAATGTGTTTCTTTGCACACTTAACTAGAAATACATTGAATAACCCTAGATTCATATATGCAAATCCATGCATGACGTACGGATTGTATCCATGCGTCATGCACGGATTGTATCCGTGCGTCACGCATGGATACAATCCGTGCGTTTTCTGGAATGTGCAATCCGTGCGTGACGCACGGATCATATCCATGCGTGACGCACGGATCATATCCATGCGTGACGCACGGATGACCTGGGCGGTAAATAGCAAAAAGGGTGGGCGTTAAATAGAAAGTATGTTCTTTTACCCAGAGATGACTTCTGCTTTAATGATATAAGGCATATAGTAGATTTCGGATAATCCACCCGAATCGTGTACGCTCCACGGTTTTTCTTTTCTTTTTTTGATCAAAGAGAGGCAGCATACTCATGGAATATATAGATAAGAGGACTACCTAGAAGTAAGACGGGAGATAGTCCTTCCCCGAAAATCATCAGAAATTAAAGAAACAATTCCCACATACGAGACACTTATTATATGTAAACCAAGCGGAAATGAAAAGGAGGAGTGGCAAGGGAGTCGGCGATGTGATTCGCTTCCCTGAAGACGTGTTGAAACCTTATGGACCAACTTCTTCGAAGGTAGCCTTGACATTGAAAGATCATGCTTGAAAGAGGGTGACATTGTGAGATGGGCTTGCTGAGAAGGTTGACCGCTAGATGGGAGTCAGTTTCAATTTCAAGTTTTCGGTAACCTTTCTCCCAAGCGAGGGTCATGCCATCGAGGATCCCCCATAGCCTAAGTTGTGGCAGAACCCTTTAATCCAATGGCCATTCACATCCCGAAGAACACCTCCTGTCGTGGTTCAGAGGTCCCTATGAAATGCCCCGTCGGTGTTTAACTTGACCTAGCCCTCCTTCGGTCGTTACCAACTGAGGAGTACTTCCTTCCGGTTCAGAATAGGACCTCTGTTGGGCCTATTGGTCCAAGCGGCCATGTACTCACAGATTCGGTCTTTGACAAATTGGGCCTTATTTCCTTGAAAAGTAATTCCTTGGAAGACCTGTTGGTTCCTCCAGCGCTAGGTCCACCAAAGTCCAATTGCAAAGATAGCTGACCAAAAGCCCACACCCTCAACCGAGTGGGTACTTGTGCTGTCCCTTCTAAGCCAAATAGCAAAGTCCAGATCTTCGAAGTCAGGGGAGTAGCTATTAGCCTGGAGATTGAGCCACAAAGTCCGGGTGAGATTGTTGTCCCAGAGTAATTGTTCGAGGGTCTCCTCAGCTAAGTTACAGTGTGGACACAAAGCGCAATCAGTGAGATGCATGCGTCTCCTTTCTACGCTCTTGAGGAGTTTGCCCTTTAAGGTTAGCCAAATAAAGGCTCTGATTCTCCATGGGTTGTGGAGTTTCCAAACATTCTTATAGATCGAAGTGTCGACGTCTACGGAGAGTTTGGGGTTTCGAATGATCTCATACCCAGAGGCCACTTTATAATCACCATTACGAGCCAGGACCCAACTAATAGTATCTGGGTTGGAGGGAGACTCGGAGATTGCCACTGCTTCAAGGCGCAACAAGGTCTCAGCGGAGAGAAAAGGGGAGACAACCTGCCAATTCCAGCCCTCACCATGGGTCCAATAGTGCGCCACCGAGTCAGAAACCATAGTGTTGGGGATCTGCATAGAGACTTCGTTAATGAGTCTATTCTCTAACAGCCATGGGTCCGTCCAGAAACTAACAGTCTCACCGTCGCTGATGACCCATCTAGTGCCTTTGGTGATGGCTTGTCGGACACCAGATTGCAGGCTCCTCCAAACGTGGGAAGGCGCAGCGATATCCTTCCCAGAAGCACGAACATATTTGGAACGAAGGACTTGGCCCCATAATTCCTCTTCACAATGCAGAAATATCCAACCAAGCTTGGCAATAATAGAAAGATTAAGATCTTTTATTTTTCGGATCCCCAAACCACCAGAATTCTTAGGAGCACAAACTGTATTCCAAGCGACATGATGCATTTTCCTCTGTTGTCCCCCAGAGCCCCAGATGAAGCCTCTTACTATTTTGTCAATATCTCGACAAGTAGCAGCTGGCAGTTTCACTGAAGCCATTAAATAGTCAGGGATTGAAGAGAGAACGAATTTTGCAAGAGTGATACGTCCAACAAAATTCAAAAATCCACTACGCCATCTAGTAAGCTTGTTGTTGATCTTGTCTAGCATGGGTTGGAAGGTAGCTTTAGATACTCGGTGATGAAGGACATGCATACCTAGGTAGCTCCCCAAGTTCTTGATTACTTCAAAACCACATTCGCATTTGAGAGCTTCAACCATATTATTTGAGACATTGGGAGAAACGAACAATTTAGACTTGGCAATGCTGACTCTTTGACCTGAGGCCCCGCAGAAGTGATCTAGACAGCCTTGGATTACCCCCGAGTTGTTGGACAGAAGCCTCCCCTATAAGAACAATATCATCCGCGAAAAACATGTGCAATAGCTCAGATCCTCGGCGGCATAATCTGATCGATATCCGTTCTCCTTTGTGGACTGCTTGATTTATCATTTGGCTTAGCCTTTCCATGCACAAAATGAAGAGATAGGGGGTCGCCTTGTCGGATTCCTCTCGAGGGGAAGAATTCGAAAGTCATCTCGCCATTCCATAAGAGATTCATCGAGGAGGTCTCAACACATTCCTTGATCCACTTGGTCCAGGTGTTTGAGAAGCATACATCAATCAATGTATCTTGAATGAAATCCCATCGAAGGCGATCATATGCTTTTTCGAGGTCGATCTCCAGCAACATCCAGCCTTTCTTCCCCTTCTTCTTCCTCATCGAGTGCACATGTTCCTGCATAAGAACGATATTGTTAGTGATAACTCTTGCGGGCAGAAAGCAACCCTGAGTTGGGCTAATTAAAGAAGAAAGAATGGGACGAAGTCGATTCACAATCACTTTAGTAATAATTTTAAATAAAACATTGCAAAGGCTTATAGGCCGAATTTGAGGTCTCGGCTTCGCCACTTTGGCGATGAGCACAATCAAGGTTTGGTTAAGTGCTGGAGGAAGCTGGCTTGTCAGAAACCCCCTGGAAAATGCTTAAGACAGAATCGGCGAACATTTCTGGAAGAAGAGAGCATGAAGAATGGAAATAGGGATTCTCTCATGACCAGTAATAACATTATGACTAAATAGTGCAAGAATCTGAGAACTTAGAAGATTAGAACACCAAAAGACAATAGGATAAGAGACAGAAGGAGAATAATTATGCTCTATCCTTGAATGACATGATATTCATTTAGTAATAATACCAACCACCCACTCTAGTACACTAACCCCTGCTTTATTTATCAAATAATTTGTATTACTAAAGCAAGAAATCTCTCAAAGTTACTTAACAATGTTCTAAGATGGACACATTTATAATTTTACCAAATTTCAGTGTTACTGAGAGATAAATTAATAATTTATTGAAGTAATCTGATAGCTCGATGAAAAACCTGTATGAGTCTAAAACGTCTATGGTGGTTTCTTTGCGCAGTGCACAACCTTCTTCTTTCTGCAGTTTATGCCAAACAGCACATACATGGTAAATTAATCAAGCACATATGTATAGACAAAAACAAAAACAAAATTATAAGTATGAGCGTTAGCATAAATACTCAAACACAAGAGGAGATAGAAATTTATAGTTCATTTTGTGATTAGAACCAACTCAAAATGAGAAGTTCACTGCAGTTAGTGCATTTTAACATTTTATGGATGAAACTCAAGGGGTTAATGTCATACCTTCTTACACTACCTTTTCTACCAATGCAGACGTGCACCGACCATCTTATTGAGCCTATCCATATTCATATGCAAAGATACAAGCATGAGAGTTAATAAAATAAACCACAAATATAAAATTGCACAACACTAGGAAAGTAAGAACTCATGAAGACATGATGTGATGAGCTCCTATCAACGGCCATGCAAATTCTCCTCAAATGTTTTCCAAAACTCATCATCATCATTCAACATTCTCTCAATCAACTATCTCCATCACAACACCACAAAAGAATCATGCACATATATCATTCCATTAACATATAGGATTGATACTCTCAAGAAAATGCATTAATTGCTCATTATCTACATCACCTATTATGAATACGAATCGTCGTCTCACAACAGAAGATGTCGAACACAAAATTCTTGTAAAAATTGAGTTGAATGTGTAACAACATTGAATCTAACAATTAGGTAAACTCAAAAAATCAATGTTATTTCAAATGCAATTACTATAAGCATATAATATTATCATAGTCAAGAGATGACCTGCAAAGTGTTATACTTAAGAATTATTGCCCAATAATGAACTCTCTCCTCAACATTCTTCCCAAACTCAAAAGCATCACTCTCACTATCACTCGTCTTTGAGACTGTAACAAAAACCTCTTGCGGCGTTGAAGCTCTGATCACTGATGGCTGGTGCCTCACACCTCCAGAAATGGTGAAAATAGAAAGACCAATCCAACATGAGTGGTATGCTTAACCAAAATCAACACATTGATCGCCACAATAAGGAGCTTATTGAACACACCGGTGACAGTAAATGTGGTTGCAGATACTGCCTTCCTAGCAGCTACAAAAAAGCTGATAAGCAATCCAAATATAAAAGATAAGGAAAGCTCCAAAAAAATAACTGAATTGAAAGATCCACTGACGTTGGATTCATTCAAAGTAACAAACACCTCGTTGTACTATCCAAAAACGATCCGGAAAATAGGAGTCATCGTAAGTGAAAGCAAATTGTTCTAGATAACGAATTCCCAAATATCTCTATATAATTACTAAAGCAAATCACTTTTCTTCAATTCTAGCTATGCCACGTGACATACTCTTCATTCAGGTCATCCACTTGTCATCATTCCATTGGTCACAATTTTTTACTATTTATTGTAATTTTCTCAAAAAATTGATTAAATTTGGAAAATCATATGCACAAATATCAAAAAAAGATTGCTTAAGATCTTTCAGATTACAAAAAGATTTTTATGTATTAATTTTATAGATTTTAACCTCCCAATATCCTATTATGTTATTTTACAAATTTATAATTTTATTTTTATTATATGACATATCACAAAAAGATTGAATTCTTAATAAATAAGAGAAAATATTATATTTTTGTGTTATGGTAGTGATTTAAATTATATAGTTTTATATATGTTAAAATCAATTTATTTAAATTTTTTAAAAATTTACCTATGATAATTTGATCAGATAAGATTTTTGATATTAAAAATTCATTTATATTCGTTGTTTATTATATTTAAAATGTTAAAATTTAATTATATATCAATATCATTTTAAGATATCAACTTATTTTCATATAAAATTATATATTACATAATACTTCGTACTACTTATTAACTATATCGAGTTATATAAACCCGCGCAAGGCGCGGGACCTAGGCTAGTTTAACCCTAAATCAGTCACCATGTCTTTGATATAAACGATCTCGGTTGTAAATTGTAATGGTGATTAAGTAAGCGAACACACAGGAGTAAGTAGTGAGTGTGAATCAGTAATTGGTGGCGACTGGCGACAACAAGGATTACAAAGAGGGAGAGGAAGGTGATCCTCGAAGGACAAGGCTGCTTGCGGAAGGCAGTATCAGCGAGGGCGATAAGGAGAAGGGAACAGGATTTGAAGACGATGAAGGTATCGACATTCGCGTGACGAAGGAGATTGGTGTTGGTGAAGGTCGCGAGGTAGAAGAAGAAGATTAGTGATTGGGGGCGTTTGTTAGATCGGGAGGAAAACGCCGAAAATTTAGGGTTGAAAAACAGTTGGGAGACTTGAGGGAGATCGACGGTTTCTCAGATAAAGGGGAGAGAGAAGGCTGAAAATATTTGTTTTTAATTAAGATTTTGGGCATGTAAATGGGTGACACGTGACTGGAAGATAGAGGCCCTAAAGAGGTTTTCTTTAATTGTTTAGTAGATAAACCAAGACCAACTTTCAAACCAAATTGTGGGTTACGTCAAGGTGACCCGATAGCACCCTTTATTTTTATTATACCAATGGAATACCTAGGGAGACACCTTCAATCTGAAGCAGAAAAAGCAAATCACAGAGTTGGAATACAGTTAACTAGAAATGGAACTCATTTACTCTTTCTTTGTTTTGCAGACGATACCATTATCTTAGCTAACACAAATATGAAAAATATGAATTATATTAAAAACTTACAAATATTTACTGGCCTTTCAAGCCTTTCGATTAACTATCATAAGAGTTCTTTTCAAAGAACTCCTAATATTTTGAAACCTCAATGAGAGGCTTTAGCATTCGTTCTCAACTTGCAAGTAACTACTTCTATGGAAAAATATTTAGGTATACCTATTGGTAGAGGTAGAGTTAAAATGATTTTTTTTCAGTATGCAATACAAAGTATGCAAAAACAACTTTCAAAATGGAAAGCTAATATGATTTCCCAAGCTGGAAGAGCTATTCTTATTCAGTCGAATATTCTCTCTAAAGTCAATCATTTAATGCAATGATTTTCACTACCAAAAGGAATATGCAAACAATTTGATAAAATAAATAAAGATTTCTTTTGGAATAATAACAATCCAAAATATAGAGCCATTACTAGATGGGACGATATATGTAAACCAAAACAAAATAGAGGATTAGGATTACATAAAGCCAAAGATTTGAATAGTGCATTACAACAAAAATTACTTTGAAAATTAGTAATAGAAAATGAAAATATTTGGGTTAAAATAATTACACAAAAATACTTACAAAATTCGTCCATTTTTTATTATAAGAAAAAACAAAAACTGTGGTAGTTTGCAAGACTTTTACATTTAAGACAACAATTTCATCATGGAATTTGATGGAAACTCAGAAATGGCAAGAATATTAAATTCTTGACCGATAAGTGGATTAAAGATTTATTGCTTTCTTGATATTTTGATCCAAATAAATTAATATAAATTCTTGACCGATAAGTGGATTAAAGATTTATTGCTTTCTTGATATTTTGATCCAAATAAATTACATATTAATGATAAGGTCTCAAATTATATTATAGATGAGAAAGAATGGAATATTCAAAAATTACAAACGGTATTACCAAACCACATTATCCCGCATGTAATTAGTACCTTTATACCAAATAGTGAAATAGATGATTAAATTATATGGATCCCAAATTGTGACGGAAAATTTAGTACTGCCTCAGCCGCGCAAATGAGTATGGATGATAATCCTAATCCTAATCTAATTTTAATATACTATATAATATAAATTTAGATGTTTGGGGTAATAAATTCCAATCTGTAGCATTTAATCCCCTACCATTCAAAGCAAGCCTATTCTAATCTTATAGATGTAATCGGTATATTAAACCCCTTTCCACAGTTTGTTTGGCCCAAGCAGGTATATTGCCCCATAAAAAACCCATTTTTCAGAGTTTGGCCCAAAACTAAACTATACAGCTTTCGTTACTAATGGGCCCATTTGATCCATCCATCCAATTTTCACACATCGTCACCCATCTCCTCCTCCCCCACTAGGGTTTACGCATACAGCCTCCGCTTGCCCTCCTCCCACCGCCTGTTCATATCCCTCACATTCAATTCCGGTTTCCGTCCTAACGAGAGTGTTATGAGTTACACATGGAATGCTCGGACCTTTCACATACTCCATGGCCGTTTCATCGGCATTGGCCTTTAGATTGGCGGTTCACGGTGGGTGAATCATACTTTCACTTACCTTCTTTCCTTACCTCACCAAAGCGTCCTAATGGAGAAATCAAAGTCGTCCGCTCCGCCATCAACGAATCCGCCCCCGCGTATGTTGTTGCTCACTATTCCGACTCTAAACAGTGTCTGAAACTTGGCTCAACTAACGGCGGCCGAACTTTTCCGGTGACTATGAAGCCTCGAAGGAAGCTGAATAAGAAAATTATAATGCCTGAGCAAAAAGAGGGAGACGAGGCCTACATTGCACTTTCTGATCTCCGTATGGGGTCTAACTAAGGTTAGTCTAGCTTTTCAGAGAGCTCATCTCGGGTCCAAATGTGATGGCAGACGAATCTGCAGGATCAAATATATGTAGGTGAAGATGTTCTCTTTGGATGGAAGTTGAGGAAGTCGTTGTTGAAGTGGCTTCGAGAGATCGTTGTGGAAGACGATCGATCGAATCTTGGATCTTGACAAGGGTTATCTACCTTGACTTAGTCGTCGATCTAGGTAGATTAGCTTGACTCGAACACGATAAGCAAGTGACGTCTTTCTTGACTCAGCCGTCAATCTAGAAAGACTCACTTGACTCGAACTAACACAAGGAGTCCACCTAGGGTTCTTTCAAGGTTTGGAAATCGAAATATGTGTCAACAACAGATCGATCTCACAGGCTAATATCAAACCAAGTGCTTTCGTCTTGCAATTCAATACTAAAACCAATTTTACAGCTAAAGACGTCAAACCAACGTCAAAACAGAAATACGTAAATCTCAATCTCAATTTGTCTAATCTGAGGAACAAGCTCTATAAACCAACTTAAATAGTAAAAGTCTCAAGGGTAAAACAGGAAAGTCTTCTTAGCCTTCTTCTTCTTGGGCCTTCTCCTTGCTAAGCCCAAAAGAGCTCTTCTTCTCATCTTGGACTGCCGGCCCACCAGTGTGCAAGTCTTGTGTTGTTCCTTCTTCTTCAATGATATCCGTGATACGAGCTAACGTAGTCCTGCGAACATCATCCTCCCCCTCTTGAAAAGGATTCGTCCTCGAATCTGCAATAGTAACCGAAACAAACACAAAGTAACTCGTGTCGTCGAAAGTACCCCAGTACTTGATGCTGACTGGTAGTTCGGCAGGGTCTAGCTGACGGCTCGAGTGCACGAGTAAAATGTGTAACGGGCTGCGGTGCTTCAACTTCACCATATCTCTAGCGGGAACACTCGTGAGAATTATCTTGGAAAACTTTCCCAAGACGGCACAAAAATAGAAACCAGCGATCCGACCAAGAGGAATCAGAGATAACAATGTGATACCAGGTAAGGGACTAGGTGTAGGTACCTCTGGAGAAAGACGAGACGCATGAAAGAAATCATGAGGTAGCGGAAACTTACGCCGGGGCTGCGCAATGCATCGTACATGGTTGAATCTCGTTCCCTCCAAGATCTGACTCATCATGAGAAACACAGAAACGTCCTTCTTGCTCATAGGTGATAGACGATATCGACCTCCATTGTAAAAAACTGTGTGCTGATTGTGGCGACCATCATGCAGAACATACCAATCAAATTGCCATGGGCGACCCAATATCACCGTAACATCATCAATAGGCAAGATAACACACCGAATTCTGTCATAATATCCATCTAGACGAATATCAAACTCGGCTCCCTCACGCACATCTAAACGGAACTTGTGACAAACCCAACCCGCTGTTATTTCCTCCATCAAACGGTAAGTAGGAATAGATAGCTTATCAGCTCTGCTCACGATGTTGCGCTCACATCCTCCGTCTATAATAGCAAGAAAAGGAGAGGAATGCGTACCAATGAAGATCTTGTGGTAAAAGGCGTTGGTACGCTGTGTCAGATCAGTTGGGGGGACCTCAAGTCGCTGATCAATTCTCTCCATCTCCCATTCCATGATCTCTCCCATCAGCTCTAAATGATCTCCATTATCTCCCATGCCCTCCTGCTGATCCCTGCTGATAGCCGTGTCATCAACAGAGTCCTTTTCCGTGGAGTCGCCAGTAAAATCCAGAGATCCTTCAAAGGGTACAGCCATGCAAAGGAAGGATTCTCCCTTAACATCAGCGGCTGCAAAACGGATGTCATCCACCTGTACCTGCGGTTCTTCCTGTGCTTCTGCTTCATCAGCTGACTCATACCCGCCGTTTTAGTTCAGCAAAACGACTCGCTGATTAGGACAACTACGAGCCATATGTCCTTTGCCACTACACTTGTAACAGGTGATATCCCTTGCTCGAGTTCCTTCCTTTGGCAGTTCGTCCGACTTGGTAGCCGACTTCACTGTCTGATCTGCCTGAACCGATGGCCGGCTGCCCAACGACGGCGCTGACCAACTCCTGTTACCTCCCTGCTGTCGTCTCTTAGGCAGAGACTCATAAACTTGGGTAGCATAGTGCATGACACTCTCAATAACAGCTTCGGGACCAAAGTACTGATTCCGAACAACAGACCCGACATCATCATTCAAGCCATTAATGAACTTAGAAACGACATACATCTCAGGGAAAGTAACGTTGGATCTGGCAATAAGCTGCTTCAACTGATTGAAATATTCTGCCGGCGAAAGAGCTCCCTGCCTGAGTCGTTCTAGCTGACCCTGAACGATATCAACATAGTTGCCTGGAATGAATCGTTTCTGCATTGCCTGTTTCAGTTCTTCCCAAGTTTCAATCGGTTTTTCAAAACGATTTGCTCTTTCTACCTGATCCGCTCTCCACCAGGTTAGGGCGAAGTTTGTAAAGTGAATAGTGGCCATAGCCACCCTAACATGCTCCGAGTAGTCACAAAACTCAAAAATCTTATCAGTTCGGGACTCCCAACTAATATAGGCTTCCACATCTGACGTACCTGAAAAGCGATCTATTTGTACCTTTGCCTGAGGAAGTGCTGCTAACCGTTCCTGTTGCTGATCGAAACCATGTTGTGCCTGAACTCCACGTCTCGGTTGAAGATAACCAGGATTTTGTTGTCTGATTGGACCACGGTAATCTCCTTCCCGACCTGTATGCTGAAAAGGTGCTCTCGGTTGCATCTGCCTGAATTCTGGCTGCCCGAAAGTGCGAGTACGCTGAACAGGAGTGTGATGAAAGGCTTGTTCGTCCTGAGTAGGGTATGGTGTAGACTTCCTTGTCTGAAACACTGTACGGTCGTCCCTATTATGTCCACCAATATCGTTCAAAGGCTCATAGAACACAGCTCCATTCGAACCGCCTACCTGCTGCTTTCCTTGCCTGCGGTCGATTGCTTCCAAAACAGTAGCACTGATTCATGTTGCTAGCTCCTGCTCCATCTCATGGACTACCTCTCTTATTGCTGCTTTCATCTCAGAGGTGACTGGAGAAGCCTAATCATTGTCGGAATCAACCATGTCTGCCTGAAAAAAATTGAACGAAGAGGAAAAGAGAGGGGGGGGGGGGGGGGGGGTTCGGCCGGTTTTAGGGCTAGGGTTGTGCTTCTCCAAATTTTCTTGCCTCCCAAGAATAATATCCTACAAGATAAGGGAGAGAAAAGGAAATAAAATCTAGAAGATCTTTTAAGGAATTAAATAAAAGAAGAAAATAAATTAAGAAAATAAAAGAAAATCTTATTTGGTAAGATAAGATTTTACCAAATTGTTAACAACTTATCCTCCAAGGAAAGGAATATCTTCTATTTTCCTAAAAGAAAGGAAAATCAAACAAATAGCTAGATATGGTAACAAGAATATCTTCCCTTTTATTTGAATTTGGAAGGAAAGATTTGAAGATGGATGGGGATGGACCCGCTCGGCCGGCCCTAGGGTCAGCCCGCTTGGCGCGCACGCGCACGCGCCTCGGTGTGCGTGCTCCCGCCTCGGTGGGTCCTGCCTTGCCAACTTGGCGTTTCTCCTCGTACTCTTTTCCTGCAAGACTGTTAGCCCACTTGAAATAAAAGAGACAAAATTAGGGTAACGTTTTTATTTTCGTAGCCCTAGGCTCGAAATTTCTCAAGCTTTCCCTTTTTAGAAAGTCTCTCTCGGTTTTGGCTCGGGATGAGGTTTTGGCTAAAACAGGATCTTCCAAAATTCCAAAGAAAGCTCGGTTGAAAATATTCTTCAAGAAATTTCTAACAAAAAATTTCGTAGAAAAACGAAAAATGTAAGAATTAACTCGAAATTTCCTAGAGCCGACCCCGGGCGGGAAAGCGCCGGGGCAGAGTTCGAGGCTACTAGCCCGACTCTCTTGGCTTGACCCCTTGGACTTCTCAGGGCTACTAGCCCGGGTCCTCCTCAACCTTAACAAAACAAGGCTGCTAGCCTAAAACGTTCTCGCCTTAGCCGGTTTTCTCTTCGGCTAGTCGGGATATTGAAAACTCCTTCTTTTCTTTTTTTAAATGTCCGTGTGGCCGTGTGAGGTAGGGAGCGTGTAAACGCTTCCCGCTCGTGTTCCCTTTTCAAAATTTGAAATTAAAAAACAAGATTTTCTGATTTTCTTCCAAAAATAGTTGCCAAAAATCTTAACAGAAAATCTTCACACCTGATTCTTCCCTTGAAAAATGGGTTGGTTAGGGTAAGAAAGGGATTAGGGTTTGGGCTCTCCCCTGGCCGTCCGCCGTCCTGAGGCTAAGACGCCGCTCGCTTCTCTCGGTTACACTCTCCTCGCCAGTGCTCGTCACACGTTTTGAGGAGGATTTGGCCGAAAACATTTCTCACCCTCTCGGCTTAAGGTAGATCTGAAAGAATACACCCGAGTGAGTAAACTTCAAGCAAAGGGAATTACGAAAACTAGAACGTTTTACCTCGTTTAGCTCTGATACCAAATGGTGGCAGACGAATCTGCAGGATCGAATATATGTAGGTGAAAACGTTCTCTTTGGATGGAAGTTGAGGAAGTCGTTGTTGAAGTGGCTTCGAGAGATCGTTGTGGAAGACGATCGATCGAATCTTGGATCTTGACAAGGGTTATCTACCTTGACTTAGTCGTCGATCTAGGTAGATTAACTTGACTCGAATACGATAAGCAAGTGACGTCTTTCTTGACTCAGCCGTCAATCTAGAAAGACTCACTTGACTCGCACTAACCCAAGGAGTCCACCTAGGGTTCTTTCAAGGTTTGGAAATCGAAATATGTGTCAACAACAGATCGATCTCATAGGCTAATATCAAACCAAGTGCTTTCGTCTTGCAATTCAATACTAAAACCAATTCTACAGCTAAAGACGTCAAACCAACGTCAAAACAGAAATAGGTAAATCTCAATCTCAATTTGTCTAATCTGAGCAACAAGCTCTAAAAACCAACTTAAATAGTAAAAGTCTCAAGGGTAAAACAGGAAAGTCTTCTTAGCCTTCTTCTTCTTGGGCCTTCTCCTTGCTAAGCCCAAAAGAGCTCTTCTTCTCATCTTGGACGGCCGGCCCACCAGTGTGCAAGTGTTGTGTTGTTCCTTCTTCTTCAATGATATCCGTGATACGAGCTGACGTAGTCCTGCGTACATCAAAATGCAACATCAACGTTTATGATTATGTACATAGACAAGCTCTTTGTTTCTGGAGAACTAGGATACATTCGTAGAAACATTCCTCTTTTTCTTTCTTCAAATCTAAATCTTACTTCCTTAAATAAATGATTTGTCAGGACAAACATGTAGTTTGAACCGTAGTATGTTGACAAAGGGCATCTAAGGCTTTCAAAGATTCCAATATATTGTTTTAATCAAACTTTTCATTTCGTTGCGGCCTTAGTTTCACATCCATTGATGGATCGTCCGTGAGTTGCACAACTCTTTTCTTTCAAGTGATGTAAGGTTTTCATTCTCAATTAATGTTTATAATGGTATACTGTTGCAATGTTCATCCTTCTGTTTTTTTTTGAATTACATCAAATAATCCTCGCACCGTCGTTGGGCACAATGACGGTGCGAGGATTCAGGTTATGCAGTGATATTATATAATGTGATTACACATTTTGAAAGGGATTGAAAACTCAAGATAGATAGTGCTACTTTTCTCTATTTATTTACTTAGCTAGGTATTTGTTTTCTATATGCCTGAATAGTTACATACAATGAATAATATACAATACGATATACAAATTAATGCATTCAGTGTTGCAATGTGTGCATATTCTGTTTGGTTTTGTTTATTGTAAGTTCCTTATCCAACCTATAAGACCCGCGCGTAGTGCGGGCATTAAAATCCTATCCTATCCTATATACTATAAAATTAGGGGTTCCCAAATTAAACACAATGCATTTAATGCTTTGTTTTTAATTTATCATTTTTTTGATTTTTTTCTTTTCTCATTTCTATCCTACGTTTACGAATATATTGCCCAAATGAAGATTTTGACCCATCAACACATGTCTATAATGGATTCGTATGGAATATATCATCATCTTCTACTCTACGATTCCGCAACGCCTTATAGTGAAATTTTATAAGCCATAAAACTCGCGCGTAGCGCGGGCCCAAAAAGTCTAGTCTTAATCTTAATCTTAATTCTAATTCTAATTCTAATATAATATAAAAATCGCGGAGAGAGAAAATTAAAGACCACATTAAATACATTTGCATTTTTATTGGTTAATAACTCTCCTCAATTTAATATTTATATTTTCGAATTGGTGGGTTTTATACCTTATAAGGTTTTTATACATTATAATGGATCAAACTTCATAAAAAATTGAATGTGTGAATATTTATAGAATTAAAACTTTGATTTTAAAAGATGATTGTTTTTATTTGCAATCTAATCTAATATATAAATTGTGATTTTTAAAAATGAATGTTTCACGGTCAATGTTGAAGTGTTTTGATTGGTCATGACATAAGTGAAGTTTTATTCTCTCTTATTATTTCAACGTTTTGTTAAACACATATGTCTAATCTGACCCATTTTTACGAGTCTTATACGGTTTTTTTAGTTTCCCAACAAAAAAATTGGCAATCATTTTGGACTAAAACAAAAGACATAAAATCCTATTCTTCTCAAATTCCGTACAATATTTTAGTTTTAAATTTCAAAATGGATTAATTTGATGATAAATCTCAAATTCGTTTTTTTCCCTATCTTTCTCTTTAGTTATGTGAGCGAGTTATTTATGTTAATGGTTTTGTTGAGTATAAATATACTAATTAATTAAACATTGTTTCTTCAATGAGTAGGTGGATGAGATCATCATTTTCAACTAAACAAAATTTTGTCTTCGAGATTACTCCAAAAGTTGGTAAAAATTACAAATAATGTCTATATATATCAACCTATGTAATATTAGCATGAATCAAATATCCAAATTACATTTCTAGGGAAACACTAACAGGACGAGAAATCCAACAAAGAGCAATCAAGAAGACGATCAATCAAGGGATTATAACCTTTTACATTATACAACATTTAGAATATTTGCATAGAAAATAAATTTTACACAATAAATAAAATAAAATCTCCGTAGCGTTGATGACCTTTTCTTACAATTTAACAATGCTTATATAAAATAATATAGACCCGCGCGTAGCGCGGGCCCCAAAATGCTAGTATACTATACAATTAGGGGTTCCTCAAATTAAACACACTGCATTTAATGCTTTGTTTTTAATTTATCATTTTTTATTTTTTTCTTTTCCCATTTCTTTCCTACGTTTACGAATATATTGTCTAAATGAAGATTTTGACCAATCAACACATGTCTATAATGGATTTGTATGAAACATATCATCATCTTCTACTCTTTGATTCCGCAACGTGTTATTGTGAAGTTTTATAGGCCATAAAACCCGCGCGTAGAGCAGACCCAAAAAGTCCAGTCTACTATAAAATTAAGCTCTCCAAATTAAACACAATGCATTTAATGCTTTGTTTTTAATTTATCATTTTTTTAATTTTTTTCTTTTCTCATTTCTTTCCTACGTTTACGAATATATTGCCCAAATGAAGATTTTGACCCATCAACACATGTCTATAATGGATTTGTATGGAACATATCATCATCTTCTACTCTACGATTTCGCAACGCCTTATTGTGAAGTTTTATAAGCCATAAAACTCGCGCGTAGCGCAGACCCAAAAAGTCTAGTCTTAATCTCATCTTAATCCTAATCCTAATATACTATAAAATTAGGGGGTGAGGCAAATTAAACACAACATTAGATTCCTTTTCATTTGTTTTTTTGTTTTTAAGATTTTATTCCACTCTACTCCAATGCAAATGGGCTGACTAATTACATATTTATGTAATTATCTATACATCTAAACTTCTAATATATGGCCCAATAACTAATTTGGCCCCATTCCATATCCAAAATAGGGCACCTCTAATTATTCACGTCGACAGAAATCAAAGGCTTCTCATTCTTCTCCTCACCCTCTTCAATTCCTAATTTCGTAACGTTGATCTTAAATATGCAATTCAAACACACATTGATGGAGGGGGGCGACGTTCAACCTTTCCGTAAAATCTTGTGATAAATGCGCCAATTCAATGATGAAATTATGAATGGAAAGCGTTTTCCAAATGTTGCGGCCCTTCGCTTAATTGACTGGCTCCGCGTGTGATAAATAGTCGATGGGAACTCGCATGTCATTCCCATGCAGTGCATTCGTCTATTTGAAGTATTTCTCCCTGCATCCAATGGCTTCTGATTTGAAGGTTTGTCATGTGTTTTAATTTCATTCCTGCCATTGTCTTTTCGCTGTGTATTTTGATGGAGACTACTGCTTTTGGGGTTTTCAGTTGTGCAATTTAGGTTTAGATGTGTATGTTATTTGTTCAATTTGAGAAATTAATGGTCGTTTGATCATATTTTCTATGATTTCCATTCGATGGGTTTGGGTTTATGATTCTGAGCAACTTTATTTGGGATGGCGTTACAGGCTACTCCTGCGTCTGTCTTTGATTCCGCAATCCTTGCTTAAGAGAAAGGGTCTATTTTGGTTCACACAACAAGAGGCCTTAATTCATCTTCGTTAATCTTGCCAATGTGTACATATGTGAACATGTTAACACAATGCCAATTTCTGCCTCTACAAATGCTCGTATTACAACAGCAGGAGTGTTAGCTTCTGCCTCCACAAATTGAATAACTCAGCATATTGTATCAAAATTGACGGGTTGCATCTTTTGTGACATCTACAATTGTCCCTGATTGATCAGCATATACATTAACTGACAAGGAAAACGGAAGACATACCACATCAATAATTTTGTTTTGCTGCATATTTTTGCCATGATGCATAAAAATCAGTCAACAAAGTTCCTGGTTGTTGTGTTTTTTTTTAAAATACAAGTCAACAATATAAACCGTTCAGAAGATTAAGTTAAAAGTTTCATCATTCAACATCAATGCACTTCACAACAAACAATCATAATCTATATTATAAGCAATTTCAAAAATCATGAGAGAAGGCTTAATGATTCCTCCTCTAAGCCTCAAAAAGGTCGACTTTATACTTAATAATGAGATTCAATTCAGACACAGGAAACAAGAAAGAAACACGAAATTGTGGGCTGAAATTCGAGTATTTCCGGATAGGTTATTAAGACTGCTTCTAAATCTGCCGGTGCAATCTACAAAATAAGGAAGGATAAAAATAATAATATGAATCCATTGTTTCATCATTGAATAAGCTAACTGTAATCACCTGGGCTGAAATTCTTACCTGCCAAGTGAAAATTCGCGTATAGTTTGAGACAATTTGTAAATCCAACTTAGTAGCATTAATTAATTTAATTAATATGTCGTCCAAATGAAGATTTTGACTTACCAACACGTTTATAATGAATCTGTATGGAACATATCATCATCTTCTACTCTTCGATTCCGTAACGCTTTATTGTGAAGTTTTATAGGCCGTACGCGCAGGCCCAAAAAGACTAGTATACTATAAAATTAGGGGTTTCCCAAATTAAACACACTGCATTTAATGCTTTGATTTTAATTTATCATTTTTTTTTCTTTTTTCATTTCTTTCCTACGTTTACGAATATATCCCCGAAATGAAGATTTTGACCCATCCACACATGTCTATAATGGATCGTATGAAACATATCATCATCTTCTACTCTTCGATTCCGCAACGCCTTATTGGGAAGTTTTAAAGGCCATAAAACCCGCGCGTAGCGCGGGCCCAAAAAGTCTAGTCTAATCTACTATATAAAAAGCGGAGAGAGAAAATGAAAGGAACAATAAATACCTTTGCATTCCTATTGGTTAATGCCACTTCTCAATTTAGTACTCTCATTTAATAATTGGTGGATTTTATATATCAATGGGTTAAACACAATAATAAAATTGAGTGTATGAAGATTTATATAATTAAGACTTAAATTTTTATAATCAACAATGTATAGTGTATAAAGATTCATAAAATTAAAACTCCATAAAAAAATCAATGACGAAGTTTTTCAATGCTTTACATTC
Organism: Oxyria digyna; assembly: GCA_029168935.1. Lineage (NCBI taxonomy): Eukaryota > Viridiplantae > Streptophyta > Magnoliopsida > Caryophyllales > Polygonaceae > Oxyria > Oxyria digyna. The sequence goes on from JAPVLV010000005.1 coordinate 22,931,804, forward strand.
AAGGATAAAGTAATATTTTTATATCAAAAATAAAATGGATCATCATCTCCAGTTAAACAAATTTTTGTCTTGGAGATTACTCGAGAAGTTAGTAAAAAAATACAATTTTTGTCTATATAATATCAGCCTATATAATATGAAAATTAATCAAATATCCAAATTACATTTCTAGAGAAACCCTACAAAGAAAAATTAAGAAGACGATCAATCAAGGGCTTATAACCTTTTATATCACACAACATATAGAATATTTGCATAAAAAAAAATTTTACACAATAAATAAAATAAAATACGTAGCATTGATGATTTTTTCCTACAGATCAATAACACTTATTTTGAATAATATAGACCCGCGCGTAGCGCGGGCCCCAAAATGCTAGTCTACTATAAAATTAGGGGTTCCTCCAATTAATCACAATGCATTTAATGCTTTGTTTCTAATTTATGTATTTTCTTGATTTTTTAGTAACTTTCCATATTTAGCAGGTTTCCTTCTTGGGAAGGTCTAGGTTCGGGTTTTGATAGAGTTTTAGAACTTTCTATTTTTAGAAGGTTTCTAAATATGGAGTGATCCAGCCTTGCATGGTTTGGGCCTTCCTAATGGGCTCTTGGCACTCAAGCCCAAGAACACCCAACCCTAGGAAGCCCTAGCCGCCTCCCACTCTTCAGAAACCCTAGTCGTCATCTTCCTTGTTGTTTTTCTTTATAAGGCTTTCGCCTCCAACATTGTAACTCACGTTTAGTTTTGAATTCAAGAACCTTTGTTGAGACGAGTTTTCCTCCATCTTCTTGAACTAGGCGTCACCAATCCTTCGAGCTCTGTCTTCTCATCTCCTTCACCATATCTTCTAACCTCTTTCGTCTACATCCCTAGCCAAAAGTTCCCATATCTTCTAGCCTCTTTCCTCTACATCCCTAGCCAAAACTTCCTTTCGTTTGAGTGTCCCTCAATCACCATAGCCGAATCCTTCACAAACCTAGCTTGTCGAGTTTACTCTTCATTCATATCCCAATTCGTCAAGGAAACTTGACGTCTATATCAAATTCTTCCGCTGCATACTCCCATATCGACCTTCATTCCCCTCAAAAGACATCCACCAAAACACTTTCAAGGGTTCAGTCGAAGATCCTCGAGCGCTATTGGCTTCCCGGAGACCAGGCGCGCATCAATAGCCTAGTATAATATAAATTTGGATGTTTCTGGTAATACATTCAAACCCCAATCATTAATCTCCTTCCATTAATCTCATCCTAATACTCTGGTTATGGGCCTTCCGATTTACATGTGCCATTGGGCTGATACAAGCCCATTAGGGGAAAACATGGGAGAAGATATCCGATGAAACCAAATTTACTTCCATTTATCTTTCTCCAATTAGGGTATGTCCCCCTCCCTTTCCCGATAGCATTCTTTGGCGATGTCGGTTGGCGTTTCATGACTCGGCGCCGAGAGGACAAGGCGAATTTCGACGGTTTGAGGGTCGGGAAAGAGGAGGAGGTCGGAGGCGGGAAGGGGGTCGGAGGCAGCGACGGGCAGCGTATTTTAACGGTTCGACAAGTATGTATTAAATTCTCCCAAATGAATTTAGGGTTTGATATTTGATCAAATGGATTTTGGGTTTTATACTTCATGCCACTGCAGTATACAAGATTCATATCATGTTATCCCTTCCTCCTTCATTTGATGTATTGTATAGATTGTTAATGACTTGTCATAGGCAGCTAACCCAAGAACACCCAACCCTAGCAAGCCCTAGCTGCCACCACCCCTTCAGAAACCCTAGTCGTCATCTTCCTTGTTGTTTTTCTTTATAAGGCTTTCGCCTGCAACATTGTAACTCACGTTTAGTTTTGAATTCAAGAACCTTTGTTGAGATGAGTTTTCCTCCATCTTCTTGAACTAGGCGTCACCAATCCTTTGGGCTCTGTCTTCTCATCTCCTTCACCATATCTTCTAACCTCTTTCGTCTACATCCCTAGCCAAAAGTTCTCATATCTTCTAGCCTCTTTCCTCTACATCCCTAGCCAAAACTTCCTTTCGTTTGAGTGTCCCTCAATCACCATAGCCGAATCCTTCACAAACCTAGCTTGTCGAGTTTACTCTTCATTCATATCCCAATTCGTCAAGGAAACTTGTCGTCTATATCCAAATCTTCCGCTGCATACTCCATATCGACCTTCACCCCCACAAAAGACATCCACAATCCCACTTACAAGGTTTCAGTCGAAGATCCTCGAGCGCTTTTGGCATCCCCGGAGTCCAAGCGCGCATCAACTGGCATCAGAGCAAGGTTATCTTGTAAGTGTTTACTTGTCTTTTTAAGTTTCATTGCATTCACTCATTGTTCCATCCCTTCCGCCATAAACACAAAAACCTAGTCGACTTCTGTCTAGATCTCGACGACCAAACAAATTATTTTTCGGCAAAAGTTGTTCCAGAATCTGATAGAGCTTTTCAATACGAGTTCATCCATATAAAGAACATCAAAAACGGACTTCGTTTGACCCACGAAAAGCCATTTTTACGAACCTTGTGCATGCTGAAAAACCTTAGCCGCTGAGATAAACCCTAATCCGAGAATCTTCCTGTTCCATATAAATCCGGATTTGCTTGGCTTGCATATACTTGTCTTGTTAGGAAAAGATTGTGTGTATATTTGTAAAGATTTGATTGCAAATTTTCGCAATTTGTTTCCTTATTTGTTAACCGAATATCTGTCCATATCTTGAGCATATCTTTTGCTTTCTTTCACAATATCTCGAACCATATCATTTGCATATCATATCGAGTTGAGATCTGCATCTAAAGAAAAAGAATCAAAAGAGATATCGTCTAGGGCAAACCCAAAATAAGGCAATTCCTATTGACATTAGTTCGACCAAGAGGAAAGCCAAAATAAGGTAACCCTTGTGTCTACGCCTTGTTTGGTTCGATCATCTTCTTGTCTCTCCACCGTCTAGCGTTACAAATCTGGTTTCTTATTGCTTAGTGTGCATTCGTTCTTACATTTATAGACGCTTCTTTGACTTCCATGCTTAAGTAATTTGCTTGCCTTGCATTGACGGATTGTGGACGTAACCAGCCTTTCCACCAAAAGGCCTAGGCAAATTGTGACCTTGAGTGTTTGCTTTGTCTCTTAGGGACTTGTTAGTGCTTACTTGATTTCTTGTCTTTGGTTTTGGTTGTTGTTCCCTTTGATCCTCGCCTTGTTTTTTTATTGACATAGGTACTATCAATGGCACGACATTCAGTTTGGCGTGACTTATGGGACTACGATGATGAGGAAGATGAGGAGTGGTATGCATACTACGACATGTCTCGATTTGGACCCGATTGGATACCGCCGCCGGCGCAGCCCGCCAAGGCGTCCTCCAGACGTGGCCAAGAAAGACATTCTCTTGCTCATCCAATCAAACAGTCAAGGTACGCTGCATACTCCCACACTCCAAGGAGCCAACACAGAAGGGAAGAGAAGGAGAGGTGTTCCAAGAGCCGCTACGAGCAACACATCAAGTGCACCTCTCATGATGTGCCCTCACCAGATTTTAGAGCCTCACCTCAGTTGCAAGGTCCCCACTATGCTCATCTACGTACCATACTCAGGCAAAAGAAAGAGGCCACAACATCTTTGGAGCTTGTCTTAGCCGAAATCCGGGAGTTGCACCACAAGATGGACTTGCTCGAGAACCAACTATCCAACACTCCAATAACTCAGGGAAGTTCTCCTTATATAATATCCTCTAAGACGTGTCATATTATTGAGAACGAACAAGTTGAGCTCCCCTCTTGTGTTTCTCCTATTTTGCCGGACTTAGACGATGTGAAGGAGGACAATTCCAAGGAAAAGATGTCGGCCACTACATTGATCATGGACTCCACAACTGAAAAGGAGAAGAGTTCCATGGAAAAGAAGACTAAAGCCGAAACCGGGCCGCCTTGGTACTTGTCACCCATTTTGACACCCAAGGTGGAGCTCCATTGGCCATATGAAAGCAAAGGCAACATGCGGCACCTTAATCAACACCATCTTAACCCAGGATCGATGCAACAAGAAATTTGGGACGACTTCTCTCAACTAGAACCGATTCAAATCAAAGAGAAGGGGTCCCGAAAATTCATACCACATCCTTGCTTTACTCATGGTGAAACGGGGACGTTTCATCTTCTAACCTTCAATTCCTCAACGCCCTATTTACGCGCGGGCCCAAATAACTGATGCGCCCCTGCCTTGCCTATAGCCAAGCCATGGCTCGCCTCAACGAGCGTCTCTTGCCTCCACCCTTCATGAAGACCATTTTGAGGTTAAACACTATTGGCGCTTCATTTCTAGTCCCACGCTACATCTCGATTCCAGCGGCGCACCTTGGCTCATCTTAAGCACAGTCCACACTTGTTTAGCCATGGTCATATCAGTGACGACCAGAACCACTCATCCCACGCTGAGTCTTCCCGAGCAACCGGCAGCGAAACCACCAGATTGAGAACAGCGACACCAACATCACTTCCACCGACGCTCCTTGGCTCATCTTGAGCGCCGCCCCTTAGTTTTCGGAGAAGAACCAATCGCCGCCGACAGAAGACTCCTCCAGGTTCAGGAACGTCGCTCAAGCACCGTGTTCAACATCTTGGCCATCCAGCGCACTGTGCCCATGCCTCGTGCTTGGCGACCTCCTTGGCTTGGAACTATGGCGCCTCAACAAAAGACTTGGTCAACTTGGTATGATCAAGCCATGGTTTTTCCATGTCTATCCTTATCTTTCACATTTAAGACTCTTTTGGTTGTTTTTAGGCACACTCGGGAAACTTGCTATTTTTAGAAGTTATTATTTTTAGCAGGTTGCTATTTATAGTAAGTACTATTTTTAGTCCTCGTTTCCCAAAATAGAATTGCATTGTTGAACTTTCTATTTTTAGTAACTTTCCATATTTAGCAGGTTTCCTTCTTGGGAAGGTCTAGGTTCGGATTTTGCTAGAGTTTTAGAACTTTCTATTTTTAGAAGGTTTCTAAATATGGAGTGGTCCAGCCTTGCATGGTTTGGGCCGTCCTAATGGGCTCTTGGCACTCAAGCCCAAGAACACCCAACCCTAGCAAGCCCTAGCCGCCTCCCCCCCCCCCCCCCCCCTTCAGAAACCCTAGTCGTCATCTTCCTTGTTGTTTTTCTTTATAAGGCTTTCGCCTCCAACATTGTAACTCACGTTTAGTTTTGAATTCAAGAACCTTTGTTGAGACGAGTTTTCCTCCATCTTCTTGAACTAGACGTCACCAATCCTTCGGGCTCTGTCTTCTCATCTCCTTCACCATATCTTCTAACCTCTTTTGTCTACATCCCTAGCCAAAAGTTCTCATATCTTCTAGCCTCTTTCCTCTACATCCCTAGCCAAAACTTCCTTTCGTTTGAGTGTCCCTCAATCACCATAGCCGAATCCTTCACAAACCTAGCTTGTCGAGTTTACTCTTCATTCATATCCCAATTTGTCAAGGAAACTTGACGTCTATATCAAATCCTTCCACTGCATACTCCCATATCGACCTTCATTCCCCTCAAAAGACATCCACCAAAACACTTTCAAGGGTTCAGTCGAAGATCCTCGAGCGCTATTGGCTTCCCGGAGACCAGGTGCGCATCAATAACCTAGTATAATATAAATTTGGATGTTTCTGGTAATAAATTCAAACCCCAATCATTAATCTCCTTCCATTAATCTCATCCTAATACTCTGGTAATGGGCCTTCCGATTTACATGTGCCATTGGGCTGATACAAGCCCAATAGGGGAAAACATGGGAGAAGATATCCGATGAAACCAAATTTACTTTCATTTATCTTTCTCCAATTAGGGTACGTCCCTCTCCCTTTCCCGATAGCACTCTTTGGCGATGTCGGTTGGCGTTTCATGACTCGGCGCCGAGAGGACAAGGCGAATTTCGACGGTTTGAGGGCCGAGAAAGAGGAGGACGTCGGAGGCGGGCAGGGGGTCGGAGGCAGGGTTGCATGATTCGCTCGTATAGGTGGCGAATCACGATCCGGAACGTGCGCACCTGAACGCGGTTCGTTCCCGCTCTAGATCGCTTGGGTGCGCGTGCCGGTTCGCCAAAAACAGCGAATCAGGCGAATCAAGGCAAAAAGGGAGCGCAATGTTCCGATTCGCCATCATCAGCGTTTCAATTCTCCATCTTGAGGGAATTAAACGACAAAATGACGATTCAAACTAATTGGGCTTAAATTTCCAAGACCCTTAATAGATTGGAATGGCTGAAGCCCAATTTGTGAGTGAGTAGCACACATTCTATTTTGTTATATACTCATGGTACTAGAGGCTCCTCTCTAATGTTTTCGATGTGGGAATGTTGAGCAATTCTTCTCCCCGTTTAAAACCCCCCTTTCTCCCCCACCCTTTTCCCATCACCACTTCCCCCAAAATGAGTTCGATCCACAGTCCACACACTCTCTACCGAGGAAGACGAAGCCTGCTCGTTCGCCATGACCATCACCAGCGGCTCCGTCCCTCCAATGGTCCTCAAGGCCTTACTCGAGCTCGATGTCCTCGAGATCATCAAGAGAGAGTCCCTCTCCAGTCTCCACAGGCGGATTCATGTCTCCTTCCGAGATCTCCGCCCATCTTCCTACAACCAACTCCGCCGCTCCAACAGTCCAACCATGCTCGATCGCATGCTCCGTCTTCTCGCTAGCTATGGCGTCTTCTCGCTAGCTATGGCCTGTTTGACTCCCTCTGAGATTCCTTCAAAAAACAGAGCCACAAATTGATGAGATGAAGATGATTGGAGGAGAAGAGATTGATTGTACAAGTTTCAAAGTACCATTTCTGCTGCTGCTGCTGAATTCTCAAGCTCTGTTTTCTTTTTCTTTTTGGTCTTCTTTTTTGAGCTTTGTGAAAGCAGTAAACTTGGCAGGCCCAGTAATACGGAGTAGTTGATTCTTGGAATGTTGAAATTAAAGTTCAATTCTAGAAGTCAAACCATACTACATTTATTTAATTACGTATTTATCATGTTATTTAATTATATATTTATCATGTTTTCGGAATAAAATTGTTCTCATATTTAGTCTGTGAATCCGCCGTGTGAGTCGAAAAGTGAGGGCGCATGAGTGGCGATAAGTGCATGCCAACCCTTTTTTAATTTCCACACAAATAATCAAATGAGTCTTATATTAAGGGACGGAGGGAGTAAAAGATGTATTGTTATATCGAATCACGTTCCAATAATTAACGAATCAAATTACAATTATTGACGAATCACGCTCCAAAAATTAACGAATCGCGTCCATAAAATCAATGATCCGATACTCTGTGATTCACCGACGAATCAATTATTTGATTCTTCCAAAAATGGCGAATCGCGAACCGCGAACCGCGTTCACGCTCCGGCGCTCCCACGAACCATGCAACCCTGGTCGGAGGCAGCGACGGGCAGCGTATTTCAACGGTTCGACAAGTATGTATTAAATTCTCCCAAATGAATTTAGTGTTTGATATTTGATCAAATGGATTTTGGGTTTTATACTTCATGTCACTGGAGTATACAAGATTCATATCATGTTATCCTTTCCTCCTTCATTTGATGTGGTTGTATAGATTGTTAATGACTTGTCATAGGCAGCTTTTGATATTTCAATTCATTTTCATGATTAAACACTTACAACATCTTCATCTGTCGCCTGAAATCCATTTAATTCCAATGAATTCTTTATAATGGTGATACAGTAAAATGCCACCTTCACTTTTATTTGAGGTATAATCAAACATTAATTGATGCGGAAAGTCTCAACTATGCAGTCGAGCACCAGTATACGCGTGTAGATCAAGGAGAATGTTTGAGATCGGTCCTTGGAAGGATCAGAGCATTTTAAAAGTTTCTCATGTAATCATGCTTTCCAGTTGTGAGATATTTCCAGCTTTGTTATTATTTTTCAGTCTTTATTAAGTTCTTTCTTGTTTGTTTATTGCGTTTATTGAGTTTGATGGCTTCCAAAATTTGCATTAGTGACATTATTAATTCTCTGATTATTTGATGGGAATTTGCAAAACCATAATGTTGGAAAAGTGAGCATTGCTAGGAGATATTTCCAGCTTTGTTATTATTTTTCAGTCTTTATTAAGTTCTTTCTTGTTTGTTTATTGCGTTTATTGAGTTTGATGGCTTCCAAAATTTGCATTAGTGACATTATTAATTCTCTGATTATTTGATGGGAATTTGCAAAACCATAATGTTGGAAAAGTGAGCATTGCTAGGAGATATACACCGAGTTCATCTTTGGACATTATATCATCAAGTTATTTATGGAGACTGAAAGATGGATTGATATACTCGGAGGCATCCTTCTTTTGGATTACACGTAAATGGAAGTTTCACTTCGTTAGGGCTTCATGATAATTCGACCTTTCTTTTACTTTATAGCAACACTATATTATTCTATAGTTTACGGACTATTTCTAGTGGTAAAGCAGGTGTACAACATCTATGAGATCTTTGATCGAATCTCAACTGCAACACTATTTTTTTAGTAAAAAATAAAGGAAAGAGGAGGGGTGAGAAGAGTCGAACTTAAGACCTCATGGAGACAATTAATGAGAGTGAAACCACTACGCTAATGGATCATATTGATATATTTGTAATTTTAATATAACAATTTACAATTGAACATTGGTCCACCTCACCCTTTTATTATAAATTCAGTTTTTTTTAATATTTAATATTATTTTGCCTATTCTTCTTCTTCTTCTTCTTCTTCTTCTTCTTCTTCCTCTTATTTTCATTTTTTTTAAAAGTAAAAAATAAAAAAAAGACGCTAAATGAGCCTTATTGCCCATTAAGGCCCATATTAGCAAAACAATGACCAGACGATGTCGAAATGGATTGAAACTTGGTTTCAGCGCCCATTAGAGATATTTGACCATGTGGATAACTTTCAATCAAAACTTCTTACTTTTTCAAGTAACACCTCCTTTGTGAAGCCAAACTAGTCACAACTCTCTAATGTGTCGCAATATGTATGGTCTACAACATCGATGTGTGATTATGTTTGAAAACATTATACAACTTAGTATTATTAGGCATATAAAGTCCCAATTGGGTCTCTCTCACATAAAACGAGACTCGAAACTATGTGTAAACGTTAAAAGGCCAAAAGAACCATTAAGGCCCAAACTGACAAAACGACACCCAAACGATGTCGAAATGGGTTGAAACTTGGTTTTAATACCTATTAGAGATATTTTAGCATGTGGGTAACTTCCAATCAAAACTTATTACTTTTCAAATAACACCTTCTTTGTAATACCAAACTAGTCACAACTCTCTAACGTGTCGTAATATGTATGGTCTACAACATCGATGTGTGATAATGTTTGAAAAACTTATACAACTTAGTCTTATTAGGCATATAAAGTCTCAATAAGGTCTCGTTCACACAAAACGAGGCTCGAAACTATGCGTAAACGCTAAAAGGCCTTAAAAGACCATAAGGCTTATTAAGACATATATTAGCAAAACGACACCCAAACGATGTCGGAATGAGTTGAAACTTGGTTTCAATGCCTATTAGTGATATTTGACCATGTGTGTAACTTCCAATCAAAACTTCTTACTTTTCAAGTAACACCTCCTTTGTGAAGCCAAACTAGCCCCAACTCTCTAACTTGTCGCAATATGTATGGTCTATAACATCGATGTTTGATTATGTTTGAAAAAATTGTACAACTTAGTCCTATTAGGCATGTAAAGTCCCAATAGGGTCTCTCTCACAAAAAAGGAGACTCGAAACCATGCGTAAACGTTAAAAGTCCTTAAAAGGCCATAAGGCCCATTATTGCCCAAATTGACAAAACGACACCCAAACGATGTCGGAATGGGTTGAAACTGGGTTTCAATACCTAGTAGAGATATTTTAGCATGTGGGTAACTTCCAATCAAAACTTATTACTTTTCAAGTAACACCTCCTTTGTGAAGTCAAACTTGTCCCAACTCTCTAACGTGTCGCAATATGTATGGTCTACAACATCGATGTGTGATTATGTTTGAAAACATTATACAACTTAGTCTTATTAGGCATATAAAGTCCCAATAAGATCTTGCTCACACAAAACGAGGCACAAAACTATGCGTAAACACTAAAAGGCCTTAAAAGGCTAAGACCCATAAGGCCCAAACTGACAAAACGACACCCAAACGATCAGAATGTGTGGAAACTTGGTTTCAATGTCTATTAGAGATATTTGATTATCGTTGTTTTTTATATTAAAAAATAATGTAAGCTTTACTAAAAACAAGTAAAATAATATATTTTTAAAATTTTAAGTTGGTAAAGTATTCTATTTTTAAAAAATATTATAATAATATTCAATTTTTTAAATTTTTTTAATACTTTTTTTAAAAAATGAAATTTTAATAATAATAAAAATAGGCAAAATAATATTAAATATTAGAAAAAACTGAATTTTTAATAAAAGGGTGAGGTTGATCAATGTTTGACTGTAAGTTGTTATATTAAAATTACAAATATATCAATATGATCCATTAGAGTTGTGGTTTCACTTTCATTAATTATCTTTATGAGGTGTTAAGTTTGACTCTTCCCACCCTATCCTCTTCTCTTTATTTTTTTACCAAAAATAGAATAAAATAGTGTTGCAGTTGAGATTCGATCAAAGACCTCACAGAGGTTGTACACCTTCTTTACCACTAGAGCAATGAGATAATAATGGTATATAAATCATATTTGTTTTTTTTATTACCGTTCCGCACATAGTGACGAAAGATTAGGGTAAATTTTTCTTTACCCTGACGAAAGGGTAATTTTTTTTACCCTTTGACACACCGTACCGAAATGGTTAAACCGGGTTAAAAAAAAATAAAAAATGATTTTTTGAACCGGGTTTGAAAAACCGGGTTAAAAAATAATTTTTTGAACCGGGTTAAAAAATTGAACCCATCCGTGCCGAAAGCCCCTAAAATTTTAAAATAAAAATAAAAATAGCCTTTCGACAGTATTATACGTAAAATGGATGCTGAAAGGAGGGGTGTGCCCAACGTAAAATGATGTTTTTCCTATTATATAGTTTTGATTATGTTTTTCCTAGCCAGTGTTTCCTAGATAAGTTTCTCATTTTAATTCGGAAAAAGATGATTAACTGTTGCAGGATTCTTATCATGCTTATTTATCACATCAAAATTGATATGTTAGTTTAAAATAAGGTTTAATCTACCTACAAATTTAATTATATGATGATATTTCTTTTCAATTTCTTTTTGAAAAGCGATTAGCCATTTCTTTTTATTTGTGTTGTTATAAGCCTTCAATTAATAACAATAATTTTTTTTTTAATTTTATTGTATAAATAAAATGTTTATTAATTTTTATGGTTAATGTCTTTTGGGTTTAAATAGAAAAAAAATTCAAATATTTTAGAAAATGGGTTATACCTTAGTTGAGATTGATTTTGTAGGTGAGTTACTCAGCTTCAACTCAATCAACAGTCAGGAAGGAAAGAAATTTCCTAATCTTTCCTAATTTTTAGTTTGGCTACATATTTTTGTTCACTCTCACATTATTTCAAGTAAAGGGTTCAATTCTATTAAAACTATATATCAAGTTCACTATATTAAAAGGTGACTACTCCTATATTTTTGTACATTCTCATGTTATTTCAAGTAAAGTGTTCAATTCTGTTAAAACTATATATCAAGTTCCTTGACTCTTTATCTAAATTATTTTGTTTGGAGTAAAAACAGGCTCGCATTTTCTACGGTCTACTGAAGAGAGATGAAGAATTCAATTTTGCAGTCTACATGACTAATCAAGGTATTTTCCATATAATGTTCTAGCGCAACAAATTGAACTTGGTCTTTATTGTTTAATTGAAATACTGTAGGCATATGTATGTAGTTTAGTTTACACTTTACATAAATTGAACTTGGAAATAGCTACTGATGTAGTTGCAAGAGAGTTTGATATGTTCAGTTGTAGAAGATCCCTAATATAGGACTTTCTTTACACGTGGCAATTCGAATTTTGTGCAATATGAATACTCCGTATTTAGAAGTATTGCTTTCAAGCAACAACGTATTAAGAGAACCACCTGTATATTCAACAACAATAGGAGCTTAAGACTTTGGAAGATGACCACATTGAGCAAATGATTAAGGAATCCCTTAGAGAGGACGTAGAAGATGCAAGCACCTGCCCATTTAAAAAATTGGATGTCACAAAATATTTCAGAGCCTTCGTCTCTCTCTTCACATGCCATTAGCATCAAAATGAGTTCATTTAGCTTCAAATTTAGATTCACAAAATTTCATAATTTTTAAACTTTAGTATATGGATTCTTAGATGGGCTTGAGTTTGAAGTCTATAGTTTCTAATAGAGAGTTGAATCGGGTGTTCATCAGATCAGGCAGAAGGTTAAAGAAGCTCTGCTCTGGTGGTGGCGGATCTAGACTAAAATCCTTGTGGGGGCTCATATATATAGAAAAAAAATTAATATAATTTAATTGAATTTTATAAAAATAGAACAAAAACAATTTAATAAAAAAAAATTATAAGTTCACATTCCTCAAACTAAGAAGGGGTTAAAATTCATCTAATACATTCTCATATTTAAATTCAAAAGGTGATGTACGTACGACGGAGCTTCATCAAGAGCTAGAATATTATTCATCTTTGGCACCCATTGCTGTATGAGTGAGCTATCAAGTACCCAATTTTCAAGACAAGCTGGATTTAGAAGAGCAAGAGGATTCGAGGACGAATCATTTTCAAGGGGAGGAGGATGATGTACGTACGCTGGAGCATCTCCCAGAAACACCCATGATGCGATCCCGTCGCCAAGCTGAAGGCCGAAGAGACGACAAGAGGCGGTGCTATCGAAGATGGGATGAAACTAGTGCAGAGTGGCCTGGGCGGCTCGGGCGTCCATTTGAGAAGATCTTTGGTCAGAATATACTTTTTGGGCCTATCTTGACCATATCCAAAATTGAAGCCCAACAGATGCCCAATGACCAAGATATGGCTGTTGCAAAGACCGAATTTATTTCTGTTCGTTTGGGCAAACAGAAGATCGGATTAAGCTCTCCTTTGGATATGTTTCAGTACTTGGGCTTATCTTCATTGTGTCCAAATTTAAGGTCCATTTGAGATTGGACGAGGACGCCATGATCAGAACAAGATTCGAGATTTTATGGCTTTTGTAGAGTTTCCTTTCTTGGGAATCAAACAATTCGGGAAGACTATTTAATGTGTGTTTTTCTAGGGTTTTAGGCAGATTTGACAAATTGAGAATTGAGATTTACGTTTTTAGTTTTGACGTCGTTTAGCTGTAGTTTTGGTTTGATATTGAATTGCAAGAAGTCAACGTTTGGTTTGATATTGGCCTGTGAGATCGATCTGTTGTTGACACATATTTCGACCTCCAAACCTTGAAAGAACCCTAGGTGGATTGATGTGATTCCATCCCATCTCCAAGTCAAGGACATAAGCAAATCCCAAGAAGAGTCAGCGCCTCAAGACCAAGACATGCCTAGGCGGATCACTCACGCCAAGGACGAAGAATTGGGCGCCCAACTCAAGAAAGGCCTACACACTTATGGGCTTCCTTCCCACGTCAAACCTAACCCATATACACCCTTGGAAGCCAAGGAAGAGCCTTGAAGAGCCAGCCCATCAAAAATGGAATCCTAGGCACACTTATGCCAACATTCCTTTCTTGCATTTTTCCTTTATGGTATTGTTTTAATTCAGCCTTGAATACCTTTAAGGCAGATGTTTTTAGACTTTATTTTGGACGTTTTTTATGTGTTAATTCAGGCTTTGAAAGCCTAAGAAAGTTACCTTAGGAGGCAGGCCAAAAACAATATAAAAGGCCACCTCTTCCTTTGTGATTTTCAGCTTTCGACTTGATGAAAAACCTCTTATTGAGAATCGTTGAAAGCTCACTTTTATCTTGAGTTTGTGTGTAATATCAAACTCTCAAAACTCTTAGTTCTTCCCTTGGTGCGTCATATCCAAAGTTAGAACTCAAGAACAATCGTTGGTCTTGTTTCAAGAGTGAGTCATATCTCTTGAATCTCGATCTCTCCTAAACTTGAGTGGTGAGTCATATCCACAAGAGTATTAGGTGCTTATCCATTCTTTTCAATTCTCTAAGGTGCGTTATATCCTATGTTGAATTTATATGCCTATCCCAAACTCTCTTTGATTCAACATTGAGAGTTATATCTTTCCCTTTTTCAAGCACATCAAATAACATCGTTTTTGAGAGCTTATTCGAGATGTCCATTTCTGGGCTTTGCTTGACGATTCCTTGAAGATCTTTGAAGCCATTCCTTGCACCGTGTCACACCCGATCCTTGATTCACATTATGGATTCCTTAGGTTAGTTCGAGTCAAGTGAGTCTTTCTAGATTGACGTCTGAGTCAAGAAAGACGTCACTTGCTTATCGTGTCCGAGTCAAGCTAGTCTACCTAGATCGACGATTGAGTCAAGGTAGATAACACTTGTCGAAGGCCAAGGTTCGATCGATCGTCTTCCACAACGATCTCTCGAAGCCATCTCAACATCGACTTCCTCAACATCCACCCCAAGAGAACGTTTTCAGCCTCATATATTCGATCCTGCAGATTCGTCTGCCATCATTTGGTATCAGAGCTAAACGAGGTAAAACGTTCTAGTTTCGTATTCCCTTTGCTTGAAGTTTACTCACTCGGGTGTTTTGTTCAGATCTACCTTAAGCCGAGAGGGTGAGAAATTTTTTCGGCCAAATCCTCCTCAAAACGTGTGACGAGAGCCGGATCGGAGAGTGTAGCCGAGAGAAGCGAGCGGCGTCTTAGTCTAGGGACGGCGGACGGCCAGGGTGAGCCAAAACCCTAATCCATTCTTACCCTAACCAACCCATAAATCAAGGGAAGAATCAGGTTTGAAGATTTTCTGTTAAGATTTTGTGCAACTATTTTCGGAAGGAAATCAGAAAAATCTTTTTTTAATTCGAATTTTGAAAAGGGCATTCGAGCGGGAGGCGTTTTCAAGCCCCCTACCCTTACACGGCCAGTCGGCCATTTAAAAAAAACGAGTTTTCTATAACCCGACTAGCCGAAGAGAAATCCGGCTAAGGCGAGAACGTTTTAGGCTAGTAGCCTTGTTTGTTATAGGTTGAGCAGGACCCGGGCTAGTAGCCTTGAGAAGTCCCAGGGGTCAAGCCAAGTGAGTCGCGCTAGTAGCCTCGAACTCCGCCCCAGCTCTTTCCCGCCCGGGGGCGGCTCTAGAGATTTTCGAATTGAATCTTGCATTTTTTCGTTTTCTTACGAAAATTATTGTTCAAAATTCTTTGCGGCATAATCTCAACTGAGTTTTCTTTGGATTTCTTGGAAGAATCTTTTTAGCCAGAACCTTCACCCCGAGCCCAACCAAGAGAGAACCTTCTAAAAAGGGAAAGCGTGAGGAATTTCGAGCCTAGGGCTGCGAAATTAAACGTTACCTAATTTTGTCTCTTTTATTTCAAGTGGGCTAACAATCTTGCAGGGGAAGATTACGAGAAGAATCGCCAAGTTGGCAAGGCGGGACCCACCGCTCGAGCAGGAGCACGTAGACCAAGGCGTGCGCGCAGCCGCGTCAGCGGGCTGGCCTTTGGGCCGGCCGAGTGGCACTCTCCCTTTTCCCCCATCAATTTCCAAAATTACAAAAAAAAGAGGGGAAAATCTTCTTGTTACCAAATCTTGTTATTTGTTGATTTCCTTCTTTTAGGAAAATAAAACATATTCTTTACTTTGAAGATAAGTTGTTACCAAGTTGGTAAGATCTTATCTAACCATATTGAGATTTTCTTTTATTTTCTTATTTTCCTTTTTAATTCCTTTTTAGATATTCTAGATTTTATTTCCTTTCCTTTATTCTCCTGTAGGGATTTTATTCTTGGAAAGCAAGCCTCCAAATTTTGAAGAGACTCTTGAAACCCTACAAACAGAGTCGGCCGACCCCCCTCCATACACAAATCGTCTTCGTTCCAAAGCCAAACCTAAGGATCCATTCATGGATCGTCAAGTGTTTGACGTTGGTTGGACTGATCATAGATATGCCAACTGGGAGGACATGAGCTACTCACATGGCCAATACTTGTCGATGAACCTCTCAGGATATGACTACTATGGAGCCCAAGCTTATGGAGCAACATATGGGACTGTTCAAAGGAGGAAGAAGAAGGTGAGCTTCAATGAACAAACTAGGGTCTACCACTATGATGATCTTTCATATTGTGAGGATGTGCAACAACTAGAGGATCAAAGACTTGATTTTCATGACATGAACCCACATATGAGGTACGAGCATGAACATTATTATTATGACTCCTATGGTCTTTCTCCTGACTCTTTGGTGCAGCCCGAGGGAGTTTATGACTCACCTGAGATATTTTCTAGCAATCCTTATGATCAGTATGGTTCAGCCCTGCAACCTCGTATTCGAACACGTGACATCATATGTGTTATGTGTGGAGGAAGAGGTCACTTGGCTGATATTTTCCCAAATCGCAACTACATCTACGAGGATGAAGTTGATGAAACACCAATCTTAGATGTCGTCAATGCTTATGGAAAGGAGGACGTCCGAGAAGTGACGCACGTTGATGTCAAGACGGAGTTGCATCTAAGCAACAAGGGTGTGATAGAAGAAGTAGATACAAAAGCAAGAGAAAAGGCCCATGATGTTGTTGTAGACCAAGATATGGAGAAGGAGGATCAAGAAGAAGAAGAAGAAAAAGTAGAAGAGGAAGTAGACGAAGCAGAAGAAGAAGAAGAAGAAGAAGAAGAAGAAGAAGAAGAAGAAGAAGAAGAAGAAGAAGAAGAAGAAGAAGAAGAAGAAGAAGAAGAAAAGGTCGACAACGACTCGGGAACTCAACATCTCGGGGAAGCTCTCGTTACCCCTTCATCCTTTGTTTGGCCCTTTTCACCTTTCTCTTGTGCATTATCATAGTAGTAGCAAGTCATAGCTTCTGCAACGTGTTATATGGCATAGACTTTCTTGCTTGCTTAGGAATGCCTATTATGTTTGTAGTGACATAATAAAGTCTATACATAGGGATAAAAAGAAAAGTATAACATATACATGCTTGTTTTCCTTAGATCTGCATATAGGCCTCAAGGTAGATCTTCATGCCTTTCGTGATTATGTTGCATATGATTGGTCTACTTTCAAGCACTATCATATTCCTTTTAAAGACAAGTCATATAGATTGCATTCAGGTCTTAGTGATTCTTTCTTATTCCAGTATGCTTGTTTTGTTATTGCTAGCATGATCAGGCATCCAACTGGGTATAGAAAGTAAAGTGGTGTAAAGAGTGCTTTCATTCGTGTGTTTCATTTGCATCTAGGAGATAAGTTGCATCTTAAGAAGGAGAACCATGTTACTTTTCCGAGAAAACCAACCACACACCAAGCTTTGTTTAGTTCAGGTAGATGTGTATGTCTTGATGTGTGTAAAGGTACTTGTTATGTGGCTTCCTTTGTTGCAGGTCAAGAAGATTCGAGGTCGAATCTTTTCAAAGGAAGGGAGGATGATGTACGTACGACGAAGCTTCATCAAGAGCTGGAGCATTATTCATCTTTGGCACCCATGGCTGTATTGGTGAGTGATACGCTACACTTTGTATAGCGTAACTAGGGGTTATTACATTAGTTTAGGAGTGTTATCACAAGTATTTGGAGCTATTGTTATATTCTGAGTTGTTTATGAAGAAGTGAAGAAATGAAGACCAGAATCGAAGAAGAAGAGGATCAAAGATTGAAGACGTGAAGACGAAGACATTCTGCGGAGCAGCGGCGATCGCCATTCTACAACAGGAGCATTTCAGGAGTTCGAGAGAGCATGGCGATCGCCATGACTCTATGGAGATCGCCATGGGGCGACAGAGACGAGGCAAAGTTTTACATGAAGACCGCGATCGCCAGGCATCCATGGCGATCGCCACAACAAGGCCGAAGATATTCCAGACTTTCCTTATTTTCCTTATTTTATTTTATTTCTTTTACCTTATTTTATTATTTCGTTTAGGATCTTTCTTTTACCATATATTTTGGGGTTAGTTCTCTATTTAAGGACCCTAGTTTCTTTCTTTCTATTATCATCTTTTCTATCATCTTTTCCATCAGACAATTTAGTTCTGCAACCATGAGCAGGAACTAATCTCCATTGTTTTACTTAGCGGTTGAAACCTTCAGTTATTAAGTTTTGAGATTTCTAAACTCTTGTTCTTTTCCTATGGGTTTGTATTAATTCTCTTGTTCTTCATCTATTGATTTCTATTAGTTTTGCTAGCTTGATCACCTAGTTTGATTGATAGTTTTCTATTGCTAGACTAGGAATATACGGTGGAATTCCTTGTCATTGTAGCGCTCATATCTGCATGATCTGGTAGTTGATTGCTTTTATGAAAGAGAATTGATTGCATGTTAATACTTGACGGTTGTAAGTTATTGCATGCATCCTTATGATTCATGTGCCCTTTGCTGCTATTTCATCTAATCTTGAGAGGTTTCCCTGATTGTTGAATAGTAAGTATTATCAGGACCGGTTGGCCTGCTGATATATTAAAGATTGGAATAGGAACATTCCCTAGGATTGAATATAACTTGAGATAAATCTATGATCAACTTGATTGACTGTTGTGTGGATACTTGCTAGGTGAAACCCCTTCGCATAATATTCTCACCCAAAATTTCCTCTGCTTGTTACTGGTTACTTGTGTGTTCTTGCAATCAACCCCCCCCCCTTTTGGTTACTTGTTACTAGTTGATATTTCACTTGACTGCATTGATTTGGTGTTTTGATTCCCTTGGGTTCGACCTCTACTTACTTGCTATACTCTAGTTAGTGTTTAGGGTTTTCTTTGATTTTGCACTACGACTTTAGCCTCATCAAATTTGGCGCCGTTGCCGGGGAATTGAATTATTCCAATTTTGTGCTAATTGTGACTTATCAACTGTTTGGTCTGAACCTTTATGGTTCAGACCCGTGCTACTAACTCATCTCTTGTTGCTTTTGATTCAGAGATTGAGAGGATGTTCCACAGGAACCAAAGAGCAGCTCTGAACCAAGATAACGAGATGGGTGATCGACATGGACCGCCATTGCCTACTATGAGGCAACTTAAAACTTAAAATCCATCTCATCCTATAGATTCTATTATTTTAAAAATATTGAATGGTAATTTCAATATCAATGCTTTTGAAAATATTTTCTCTACCTAGTATTCATAATAAATTTTTAATTGAAGATTTCAAATATTTTATTAATTCCAAATAAAAACAAAAGTTCCAACCAAGTAACTAACTACAAATAATGATCCAGCAAAATTCAAATTAGATTTTAAATATTTCTCTACCTAGTATTCATGAATGTCCATATACCACAAATCAAATTAGAAAATTCGAACAATTTTACAATGACAAATTCAAGATAAATCGTTGTAATTCTTTTCTAGACACTTTCTTAAATATTAAAAATTCATTCAAGAATGTTACAAATAAATTAGATGCGATATTTTTCTTCTGGTATCAAATATGGTTACACAAAAACTCAATTATTTTTGGTAAAAATAATAATACCAATAATGATCCAGCAAAAAATGCTTTCATCCAATATAAAAAGGGTGAGAATCCCATAATAAACCCTCTCTTAGAGATAAATAAGAATGAATCTAAGCCATTGGATGCCTTGGCATCCAATGACTTAGATTAAACTAGTTACCCCCACTACAAGTGGGGGGTAGTTGTGGTGGTCCGTCGACCAACCGGCGACTTCTCGGTGACCACCTGGTGGTTGTAGGTCCGGCGGAGGTCCGGCGACCGGAAGTCCGACGGCGGTCCGGCGGGGGTCCGGCGGAGGTCCGGCGGGGGTCCGGCGGAGGTCCGGCGGGGGTCCGGCGGGGGTTCGGCGGTGGTCCAATAATAAACGAAAAGGTTAAAGTATAAAATGAAAATTTTAAGTCTAATTCAAATTGGTGAACATTTAAATATAATGTGATGAACATTCTGTTGGTGAACATTTAAATATAATGTGATGAACATTTAATTATAATGTGATGTTTGATGAACATTTAAGTAAGAGAAGATGAACATTTATCAACATTTTGATGAACATTTAAGTCGATTGTAATGAACTTGGGCTAATGAACATTTTATTAAATTCTTGTGAACATTGAAGTATGAGATGATGAACATTTAAGTATGAGATGATGAACATTTAGATGAACATTCAATTGGTGAACTTTTATGTATAATGTGATGAACATTCAGTAGAGTATGTACAAATGAACATTGTGATGAACATTTATGAACACTTGATGTTCATCAAAAATTGGTGAACATTTAAGTAGAATGTGATGAACATTCAGTTGGAAAACTTTTAAGTATAATATGATGAATATTTATGAACACTTGTTGTTAATAAAAAATTGGTGAACATTTAAGTAGAATGTGATGAACATTCAGTTGGAAAACTTTTAAGTATAATGTGATGAACATTTATGAACACTTGATGTTCATCAAAATTTGGTGATCTTTTAAGTATAATGTGA
The DNA here is from genome assembly GCA_029168935.1 of Oxyria digyna. NCBI lineage: Eukaryota > Viridiplantae > Streptophyta > Magnoliopsida > Caryophyllales > Polygonaceae > Oxyria > Oxyria digyna. The sequence goes on from JAPVLV010000005.1 coordinate 22,952,387, forward strand.
TGAACATTCAGTAGAGTATATACAAATGAACATTTATGAACATTGTGATGAACATTTATGAACACTTGATGTTCATCAAAGATGGTCCGGCGGTGGTCGGAGGTGGTCCGACGGTGCTCCGGCGGCGGTCCGGCGGGGGTCCGACGGTGGGGACAAGGGGGGACAAGGGGTGCCTCGTGTCATCATATGTGCTCTTGGATCTCTCTTGATCCAAGGCTCCACATTCATTCTCATTTATCATTTTAACAAGTATTATTACATGACTCGTTTCCATATAAAAATTGGAACAGACATAAGGACAAATTAAAGGACCCAAATTAAATAAACATAGAAACAAGAATAAAAGACGTAATCAGAAATGGATAAAACCTAAACCTATTAGGTTAAAATAAATTTTGATGGTTCATACGTATCTTTAGACAAATCTTATGTGGCATGTATAGCTCGATATAATGCAGGTAAAGTCTTGGATATGTTTAATAAACAAATTAACTCTAACTCAATAATTGTGACAAAAGCCATGACGGCCTTGTATGCGGTCAAATTAGCAATAAGAAATAGATACAAAAACATTACTTTTGATGTTGAGAACCTTACCGTTATTAATTTTATTAAAAATATTTGGAAAAGATCTTGGGAAATCACAAATATCATAAAGGAAATTCAAAATATTGTAACAAAGTTTGATAATTATCATTTTTTCATTGTGTTAGAGAAGTCAATACGACTGTTGATTTATTGGCTAATCCTAATAAAAACCATCATAGGATGTAATCACGACAATTTTCTATCTGATGATTATATTAGACTTATGAGACTTGTGTATCTCAAATCCATCCTTTTCACGGCTTATGTAACTTTCTTCAGGGCTATCCAATCGGATGGTCAGGAGTTGTCATTTGCTGTCAGATGAAACTCCGTTCTTTGTCTTCATCAAAAAAAGAATATATATAAGGCTAGGGAACGATTTAGAAAAAAGTACAAAAGGTTAAGAGCTAACGGTGTAATTGACTCTTGTAATGAACATCAGTCATTCTCACGTTCTCACTTTAAAAATTACTCTCAAAACAGGATAGAAACCCAATGTTCAGAATAGTTGTGTACCAAATAGAGGTATTAAAAGGTTAACCGGATTGGCCAAATCGGACAAGAACCGACCCAGTCAAAATCGAGACCGGACCGGCTAAATCGCTTGCCTACCGATTCAGGTTCAAGTTCATGAGATTATGAAACCTTGAACCTGCGGTTTCAATGAAGGTTAATCGGTCGAACCACTTGGAACCTAATGAGTCCGGTTAACCGCCAGTTCACACAAAAAAAAAAAAAATTGAGTGGAGGAGGAAAAATTTCTTTTTCTAATATATAGACTTCAACCTCTCATGTAATTTTCAATGTGAAATGTTTTCAAAATTTTTATGTTAAAAGAGCTTTCGACATCGAAAAATTGAGAGAGAAAAAACAGCATCATGCTTATATATTTAAAAACAACAAATTACTTAAAAGTTTCAAGCCTCTAATAACTAAATTTCTTGATTTTACTTAAATATATGAGCTCATTAAAAAAATAACAATATTTTAAAATATAAATTCTAAATATAATATTTGATTTTTAAAAAATTATTCTTATTCAAATCCGAACCGAAACCTTACCAATTTAGATTGAAGTTCAAGCTTATGGTAAGCCTTGGTTCATGAACACCTCTAATACCAAAGCATCACGACATCACATGAGGAGGAGATTTGATTAAACACGTCACGCTACACAGCCCCCAGACTGGAAATAAAAAAGAAATATCTTGGAAGAAGAAGCGAAGCCTCTCATTCGATTTGGAGGTGAGAAAGAAATTGGTTTGGAGAATGTCGGGTTCAATTTATCCGGTATGCAGTCAAAATCCAAGGACGGCGGTGAGGTTTCCGCAGGGTTGGGGCGGGGTGAAGACGACTAAGTTAGGGCCTGGCAGCAAATTCGTCGCCCTTGCGGGGTCTCGCGCTGATGATTCGACGCCGTTTGGGATGTCGGTCGAGAACGCTTTGAAGCTTCTTGGCGTCTCTGAGGGCGCCTCTTTTGATGAGGTTCTTCGCGCTAAGAAATCTGTACTCGCTTCTTGCAACGATGACCACCAAGCCATTTCCCAGGTCTCACCTTCATCAATTTCCTCTTTTTCCTTCATGCCAATTCTCATATTTCCTTCCAATTTCCTGCTTATTCTGCCCAATCATTCATCTTACTTCATTGAGCACCTGATGGGTATTATGTGATAGATACTTGTTCAACCAATTGACGGACCCAAGCACTCTCTTCTTCTGTTTTGATGCTATTTTGTTTTTTTAGGTGGAAGCTGCATACGACATGCTGCTCATGCAGAGGCTAACACAGCGCCGAGCTGGAAAGGTTGTAAGCAGTAACATCCGATATGCTGATGTTAAACCTGTTGCTGCTCCTCAGATAGGGTCTATGCTGCCTCCATGGCTGCAGGAGAGAGTAAATAATTCACCTCTTACACTTGATACGCCATCCACAGCAAATTTTGGTGTCCAGGCTGGTGTTTATGGAGCAATGATGGCCATAACTTACATCAATGGAACTACTGCATCTTCTTCAGCTCCTTATGCTGGAGCTGATGTTCCTGGCCTAATTCTTGCCACTAGTTTCGGTGCATCTTTATACTTCATGACCAAGAAGAATGTCAAATTAGGTAACACAACATTCACTTCACAAATGTATCCTCCTCTAGTTCTCAAGAGACTACAAATTATTTTAGTTGACTACCTCTGGCCTTATTTTAGGTCTTCATAAAATGTTCATTATACTCCTCGACTACGTATTCCATGCCAGGTCGTCATAAATGACTAACGTTTACTTTCTCATTTTGTTCGCTTCAACAATCTTGTTTCCTTAGATAGTTTGTTTCTTTCTCCAACCAAAAATCATATATCATCTTTCTTTGTTTTATGAATCAACTATTTAGTACTCCACAGTTTTGTAAGTTAAAAGGCTGCTGTCTTGAAGTATTCTTGCTTGTCATATCTCACAAGGGGAGTAAGCCAGCTGATTTTGATGTTTTTATTCATATATGTTTAACTAAGATGACATAAGGCATCTGCTCTTCTCAAATAAGATGTAAAGAAACATATATAGATTACAAGATATTTTTAAAGATGATTTGAACTTTGCTTTTTGCAGGGAAAGCAAGTTTAATTACCATAGGTGGCCTTGTGGCTGGTGCAGTTGTTGGGTCAGCAGTAGAGAACTGGCTTCAGGTGGATATTGTACCATTTCTTGGTTTACACTCCCCTGCTGCAGTGGTCAGTGAATTTATAATAATTTCCCAGTTCTTGTCATCCTTGTATCTTAGATAGAACTTGAATCATCTACAACTAAATCATGGGAAGTCTGTCAAACCTGAACTTGTAGTTATTCTGTTGCATGGTGATGTAGCATGATATTTTGTACAAAATACTAAACATCAGCCATTCAACCTTCCTATAAATAGAAAATACTGAATACTCTCTGCTTTTTTGTATAGTGAGTCATCTTTAGTATCTGAAGCGCCCTTTATAATTAGCACTTTAGTATCATATGAGATAAATCACCAACCAAGTCAGCAAAACTAGTGTAATTGAACTTTGTCAGCTTAGGTGAGTAGTGTTGGCCTGGATGAACCTTTTCCTTCTCAACATCCACATGGTGGACTGTTATAATTTGCGGAGCATGTGCAACGGGTCTGCGCGATACACGGCTCCTTTTTTAATCTTTGAACTATACAAATCGTTATATTGTCATGTATTTTTTTTTTTTGATAAAGGCTAAAAACGAAGTTTGACAACTTCTGACCATCCAGAAGGATGATCCTAAAGAAGTCCCGAGTATGTGGAAAACATGCTGGACTGTAAGAAGACAAGTCTCATAGTTCTGATATAATCATCAGATAGTAGATTGTCCTGATGACAAGGCAGGACAGTTTTGAGGAAGTGAGTACTGATTTCAGAATTAGATAAGAAATCAGCAGCCTGATTTGCTTCCCTGAAGCAGTGATAGATTTGAATCAAAGGAATGTAAAAGGGTTTGAATATCTAGGATAATCGTACGATGAATCAAAGGAATGTAAAAGGGTTTGAATATCTAGGATAATCGTACGAATTTCCCAAGGTATTTTCCAAATATTCTTTATGGAATTAATAATATTTAGATTATCACCTTCCAATATTAAATTTGTACATTTTAATTTTAAAGCCAATCTAACCGCAAACAAAGCACCCATGGCCTCTGAATGGAGCGAAGATTTGGAGAATATCATTTTATTGTGTACATCAATTACTTTACCGTTGCTTTCTCGAGCAATACAGCCAATATATGAATTTGAAATAGAGTGAAAGGAGCCATCAAAATTTATCTTGATTCAATTATTTGGTGGATTAATTCATCTCTTATTTTTTATTTTAGTACGGACTTTTCTATTTTTTTGATTTTGGGACTTTGATACTATTGTAAGAATTCTCCCAAAATTTGAATTGATCAAAAGGAGTATAGGTTGGGTCCTTCCTCTTGTCTATTGGTTTATGAAACACGATAGAATTTCTATTTATCCATAAAGAATACCAAAGGAAGAGTAATGCCTCAATTTGTTTTGGGTTATGTTTAAGGTTGTTAATTGTGTTCTTTAGATTATCTTGAAAATGTATATTTGATTGTAAGTGAAACCTAAAGTTTAATAGTTTTTCAAATTTCTGTAGTTGAAGAATTGTGTGTTGGCATTCAAAGAATAAATGTTCTCGTGATTCCGAAGGATGATTACAAATTGAGCACTGAGACGGAACTCTATTATAATATTTATTGAGTCTTTCAGTAGTAGGTAAATTATCTGATATAGCTTTCCACATGAAGTTTTGATATCTTGTCGGAACTTTGAGATTCCAAATCCAATTATAAAGCTCATCCTTCTTGTAATGTTTATTTGTTATATTGAATTTCCTTGACGAGGCTGTTGTAAAAACACTAGTAGGGTCCGGAAGCCAAATAATTTTATCTTCAATATTATTTTTTGGAATATAAATGCTTGATATTTGTGATATTATATGGTTAGGTAGAATCGAGTTTAGCTTTTCCATATCCCATTCTTTTGTATTAGTAATGAAATAAGAAACTTTATTATTAATGTCGCTCAAGTTAGTATTAAAGGAGCTTCTAAGATTAACATTTGGAATCCAATTATCTGTGTAGAAATTTATTTTGTTTCCGTTTCCTAATTCTCAATCTATACCTTTTTGAAATTGTTGCCTTAAATGTAAGAGTCTTGTAAATTGCCATGATTGTGTCTTTTTCTTTGTAAATGTAAATAGATTATTATTTTGTAAATATTTTTGGTATATTAAATTGACCCAGATGTTATTTCTTTCTGTTACTAATTTCCATAGAAGTTTTTGTTGCAAGGCATTATTTAGATCAACTGCTTTATGTATACCTAATCCGCCATTTTTCTTCGGTCTGCATATGTAATCCCATGATGTAATTGCTCGATAATTCGGTTTGTTATTATTCCAAAAATAGTCCTTATTTATTTTATCGAATTGATCACAAACTCCTTTTGGGAGTGAAAAACATTGCATCAAATGGTTTGCTTTGCATAAAATATTAGATTGTATAAGGATAGCTCGACCCGCTTGGGAGATTGTATTGGCTTTCCACTTTGAAAGTTGTTTTTGCATGATGTGAACCGCATATTGAAAGCATTCATTTTTTATTCTTCCTCTAACAATTGGTATACCCAAATATTTTTCCATTGATGTTGTAAGCTGTAAGTTCAATACCGATGCTAATTCTTGTCTTTGTGGGGAAGATCTATTAGGTGTTGTTTGAAAAGAGCTCTTGTGAAAGTTTATAGCCACTGAGAGATCAGTAAATTTTTACAACAATTTTTTAATATAATTCATGTTGTTCATATTGACACCACACTCAAAGTGAATGTCATAAAGTATATAATGATGACACCACACTCAAAGTGAATGACACCACACTCAAAGTGAATGTCATAAAGTATATATCTAATTTATATAGGGTGATGCTATATACACTCTTTTTTTTTTGTCTATATACACTTTTTTTTGTCTATATACACTCAAATACCCACGTAAGCAACACGCGTGGACATGGATATTTTATCACGCGTGCAGTAGGCGTAAGCGTTTGTTTAAAACATATATCCGACCATAACAGTCACGCTCAAGCAAAGCGTACGCGTGGGTGTCTTGATAAAATATTACGCCTGCGTGTATTGTAATCGTAAGATAGTATTGAAAATATTAAAATATAGCCACGCTTCGTGTGCGCGTGGCTATTCAATACCCCCAACTTTTTTCAATACAATCCTGGTATACGGAAACAATCCAAACTTACCATTTGTACCAGGATCTTTTTAAAATATTGTTATTAGCTCGACTCTTCACAAATCACAATCCCCGCATCATATAACAGTATTGTCTTAAAATTAAGACACTCCAAAGTAGTTGGGATTTAAGAAAAAACCATAATACCAAAATGCATTTTAGTATATAAATTACTAAATCCATCATCGTCAAAGTGTATTATATTTAAAATAACGTATTGACGTAAAATATAAAACTACATAATCTAATGTGGATCAGATCTATCCTCTTTCTCGCGCCCAGAACCGCTACCCTCGCCAGACATGAGTTTTAAAAAAGAGATGCGCATTGAGGTGGATCCGGACGAAGTAAGATTCCCCAATCATAAAATCGATAAAAGATATAAGATAATCCATCTCACCATTACTAATAATAGGACACTGGAGACGCTCGCGTACTGATCCAAGAGATAACTGAAGGCGTTGTGTAATTAAGATATATGTAAAAATCACGTAATACGGAGTATTACTTAAAATATAATAACCTTGTATAAACGAGAAATTACTTACCACAGTAGCATCAACTGCCGGAGGTCGAGGTACTTGTTGTGGTTGTGAGGTAGGATCCACATAAGGGTGAGTGAACAAATGGCTCTCGCGCTCTTCCCAGGTAGCATACTCGTCTCCTTTAAACTCCACCTAGTAGTCACTAATATATTCTTTTCGATTTTATAAGAGCTTGGAGCCTGATTGAAGTGGAGGTAGCCTTCTAAGCCCAAACTGTCGTAGGACTCGGGTGACGTAATACGACTCATGGACATCCATGCATGAAGAATACCAGTCTAGAGAGTCGATGGGTGGTCCTAAAGTTGACCTCTAAAACCCCATCACCTTCCCTCCAAGGCATTCACTGCACCTGCAAAAAATTTAGATTACAAATGATAAAATTAGTACAAGGAAAAATAAATAATAAAATAAAATGTATTGGTAAACTATACCTTCTCAACTGAAAGTCTGTCTAGCAACCGTCTAATTTCAATAAGCCTATCATCAATTTGATTCTTAATGGGTCCAAGCTCGTCGCTAGCAGGTGCTCGTGGATCTCTCAACCTCCCTGGGTTAGGTGACAGTCGTCCTCCAAAACGAGAGAAATAACGCCCAATCCAACACTACAATAATTAAAAAGCAATGAGAACTGGAGTTCGAGTTATTCAGAGAAATCACTTGCAATACATCCATATAGAAAATGAATAACGAGCACATATGACATGTTTTCCAGGAGGGAATTGAAAGTGCAGGCTTAATCGAGCAGTACAGATGTGGTCATCACCTAAATAGGTGTATTTAAAGCCTCTCGGATTACAGGACAAAAATTTTCTATCTTTAAAGCTGGTTTTAAACCTCCGTGGAAGAGAATGTGATCATGGATTATTTTTCCAACTGGAACAATAGGTTAACAACTTTTCAAGACAAGTTAATCCAGATCTGAAGCAGAGCAAAGAACCTTGCTTCTCAATTCAGTTCCCCAAATTCCAAGAACCTATATAATATCAGGATATTTGCCAACACATTGTAATGATCATAGGCTCTTTCCTAAAATATGCATTGTAAGGGTATCTTTTTTTTCCCCTTGTCAAACTACATTATAAATCTTTATATTAATATATAATATGTGATGACTATCTAACCAGATACCCTGTAAAATGCGCATGTCTATTAACATCTGGAAAATACTATCACCAAGCATCATATCTGCAACAGTCTCAGACACCCTACTATGCCAGCTGCCAGGGCTCGGGATGCCTCTCCAAAATTGCGATACAAGAGTGCAAGGACTCCGGCTCCCCATGCAAACTTGTCAGTTTTGTCATGGTTAAACACAAGTTGCATATACTTGTGTTTCACCTTATTGGTGGACCTCTTTTATACATAAAACATGATAAATAATTAGCATAAATAATTTAAACTTGGAGTAAACTAAATTGCTCGATATATACAAATTTATACCTATCACAGAATATCGTACATCCAAGCAACAGGAAAAGCTATGTTGATGCTATATCCTCCTGAGTCTTATCTGGATTCTTAATCATAGCCTCTATAAACTCCTTGATATGTTTAGCGTTGATGCCGGTATCTCCAGAGTATGCGTACATCTGATCCATTGTGATGATGAACATCTCGCATATCTTGATCCTAAGAGCTGAATCCGGCCAGTCGTCCAGTGGTGCAACCTCCAATCCATCGATTGACAATCTCAAAATCATAGCCACGTCGTGGAGAGTTATGGTAATCTCTCCCCATGGAAAATGAAAACTGTTGGTTTCAGGATGCCATCGCTCCACGAAAGCAGCAATTAGGACGTGGTCTAACTCATCGTATCTCCACGTCCCCAGACTTGTAAGGCCACTACGTTCTGCAATACCCCACCATGAATCAGGATCGGTTCTTGCACACTGATGCAGTTATAAAAAGTGAAGTTTCTGAAAGTGGCAACACAATGTGTCTCATACCTATCATAATTATGTTAAAAACAAAGACAGGAAACAACTCCAATGATAGAACAATACAGATAACTTATCACAAAAACAACATGACACAGATCTGAACAAAACTGATTTTTTTTTATTTGTTTGCAAATTCCAAAAATAATAATAATCAAGATCCTTTCTAATTAAAAGTTTTAAACTAGTATTTATTCGAGCTAATCAAACAAGCTTCAAATGTAATGACCAAATCAGGTTATTACAGTAGCACTATATCCAACAAGTTAACATTTCATAACAATTTTGTAGTGCAGATCCAAATAGCTATGGCGGGATAGAATAGATGCCAGAAAGTGTCAGTCTGAAATTACTGAATGGGGAGAATGTGATCTACAAAAGACCAATTGCATAACCCACCCTACTCTACAGTAGGAGACAATTCCAGGTTCTTAGATTAGATCATTAACAATACATAACAATCCAACCTTTTCTCAACCAAGTTTTCAACATTTTGTCTCATAATAACATTGTGTCCTATGACCCCATTGCAGGTTGCCGAAGAATTTGAGAAGTCCAAGATGAAGGACAAAGAGAAAGAAGAAGAAGTGAGCGAGGGGAGTGTGTTGTTGGCGTCCACATCAGATTTGCACGAGTTGTGTCTTCCTATAGACACAAGAGTCATGACATTGCTCAAGGACCAATGGCTTGCACTTACAAGTGCCGAAGGCAACAACACTATCCTTCACTCCATCCAAGTTGTGCTTGATGAGTTTAAGGACATGTTTCCGGAAGAGCTTCCATTAGGACTACCGCCCTTTAGAGGGATTGAGCATCAAATAGACCTAATTCCGGGAGCATCATTACCAAATAGGCCAGCTTACAAGATGAATCCTCAAGAGAGCAAGGAAATTGAGGATCAAGTGCAAGAACTACTTCAAAAGGGTTATGTGCGAGAGAGCAAGTCACCATGTGCAGTTCCGGTCCTCTTGGTTCCAAAGAAGGACAAGACATGGAGGATGTGTGTGGACTGCCGTGCTATAAACAACATCACAATCAAGTATCGTCACCCTATCCCTAGACTTGATGATATGCTTGATGAATTGTATGGTGCTACTTTGTTTTCTAAGATAGATTTGAGGAGTGGATACCACCAAATTAGGATGAAAGAAGGGGATGAATGGAAAACAGCCTTTAAGACCAAGTTTGGCTTGTATGAATGGCTTGTCATGCCATTTGGTCTTACTAATGCTCCTTCGACATTCATGAGGCTTATGAACTATGTTCTAAGAAGCTACATAGGGAAATTTGTGGTGGTCTACTTTGATGACATCCTCATCTATAGCAAGTCCTTACAAGAGCATGAACAACACCTTAGGGAAGTATTATCCACACTTAGACTTAATCATCTTTATGCTAACATTAAGAAGTGTGATTTTTGCACTAATGAAGTGATTTTTCTAGGGTTTGTGGTCAGCTCAAGAGGATTGGAGGTTGATCAAGAGAAGGTGAAAGCCATCAAGGAGTGGCCTACTCCTACTAATGTTGGACAAGTCCGAAGCTTTCAAGGTCTGGCCGGTTTCTATAGGCGATTTGTGAAGGACTTCTCCACCATAGCTTCACCACTCACGGAGTTGACAAAGAAACACACACCATTCACTTGGGGCAAGGCACAAGAGGCAGCATTTGAAGAGCTCAAAACCAGATTGACGAATGCTGCTCTCCTGATTCTACCAAATTTCTCAAAACCATTTGAGGTAGAATGTGATGCTTCCGGGATTGGAATTGGTGGTGTGTTGATGCAAGAAGGAAGACCAATAGCTTTCTTTAGTGAAAAGCTCAAAGGTGCGTGCCTCAATTACTCTACTTATGATAGAGAACTCTATGCACTCTTTAGGGTCTTAAAGACTTGGCAACACTATCTTTGGCCAAGTGAATTTGTGTTACATACGGATCATAAGTCATTAAAGCATCTAAGGGGTCAAGATAAACTAGATAGGCGTCATGGTAGATGGCTGAAATTCATAGAGACTTTTCCTTACATTATCAAGTATAAGAAAGGAAAGGATAACATTGTAGCCGATGCTTTATCTAGGAGATATACATTGCTTACTCAACTTGATTCTAAGGTGCTAGGGTTTGCTTACATTAAGGAACTCTATGATAATGATTCTGATTTTGGGAATATCTATAGACAATGCTTAGATACGGGTTCATGTGATAAGTGTTTTTACTTGTTTGATGGATTCCTTTTTAGAGCTAGTAAGGTTTGCATACCTAAGTGCTCTTTAAGACTCTTGCTTGTTGAGGAATCACACAAGGGAGGTCTTATGGGTCACTTTGGGCGTGATAAGACCTATGCCATGCTTAAAGAACACTTCTACTGGCCTCACATGCTTAAAGATGTTGAAAATGTGCTTAAAAGATGCTTAGAGTGTTTAAAAGCTAAGTCTAAGGTGAAACCCCATGGTCTCTACACACCACTGCCCATTCCCTCTTCTCCTTGGTTAGATATAAGTATGGACTTCATTGTTGGACTACCTAGGACTAGGAAGGGACGAGACTCAATTTTTGTGGTTGTAGATCGGTTTTCTAAGATGGCTCACTTTATACCTTGTCACAAAACTGATGATGCTTCACATGTTTCTATTCTTTTCTTTAGAGAAGTAGTTAGATTGCATGGGATTCCTAGGACAATTGTTAGTGATAGGGATACAAAGTTTTTGAGTCACTTTTGGCGTTCTCTTTGGGGACAACTTGGTACTAAACTCTTGTTTTCTACCTCAAGTCATCCCCAAACCGATGGCCAAACTGAGGTTACCAATAGAACACTTGGTACCCTCCTAAGGACACTCATTAGGAAGAACTTAAAGTCTTGGGAAGATTTGTTGCCACATGTAGAATTTGCATATAATAGGGCGCAACACTCTTCTACAAACTTAAGTCCTTTTGAATGTGTCTATGGTCTTAACCCCTTAACCCCATTAGACCTTGTACCGTTTCCCAAGAAGGAACGAGTAGATTTTGATGCAGATAAACAGGTGGAGTTCATAAGGGAGTTACATGAAAAGACCAAGCTCAGGTTGGAGCAACTAGGACACAATGTGGCTGCTAGGAACAACAAGGGAAGGAGAAAGGTGATTTCAAGCCAGGAGACCTCGTATGGGTGCACTTGCGCAAGGAAAGATTCCCAACAAAGAGAGCATCCAAGCTAGCTCCAAGAGGTGATGGACCCTTCAAAGTCCTAAGGAGAGTAGGTGACAATGCATATGTTGTTGACCTACCGGATGACTATGGTGTTAGTACTACCTTCAATGTTGCTGATCTTACACTCTATGAGGACCATGAGGACAGTCCTAAAGATTCGTGGTCGAATCCTTTCCAAGGAGGGGAGGATGATGGAGGACCATCCTTAGAAGTCACACCAATGGAAGCACCATCCATGGAAGGTCCAATCACAAGGTCAAAAGCTAAGCAACTACAAGAAGACTTAACCATTTTTGTCACTCAATTCAGCCTTCAAGGCAACACTATGGAACTTGAGGACTCAATGGTTAAAGCTAGGACTCTACTCACATATGAGTGCAAGGAGATAGCTTGAAGACCTTGCTTATCATTTCCCTTTTAGTGCATTTTATGACACTTGCATTTCATGACTTTTTGCCATGTCAAGGGCGTCTTTTCAAGACATGTGGTGCGTGTGGTTTTGAAGTCAAGGGGTGGTTATTTTGTCTATTTAAACCCCCTTGACACCCCACTCCCAACTTAGTTCAAGTTTTATCAACTTAGTTGTTTTCTCTTTTCAAAGAGAGCTTTGAACTCATGTGTGTGATCGAGCGGATTGCTTGTCTTACTCTAGATGTCTTGTCTATGTCAATCTCATTAGAATTGGTGTCTACAAGCTTCATAGAACTCCTCCTTGTGCCTCCTCCATGTGAAGGTTGTGTAGGGTTGTAGGATCGAGGTTTTGCACTCCATTACAACCTGGTTTTAGGCCACTAAGCCTTTGGCCTTGTTGTTGTTTGTGCTTGGTTTTGATCATTCATCATCTTGTATATCTCCCCTTGTTATCTCCTTTGTTTCTTTTGCTTTTCCATTCTGATTTTCAAGGGGCTTTCGCCATTGTTGTTGTTGGTTGATCTCTTGTGTGTTTATGGTTGTCTAGATCGGCTTCATATAGCAAGCAAGGCTATATCACTAGGTCCACTGGGAATCCACATATAATCATCTATATTCTCATCTAAAAGATTCTCATGATCGATGGGAGCCGGTGCGGAATGAAGAACCGATCGATCTCGTCGAGAAACACGACGTCTAGGTTGTCGCTCACGACGTTTGGGAATATATGGTGCATTTGGTGGATCAGTTGCAGCTGTTGCAGGTGGTGGAGAAGGAGTTGTAGTCGGTGGAGGAGGAGATGTAAACGGTGGAGCTGCCGATGAAGAAGTTGTAAATAGAGGAGGATTTGTAACAGGTGGAGGAGGAGAAGTTGTAAATGGACGAGGTGGATCTGTAACAAGTGGAGGAGGATCTGTAAATGGAGGTGGTGAAACACAAGCCGACTCCTCAGCAAATAAAGGAACTTTTGTGGGATGTGTGTCGGGAGAGTCCGAAAGATCCTCAGAATCATGCTCAAAATTCGTGGTATCAGCATGATCTTGTGGTAGGGACACCTCAGGCTGAGTGTGTGGTTGTGTTGCCATCAGGGCATCAACTTGTACATCCTCTACGAGCTGATGGGGGTTGGTTATGTACGTACGCTGGAGCATCTCCCAGAGCAACCCGTGATGCGATCCTGTAGCCGAGCTGAAGGCCGGGAAGATGATAAGAGGCGATGCTGTCAAAGATGGGCTGAAACTAGGGCAAAGTGGAATGGACGTCTAGAATGTCCAATTGAGAAGATATTTGGTCAGAGTATACTTCTTGGGCCTATCTTGGCCTTGTCCAAAGTTGAAGCCCAACAGAGGCCCAATGACCAAGATATGGCTGCTGTAAGGACCTAATTTGTTTCTGTTCGTTTGGGCAAACGGAAGATCGGATTAAGCTCTCCTTGGGATATGTTTTAGTACTTACTCTTATCTTCATCGAGTCCAAATTTGAGGCCCATTAGAGATTGGACGAGGCCGCCATGATCAGAACAAGTTTTAAGATTTTAGGGCTTTTCTAGGGTTTCCTTCCTTGGGAATCAAGCATTTCGGGAAGGCTATTTAATGTTTGTTTTTCTAGGGTTTTGGCACATTAGACAAATTGAGATTTAGATTTACGTATTTCTGTTTTGACGTCTTTAGATGTAGAATTGGTTTTAGTATTGAATTGCAAGACGAAAGAACTTGGTTTGATATTAGCCTGTGAGATCGATCTGTTGTTGACACATATTTCGATCTCCAAACCTTGAAAGAACCCTAGGTGGACTCCTTGGGTTAGTTCGAGTCAAGTGAGTCTTTCTAGATTGACGGCTGAGTCAAGAAAGACGTCACTTGCTTATCGTGTCTGTGTCAAGCTAGTCTTCCTAGATCGACGACTGAGTCAAGGAAGATAACACTTGTCGAAGACCAAGATTTGTTCGATCGTCTGTCACAACGATCTCTCGAAGCCGCCATCGACCTCAACGTCAACTGTCCGTCCGCCGCCGCCGCCGCCGTCGACCAAAGCCGCTGCCGCCGTCGACTTCAATCCACCGTTCATCCAAATCCTAGCAGATCGTCGATCTTCATCGGAAACTTTGTCATCATTTGGTATCAGAGCCAACGCTAGGTAAAAACGCTCTTCTGTTTAATTTTACGCTTACGTTGTTGAATTCAAGAAAAAAAATTAAACCGGGTTGTTACGGGATCTACCAAAACCGAGAGCGAGAGCCGCTAGAATTTTTTTCTAGGACCGTCATCTCCTGTGCGAGAGAGGGCCGTGAGCACATCCACGCGGTTGGGCGCGGTCACCGCCTAGGCATCGCCGGCGTGGCTTGGGTTGGGTTGGGTGAGAGAAAACCCTAACCCTAACCACCTTTCCTTGACCCTCAAGACAAAATCTTCTTGTTTTGGCAATTAATTATTTAATTTGATTCTTATTTTATTTTGGTTAAGATTTGATTCTCTAAAATGATCTTGAGTGGTTGAGAAGATCTTCTTGATATCCAACTAGGATAGAATCTAGAAGATTTTGTTAGCTTATCTAGGTTGTAAAAAAAAAAAAATTTAAAATTTTAATTAATTCCGAATTTCAGATTTAATTAATTTAATTTTCGGAATTATTTAAAAAAAAACAAAAGAAAAAAAAAGAAAAAGGAATTGAGAACGTCTAGCTGAAGAGAAACTTGGCTAGAGCAAAATCCGTTCTAGGCTAGTAGCCTTTAGACACCAAGATTCAAGCGGGCCTCGGTTAGAAACCGTGAGAAGTCCTAGAGCGCACGTCAAGTGGTACCGGGGCTAGTAGCCCCACGAGTACCCCGCTCGGCAATTTCTCTAGGGGAATCCTGGTTGTTTGTCTTGGTTGTTCTATTCACCACTTGTGTTCTTTGTGATTTTCTTTTCTTTCCAATTTACTTTCAGTATCTATTCAGTGTGATTGATTGCCCCCTTTTCGTGCCTAGCTTTAACCATTTGCCTGTTGCCCTAGCTATTTCTTGTATTCAACTGCGTAGCGTAGGGTTAAATAGAATACGTTTGTGCCTTCTTTGTGCTGTTGTTTCCTTGTGAATTGCGCAGTTCTAGGAGACCAAGGGAAAACCTAAGGAGCCACTCATGGCTCGCCAAGTGTTTGACGTTGGTTGGACTATTGATCAAACTGCCAACTGGGAGGGAAGTGCTACCCGTATGACCAATACTACCCGATGAATCACATGTCAGAAGAGGACTTCTATGGAGTCCAAGATTATGGAGCGGCATATGGAGATGTACAAATTCAGAAGAAGAAGGTGAGCTTCAATGAACAAACGCTCGTCTACCACTATGACGATCTTTCATATTGTGAGGATGTGCAACATCTAGAAGATCAAAGATTTGATTTTCATGACATGAACCCACATATGAGGTATGAGCAAGATCATAATTATTATGATTCCTATGGTTTTTCTTCTAACTCTTTGGTGAAGCCAAAAGGAGTTTATGACTCAGATAGGACTTACTTTTATGATTCCTATGGTTTTCAATCTAACTCTTTTGTGCAGTCCGAGGAGGTATATGACTCAAGTAGGACTTACTATTATGATCTCTATGGTTGTTCTTCTAACTCTTTTATGCAGCCCGGAGGAGTTCATGACTCACATGAGACATTTGTTAGCACTCCTTACGACAAGGATGGTTCGGCTATGCAACCTCGGATTCGAACACGTGACATCATATGTGTTATGTGTGGAGGAAGAGGCCACTTGGATAATATTTGCCCAAATCGCGACTACATCTACGAGGATGAAGTTGATGAAACACCAGCCTCAGATGTCGTCAATTCTTGTGGAAAGGAGGACATCCGAGAGGTGACGCACATTGCTGTCAAGATGGAGTTGCGTATAAGCGACAAGGGTGTGATAGGAGAAGTAACTACAGAAGTAGGAGAAAAGACCTTGGACGTATTACCAAAAGAGGCTCAAGAAGAAGAGGAAGAAAAAGAAGAAGAAGAAGAAGAAAAAGAAGAAGAAGAAGAAGATGAAGAAGAAGGAGAAAGAGAGGTTGATAACGACTCAGAGAGTCAACATCTCAAGGAAGTTTTCGTTATTCCTTCATCCTTTGATTTGTTCTTTTCAACTTCTTTTGTGCATTATCATAGTAGTAGAAAGTCATACCTTTTACGACGTGTTATATGGCATAAACTTTCTTGCTTGCTTAGGAATGCCTATTATGTTTGTAGTAACATAATTAAGCATATACATAGGCATAAGAAGAAGATTATAGCATGTGCATGTTTGTTGTCCTCTGATCTGTATATTTGTTACAAGGAAAACTCCCTTGTGACTCATGATTCTGCTGCTCATGATCCGTCTTCTGTCAAGTACTATCATGCTCCATTTAAAGACACATCATATAGGTTGTTTTCAAATTCAGTGATGCTTTCTTATTCCCGCATACTGACTATGTTATTCCTAGCATGTTTAGGAATCCAATTGGGAATAGAAAGAAAGGGAGCATAGTAACTGCTTGCATCTTGGTATATCCTTTGCACTTAGGCTTAGGATTGTCGTTCATTGATATCCTTGACTGTGCATCGTGCTTCCTTAGAGTCATAGCTAATCATTCATGCACATTTTATGTGATTACGACTCTAGAAGATAGGTTGCACAATATGAAGGGAAGTTTTCTTACTTATGCAAGCATGACTTCTCATACGACACTGCAAGCTTTGCTCGATTCAAATAAATATGTATGTCTTGTTGTGTGTCCAGATACTTGTTATGTGGCGCTCCTTTTTGCAGGTCAAAACGATTCGTGGTAGAATCCTTTCAAAGGAAGGGAGGATGATGTACGTACGTCGGAGCTTCATCAAGAGGTGGAGCATTATTCATCTTTGGAACCCATGGTTGTATGGGTGAGCTCTCAAGGGCCCCATTTTCAAGACGAGCTGAATTTGGAAGAGCAAGAGGATTCGAGGACGAATCCTTTTCAAGGAGAGGATGATGATGTACGTACGCTGGAGCGTCTCCCAGAGCATCCCGTAATGCGATCCCGTAGCCGAGCTGAAGGCCGAGAAGATGATAAGAGGCGATGCTGTCAAAGATGGGCTGGAACTAGGGCAGAGTGGAATGGACGGCTCGGACGTCCAATTGAGAAAATATTTGGTCAGAGTATACTTCTTGGGCCTATCTTGGCCGTGTCCAAAGTTGAAGCCCAACAGAGGCCCAATGACCAAGATATGGCTGCTGCAAGGACCAAATTTGTTTCTGTTCGTTTGGGCAAACGGAAGATCTGATTAAGCTCTCCTTTGGATATGTTTCAGTAATTGGGCTTATCTTCATTGTGTCCAAATTTGAGGCCCATTCGAGATTGGAAGAGGCCGCCATGATCAGAACAAGTTTCAAGATTTTAGGGCTTTTCTAGGGTTTCCTTCCTTGGGAATCAAGCATTCCGGGAAGGCTATTTAATGTGTGTTTTTCTAGGGTTTTAGGCATATTAGACAAATTGATATTGGGATTTACGTATTTCTGTTTTGACGTTGGTTTGACGTCTTTAGCTGTAGAATTGGTTTTAGTATTGAATTGCAAGACGAAAGCGCTTGGTTTGATATTAGCCTGTGAGATCGATCTGTTGTTGACACATATTTCGATCTCCAAACCTTGAAAGAACCCTAGGTGGACTCCTTGGGTTAGTACGAGTCAAGTGAGTCTTTCTAGATTGACGGCTGAGTCAAGAAAGACGTCACTTGCTTATCGTGTCCGAGTCAAGCTAGTCTTCCTAGATCGACGACTGAGTCAAGGAAGATAACACTTGTCGAAGACCAAGATTCGTTCGATCGTCTGTCACAACGATCTCTTGAAGCCGCCATCGACCTCAACGTCAACTGTCCGTCCGCCGCCGCCGTCGACCAAATCCGCTGCTGCCGTCGACTTCGATCCACCGTTCATCCAAATCCTAGCAGATCGTCGATCTTCATCGGAACCTGTGTCATCAGTTGGCATAGATAGGCCCTTCACCCTTATCAGCTACAACCTTAAAATCCATAGCCAATGCACGACCAGGGTGTTCTCTATCGCCTCGACGTATCGAGGATGGACGTCCTTGCGCTGCTATCCTACGATACATAATGCGCTTCCTAGAGCACACCTCCTCCGCCCTAGTTGCTAAATCCTGGTACATTTGAGTGGAAAATGTCTTATTAGCAATATGCAATTCAAATCAAAGTAAAATGTATAATTAAAACATGATTTTTATGTAGTTATATCGAAAAAAGTTTATAACTACCGTTTTCATGCTTTCGTTCCAAAGAGGGATTTGACCTGGAGGTCGAGTTGTAGGTGTACGAGTAGGTGCAGGAGTAGGTGTAGGATCAATGATAGGCATAGTAGAAATAGAGTAGGTGTAAACGGATATATATACAACGGAAAAATTTGAAATAGGATGCTTAATTATTTGTAAGACTATAAATTAGTTAAAAAATTGTAAATGGTTTAAGCTTAAGCTATAGTCTTAATAAAAATCAAAACAATGCAATGATTTTATAAAAAAGGTGGGCTAATATAGCCATTACTAAGTCTCAATCACACCGGCGTGTTTGGTTCACGTCCTGCGCTAACTCCATATCTTTTCCACTTTTCAATCCTATCCTTGAAGTCGTCGTCCCAACTTTCAAAAATTTTGTCTTTGAATTGATTCCAATACAATGAAACGAGCGGTAGTGGAGAAGTATCACGGAGCCACACCTACAATAATATAAACAAAAAATTATATTATAACTTTCAATAATATATGCTAAATAAAATATTTATTTAATTTACTTATTTACCAGAAGGAAGTGATTACTAAATAGAGCAATAGAAAAGGTCTTCGTTGGTGGTTTGACATCATGACTAGAAGCCGTCATCGGCAAACATAAGCATGAGCCACTCAAGGACAAAAACACAAGAACTACTTGAAATCGAGTAGCAAATGCTAAGCCATCCATGGACATCTCCATCCAGTATGTCTGGGGGTAAGGACTCTGCAAGTAGTTGACATTTATGAAAAGTTCATCATACGGGGTAACCACAAGAGATAGGCTCTCGTATATATGTTAGTGCTCCACCAACTCCATCCTGATCTCCATGCGGACTCTCTAGAATTCATGCTCGGGCCATTTCTTCAGTACAAATAAGCTTCAATAACCTCAATGTCTGTCATCTTCCACATTTTGAGCTTGGGTAATATAGGCAAACATGAAGTAGTCTATACTCTCAGTTGGAAATTTAATCACCCAACGCTCCAACTCCATAGGTGGTAGTTTCCCAACAATTTGCTCATCCGGAGTGTCACCCTCATTCGTACAAGACGCTCTACTACGTGTCTTGCTCCCTGGGGGTCGTCCTCGTTTAGGCTTGCAAGCTTTCAAGGTATGCACCCACTCACTGTCTTCCCTTTTGTTATCCCATGTGGTTCCTCTAGCTTTTGGAGGTCTACTTCTGGGAAGGACGCCTGTAGGCTCCTTCAAAGATGTTTTATGCTGCCTTTTCAAGGTATTGTACAGTTAGGTGACTCTGATAAAAAGTCCTCACTCATTTCACCAGTAGCCACATCAGATGTCATCTCCCTCCATCTAATATAAGGTATTGATACTTGAACTGTGGTATCTTGCTCAACATTTGGATCTGTAACCCCTTCCCACGTCACTTGTCTCCAAAAGAGGTGTATCTCTGACTCTATAAGGGTAGTATTGTGAAGCATTCCAATTATATGGATACATGGTAGCCCAAGACATGTTCTCCACCAATGATTAGTGCTAGATTCGGGGATGTCGCCGTTCAGTATAGAGTAATACAGATCCAACAACATTATCAAGTACTTCGATGTGACTTTGCGGAACAGAGGAGAAATTAAGGCAAAGATCTCAGGTAGGTCATATACCTCTATAAGAACCTTTGTTCATGATATCTCGATTGTTTCGCTAATCCTATCATGCTGAGCCTCCAAAGTATAATGTATCCTCACAACCAATGAGTTGAATCCATACTGAGAAGATTGCAAAATATCTTTTAAACTTTTGTGAATACCCTCAATCCTATATAGAAAAACAAACACATTACAAAAGAACGTCTGCAATAAACTTAAACATGCATACATATCTTATTATAAGGTTACTTGTTTGTGGTTCTTGTGAAGAAATGAAGATGAAGGCCAGTCCAAGCTCGAACTATATTCTCCTTGTAAGGATTGAGCCATGTATCAGCCACATACCGAACAAGGCCATTGTTCCACGATTCTGGCAACTTCTCGAGCCTAATTTCATAGATCCTCTTTGTGCACGACATAAATAAGCCCCAACATTGATTCGCAAAATTGTCATCTTGGTCCACGTTGTTCATGATACGCAAACCATATGACTGGATGTTGTGCTTAATGTGAACCCAACACAACAAATGTTTCACTGTATCCCCGTAAACACTTTGAATTGCAGAGATGAGAACTTGGTCCCGATCAGTAAGTATTGCAGTTGGCTTCTCTCCCACAAATGGAAATAACTTCTTCAACCTCTCTTATATACACATGTAACGAGGAATGTCCTCCCCCCTCGTGAATGCAAAAGCAATGTTGAATGTCTTTCCCGTGGAGGTAAAACCAACCATCCCAATCAAAGGCATGCCATACCTTTATATATATATATATCTATATTATTACAAGTATAGCATAACTACTAGAAGAATCATATAAAAATTTAGTAAAACAATAACAATACCTATTAGTCTTGTATGTGCCATCGATAATAACAACATAAGGGAATAGCTTCAGCAGATGCAATGTCTTTGAGTTCGCAAAGAATAAGATATCCACTTGATTATTAGGGCGCTTATTCCTATGATAAACTTTGTATCCCACTTGTTATAGGTACCTAAGTGCCCATTGCGTTATGGTTAATTTGCACTGATCCTCAAATTGCATCTTCTAGCAAAAGTTGTTGATTTGTTTGCAGGATGTAACATTTCCTGTAAACCGATCTCTAAGCTCAGCAATGATCCAACTTGCCTTGTTTCCCATCTCGGTCCACCTCTGAACCAATCTCTCTTGTTTTGAGGTCATTCTACCAACATATGCATGCCCAAGTAAACTTGTAGGAAGGGCATGGATGTGGTATCCGAAATCAACCTTAAGCTCCCCCCATGTTTTTGCTTTTGTTACCTTGTCTACGGTCAACCTATATCCAATCACCATGAATCGACAATTGCACTTTTTTTTTGGGTTCTCCTCCCTTCCACATTATTCTTGAGCTTATACACACCATAATTCTCATATACCATTATCACTTTATTAGGATTTGAGTTTCTAGTAACGATAACCATCATCAACTCTTTTCCAAATTCTCTAACCTAATTAAACATTTTCTTCGGGCACTCCCACACACAGTCCACAGTAAAATCATCTGAGTAGTCTCTTGTGCATATCTATTTACAATATCATTATTTAAATAAAGTAACATTATTAATCGAAAATAGACAAATCGTTATTTGATTTCAAAACTTAGTACATCAATACAATAAATACAAATACTACAGTTTCACTCAATTTTACCTCATTGGGATCAATATAGTTTGACCTCAAATCTCCTTGCACCGATGACTGTCCATCAAGATTTGACATTGTTTTTGTTATGCTGTGTTCAAATTGAGATAGAAGAAAAGAATAGTTTAGGTTTAGGTTTTATGCTTGCAAAGCTAAATTTTTACTCTCCAAATTTCGCTGGAAAGAATCTGATGTACGTAGGATCCCCACTGCTGATATACGTATGACCACCACTACTCAGATCACAGACGTCGGCATAAGGAGTCAGCTAAGTGTAGCGACAAGAGCAACATCAAAAAGAGTGACGTCATTCAAATCGTCTTTGGAACCAATGGTTGTATGGGTGAGCTCTCAAGGTCCCCATTCCGAAGACTTACTAAATTGGGGAACCTTACTAAGTTTGGAGGCTGCTGACAAAGAGTTTCTCGGAAGACGAGGACTTCTACGGTGACGGCGACGGGGCCGAGTAAGGGCAGAGTGGCATGGACGGATCGAGCATCCATTTGAGAAGATCTTTGGTCAGAATATACTTCTTGGGCCTATCTTGGCCGTGTCCAAAGTTGAAGCCCAACAGAGGCCCAATGACCAAGATATGGCTGCTGCAAGGACCAAATTTGTTTCTGTTCGTTGGGGCAAACGGAAGATCGGATTAAGCTCTACTTTGGATATGTTTTAGTACTTGGGCTTGTCTTCATCGTGTCCAAATTTGAGGCCCATTAGATATTGGACGGGGCCTCCATGATCAGAACAAGTTTCAAGATTTTAGGGCTTTTCTAGGGTTTCCTTCCTTGGGAATCAAGCATTTCGAGAAGACTATTTAATGTGTGTTTTTCTAGGGTTTTAGGCAGATTAGACAAATTGAGAATTGAGAATACGTTTTTAGTTTTGACGTCTTTTAGTTGTAGATTTGGTTTGGTATTGAATTGCAAGACGAAAGCACTTGGTTTGATATTGACCTGTGAGATCGATCTGTTGTTGACACATATTTCGATCTCCAAACCTTGAAAGAACCCTAGGTGGACTCCTTGGGTTAGTTCGAGTCAAGTGAGTCTTTCTAGATCGACGGCTGAGTCAAGAAAGACGTCACTTGCTTATCGTGTCCAAGCCAAGCTAGTCTACCTAGATCGACGAAGGAGTCAAGGTAGATAACACTTGTCGAAGGCCAAGGTTCAATCGATCGTCTTCCACAACGATCTCTCGAAGTCACCTCAACAACGATTTCCCCAACTTCCACCCAAAGAGAACGTTTTCAGCCTCACATATTCGATCCTGCAGATTCGTTTGCCATCATTTGGTATCAGAGCTAAACGAGGTAAAACGTTCTAGTTTTCATATTCCCTTTGCTTGAAGTTTACTCACTCGGGTGCATTTTGTTTAGATCTACCTTAAGCCGAGAGGGTGAGAAATTTTTTCGGCCAAATCCTCCTCAAAACGTGTGACGAGCGCCGGAGAGGAGATTGTAACCGAGAGAAGCGAGCGGCGTCTTAGCCTAGGGACGGCGGACGGCCAGAGTGAGCCCAAAACCCTAATCCATTCTTACCCTAACCAACCCATAAATATCAAGGGAAGAATCAGGTTTGAAGATTTTCTGTTAAGATTTTGTTTGCAACTATTTTTCGAAGGAAATCAGAAAAATCTTGTCTTAAATTCGAATTTTGAAAAGGGCATACGAGCGGGAGGCGTTTTCACGCTCCTTACTCCTCCACGGCCAGTCGGACATTTAAAAAAAAAAAAAAACGAGTTTTCAATATCCCGACTAGCCGAAGAGAAAACCGGCTAAGGCGAGAACGTTTTAGGCTAGTAGCCTTGTTTGTTTAAGGTTGAGCAGTGATGCGGGACCATCATCACCATCACCACCCCTTATGTGAAGACCATTCTAAGCTTGAAGACAAGACCAATTTGATGCTCGAAATGCAAGAAGAAGACAAGAAGAAGAAGACCTCAAGTGTGTTTGAGGAATGAATGATATTGATGTAACTCATGAAATTATTTCCCTTTTAAGTTGTTTTTCTTTCATTTTATTTGAAGACTTTAGGAGTATGATTTTATGTAATTTTAAGACATGGTCAGCCTCTCCCTAGGAGTATAAAAAGGCTTGCTCTTGTCATTTGTAAGAAGGCTGAATTTGGTTAATATCATAATCCTTTTTGCCTCATAAAAGAGAGCTCTTGAGAGAGAGAGCTCAATGTAGAAGATGATGGCTTGGCTGTTCTTGGCTATGTCAATTTTATATGGAGATTGGTGTTCCAAGTCTCCACAAGCATCCTCCTTGTGCTCGACTTTCATGGTATGATTTCGAGTCATCTTTTCCTTGTTGTTTTGAGTCAATTTCACGAGTTTACAACCTGAAATTCGTAGCCTTTTTCCTCCATCTTCTTCCATTGATGTTTTGAGACGAGCTTGGTGTCTAGATCGTCAAAACGGGCTCATCCCCGTATCAAAGTGGTATCAGAGCTAGACGACACCAAGGAGACGCTCAACGCACCACCATCGGTGCTGGTTAGCCATCAAAATTCCTAGCCAAACACATCCTTGGGTTCGGTGGTTCCATTGAGCAAGGGAGCAGTTGAAGGAGGATAATTTCGAAATTGGTAACTGCCTCCCCCCACTCAAGCAATTAAAAGATCTTTTCCATTGAGCAAGGGAGCAGTTAAAGGAAGTTAATTTCGAAATTGGTAACTGCCTTCCCCACTCCAGCAATTAAAAGATCCTTTCCTTAAACGCAACCACCTTTCCCTAAAAAATCAGGGCGTTTTGAATTCAAAAATCTCAGTATACCCTCGGTTAAAACGCCATATCTTTTGTTTCACAACTCAGAAAATTATCAACTTTTGAGGGACAAAACTAGACTCCTTTATCTAACTCCAGGAGTTGGAATCAGTCAATTCCGAGTCCAGATGAAAGAGAACGAGCCAGTTGAAGTCAGGCTGGAATTCTAGAGAGTTGCTGTGGTTCCTGCGGGGTTGAAGAGCAAATCCTATTCAACGCAATTTGATGAGATTCGCGGACAATGCGGCTTGAAGATTCGCGGACGAATCCTCTTCAAGAAAGGGAGAATGATGCGGGACCATCATCACCATCACCACCCCTTATGTGAAGACCATTCTAAGCTTGAAGACAAGACCAATTTGATGCTCGAAATGCAAGAAGAAGACAAGAAGAAGAAGACCTCAAGTGTGTTTGAGGAATGAATGATATTGATGTAACTCATGAAATTATTTCCCTTTTAAGTTGTTTTTCTTTCATTTTATTTGAAGACTTTAGGAGTATGATTTTATGTAATTTTAAGACATGGTCAGCCTCTCCCTAGGAGTATAAAAAGGCTTGCTCTTGTCATTTGTAAGAAGGCTGAATTTGGTTAATATCATAATCCTTTTTGCCTCATAAAAGAGAGCTCTTGAGAGAGAGAGCTCAATGTAGAAGATGATGGCTTTGGCTGTTCTTGGCTATGTCAATTTCATATGGAGATTGGTGTTCCAAGTCGCCACAAGCATCCTCCTTGTGCTCGACTTTCATGGTCGTTGTGTAAGGTTGTTCAGACGAGGGTTCATTCATCATTTGGCTCGGTTCTTCTTCATCTAGATGTTGGGTTGAGTCATTGTTTGATTGGGTTCTTTTCTATCTATCTTTCCATTTGTTTTTTTTATTCAATTATGATTTCGAGTCATCTTTTCCTTGTTGTTTTGAGTCAATTTCACGAGTTTACAACCTGAAATTCGTAGCCTTTTTCCTCCATCTTCTTCCATTGATGTTTTGAGACGAGCTTGGTGTCTAGATCGTCAAACCGGGCTCATCCCCGTATCAAGCAGGACCCGGGCTAGTAGCCTTGAGTAGTCCCAGGGGTCAAGCCAAGTGAGTCGGGCTAGTAGCCTCGAACTCCGCCCCGGCGCTTTCCCGCTCGGGGGCGGCTCTAGAGATTTTCGAGTTAATTCTTGCATTTTTCTTTTTTCTTACGAAAATTTTTGCTACGAAATTCTTTTAAGAATAATCTCAACCGAATCTTCTTTTGACTTTTGGAAGATCCTGTGTATTTAGCCAGAACCTCATCCCGAGCCAAACCGAGAGAGACTTTTTAAAAAGGGAAAGCGTGAGAAATTTCGAGCCTAGGGCTACGGAAATTAAAACGTTAACCTAATTTTGTCTCTTTTATTTCAAGTGGGCTAACAATCTCGCAGGAAAAGAATACGAGGAGAAACGCCAAGTTGGCACGGCGGGACCCACCGAGGCGGGAGCACGCACACCGAGGCGCGCGCGCAGCCGCGCCTAGCGAGCTGGCCTTTGGGCCGGCCGAGTGGCCCTTCCCCCCTCCGGCCTCATTTTTCCAAAAAATCCAAAAAACAAAATAGAGAAGAAATTTAAAAGGGAAGATATTCTTACCCTAAAACTTGCATTATCTTTAATTATTTTTGAAAGAAGATATTAAAAAGATATTGCTTGGATAGGAAGTAGAGAATATTTTCTTGTTAGTAAGTTAGAAATAGATCTTATTTTTAGGATTTTCCTTAATTTATTCTCTTTTCTTAAACTTCCTAATAAGATCTTCTAGATTTGCATATCTTATCTTGATAGGAAGTTACAGAAAGATTTTATCTTAGGATCTTCTTAATTTATTTTCTTTTCCTTTAATTTCCTAATAAGATCTTGAAGATTCAAGTAAGATATTTCTTTTATTTTCTTTTAATCTTTGAAGATATTCTTGGATTTTATTTCTTTTTCGTTATTTTGTGTAGAGATCTCTTCCTTGGATAGCAAGCTGTGATCTTTGGACAAGGCAGGAGAAGATCTTCAACCCTAGGAGCCGGCCGACCCTACCCCTGCACCAACATTGTTTTCTCGTTCACTTCTTCAGGCAACCATGGTTGATTCAGATACTGAGCGAGCATCACTGGTAAATACTGAGATGCAAGAGGTCTTACGAGAACTAGTCCAGCAGATGAAACAAGACATATCAGCCGAACGAATCAGTACTTACTTGTTAGACGCCATTGACCGTCATCAAGGGAAGCAACATGCAGGAGGCTCGAACAGACCTGTAGTTTATGAGCCTCTGAATGACGACGACGGGCATACATCAAGATACCGTCCAATATTTCAGGCACGGGAGTCGACACCATACTCGACCTATGCAGAGCAAGTCGTTGAACATACTCCTCTTCAACGTACTCGCACGTTCGGTCAGCCACAGTTCAGACAGATGCAACCCAGGGGACAATTTCAGAATACCAATCAAGTTCCCCTAGGTGGTAATTACCGTGGTCAGATTCAGCAGCAGAATGTTGGCTATCTTCAGCCGAGACGGGGAGTTTCGTCATATCAGGAGTTCAATCAGCAACAAGATCGACCAACAGCTCATCCTCAAGCAAAGGCCATCGCTTCTCAGCGTCCTAGCATGTTTGGTCACCATCAAAATCGTCAGTTGCAACCCGGGGGACCATTTTAGAATGCCAATCATGTTCCCCGAGGAGATAACTACCATGGTCAGATCAGGCAACAAAATCTAGGATACATGCAGCCAAGACGGGAAGCCCCAACTTATCACGACTTCGACCAACAACTGGAACGACCCGCAGCTCATCCTGAAGCTAAGGATCAGATCGACAGATTTGCAGGTACGTTTGATGTGGGAGCTTATATCAGTTGGGAAACCCGACAGGGCATTGAAGCTTCAATTGAAAAATGTGTGCGTAACTTTGCTCAAACCATTGAGTCCCTACCGAATAAGGAAGCTTCAGGTGGAAGCAGGCCTGAGACACCGACATTATCCACACCCAATCAAGCGCCAGTGATGCCCGACACCACCTTCAAATTGTCGGCCACATCGGAGGAGTCACCTAAGGAGATTTTCCACGAGGAGCACTAGGAGAACGTAAAAGAAGTTCAATTTTCATCCTCGGATGTGAGAGACGAGACCTTTCAGTGTATGAAACTACCCTTGGAAGGTTCTTTTGATGGTACCGCTGAAAGTAGGAGCAAGCAGAAAGTCATGGACGTTAAAGAAGATCAGTTAGTACTCATGAATCACCGCATGGAGTGGGAGATGGAACGTTTGAAGAGCGCTTCAGACTACATCCAATCGACATTTTGCCACGTAAGTTGACTCTTAATCATCCTATTTTTATTAGAAACCTTGTGTTTGTTGTCTTTCCTGATGCAGATTCGAGGACGAATCCTTTTTTAGAGAGGGAGGATGATGTACGTAGGATCCCCACTGCTGATATACGTATGACCACCACTACTCAGATCACAGACGTCGGCATAAGGAGTCAGATAAGTGTAGCGACAAGAGCAACGTCAAGAAGAGTGACGTCATTCAAATCATATTTGGAACCCATGGCTGTATTTCAACTATCCTCTTTACATAAAAAAATCTGACACATTGTGCTTTCAAACTACTTCTTCTTTTATTTTCATCCGATTTTTTTGTTTCATTTTTTTTCTTTGTCAGATATCATTAGTTTATTATAAAATCAATTTCTTTTACCTTTATTTCTATATCAATTTTCATTTTCATTATCAAAAAGAAAAGGCAAAACAAAATGCAATATGAAAATTGTAGGAATATCTTTTTTTGAAACTACTTTTGCTAGTTTTTACACTAGAGTAGGGTATTGATGCAAATTTACCAAACTTGTTATTTTAACCCCACATCCGCCACGATCTACCCCCATACCTAGCCCCAATAACTGCTACTTGATAAAAAAGAATTACCATTAAGTCTGTGGTATAAAAAATCCGCTCCACAATAATTATTTTTGACGATGATTAATCTTAGAAACGCTCCAATAATAATAATAAAGACGATGATTATTGTTGACCCAGTTCGTCATTAATGATTTAATGACTACATCTGGAGGCTACCAAGTCAGGGTTACTTATTTATGACATGTTTGAATTATCTGAACTACAGTTGAATGCCCCTTTCATTAGGGTTAGAGATGCTCTATTTAAGGAGAAGAGTTGACCCCTTTCCCAAACAATGTCTCTCAAAATGATATATTAAATAAATATGATGATATTTTTTGCATCCTGATACGCTACACTTTGTAACGCTACACTTTGTATGGTGTAACTAGGGGTTATTACATTAGTTTAGGAGTGTTATCACAAGTATTTGGAGCTATTGTTATATTCTGAGTTGTTTATGAAGAAGTGAAGAAACGAAGACCAGAACCGAAGAAGAAGAAGATAAAAGATTCAAGACATGAAGACGAAGGCATTCTGCGGAGCAGCGACGATCGCCACCATCACTATGGCGATCGCCATTCTACAACGGGAGCATTCAGGATTTCGAGAGAGCATGGCGATCGCCATGACTCTGTGGCGATCGCCATGGGGCGACAGAAACACGGCAGAGATTTGAATGAAGACCGCGATCGCCAGGAATCTATGGCGATCGCCACAACAAGGCCGAAGATATTCCGGACTTTCCTTATTTTGCTTTGTTTTTATTTCTTTTTATTATTTTCCTATTTTCCTTATTATTTCGTTTAGGATCTTTCTTTTTCCATATTTCTTTAGGGTTAGACTCTATATATACCCTAGTTCCTATCATCTTTTCTATCATCATCTTTTCCATCAGACAATTTAGTTCTGCAACCATGAGCAGGAACTAATTTCCATTGTTTTACTTAGCGGTTGAAACCTTCAGTTATTAAGTTGTGAGATTTCTAAACTCTTGTTCTTTTCCTATGGGTTTGTATTAATTCTCTTGTTCTTCATCTATTGATTTCTATTAGTTTTGCTAGCTTGATCACCTAGTTTGATTGATAGTTTTCTATTGCTAGACTAGGAATATACGGTGGAATTCCTTGTCATTGTAGCGCTCATATCTGCATGATCTGGTAGTTGATTGCTTTTATGAAAGAGAATTGATTGCATGTTAATACTTGACGGTTGTAAGTTATTGCATGCATCCTTATAATTCTTGTGCCCTTTGCTGCTATTTCATCTAATCTTGAGAGGTTTCCCTGATTGTTGAATAGTAAGTATTATCAGGACCGGTTGGCCTGCTGATATATTAAAGATTGGAATAGGAACATTCCCTAGGATTGATAAGAACTTGAGACAAATCTATGATCAACTTGATTGACTGTTGTGTGGATACTTGCTAGGTGAAACCCCTTCTCATCATATTCTCACCCAAAATCCCTTTGTTTGATACTTGTTACTTTTGTGTTTCATACAATCAAAACCCCCCTGGTTACTTGTTACTTGTTCGTTAGTTGGTATTTCACTTGACTGCATTGATTTGGTATTTTGATTCCCTTGGGTTCGACCTCTACTTACTTGCTATACTCTAGTTAGTGTTTAGAGTTTATTTCTTTGATTTGGCACTACGACTTTAGCCTCATCAAATTTGGCGCCGTTGCCGGGGAATTGAATTATTCCAATTTTGTGCTAATTGTGAAATTATCAACTGTTTGGTGTGAACCTTTATGGTTCAGACCTGTGCTACTGATTCATCTCTTGTTTCCTTTGACCCAGAGATTGAAAGGACGTTCCTTCGGAACCAAAGAACAGCTCTGAACCAAGAGAACGAGATGGGTGATCGACATGGACCGCCATTGCCTACTATGAGGCAACTCACTGCCCCAGACTTAAACCAACGACCTTTGGCAGTGAGGTTTCCTGAGATTGAAGAAGGTGTGAATTTTGAATTAAAAGCTGGTTTAATTCATGAGCTTCCACACTTCCATGGCTTAGCGGGAGAAGATCCCAACAAACACTTGGCTCAATTCCATGCCATATGTTCTAGTATGAAGCCAAGAGGTGTTACTGAGGAGCAGGTCATGCTGAGAGCTTTTGGATTTACTCTGAAAGACGCTGCGAATGATTGGCTCTATTATCAAGCTCCAGGGAGTATTGATACATGGGCTAAAATGAAAAAGGTCTTTTTAGAGAAATATTTTCCAGCTACAAAACTGAGCAGCTTGAAGAAGGAGATCACGAATCTTCAACAATACTCAACTGAGAGTCTCTACGAATATTATGAGAGATTCAAGAAGCTCTGCTCAAGCTGCCCATTCCATAGTTATACTGACCAAGATCTCCTTATGTACTTATTTAGTGGCCTGATTGATGAGGATCGTCGAATGGTGAATGCATCCTGTGGAGGTAACTTTTTAAGATTGACTATACCTCAGGCCACTGAAATGTTTGAAGAGCTAGCTGAGAGTTCAAGGCAGTTTGGCAGTAGACAGGGATCCCACTCAGTCAAAGCAATTAATTCAGATCAATTACAGACTGACATGAATGAACTGAAAGATATGATGAAGTCTTTTATGCTGCAAAGTGGTGGTCAGCAACTCCAAGAGCCGAATGCTGAGGTAAACGCTGTTGGTGGATGGCAACCAAGGCCAAGGTATGATTCTCATAATTTTAATTATCAGCAACCTAGACCTCAGAATTCCATGACTGTTGAAGATATGATCAAGTCCTTAGCTCAAACTGTGATGCAACAAAATGCTAAAACGGAATCGAGTATCCAAAATCTTGAAAATCAGTTAGGACAGATTGCTCAAGCTGTGAGTAAATTAGAGGCCAGGGAACCGGTAAGAAATCCGAGAGAGAACGTCAGTGCAATGTTCTTGAGGAGCGGCAAAACTTATGACGATTGTTCTGGGCCAAAACCGCGATCGCCAGATTTGAGTGGCGATCGCCATGAGATTACAGAGAGCAAAACAGGATCTGCATCGCGACCGCGATCGCCATATGGCAATGGCGATCACCATTCCATTCCAGAAGATGAGGTGCAAAATCATCCGCGACCGCGATCGCCAGTTGTTGATGGCGATTGCCAGGAGCCCCCTGAGTACATTGACGATTATGTTCGCCCGAATTTTCCACCTCTATTCTCTCAGAAGCCTGTAGCCCCCTTTCCTGACGCATTGAAGGATACTCGAAGGCTGGAGAACGACAACGAAATCTTCGAAATCTTTAGTAGGTGTGAGGTAAACATTCCTTTGCTCAAACTTGTTAAGAGTATTCCTAGATTTGCTAAGTTTTTGAAAGAAGTTTGCACTATTAAAAGAAATCAAAAACTGAAAGAAAAGAAGAAAGTTGAAATAAGTGAACAAGTTTCTGCCGTATTTCAAAAACGCATGCCTAAGAAATGTGGTGATCCAGGCATATTTAGCATTCCATGTGTGATTGGTGAAACTAAATTTGACAAAGTCATGTTAGATTTAGGTGCATCAATCAATGTTTTGCCTTACTCTTTGTATGAATCACTAGGCTTAGGACCTTTGCATAAAACAGGAACTGTTATTCAACTTGCTGATAGGTCTACTATATACCCGAAAGGGGTTGTTGAGGATGTTCTTGTTATGGTTGGTGATCTGATTTTTCCTGCTAATTTCTTTGTGTTAGATATGGAGCATGCTAATAATGTCACACCTATACTGTTAGGTAGACCTTTCATGAAAACAGCACAAACGAAAATTGATGTTAATAGTGGGACTCTCTCTATGGAGTTTGATGGGGATAAGGTGGAGTATAATATTTATGACATGGATCCCATTGATAAGAATTCTCTATGTGCTATTGATGTGATTAAGCCTACTTGTAAGGATGAATTGCAACCTGTTTTAGAGAATCTCTTAGAGCCCCCAAAAGTAGATGTTGTTTTATCTACTAACATGCAGGAGTGTCAGGCTAAGCCAGAGCCTAAAGGTAAGCTCTCTCCACATCCTTTGGGCAATCGCCCTCCATTACTGACCTCGCCAGGCGAGATACCATTGATGTCTAGTGTGCAAGCACTTGACATTGAGCTTAAACAGCCGCCTGATACGGTCAAGGAGGAGAAAGTGAATGAAACCACCTTCATTGCTAAAGACAAGGTGGTTAAGGTAAGAGGGACGAGATTCAAGGCGTTCCATGAGTGGTTCAAGAGGGAATTCAGACAAGAGACTGTTTTTACAAAGCCAAATGGCGTTAGTTAAATCTCTTGAGTTTCATGTCGAGCTACGACATAAAATAAGGCGCTACTCGGGAGGCAACCCGAGGTTTGAGTTTGTTTTTGTTCGGTTTAATTTTCTTTTTAGTTTTTCTATGGACAGGAGGAAATCACCGAAGCTTAGGGCCAGCTACAGTCAGTAGCCAATCTCGTTGTAAGTCTTCTCTCCCGTCTATATAAAAAAAAAAAAAAATGAGAGAAAAGAAAGTAAGGAGTTGTATTACATCAAGTTTGGTTTCATTGGTACTATCATTCTAAATCTACATTCGCTGGAGCTTAGCTTGTTGGTGACCTTGTTCTTTGCAAGGAGTTGATTTGTTTGGGTCACTTTCTACATTAGAGGTATTCTTTCTTTTGCTTTAGATGAACTATGCATTATTGGATTACATTTAGTTCTCATCTAGTTTCTCATTCTACCACACTTTGAGTTTTATTGGAGGAAGGTCATCCGACCTTGTATGTGAGTCTTCTGTCTCTTTCCCTGGGTTCGATTTTTCTGTCTTCCATTTCATTGAGGACAATGCAATGTTTATGTATGGGGGAGGAGAATGTATTCACATGTAATTATTTGGGTGTTGGTTGTATCTGCATGAGCTTATTGAATATATATTGTATGAAAAAGCCACAAAAATTGAAAAAAGGCATACAAAATCCTTGGATAGCAAGTTCTATGCAATAAGAAGGTGGCTTGACCGGCATTAGGCTGGGGCAAAAATAAGTCTTGAGTGATGTGAGTTTTGTGAGCCTGAAACAATTATTGAGTGGATGGGATGAAAACCCAAAAGGGCGCCCAAGCAAGATGAGTGCATATATAAAAAAAATAAAAAAATTGAGTGTTTTAGGATTTTTTATCATCTTGGCGTATGGAGACATAAGAAGGAGGAGTATAGGAGGATTCGGGTAGGCCACTTGGAGGAATAAGGTGTAGTTCTGAGTTTGTGCTTATTGTATCACATTTGTTCTTGATTGTTGTTGTTGCGTTTTGTATGCTTTGGGCTTATTGAGTATGTAATCACTAGGAGATATTCTTGTACTTCCTGAGGCTTTGAGCATTTCATTGTACGGGTAGCTTTTCTGTAAGTTACTCGGGACGAGTAAAAGTCTAAGTATGGGGGTATTTGATACGCTACACTTTGTATGGCGTAACTAGGGGTTATTACATTAGTTTAGGAGTGTTATCACAAGTATTTGGAGCTATTGTTATATTCTGAGTTGTTTATGAAGAAGTGAAGAAATGAAGACCAGAACCGAAGAAGAAGAAGATAAAAGATTCAAGACATGAAGACGAAGGCATTCTGCGGAGCAGCGACGATCGCCACCATCACTATGGCGATCGCCATTCTACAACGGGAGCATTCAGGATTTCGAGAGAGCATGGCGATCGCCATGACTCTGTGGCGATCGCCATGGGGCGACAGAAACACGACAGAGATTTGAATGAAGACCGCGATCGCCAGGAATCTATGGCGATCGCCACAACAAGGCCGAAGATATTCCGGACTTTCCTTATTTTGCTTTGTTTTTATTTCTTTTTATTATTTTCCTATTTTCCTTATTATTTCGTTTAGGATCTTTCTTTTTCCATATTTCTTTAGGGTTAGACTCTATATATACCCTAGTTCCTATCATCTTTTCTATCATCATCTTTTCCATCAGACAATTTAGTTCTGCAACCATGAGCAGGAACTAATTTCCATTGTTTTACTTAGCGGTTGAAACCTTCAGTTATTAAGTTGTGAGATTTCTAAACTCTTGTTCTTTTCCTATGGGTTTGTATTAATTCTCTTGTTCTTCATCTATTGATTTCTATTAGTTTTGCTAGCTTGATCACCTAGTTTGATTGATAGTTTTCTATTGCTAGACTAGGAATATACGGTGGAATTCCTTGTCATTGTAGCGCTCATATCTGCATGATCTGGTAGTTGATTGCTTTTATGAAAGAGAATTGATTGCATGTTAATACTTGACGGTTGTAAGTTATTGCATGCATCCTTATAATTCTTGTGCCCTTTGCTGCTATTTCATCTAATCTTGAGAGGTTTCCCTGATTGTTGAATAGTAAGTATTATCAGGACCGGTTGGCCTGCTGATATATTAAAGATTGGAATAGGAACATTCCCTAGGATTGATAAGAACTTGAGACAAATCTATGATCAACTTGATTGACTGTTGTGTGGATACTTGCTAGGTGAAACCCCTTCTCATCATATTCTCACCCAAAATCCCTTTGTTTGATACTTGTTACTTTTGTGTTTCATACAATCAAAAACCCCCTGGTTACTTGTTACTTGTTCGTTAGTTGGTATTTCACTTGACTGCATTGATTTGGTGTTTTGATTCCCTTGGGTTCGACCTCTACTTACTTGCTATACTCTAGTTAGTGTTTAGAGTTTATTTCTTTGATTTGGCACTACGACTTTAGCCTCATCACATCCACAAAGTAGAAGTTTGTATTGGATTAGAGGATTCGTATGGGAACTAATAATTACTTCCCTTGTCCCAACAAGAAGACGAGTCTGTCTGGACTCTGACGAGAACGCTTGCGCCTACGCCCGTTGCCGCTCACGAAACTCCTAGGACGTTTGCGCCTACACCCGCCCGTCGCATTTCCGCCAACGAATGTGTTGAGATATGATGAGGTTTTGATGAAATGACAAACATCCACTAATGATTTACTTGGGTGTGTAGGTATTGTTACTAGTGTGTGTGCAGGAACGAAGGAAGTCTTGCTGGAATCCATGAGACGTAAGGTTACGTCGAATGGAAGACAACTGTGAAGAATAGTCCACCTGAGACCTTGTTCACACATAATTAATGAGGGATTGTTATTCTAACCTTTTCTCAGTTCAACATCATGTAGCTGAGGGCGACTTCTTACGCAACTGCCGTATGTTTCAACGTGTGGGTCTCCCTTGCTGCCACTTCTTTTATGTTTTCAGAAATCTTCGATTTGATAGGATTCCAGAAAAGTATATTCTCACTCGTTGGACAAAGGATGCCACCATCACCGTTGTGTTTACGCTTGACAATACTCTTGTATATCAGTGCAATGCTATAGAAGAGTGTGAGTCAATCCTGGTTGAGATGATATCTGACTTCTACAGCTGCGTTGGTTTGCTTGATGACAAGCCGGATCAAATGAAAGAGTTTTCTGCACACCTGAATGAGAAACACACATCATTGTTGGCTGCTTCAGGTTTGCCATCTTCTGCTGGACCATCCACTCTAGCCCAGTTGGAGTCTTATGCAGGAGTTGAGGTGCCTTCTTCCATTGAGATCCATCCACCACCCCAAGCTAAGAACAAAGGAAGTGGGCAACGTATCCGGAGTTCAATAGAAATTTCTCATGCTCATGGTCCTTCAGGTCAACGTCGTTGTGGTTGCTGTAAGCAGTTTTCCACTCACAATGCCCGCACTTGTACTGAAGACCTTTATTCTTAGTAGCCTTTATATCATTTGATCTCCTTTCAATGTAAATGAACCTACTATATATTTGTTCAACCTATTTTGAACTCATTTCGGTATTAATAAACCTACTCTATATTTTGATGAACCTATACTGCTTTTGAACCTACATCCTTTATAAGGTGAACTTCTTTTTTCATGGTAGTGAACCTACTTGAAATTCGTATGGTTAATGTTCAACGTTGTACACTACTATCAGAACATTTATTGATCCTATTTCTTATTCCCAGTCCTTTCATTTGAACTTGTGTGTACCTATTTTGATGTCCTGATCCTCGATTACATTTTTTATGAACCTTGAATACATTATTTGTGAACCTGTAACAATATGCAAATGAACATGTGAACCTAGTCGGTTACCTTTTTTATGTTACTCTGTTAAAACATGTATTAAAGTTTAATAATAACAATGTAATAAACAGAGCAATACTTTTGCAAAAATCGATTTTGCAGTACTGTTGAACCTGGTCCTACAAACAAAAACCTAATGAACCTGGTAATATATCCATGAACCCAAAACCTAATGAACCTGGTCCTAGTATTCTTGCTAGTCCAGCTGAGTTTGCAGTACAGATTCCTCAACCAAATCTCTCACTTTGTTTGTTTCTGAACTTATAATTGTTATATTTCACCCTCATTCTATTGATGCATTCCCTTTTGTTCTCTTTTGTCATTTAAGTCTCCCATTTATTTGTTGGCTCGTCCATGCCCATGAAAATCTCAATATGCCTCATGCAAAACACGCCTGAATTGTATGCATCCTTTTCTTCTTTCCAAGGTAGATCTATCAGGATTGTGTTTGCAATAGCAATCATTACAAAATTCTCTTAAACCCCATTTTTATGTTGTTGCGGTATTTTCCCAGATATCCAATCTGCATACATAATACCAAGGAAACACATTTTAATTAAGTGAACCTACATTTCTAAATCAGTGAACCTACATGTCTAAATCAGTGAACCTACAAAAGTAAATCAGTGAACCTACATTTCTAAATCAGTGAACCGACATGAGTAAATTACTGATTTTTTGTGGGTTGACATATATTTTTTGTTGGTTCTTGTCATTTCCTTTTTTGAACCTACTGAAGTAAATCAGTGAACCTACATTTCTAAATCAGTGAACATACACAAGTAAATTAGTGAACCAACATTTTAATTAAGTGAACCTACATTTCTAAATAAGTGAACCTACAAGAGTAAGTCAGAGAACCTATATGTATAAATCAGTGAACCTACATTTCTAAATCAGTGAACCTACACAATTATATTAGTGAACCTACATTTCTAAATTACTGATTTTTTGTGGTTCACTGATTTACTAGTGTAGGTTCCTTTTTTGAACCTACTCAAGTAAATCAGTGAACCTACATTTCTAAATCAGTGAACCTACACTAGTAAATCTGTGAACTTACATTTTAATTCAATTATATGAGGGAAGTGTTTGGTTTCAATACAATGAACCTGTATGTCAAGTTTCTTGAACTTGTGATAATAATAATAAAAAAATATAGATACCACAATATACAATTTTGTCTTGTACTCATATATTCTGTTGTTTTGAATGTTGTCCAACATGTGAATTCCTGGTTTTGTCAAATTTATAGCAACCTGAAAGTAATGTTCTTCTGCGTCCAGGACAGGAATTAGAACCTGAATAATTCAAAAATTCCTTGTGTTAATAATTTATCTAATCTCATTTCTAAATCAGTGAACCTACATGAGTAAATTATTGATTTTTTGTGGGTTCACATATATTTTTTTGTAGGTTTATGTCATTTCCTTTTTTTTAACCTACTCAAGTAAATTGGTGAACCTATAGGGGAAATTCAATGAACTTGGTTTAATTTAGACTGAATTTCTTGAATTCAGTGCCCCTATGAAAACAACATTTTTTCATGTTTCTTACCAGACATTGGACATTAAGAAAAAGTCTGTTTGGCATGTTATCACTCCTGTTCTTTTGGTTGAAGTTTAGAACTGATGACAAAGCATCAATTCCTTTGAATTCCCCATCCATTCTAAATGCTCCAAGCTCGTACCTCAAATTTGTGTGCTTTGAATCATCAAATACTATTTCCCTGTCCATGCATTTCATTGTTATTTAATACTTCACTAGTAGGGAGGTGCGTGCGCAATCGCACTCAACTTTTCCTGAATTGCTTTACGTCCAATAAGGGTTGATTCAGTGTTGAAGAAACTCTTCCAATGAGCTATAGCAGACTCAATTTCCTTCTTCAAAGAACGTGTTCCTCTAGGTATGCCGAGAACACGCTAGATTTCTTCTTCATTAACTTCAATTAGGGTTCCATCCTCCATTTTGATGGAACACTTTGATATGTCAAAATTTTCAACCACCCACCAAGCTAGCTTAGGAGGTATAGAATCTATTTTCATCGGAAGCATGCTTCCAATTCCTAACACTTGTACTCATTCCTTTTTTGTGTTGTCTGATTCTATTCCCTTTATGAATACGACGAATGATGTAGGAGAATTTCATGTCTTGAATATGTCATTCTCATTCTGGGTAGTGTTGTTGCTTGTGCCTTCTAATGAGCTCAAAATGCCTTGCATAATCATAGGTTCCTGAATAACAAGCGGATTATTCTGTGAACCTTCTTTGTAGGGGAGTGTTAATCTCTGTTTTTTGTTTGATGGTCCATTTTTCCTTGGCCCTCTGACAGCTACGGACTTGTTTTTCCCAACCTTTACGGTTTGAACCATATTGACCTCACTTGAATATTGTTCATCACTAGCCAGATTGTTGCTCTCATATGATTTTGTGCCCTTTCTGAGCAACAGTCATGTCATACTTAAGCTCTTTGTACAAACATAAGAAAATTATCAATTTTGTATGTTAATAGTTGAAACTTGCATTTAAAAATTATCTGTATAACTTATGAACCTATTTTTATTCCTGATGAACTTATGCATTTGTACAGAAACTGGTTCATCAACCTTCTACTGTAGGTTCATCATCCCACAACCGTAGGTTCATATATTTACAGTTGAACCTCCCTATCCATGAACCCCATGAACCTATTTGTATATCTGATGAACTTACCCTATAAAATGTAAATACTACGGTAAGTTCATCAACCCACAACTGTAGGTTCATCAATCTACTACCGTAGGTTCATCAACTCATACAAAAAAGTTCATTTACATGATATTTATGTGTACAAGGATCTATATGTTAGATCTGCTTATTTGGGAACTTGTTTAATTAGTTCGTTAGATGTTAGAGTATATTTAAGGAAGAAATTGGTCACCTAAACTGTGTGAGTTGATTTCATCCTCTGCATCATAGAATGAATCTTTAGATGACATTGTTGAGTGGATTTGAGCTTGAATTTCTTCTGATCTGGATTTGCCTTTGCGTCAATTCGATATCTCTCTTTTTTGGTTTTGTCGCTCTCTAGTAATTGTAAATAAGAATTGGGTTTTTGTGGTGCCTATTTATATCAACGTGGTATTATTTGTTTTTTCCTTTTTTAAGTATTTCAAAAAGCATAACCGTAAGCCCAGGTGAACTTTCACCTCTCAGAATTCTCGTAATTTTTAGGGTTTTGCTCTCTAGATTTTCCACATATTCTCTGAGCAATTTCAAAGTCATGTGTTCCTCTTTCTCCAGGTTTGCAAACCTATTAGTTTCTGCAAATTTTTTTTGCTCTAAAATCCTCCAACATAGGTGTACAACATATCAACGATTTCTTCTCTTTCATGCTTTTCGATCTTCTCACGGTCGGACATTGAAGTTTTGGTATAACAAATTGCAGCTTTTGTGTCGATTTGTGCCTTTTTATTGTTGTGAACCGGCTTTTTTGTTTTATGAACCTATTTTTTTGTCTGTTGTGAACCTGCTTTTTCTTTGGACCAATTAGTTTCAATAATATCTGTATTATCATCTATGTACCTAATATATTAAAATGCATGAACCTAAAATCGACATTTTAGCTTTAGTGTTTCAAATCGCTGCTATTGTGTGTTTGTTCTTATTTTTTAGTGATGTGAACCTGGTTTATTTGTATTATGAACCTGTTTTATTACTGTAGTGAACCTTTCCTCTCTTTGGACCATCTTTGAACCTAATACATCAAAATCCTTGAACCTGGTCTCTTACTGTTGATTCTTATTTTTTTCCTGTATTTTATCCAATCTTTTATTACTGTAATGAACTTGCTTTATTTCAATTCTCTAAACCTGATTGGTTAATGTCTTGAGCATGCTTTATCTTTGTGTTTTTAATATTTATGCGTTCTCTGATTTTTGGGTAATGTGTTCAACTTTTTATTTTATATTTTGATATTTATAGGATGGTTAACCCCATTATTGTTGTGAGCTCTGGTTCGGACTCAAGCTCCAACCATTCAAGTGTATATTCAAGTTCTTACAAGAGTTCAGATGAAGTGTTTTAAGAAGATAGTGTGCATGTGCCTTCCAATGAAGATTTCTCTGATACTAGTAATTTTGATCCCTCAGTCAGAGTTATAGATCCTCTATTACTTACGCCATAGAGAGAGCTCATCTTCATTCCAGTAATCGGCATCATACCTTTGTTGTCGAAATGACTAAGAATTATGTGGAAATTGATTTTCACATTGTAAGTTTTCCTTCCTTCATTTTATAATGTTCATACTTTGTTCATATATTTAATGTTAATATTTTTCATTTCAGCCTATTCCTCCACATTATGCTCAGAAATTCTGGGATTCTCCTGATACTTCTGAAGTTGTTCTTAAGACATTTGGCTCAGACATTTTTTGGAAGGTTGTTGTCTTAAAATCAGGAAATATTGTCAGCCTTGGCAAAGATTAGAGAGCATTTGCAAAAGGAAATCAACTGAAAGTCAATGATGCATATGTCTTTCAAGATGTATCTCCCCATTATTTCTTTTTTCTGGTTCATATAAAGCATCCTAAGTTTCTTTAAGCTCACTGTGATTACTCACAGGAAGATCACTGACTTTGTATGCGGAATCTATTATGTTTTCTTGGGATATTTTGGTAGTTTTTTTGGAGTGCCATCGGTTTATCGTTATGAATTATTGTAATGAACTTATTTTATGCATTGTATGAACTTTGGGCATCATTCTTATCTTATTGCAACCTTTGTCCCTCTTTCATGAACCTTATTATATTATAAATGAACCTACATTCTATACTTGAAGAACACACGTTGAATCATATATTATTAATGAACCTTGATTTCTAAATTTGTGAACCTGAACTGGATTTAAGGTGAACCTATGCGTGCAATCTTATGAACCTCACTGTGTATTCTGTTGAACCTCGGTATTTTATTTATTGAATTGAACTTGAGTAAAATTTTATTTTATCT
This sequence comes from Oxyria digyna, assembly GCA_029168935.1. Taxonomy (NCBI): domain Eukaryota; kingdom Viridiplantae; phylum Streptophyta; class Magnoliopsida; order Caryophyllales; family Polygonaceae; genus Oxyria; species Oxyria digyna. The sequence continues at coordinate 22,994,159 of JAPVLV010000005.1, forward strand.
GTGGTTTCTACAATAGAACAATTTAATATCCCCTTCTTTGAATTTCTGGAATAAAACCATTTTTGTATTCTGTATGAACCTATTGATTTTAATTTGCTAGAGATCGTGGCTCAAAATATAATAATATGGACCGTATAATCAGTCAAAGTGATTTCATATAAAATTAGGTTCGTCTTTAATTCTGTTCAACAATGTATCACATTAAAAGTTAAACTTAACATCCTACAAACCATTAGATAATGTCATTACATTGAAACTTGCAATTAACAAATCTTTCAACCTGAAAACAGAAAACCATGAACCAACATTGTTTTAGCAATGAACCTATAATCACTAGCAATGAACCACAATTCTAACTAGAATTTCTTCATCATTTCTGCTTTAAGCATGTTTGCCACTGAAGTAATCATAGCATGGGTATATTTTACCCTCAGATTGTTCTGAATCTTCTCTTTCTCTTCCACCGCATCTTCTTCAATGCTTATATCCCACTCCTTGTTGTCATCTCCCAAGTACATCCCCATGTGCCTCATAGTATACAATCCAGATAATTGAACATTACCAGATTCTGTCCATGGAAGCTCCACTTGTTTTTCTTTACTTAGGACATGATTCAAAGTCACGCACAACTTATGGTTAAGGCCAAGAACATATCTCAGACCGTTCAACTACACACATATAAAAATCAGAATGTGTTAGGTTTTAAGATATTGATTTCTTAAACATATGTCATAGCAGTATAGAGATTTACCAACCTATCCATATTGTTTGTTTACTCATGTTGGCGAGTCATCTTTTTGTTGCTGTCTAATATATGGAATTCACATTTTTTGACATGCATAACAATCATGAAATAGTGGTTTGAGCTGTCAACAATTGGGGCAACCACCTGTAATGCACATTGTTAGTTTGTAACTGTTTTAAGCATAAAAAATATGGAGCTATTTTATTTTTCTTACCATATCAATGTCTATTATGCTCTTCTTGTTGATTGTTTTCAGAGCTTCCAAAACATACCTCTTAAAGTCTTCCTTTGCATTTCGTTTCTCATAACTTTGCATTCCGAAAAAAAATTAATTAGAATTTAATAACCTCAGATATAATATAATTATACACATTAAATCTTAATATTGGTATACGAATATCGATGTTACCAGGTTCAAACATTGTAAGAATAATCTTGATGGATGATCCTTTGGGTTCTTCCATTCACTGTGATTCAGCACAACACTCCATGTATCAATCACCTTGTAGTGGAATATCTTTTCTAATGAGCTCAACTCTTGTCTTGTAGTTTTTAAGCTTCCATTCTTAAAAACTATTTCACTGTTCAAATCGAAAAATTTGTTAGCAATATCATTTAGTCTATGATCAATTTTTAAGAAATTGGACTAGGTTCATGAACCTATTACTGTAGGTTCATAGCCAATAGCAGTAGGTTCATCAAGGTAATTATCCCTAAACCTAATGCTTCTTATGTAGTTAAAAAATAAAGTTCATGGTTCCAGAATAGTATGTTTATTTACATGTGCAGATAAGATGTATTTAATATATTAATAGTATGTTCATTTAATTACTACTGTAGGTTCATGTCGGACTAACACCTTTTTTTTCCAGTGCTCATGAATCTTTGTACTCTATGCTGATAATCTATAAATTTTTTCACTTTCTAGTTTCCTCACATTTTTATACATCTATATTCTTCTCTTCATACTATAATCAACAATAATGTTAATATTTTGCCAATAGGTTCATGAATCTAATACTGTAGGTTCATTTTCTAATTGAACTAGGTTCATCAAGATAATTATCCATAAAATCATGCATTTATGTAGCAAAATCGTAAATTTCTTAATTCTAGTATACTAGGTTCACATCTATCTGCAGATAGTATGTATATAATACATCAAAAAGTAAGTTCATCCACCTACTTCTATAGGTTCATCCACTTACTACTGTAGGTTGATGAACCTTGTACTATATTTTAAAAACCTCAGATTTTGTATCACTTACCAGTCGTCCAGCTCTTCTGATTCCTCCATGTTCTTCTACATATACTTGTAGCAATCATATTGATCTTCTGTTATCTCCTCGGTTTTGTGGAATTCTACTATGCTCTTGCCTTCATTTTCTTCAGTCTGTAATGCTTAAAAAAATATTATAACCTTGGATCTTTATGTTATCCATAATATCATGAATTCAAATTAACTAGTGTTAAATTTCATAATACAATTTACATTTTCATTCTGTTCTTCCTCTTCTTCAGAATATTCTCCCATTTGTGAATCTATGCGTGATGGCCCTGCGTCAGCATCTGTATCTCCATTTCCTTCTTTAAGCTTCTCTACAATTGACTTCATCAGTATTACAGCTGGGTCATTCTTCATCTCTTCTGGTGTGCAGCTGAGCAATATATCCATCTCATGGATGTCCTTTGCCATTGATTCCCTTTTGTTTGTAAAAGATGTGATCCAGACCTTCAAAATTAAGAATTAACAATCAAATCAGAAATTTTCAGTATAAGCCTAAAGATTATATATCTTTTTATGTAGAATAATATTTACCTCCATACTACTTGGTCCAAATGAACTCTTTCTCTTTGTTTTTTTGGTTCCTTAGGTTTCTCCATACTGCTTGGTCAAGATGACCTCTTTCTCTTTGTTTTTTCTAGTTCCTTAGCTTTCTCCATCTTTCTCTTTTTTTTTCATTTGGTGTTTTAAAATCAAAGCTCAGCTTGCCTTCTTGAACTTTCTTTCGAGTGAATTTTCCTAGTGTTGTTGAGTCCCATCCCAGAATTACAGGATCGGTACCTTCCTTCTTCTTCACGTTGTTAGCATCCCAGAATTTAGGTTCATCAGCCTATAAGAGTAATGATCATTAAAGATTAGGGTCCCTGAACCTTTTACTGTAGGTTCATTCATTGAAGAACCTACTTTCATGGGTTCATGAACCTTCTACTGGAGGTTAATCATCATAAAGTCGTAGGTTCATCAATGATGTATTGGGTTCATCCATTGAAGAACCTATTGTCGTGGGTTCATGAACCTTCTACTGTAGTTCATCAACATACAACCGTAGGTTCATGAACCTTCTACTATAGGTTCATCAACATACAACCGTAGGTTCATGAACTTTCTACTCTAGGTTCATGAGCCTTCTACCATAGGTTCATGAATATCCTATTGTAGGTTCATCAACATACAGTCGTAGGTTCATTAACCTTCTATTGTAGGTTCATGAATATGCTATTGTAGGTTCATCAACATACAGCCGTAGGTTCATGAATCTTCTACTGCAGGTTCATTGGCCTACCATCTATAGGTACTTCTTAATATGGATCCGAACACACATATATACTAGAATCAACAACTAAAGTGAGCAAGGAGGTCATAGTGCGACATATGATGCAAATTCTACCCCTTCCCTAAAAGAATTTCGAAACCTCGCTCTGATACCAACTTCTGTAACGCCCCAAAACCGAGGAGTGTTACAGCGCCAGGGATCCCGTGCTTGGAATCCCCACAGGCAGTTTAAAGGAACTGAAAAACTTTATAAAAGAACAATTCAAAATGAAAACAAGTAGATAGCCTCACAAGAGATCCATACAAGTACGTCGATGAAGACCTAACATGTTCATACGATCAAAATGCCAAAAACATGCTTCAAGAGAACTATCAAACCAAGTTTAGCCCAAACGCTACAAGCGCATCCAAAAACCAAAAGATGGATAGTTTAACGAGAGTTTTATATTTTTAAACCAAAATAATAGTGAACCAAAATAAACCCATCCTAGCTTGCATCAAGTCGCATGACCTCCTCCATACTCTGCAACAAACAGTCTGGGTACCTGACCATGTCAACAACACAACCTGTTCCCCCACCGAAATGGGGTTAGTCTCCAACCAGACTAGCAAGTTATCTATAAGCAGAATACGAGTAATAGGGCAAGTAAAGGAATCACAGATTAGCATACATGAAAACCCAGTTATACTTTTAGCAATGATCGTCCATGAGACATCAATTTACATGCTTATAGATATGAAAAGAAAGGTACATATATCTTATTCCAACATGTCATCAATTCAGACAAACCGTATCACCAATGTCCGTACTCATAAATGCATATCATGCACCAGTAGCGATTACTTACGAATTCACCAATAAACAAGCGATCAATCACAAGAAGCACACAAGCAAGTACATCAAGCAAATGAAATCCAATCGAAATACAATTTACGAAAACGTTTCGAAAACAGGTCCAAGTCTGTCTTGATCCCGAAGGTACCTTCTTGCCCGTACATTGGGCCAAATCATTCCTATACCAAAGGATAGGGAACGGAATCACGGGCCAAGTGATCCGGTCTACCCAATTGGCAAGGCCCACCAACGACCCACTCTTCCAGAAGAGCCATAATCGAGGGTGTTACGACATAAAACCGTTTGCAATCAAGTGAGGGATCGGAACAATCCTTACCCCACAAATAAATCACATGGACAATGCGTATACACCGATAACTTCACATAATCACATCTCAAGCATATAAGCACAATCACAAGGATTAACATATCATCAAGATTCTCGCGTAAGAAGACATGCTCAATATAACATATAATCATGTAAACACAGCAAAACATATAATCATGTAATCACAACAAAACATATAATCATGTAATCACAACAAAACATATAATCATGTAATCACAACAATTGTAGTCACTAATATAGCATTCATTTTCCATACTTCATTAAGGTTAAAGTTCATATACTATTTAGAAGTTTGATGTAATGCATAATCCGATATCCTAAACTTAGCCTACGACACGCAAACGCTTATAAACAACTTGCCTCAATTGACGATCAACACAAGTAATCTGTTTGTCGTAAAAAGATGTCGCAAGGTTCACGAAACGGTCGCCTAAGTCGAACCTTCACGAAAAACGCCATAACTCATCACATATACATCCAAATCGAAAACCGTAAAATTCCTCATACTCGTAGGGAGATTACTCACCTTAAAAAGTCAGCCCCAACTTCCCAGAAATTACGAATTTTGCCCAGATTTTCCAGCAAGTTTACCAAATGGCCCAAAACTCAAATCCTTCCTTATTCCTCCAAATCTCAACTTCAAACAACCTATATCATCCATTACTTCCACCAATTTCAGTCCAAACATCAATTTTAACATAAACCCCTAAATTGAAAAACTAGGGATTTAGAGATTAGGGATAAATTCTCACATATGGATTAATTGAAAAGGGGTGGCGGTTCCAAGGTGGCGTGGCTGAGCTAAGGGCTGCGCAGCTGGTTGACGAACTGGGAGGTGCCGCCTCCAAAAGCAAGCTGCGAACAGCTGCTGTACGCAGTGGAGAGACGAGCGAGCTGCTGCGCAGGAGGAAGAGAAAGGCACGAGCTGCTGCTGCGTGGGTGTGCTCAGGTGGCTGGCTGAGCTGGCTGAGCTGTTGTGTGTGAGCTGAAGTCAAGAGAAGGGAGGAAGAACAACTGCTGCGTGAAGGGAAGGCGAGGTGTGACAAGCTGCGCAGAGGAGGGACGAGCGAGCTGCTCTGCGCGGGAAAGAACCCAGGGTCGAGCCGGACGGAGCTGCTACGTGGTCTGAGCTAGATGGCTGGAGCAAGGTAGGAATTTCAGTGTGATGGAGAGTGGGGGTGGGCTGTGCAAATGAGGAGGGGGAGGTGTGCAGCTTGAACTCAAATAACACGTGAAGAAGAAATATAGGAGAAGGAGGTGGGTCCCCTAATAGAAGAGGGTAGAAAAATCTAGATAAAATAGTTAGGTTTTCTTAAGGTATATATTCGGTAGGACCAATAAATTAAGTTCGGTTCGTAATAATTCGGATAAAAACGAGACGAATTTCGACAATCGATAATCACTCAATTATTGAAAAAAGAAAAGGGTCGAAATTCTCAACTGAAATACCTAACTATTAATCTGAAAGCTTCCAAGGACAAATCAAGGTCGACTTAATTATATTCCAATATGTCACTGATAGTAAGCGGACTCGATATCGCTACATATTTCAGACCCAATAATTCACGGGGCATTTCAGTATTGATGCAGATTTCGAATTTTAAGTAACCGTTTCTAACATTTGATGAAACCCTAGAAAAATTGGTTGAAGATTTTCTATTTACGTTTGTCTTCCCTCGTTTTTTCAGAGTGACTGGTTTCCTGAGCATATTTATTTATTTCTCCGGATAGTTTTCTGGAATCCATTGATGTCCTTCTTCTCTTGTTTCTTCTTGCCGTTAAGAGGGTTGGGCGCTAGGAGAGGAAGTTGGGAGAAAGAGGAAGAAGTGGAGAGCGTGTGAAATTTCTGGAGAGAAGTTGAGCGCTAGGGGAGATGGTGGAGTAGAAAATGAGAGAAGTGGAACCGTCTCCTCTTTATATAAGGAAGGAAATTAATAAATGTTTTATTCAAAATGAGAGAAGTGAACTATCTCCTCTTTTTTAGGTTTCAAATCTTGTATGTCATTCATTTATGGCATGGCTAGGTTCATGGTTCTAAACAAGAAGGCTCGTGGTTTTGAACAAGTAGGTTTGTGCCTTTGATCAAGTAGGTTCATGATCATTTTTTCAGTAATCGTTTAATTTAAATTTTGGTGAACCTTGTCAAAACTTTTGAAGTTACCGAAACAATACATGTTGACAGAGTTACCGAAACAAAAGTGTTAAAACGAAGCGCGCTATGCGCGCCTCGTAAGAATAATAAACATACGAAGAGCGCATAGCACGCTTCGTTTGAGTTTCGGTAGTAAATAACTTACGTTGCAAAGTGCGAATTAGCTTTTGATTTGTGAAAGAGAGCATTTTGCACTTCGTACTGTAAGGTTTGTTCTCATCGGAACCTTTTCGGAATTGCTAATGTTTGTTTTTGTTTGTGTTTTTGCAGTGTGCAATCAGCTGAGGTTGATGATGATGGACTTAGGCATGTGGTGTTGTGTATAGTTTTATTACGAAGATGGAGGTTGTTCATCCATGCTCGAATCAAACTTATCCAAGCTCCTATGAGTTTCATTCCGGCGTTGATAGTCTTGAATCTCCAATGAAGTATATCGTTTGGAGTACCAATATGAACACACACATATTACCTGATAATGTTCTTACAAACATCATCTTATTTATTGTTTGATTTATTTCGATGAACCTCCCAATGAATTTTGATGATCATGTGTAATATTATTTTATACGAGTGGGTACATAGTAATCTTTGTTTAACCTTGTCAATACTTTGAACTTAATGTGTATTTAGTTGAACCTTACTGTGTATTGGGGTGAACCTCTCTTTGTATTTTGATGAACCTCTATGTTTTTTTGGTGAACCTTGTTGTTTTATTTTGATGAACCTCACAATGTATTTTGAGTGAAACTTTTAACAAAGAACGGAAAAACCACACCTTTAAATCTTAGTCATTCTACAAACTTTTTCGAATCTTAAAAGTCTAATACCAACATTTTAGACACCAAATGAACTTGTATCTGAAATTATTTCAGCTAATACAGCATATTCAAAACTGTTTTAATTTTTCCACTGCAGTGAATCCAGTCACTGTTTTTTTTCTATTCAGCTGCAATTGTGCTCCTCATCTTCTCCATAACCGGATCCTTTACTTTGTTTGCATCAGGAAGTTACAATGGCATGCATATACTTCCTTCTAAGTACTTTCGTGCACTTGTCTTTGTTCTTCAAATTGATCTCTTTCTCCCACTGTTCATTATGGTTGCCCATGTAGAGCTCCATATTCCTCATGCAAAACAAGCCTGAGTTGGTTATGTCTCTTGGTTCAATCCATGGCATTTGAACAATTATTGGCTTTTTCTTTTCTTCCTCAATTTTCTTACGTCTTGCGTGCAGGGAAGCTGTCTTCAGTGTTTGATATAACCAATAGGTCTTCAATCCAAATTCCCTTACATCAAAGAGGTATAATAAAATTTACTTTGTAACTATAGATAGGAAAATGGATGGTTAAACTTACAACTTTTTCAATAGATACATTGTATCTATCGGTCCTTCCATCATTGTTTAGGGTATCGAGTACTTGAATCGATGAGTTCTTGATGTCAAAGCATATGATGTAGAAGTGCAAGGTAGTGTTCTGATTTGGCACTAAAACCTGCAAGTTTATAGTTATCAGCATATTTTTTATCGTTGTTGAAATTATTTAGATAAATAGTGTCCTTTCAATAAATCTCTTTAATCCTTACCATGTCAATGTCTCTCATTTCTCGCCCATCCACCATTATCCTCGCATTCAACATGTTGATGTTGAAATTGTACAGATCATCCTGCTTATTTTGCTATTAAAACAAGGGTTATCAATGAACCAACATTTATAGTCTAAAGAACGTAGTTTTTTATTCACTTTTTGAATTATATAAAGTAAATTCCTACATCTTCTAGTTTCTCTAGTTTCTTAGTTTTTTGCCATGAACCTTCTCTCCAAGTCCAATGAACCCCATTTCAAACCTTATGAACCTACTATTTAGATCAATGAACCTAGTGTTTTTTTTTTTTTTAAATCCTAATTCAGTTAAATAAACATGAAGTGTCTAGTCCTTTTTTGTATTACATAAATGAAATTCAATCATCAACATTTTACTGTGTAAATCCAATGAACCCCATTTTAACCCTTATGAACCTACTATTTACGTCAATGAACCTAGCGTTTCTTTATTTTATATCGTAATTCGGTTAAAACAACATGAAGTGTCTAATTATTTTTTGTATTATATAAAGGGAATACAATCACAAGGATTCTACTGTTTAAGTCCAATGATCATTAAAGATTACGCTCCCTGAACCTTCTATTGTAGGTTCGTTAACCTTATACTGTAGGTTCATGAACCTTCTACTGTAGGTTCAACAACATACAGCCGTAGGTTCATGAACCTTCTACTGTAGGTTCATGAACATTCTACTATAGGTTCATGAACCTTCTACGGTAGGTTCATGAATCTTCTACTGCATGTCAAAGATAAATGACATGAACCTACAATTACAATTACGATACTTTTGCATAAACCTACCAGAAGAACTTACTATCTTTTCAGTGAACTTGTTTGTTACTATTATCCATCGAGGTAATCAGCATGAACCTCCAATAACATCTAATCTATGAAACTCCAAAATTAATCAAAACTGTGGATTTTTGTATTAGAATGCCTTACCATAGTTATTGCATACATGAAGACTCTGTTAGGGTTGTTGTTGCTACGAATGTTTTATCTCTGGTTTAACACAGAAGTCCAAGCATCCATAACCCTGGCGTCTATCTTGTTATTGTCTGACCTCAACTCAACTCTTGTTATTTCTTTAAGGGGGTCTTTGAACAACACCTAACTTTTACAAAGCAATAAATAAGATTGTTTCTCAGATACTATAAGTATAAAGAATGCATAAAAGCCTTCAAGGCAGTATTTTCACTTACTTGTTATTGGATCCAATGTCTTGCACGTAATTTGAAATTTCTTTTTGTTCCTGAGTCTCTTTCGATTAAATTTTGATCTCCCTTGTTCTGAATGGACTTTCAATTTTAGTCCTGCTCGCCTCGTCATAAGTCCAACATCCTTTGTTGGTTCATCTTTTATCTTCTTTCCCTTAGTGTGTTTCCCCTTTCTTTCATAAACGACTTTGGTGCGATGCTCTCTAATTAAATCCTCTTCCTCTATGTTTTCTAATTCCTCCTCTGATACAGATTCATTATTTCTCTCTGCTTGTGATTCCTGTGGCTTTTGAACTTGTGATTCTTCTTCATCCCTTGAACCTTCAATCTTTGATCCTTCCATCTCGGTTAGTAGGTTATCTGGATCAGCATCTTTCAGATTTGTTTCTTCTTCTATTTTTCCCCCAGCTTTGTTCCCAACTGGTTCTGTGTTTTCTTCTGGTTCATTGCTTTCGTCTTCTGTTTTATCTCCCTCCTTTCTCTCTCTGATTTCATTTCTTGTTTCATGTTCACTGAATATTGTCTTCTTCTCTTCCACGGTATGAGCTTCTAATTTTGATCCTTAAAACAACGACTCGTCATTTGCTTCCTGGTTTTCTTCTCTTTCAGATGATTCTATTGATTTCTCTGGGTTCACCTCTTCTTCTGCATCCTCTTTCATACGAGTGTCTTCAACTATTTCATCCTCTCTAGTGCTCTGTGGAAATTTTTTTTTTGTTCAGGATCTCTGATTTTTCCGTTGTTGTCAACTTCTTTTTCTTCCACATTTAGTTCTGGTTCATTGACAACTTGATTGGCTTCCACTGTTTAATGATCTTCATTTAGATCTTGGTCTTTGAACTTTTCTTCAGGTTCGGTAATTTGTTGTTGTGGACCGTCTTCGTTATCCTCTGCAGCAAATTCTTTATTTATGTCCTCAGCCTCTGGTTCTTCTTCCTCCCCAAGTTCTTTAACCTTCTCTTGAGATGTTTTTTCAACACCATCTTCTGAACCTTCTTCACTTTCACTGTCATCTTCCATTTCTTTACTCTGGCCTTCTAATTCATCAAAATATTCTTCATCTTGTACAAGCTGCTTTGACTCTTTTCCTTCTCTCCTAATTTGATCAAATTGTTTTTTCAAAGGTATATGATCATCAACAGATCCCTCAAACATTTCAATTGATTCAGTATCATCTTCATCAGTTGTCGTCTGCAATACAACTTTATGCTTCCGATTTGACTATTCTCACTCGCCACATATTAAACCTTCTCAGTTGTCTCCATCATTTTGTTCTAGTTATTCTTATTCACATCATTATCTTCACTAAAGTTTTCAGTTTCAGGTAAGAATTTTACTCAGAGCTTCCCAAGTATCACCTGTAACACCCACCGCTTTGGGCCGACCCAATTACAAGGGCTGCAACCCATACACTCCAACCCATCATTGGTAGCTCCGCCAATTAAAGGCAGCTATTTCTCAAGAGGTTGTTGGTGGGACTCGAATCTGAGACCTCCACCCTTTACCAAGCGGCAGCGCTACCTGGTAACCAATTATACTGCAGTGTAGTTGGTTACCAAGTAGTGCTGCAGCTTGGTAAAGGGTGGAGGTCTCAGGTTCGAGTCCCACCAACAACCTCTTGAGAAATAGCTATCTTTAATTGGCGGGGCTACCAAGGATGGGTTGGAGTGTATGGGCTGCAACCCTTGTAATTGGGTCGGTCCAAAGCGGTGGGTGTTATAATAAAAGTGCACTTTTTTGTAACGTCCGCCACTTTGGGCCGGCTCAATCCCAAGGTCTGCAGCCTATACACTCCAACCCATCCTTGGTAGCTCCACTTATTAATAAAGAAGCTATTTCCAAGAGGTTGTTGGTGAGGCTCGAACCTGAGACCTCCACCCTTTTACCAAGCGACAACGCTACTTGGTAACCAATTACACTGCGGACGTTACATCACCATCTTTTGGATCTGTTGACCTTGACATTATTTTCCTTGCATCCTCTGTCTTTGGTAGAAGTTTCATGCACTCAATAAATCTTGGATCAGACCAGAAAGGATGATTTGAATCTTTGTTGTTTTTTTCATAATCAAACGGTTGTTCTTCTTCTCCCCCCTTTTTCTACATCAAGGTCTTAGCTGTTTCGATCATGCACCTTACTCTTTTGTCTTCCCTTAATGCATGTGGAAAATCTTTATACATGGCCCAAATTTCAAGCATTGAGTTTTCAAGCACTATGTTCGTGCTTATGAACCTTGTCAACCATCCCTGTTAATATAAGTTAAATATTAGAAATTGAGTACAATCAAATGAACCTGTTAGCACATATGATTGAACCTGCTAGTAGATAATAATGAACCTGCTAGCACAATTAAGTTTATTAAACTATGAAGCTTTTAATATATACAAATAATGAACCTATCTTTTTATATAATTGATCCTGCTACTTCATATTAATAAACCTTAAACCCACATTGTATGAACCTACCTGTTCATATCTACTAGTTCAAAATCACTAGCGGTGTCATGGTGATGAATCTGGATTTTCAAAAATGCAGAACCTACAAGTCAAAGCTCATGAACCTAAAATAAATTCCACCTAATCTTTATATTTTATTGATTCATAAGTGTATTATCTTGAACCAACTGTTTTCATATTGTTGAACCTCGATTACAAACCCCAAGAACCTAGAACCACATGCACCTAATCTGATTATATTAATGAATCATCAGATAAATAACTTGAAATAAGTGTTTTCATATTGTTGAACCTTGATTACAAACTGCATGAACCTACTAGTTTAAGCACATGAACCTAAAAACCACATTCACCTTGATTTCAAACTCCATGAACCTACTGTGCTAAGCTCATGAACCTTGATTTCAAACTCCATGAACCTTGTTTATTTTAATGAATCATCAGATAAATAACTTAAAATTACTGTTTTCATATTGACGAACCTTGATTACAATGTTCATGAACCTACTAGTCTTAGCTCGTGAACCTAAAACCACATGCACCTAAATTGTTTATTTTATGAGTTTGTTCTTCAAGTTATTTTTATTTACCTGCAAGTACTCTTCTCCAAATGCTTTAGGTGTCTGCACATTTGTATCCTTCCTTTCCTTTTTCGTCACCTTCTCATTTCCCAATGTTTCTGCTAAGTTCTCATCTTTTAAACCCAAGAAGGCAGGGCTTGATTTTGAAGTTTCTTTCCAGGTTCCTGAAGATTCTCCACATACAGTAGCTGTTTTTTAAATGCAAAAAAAATAACACACATCGTTAGTATAAATAATTTGTATGATCACAATAAGTGTAGCAATTTGAACACACTTACCAAAACTACAAGTATTGGTGCGTTACAAAATCTAGTCTTTCCTTTATTCTTTCATTCTCCTATTCTCAGTTTTAATGTGTCCACACTAAGCTGACACCAGCTTATGCTCTTAACATCTTCAATTTGTTCAATCATCAGTGACTGAAGTACAGTGCCTTTATGAGATACGTCCACCAAAGTACTTAAGAACAAAACAAGGAAGGATCAAATGAACCAGGACTTATCTTTTGAAGACAACATTGAATTTGCAATATGAGATGGACGTACTTTTGCTGATCTCAAGAAAGTTTTCCATTCCTTTACCCTCTTTTTGTCTTTTTCTTCTTCACATCCTCTAACAAAGGGCACATCTCCATTTGGGATACTCAAGATTCTTTGAACTTCCTTTGCATCTACATTGATGAAGGTTTCGTCATCCATTAATATTACACTTTGCTATACATCAAATTGATCGGCAAGCCAACTTCCAAGTTCTTTAGGTATGGTCATCAGCTTCAATTCCAGAATGCTCCCAAATCCTATTTTCTTTATCACTTCTTGCTTCTGCTGTTTCAAACTCTTTATAGTTGTAACAAGTAAATGAGGCACTGTCCTTGTTTTGAAATCTGTTGGTTCATTTACAACTTTTTTCAAGGTCTTGTTGTCTCCTTTTGTGTTTGTAGCTTTTGTCACACTATATCTTGGTTCAACAACTTGAATTACTGCCTTTCTTTTCCTTGTTGAAAGTCTTCTAGTCTTTGCAGTACATGTTTTTTCCCCTTAAGCTGTGACTTTGATATGCTTTTCCTTTTCTTAGTTGTCGAACCTTCTTCTTCCTCTTTGCTCTCATCTTCTGTGTCGTGTTCTATGTCTTCTGATATTTTCTTATCGGATATTGTTTTCTCAGATGATTCTTGTACCTCATCATCATTTTCTTCAGTGTCCTTTCTCTTGCGTGGGCTTGTTCGAGTTATTACAATTTTTGTTTTCTGCTCTGAAAGTTTGAATCTTAGCACAAGAGTTTTTTTCACATTCCCTTCATCTTTCTCTGCATTTAAAAACAAACAAGTTATATTAGTTGTTTCAAGACATGCACTTTTCAAAATATATGTTTGTACCTCTTGTTATAATCTAATGAACCTAATTTCATCCAATCATGAACTTAAGCACATTCAATTTTATGAAAACACTTGAGCTTTAATGCAAAAGTTCAGACTCATGGGTATGTTCGGTTCGCCGTGATACTTTTTAATGCTGATACTTAATGTTGTTGCTGATACTTTTATTTGATGATATTGTTGGTACTTTATATGCACTTAATTTCTATACATACGTTCGGTAAAAACTACTTATTAATGCTCAAAAACTGTAAATTTATATCTTAAATGACCAAAATATCCTTATTTAATTATTTTTAGTAGTGTATCAAGTAAGGATTATCTACTGTTTATACTTAGAGAATTGGATGACAACTCAACACCAATATCATTCAATTCTTGCTTACCAAATGCATTTACCACTACCTTCGAAAACCAAACCAACCATTAGACTACTATATTACTTTGGTTTAGGTGTTGAACTTGAGAACTATAGATTAACCAGTAAAAATTGAGCCACAATATTAATAAAGATAAGTAGTAAAAAGAACAGAACAAACCTAGAATGTTCAAATTGTTCTTGATCTGCTGAAGTCAAAACAAAATTCAGGAATCTAAAGATTACCACCACCATAAGCACAAAACAAGATGAACATCATTGATTTATCGTCTTGTCGGGGCAACAAATGGAAAGAGAATACCAACAATTTCAAAATAAGTAGTTTAGAATGTGAAAAGCATCACCTCCAAGCTTTTTTTTTACCCACTTTTAAGCATTTCAAAGCACATACAAGCAAATAGGAGTAATTAGAAATAAAAATAACCGAACATCCTTTTTCTACTCATTTTAGAAAAAAAGTAAATAAAAGTATCAAAAGTACTTTTGGAGTGACTCTCCGAACATACCCTAACAGAAACTACTCTTCCTAAAATAGTCGTGAACTTCTCAAACAGTCTTGAACCTACTTATATCATTTTATGAACCTTATGTATAAGATCTTGAACTTCTGAAAATAGTGCAAAATCTCTATTATAAAATGAATGAATCTGGTATATTTAGTCTAATACACTAGAAATGGTCATATGAAGAGCTCTAACTATGATGAACCTACTATTGAAATATTATGAACCTAATACTAATGAACCTGAATTTCATGTAGGTTAAAAATACTTTATGCCTTCAATGTTTTGACATCTTATCATATAAACCTTAGAGCCTAAGCGTATGAACCTAACAGTTCGACCATATGAACCTTCATAAAATTCATGTTCTTCGTATCAAGTTTGTAGATTCTATCTAATTTAAGTGTCGAACACTAATCAAGTATAAGAAACTAAGTGTTTCATAGTCGACATGTATGAACCATAAATATTTGTTCAATGAACCCTAAGTTCAATGTACAAACCCTTTTCTTTTTCTTGCTTTGTTGCTTCAAAACATATGTAAAGTTCAAAATCTTGAAAACAACTACTAAGACTTCCTAATTGGTAGTGATTTCTTAGAATCTGAAGCTTTTAGCATTTTCCAAATCTCGAACCATAAAAGTTTCGAAAACTGACATGAATCCATCATGTGAACTTAAATCGAAGAAAACACCAACTAGAAGCAAGATATCGATCGAAATCTCGAGCTTCCAAGCGTAGATTCAATGGAAAGTTGTTTGGATTAGAAGGAAATTTCTGTTGAAACGAGCAAGAAATTCCGAAATCGGTCGAGCGAGAGCGAGAGAGAAGGGGGGGGGGGGGGGGGGAAGGGAAAGGGAGTTTTCGTCTGCCCCTGAAAATTTTGCGTTATTTACAAAATTGCCACCGCATGTTTTTTCTCCCTTTTATTTCCATTGCCTACGTGGCTTCATCTTGAGCGTTGATAAAAAATGATCAATGACTCGGATTGGTTCTTAGTTCTTATCTCAAGAACCAATCCCCCTAGAACTCACCTCTACTTTTGAGTCTACGTGGTTATATTGCATTTATCTTGTAGTTCCATAAACTAGGTCCTAAAACGACTACATTTGCATATTTATGTGTTGTTGGCGGCTTGGGAAGTGATGTATGTGGAGTAGCCTGCTCGAAAACTGATGTTTGTGCAGTAGATGGCTCAGACTCTATATCTACTCTTACACCTACAGGTCTCCTACGATCACTATCTGTAATAACCCTCAAAGTCTCAGAACGTCTATCCGCTACAGGTGCCAACAAGTAAACCCAGGCGAGCCACCAAATGCGGCACGTTTATCCTAAATTATTAATGTCATAAGTCCATTATGCGTACATTTCATTTTAATCTAATTTAGATTTCTATTTCAATATTGCTAAAAAATTAAGAATGAAACTTAATTATAACTTAATTTAGAATTATACTAATTACGACATATCCGAAAGTTTAAGAGAATATCTTTATAACAAATTCTTAATTATAACAAACTTTCCAAATTAAACTAGTATGAAATTCATAAAATATATATATGATATTTAGTATAGTTAGTCTTAAATTGAATAACAAATAAATTTACACTAGTAGAAAAAACACCTGTTGCAGCCCCCTGTTGAGGCGGTCACCTTAAAAACCGACGCAAAAAGTCTTATTCTACTATCTGTTGAGGCGGTCAGTCGTTTAGTTCGCTGCAACAGGTACTTTAGAGGCGGGCAAATATCCGTTCGCCTCAAATAATATTTGTGTTTTTGACTTGTTGAGGCGGTCAGTAAGGCGCCCGCCTCAACAGAGCCCAAAAATTAGAGGCGGGCAGTAAGGCGCCCGCCTCAAATGATGCGACGAAGAGATTAGAGGCGGGCAGTAAGTCGCCCGCCTCAAAATAACACAAAAATTAGAGGCGGGCGCATGACTGCCCGCCTCTAATTATCCTACACATGTCCACGGATCACCATTTTCCAACGTTGATTAGGTGTAAAAAATTTAATCTAACGGTTTGAAATTCTTTGTGCTTCTTTATTCTCCCTCAGATAAAAAACGATCTCCATTATTATCATCCCTTCCCATCAAACTCTTCATTCACCCATCAAACTCTTTGCTTCTTTCCCTCATCAGATCTCATTCACCCATCACTCTTGTCTTCGGCTGAAGCTTCGACTTCTCCATCTCCATCAGATCGGGTGTTCATCTTCTCGGCTTCACCGTCCCATCGCTCGTCTTCGGCTTCACTGTCTCCATCTCTCTCGGCTCGAGTTCGAGTTCGACTTCGCCGTCTCCATCTCCATCAGATCTGGATTAGTTTGTTGAAGATTGTTTTTGTTTGGGTTAGTTTTTGCAATTGTTTGGGTTAGTTTTTGCAATTGTTTGGGTTAGTTTTTATACAGAGATCGGTTTGTGGGTGTTGTTCGAAGTTGCTGGACTGTGTAAGAAATTTTACAATTGTTGCTCAATATTTTGATCGATGCTACAATTTCGAAGTTGTTGGATCTGGTGTTGTTCTTATATAGTGTTCTTGTTTTTGTATTCTGATATTACTGTTCTTGTTTTTGTATTTCTTACACACTTGTTCTTGCTGGAATCGGTGTTGTTCTGATATAGTTGCCAGATATATCGATGCTACTTTTTTTTTTAGTTGGCTCATGTGTTTTTGAGGCGGGCAGAAGGGCGACCGCCTCAACAGAGGGGGTCTGTTGAGGCGGGCAGAAGGGCGACCGCCTCAACAGACCCCCTCTGTTGAGGCGGTCGCCCTTCTGCCCAACTCAACAGAGGTAGAAAACGTTGCATCTGTTGAGGCGGTCACCCTCCCGACCGCCTCAACAGACCCCTCTGTTGAGGCGGGCGCTGTCCGCCTCAACAGCTCATGACCTGTTGCAGCCCCCCCTGTTGCAGCGACCCCTGACCGCCTCAACAGGGGGGTTTTTGACCGCCTCAACAGGTGTTTTTTCCACTAGTGTTACGATAATCTTATCTATATAAA
Source organism: Oxyria digyna (assembly GCA_029168935.1). NCBI lineage: Eukaryota > Viridiplantae > Streptophyta > Magnoliopsida > Caryophyllales > Polygonaceae > Oxyria > Oxyria digyna. The sequence goes on from JAPVLV010000005.1 coordinate 23,011,918, forward strand.
AGTTGGTTGTCCATTGCCAAAATTGAATGAAATTGGTACCAATTTAATGCATTACTCATTTCTTAATCACCTCCAATTGGACTTTTGGGCATGTATTTAAATATCTTTCTTATATCGCTATGTTATATTTATTTATAGTCTACTTGATTAAGTCACAAATTAAATTAATGTGTGAGCTTCTCTTATGACAATGCAAACTTATTCTAATATTATGTTTTAAAACTACTTCAAACATAAATATAAAGAAATAAAAAATATTTATATTTACAAATATTAATAAATTTGATAACAACAACAACATATTAACAAATAATGATGTGATTCCATCCCATCTTGAAGAAGACAAGTCCAAGGAAGACACTATGTCGGTGCCTATGCGCATTACCCGTGCCAAGGCAAAGGCACTCCAAGAAGACGTCTCAGCCGTCACTTTTGGGCTTGAAGAGTCCAAGACTGGAGGTCCATTTCACATCTTGGACATCAAGGAAGGAGCAGCCTAGGCGCCAGCCACATAGAGCATCCTAGGCACATTTATCTTGTTTTTCCTTTCTTGCATTTTTACCTTATTTGGCACATTCAATGGCCATTGAACACCAGCCTTTATGCAGGCGGTTTTGCTTTGTTTTTCAACGTCTTCATGACTCATTAGGAGGCTTAAAGACTTACCTTGGATGGCAAGGAGAGGTCAGCTTCACTAGCCTATTTAAGCCATCCATAGTCCTCTCTTTGTCGGTGAGTCATATCCGACTTTGAGAGTTCATATCTCCCTCGATTTTCATCCAATCCACAATCCGTCTTCACCACCATAAACTACACTTCATCCTCTTCATTTTCACCACAAGAACGCCCACAAAAGGTTTCTTGAGCTGCTCAAACCATCGCCATCTTTCCAGATCTGCCGCAAGTCACCCGGTTGCCGCCGGACTGAAAGTTGGAGCCATTCCTTGCACCGTGATGCAGCCTAGGACGATCCTATCAAGTGGTATCAGAGCCACGTAAGGTTTGGCCTCTAAACTGAGTTTTAAGTTCAAAGGAATCAGATTTCATGCAAGCTTAGTGTAGCCATAGCCATACTTGTTACTTTCTTGCTGTTTTGGCCTTGGAATTGTGTTTTGCATAAGAAATCTGATTGCTCTTGTATTGAGCACGAAATTTTTGAGGAAGAAGACCTTTGAATGCCCAAAAACCAGTTACAACTCTCTTTTAATAGCCACATTAAAGTCTTAAATAAAGGGTTTGACTTTGTTACCTTATATGGCTTATTTCCTTATATGAAGCTCAACCTTAATTCCATACCTTAGCTGCCTAAATTTCCATTGTGTGTTGCTGAAATTGAGTTCATTTTGTTGCAATCAATCAAGTGGATCAAAAACAAGGTTAAGGGGACGGAAACTTACATTTTGAAGCATCATAATCTGAAGTGTGTTGCTGAATTCTCTAAGTACAAAGGTTGTGAGCAATTGGTTATATCTTATCATTATTAGTACAAGAAACACCCTAGAAAAAGTGGTAGAACTCAGAAAAACTCGGACTCCACGAAAAGCATAAGCGAAAAAGAGGTGGAGCTTAGAAGAAGTGAGTCTACATAAAAGGGGAACAAGTCAATTAAAAACACTCAAGTAGTGAAAAATCATGTGTATGTTGCTAGAATTGTAAGGGAACTTAGTACCTTCCTTGAATTTCACTTGTGACAACAACTTGAACGACTTTTGGTAATACACTTTGTCTCGCTAGCTCACAAAACCTAAGCTCGTAACCTTCCATTAAGCTTGCTGAATTTTTGATTGCTTTGCTGCTTAAATATCAGTTTTAAGGACCCTTGACGTGTGTGGGATTCATTGACAAGTTTGTCCTAGTTGTGTTGTGTGTTGAGTTTGTGTTCTAGAGACATCATGGGGGAACCAGGCAACAAGAAGGACAAGTCTGTCCTTGATGGAGATGTGTCTCCTACATCCGTCACCATGGCTGATTTGCTCCAAGCCATTCAGGGCCTTAAGTTTGAGAATGAGGAAAGGTTGCGTGCGCAACAAGAAGAGATGGCTGACTTCATGCGAGCCGTGGAAGCTAAGATCGGTGCTTCACAACTTGGAAGCCAAGGTGCGACTCAAGTAAGCGGAGGAGTCCAACAATCCACCTACATGGAGGGCAGCTATTCAGGCCACTCGTCCCTACCCACGCCCTTCCCATCACTGTCCATGGCGCCTTCATCCTCCCACCAGCCTATCACGGCGACACACCGAGAAGATTCAGGTATGAACTCTGCCCATTCTCTTCCTTTTGCTAGCTATCCTACCATGCCTTTGCCTACGGGCACCACTAACCTGCTAGGCCGAGAGAATGTGGGCGACTTCCAACCAAGGCCGCCGTTGCCTCTCTTGCAACCGAGGCGTCCCGCTGCAGGCCGTGGCTTTGGGCGAGGAAACTACCAAGTTGGAAGGGCACCCCTACAACCAGTACGGGGCTACCAAGGTCAAGACATGGACCAAGGTTATGGAAGAGGTCCTAATGTGAAGTTGGAAGTGCAGCCATTTGGAGGAACAACCGATGCTGAGGCCTACTTGGAGTGGGAGCACAAGACTGAACAAGTCTTTGATTTCTACCAATACACTGATGCTCAAAAGGTAGCCATCGCCACCATTAAATTCATTGATTTTGCTTATCATTGGTGGATAGAGGACAAAGAAGAAAGGGAGTACAATGGTTACCCACCCATTGATACTTGAGACGAGCTCAAAACTGCATTAAGGCACCGGTTTGTGCCCGAGGACTTCACAGCCCGCCTACACTCAAGGTTGGCGCAATTGAGGCAAGGAACCAAGACGCCGGATGAGTACTACAAAGAACTCAAAATCCCCATCTATAGATCCGGCCTAAGGTTCCCCGAAGGGTATGTTATTTCTAAATTTATCAATTGCTTAAATCCTGACCTTAAGGCTATTGTGAGTACGCAGCATTTTGTTCGAGGTACTACTATTGACGAGATTTTGCACTACACCAATCATATCTATCAAAACTTACCTCAAAGGAAGAGTTACTCATCCAACAATAGGCCTTGGAACAACCAAGGAGGAGGATCCTCTAGCTACCCCACTCGGCGTCCCGAGAGCAAGCAAGACGCCTCAGCCGTGCCCACAAGACGTGAGCCTTCAAGGACTCAACAAGGCGGCAAGCGAGAAGGGGAGCAACGCTCAAGTGAGATCAAGTGCTTTAAATGCCTTGGACGTGGCTACATGGCTAAGGATTGTCCTTCTAGGCGCCAAGTCCTACTCAACACCATTGGTGAGTATGAGTCGGATGAGGAGGCCGGGGTTGAGGAGCCACAAGGAGAAGAAGAGGAGGTGGCGGAGCTGCAAGTAGAAGCTGAGACTCAAGGTGAGTGTTTTGTGGTCAAACGATCTCTAATCACTAATGAAGCTCCCGCCCCACCAAACCAAAGAGAAACCATTTTCCATACAAGATGCCTCATCCAAGGTAAAATTTGCAATCTCATAATTGATGGAGGATCTTGTTGTAACATCATAGACCAAGAGGTGGTCAAAAGGTTTGCTCTTAAAACTACTCCTCATGTACAACCCTATACTTTATGTTGGCTGAATTCTAACACACCTCTTAAGGTGAATGAACAAGCTTGTGTTAAGTTTTCTATTGATGAGGTGATTTGTGATGTTCTTCCAATGACGGCGTGCCATATCTTACTTGGAAGGCCTTGGCAATATGACCGCGGCGTCATCCACCAAGGAGTCACAAATGAGTATTCTTTCCACCTCAAAGGTAATGATGTGATTCCATCCCATCTCAAAGTCAAGGACATAAGCAAATCCCAAGAAGAGTCGGCGCCTCAAGACCAAGACATGCCTAAGCGGATCACTCGCGCCAAGGACAAAGAATTGGGCGCCCAACTCAAGCAAGGCCTACACGGCTTCCTTCCCAAGTCCAACCTAACCCATATACACTCTTGGAAGCCAAGGAAGAGCCTTGATGAGCCAGCCCATCAAGAAAGGAATCATAGGCACACTTATGCCAACATTCATTTCTTGCATTTTTCCTTTATGGTATTGTTTTAGTTCAGCCTTGAACACCTTTAAGGCAGATGTTTTTAGACTTTATTTTGGACATTTTTATGTGTTAATTCAGGCTTTGAAAGCCTTAGAAAGTTACCTTAGGAGGAAGGCCAAAAACAATATAAAAGGCCACCTCTTCCTTTGTAATTTTCAGCTTTTGACTTGATGAAAAACCTCTTATTGAGAATTGTTGAAAGCTCACTTTTATCTTGAGTTTGTGTGTAATATCAAACTCTCAAAACTCTTAGTTCTTCCCTTGGTGCGTCATATCCAAAGTTAGAACTCAAGAACAATCGTTGGTCTTGTTTCAAGAGTGAGTCATATCTCTTGAATCTCGATCTCTCCTAAACTTGAGTGGTGAGTCATATCCACAAGAGTATTAGGTGCTTATCCATTCTTTTCAATTCTCTAAGGTGCGTTATATCCTATGTTGAATTGATCTGCCTATCCCAAACTCTCCTTGATTCAACATTGAGAGTTATATCTTTCCCTTTTTCAAGCACATCAAATAACATCGTGTTTGAGAGCTTATTCGAGATGTCCATTTCTGGGCTTTGCTTGACGATTTCTTGAAGATCTTTGAAGCCATTCCTTGCACCGTGTCACACCCGATCCTTGATTCACATTATCTGGTATCAGAGCGACGCAAGGAGGGCACTTAGATTCGAGGACGAATCATTTTGAAGGGACGGAGGATGATGTGATTCCATCCCATCTCAAAGTCAAGGACATAAGCAAATCCCAAGAAGAGTCGGCGCCTCAAGACCAAGACATGCCTAAGCGGATCACTCGCGCCAAGGACAAAGAATTGGGCGCCCAACTCAAGCAAGGCCTACACGGCTTCCTTCCCAAGTCCAACCTAACCCATATACACTCTTGGAAGCCAAGGAAGAGCCTTGATGAGCCAGCCCATCAAGAAAGGAATCATAGGCACACTTATGCCAACATTCATTTCTTGCATTTTTCCTTTATGGTATTGTTTTAGTTCAGCCTTGAACACCTTTAAGGCAGATGTTTTTAGACTTTATTTTGGACGTTTTTATGCGTTAATTCAGGCTTTGAAAGCCTTAGAAAGTTACCTTAGGAGGAAGGCCAAAAACAATATAAAAGGCCACCTCTTCCTTTGTAATTTTCAACTTTTGACTTGATGAAAAACCTCTTATTGAGAATTGTTGAAAGCTCACTTTTATCTTGAGTTTGTGTGTAATATCAAACTCTCAAAACTCTTAGTTCTTCCCTTGGTGCGTCATATCCAAAGTTAGAACTCAAGAACAATCGTTTGTCTTGTTTCAAGAGTGAGTCATATCTCTTGAATCTCGATCTCTCCTAAACTTGAGTGGTGAGTCATATCCACAAGAGTATTAGGTGCTTATCCATTCTTTTCAATTCTCTAAGGTGCGTTATATCCTATGTTGAATTGATCTGCCTATCCCAAACTCTCCTTGATTCAACATTGAGAGTTATATCTTTCCCTTTTTCAAGCACATCAAATAACATCGTGTTTGAGAGCTTATTCGAGATGTCCATTTCTGGGCTTTGCTTGACGATTCCTTGAAGATCTTTGTAGCCATTCCTTGCACCGTGTCACACCCGATCCTTGATTCACATTATCTGGTATCAGAGCGACGCAAGGAGGGCACTTAGATTCGAGGACGAATCATTTTGAAGGGACGGAGGATGATGTGATACCATCCCATCTCAAAGTCAAGGACATAAGCAAATCCCAAGAAGAGTCGGCGCCTCAAAACCAAGACATGCCTAAGCGGATCACTCGCGCCAAGGACCAAGAATTGGGCGCCCAACTCAAGCAAGGCCTACACGGCTTCCTTCCCAAGTCAAACCTAACCCATATACACTCTTGGAAGCCAAGGAAGAGCCTTGATGAGCCAGCCCATCAAGAAAGGAATCATAGGCACACTTATGCCAACATTCATTTCTTGCATTTTTCCTTTTTGGTATTGTTTTAGTTCAGCCTTGAACACCTTTAAGGCAGATGTTTTTAGACTTTATTTTGGACGTTTTTATGTGTTAATTCAGGCTTTGAAAGCCTTAGAAAGTTACCTTAGGAGGAAGGCCAAAAACAATATAAAAGGCCACCTCTTCCTTTGTAATTTTCAGCTTTTGACCTGATGAAAAACCTCTTATTGAGAATTGTTGAAAGCTCACTTTTATCTTGAGTTTGTGTGTAATATCAAACTCTCAAAACTCTTAGTTCTTCCCTTGGTGCGTCATATCCAAAGTTAGAACTCAAGAACAATCGTTGGTCTTGTTTCAAGAGTGAGTCATATCTCTTGAATCTCGATCTCTCCTAAACTTGAGTGGTGAGTCATATCCACAAGAGTATTAGGTGCTTATCCATTCTTTTCAATTCTCTAAGGTGCGTTATATCCTATGTTGAATTGATCTGCCTATCCCAAACTCTCCTTGATTCAACATTGAGAGTTATATCTTTCCCTTTTTCAAGCACATCAAATAACATCGTGTTTGAGAGCTTATTCGAGATGTCCATTTCTGGGCTTTGCTTGACGATTCCTTGAAGATCTTTGTAGCCATTCCTTGCACCGTGTCACACCCGATCCTTGATTCACATTATCTGGTATCAGAGCGACGCAAGGAGGGCACTTAGATTCGAGGACGAATCATTTTGAAGGGACGGAGGATGATGTGATTCCATCCCATCTCAAAGTCAAGGACATAAGCAAATCCCAAGAAGAGTCGGCGCCTCAAGACCAAGACATGCCTAAGGGGATCACTCGCGCCAAGGACAAAGAATTGGGCGCCCAACTCAAGCAAGGCCTACACGGCTTCCTTCCCAAGTCCAACCTAACCCATATACACCCTTGGAAGCCAAGGAAGAGCCTTGATGAGCCAGCCCATCAAGAAAGGAATCATAGGCACACTTATGCCAACATTCATTTCTTGCATTTTTCCTTTATGGTATTGTTTTAGTTCAGCCTTGAACACCTTTAAGGCAGATGTTTTTAGACTTTATTTTGGACGTTTTTATGTGTTAATTCAGGCTTTGAAAGCCTTAGAAAGTTACCTTAGGAGGAAGGCCAAAAACAATATAAAAGGCCACCTCTTCCTTTGTAATTTTCAGCTTTTGACTTGATGAAAAACCTCTTATTGAGAATTGTTGAAAGCTCACTTTTATCTTGAGTTTGTGTGTAATATCAAACTCTCAAAACTCTTAGTTCTTCCCTTGGTGCGTCATATCCAAAGTTAGAACTCAAGAACAATCGTTGGTCTTGTTTCAAGAGTGAGTCATATCTCTTGAATCTCGATCTCTCCTAAACTTGAGTGGTGAGTCATATCCACAAGAGTATTAGGTGCTTATCCATTCTTTTCAATTCTCTAAGGTGCGTTATATCCTATGTTGAATTGATCTGCCTATCCCAAACTCTCCTTGATTCAACATTGAGAGTTATATCTTTCCCTTTTTCAAGCACATCAAATAACATCGTGTTTGAGAGCTTATTCGAGATGTCCATTTCTGGGCTTTGCTTGACGATTCCTTGAAGATCTTTGAAGCCATTCCTTGCACCGTGTCACACCCGATCCTTGATTCACATTATCTGGTATCAGAGCGACGCAAGGAGGGCACTTAGATTCGAGGACGAATCATTTTGAAGGGACGGAGGATGATGTGATTCCATCCCATCTCAAAGTCAAGGACATAAGCAAATCCCAAGAAGAGTCGGCGCCTCAAGACCAAGACATGCCTAAGCGGATCACTCGCGCCAAGGACCAAGAATTGGGCGCCCAACTCAAGTAAGGCCTACACGGCTTCCTTCCCAAGTCCAACCTAACCCATATACACTCTTGGAAGCCAAGGAAGAGCCTTGATGAGCCAGCCCATCAAGAAAGGAATCATAGGCACACTTATGCCAACATTCATTTCTTGCATTTTTCCTTTATGGTATTGTTTTAGTTCAGCCTTGAACACCTTTAAGGCAGATGTTTTTAGACTTTATTTTGGACGTTTTTATGTGTTAATTCAGGCTTTGAAAGCCTTAGAAAGTTACCTTAGGAGGAAGGCCAAAAACAATATAAAAGGCCACCTCTTCCTTTGTAATTTTCAGCTTTTGACTTGATGAAAAACCTCTTATTGAGAATTGTTGAAAGCTCACTTTTATCTTGAGTTTGTGTGTAATATCAAACTCTCAAAACTCTTAGTTCTTCCCTTGGTGCGTCATATCCAAAGTTAGAACTCAAGAACAATCGTTGGTCTTGTTTCAAGAGTGAGTCATATCTCTTGAATCTCGATCTCTCCTAAACTTGAGTGGTGAGTCATATCCACAAGAGTATTAGGTGCTTATCCATTCTTTTCAATTCTCTAAGGTGCGTTATATCCTATGTTGAATTTATCTGCCTATCCCAAACTCTCCTTGATTCAACATTGAGAGTTATATCTTTCCCTTTTTCAAGCACATCAAATAACATCGTGTTTGAGAGCTTATTCGAGATGTCCATTTCTGGGCTTTGCTTGACGATTCCTTGAAGATCTTTGAAGCCATTCCTTGCACCGTGTCACACCTGATCCTTGATTCACATTAGGTAAGAGGATCACCTTGTTGCCATTGGCGCCACATGAAATCATGGCTGATCAGATAGCCAATGAGCAAAGGCGCAATGCTGCGGCGCAAGGGAAAAGTCAAGAGAAGAAGGCGCCACCTAGCCATCTACTACTAGCCAAATCAAGAGAGGCTAGAAAAGCTATGGAGGGGAGTAACACTTGCTTTCTTTTGTTGTTTAAAGATGTGTTATTCAATGAAAAAGATGTGCAAGACTTACCATCCTCTATTGCTTCTTTGTTGAAGGAGTTTGATGACTTGTTTCCCGAGGATATGCCGGAAGGACTGCCCCCACTACGTGGGATAGAACATCAAATAGACTTTGTACCCGGCGCCTCCATCCCTAACAAGCCAGCTTATAGAGCCAACCCCATGGAGGCCGAGGAGCTTCAAAAACAGGTTGTTGAACTTCTATCTAAAGGCTATGTGCGTGAGAGTTTAAGTCCATGCTCGGTCCCCGTCATCTTAGTTCCTAAGCAAGATGGAACTTGGAGAATGTGTGTAGATTGTAGGGCTATAAACAATATTACCATCAAGTATAGGCATCCTATTCCTAGACTTGATGATATGTTGGATGAGCTCTATGGTTCATGCATATTCTCTAAGGTGGACCTTAAAAGTGGCTATCACCAAATTCGAATGAAGGAAGGTGATGAATGAAAACTGCCTTCAAGACCAAGTATGGTCTATATGAATGGTTAGTTATGCCATTTGGGCTCACTAACGCACCTAGCACATTCATGAGGCTCATGAACCATGTGTTAAGGGCATTTTTAGGCAAGTTTGTGGTTGTTTATTTTGATGACATATTAATTTATAGCCACAACTTGCAAGAGCATGCTAGACATGTGAGAATGGTCCTAGAAGTCTTAAGAAAAGAAAAACTCTATGCTAACTTTAAGAAATGTCACTTTTGTTCGGATAATGTGGTGTTTCTTGGTTTTGTAGTGAGCAAAGAAGGGCTTCAAGTGGACAAAGAGAAGGTGAAAGCGATAGAAGAGTGGCCAGTTCCTACCACAATGACACAAGTTAGGAGCTTCCTTGGCTTGGCTGGCTTCTACCGCCGTTTTGTCAAGGATTTTAGCTCCCTTGCCACTCCTCTAACCGAGCTCACTAAGAAGAAGGTGGCCTTTCAATGGGGCCCAAATCTGGAGCAAGCTTTCGCCACCATCAAGTTCAAGCTCACTCACGCCCCTCTCTTAGTACTACCGGACTTCTCAAGGACATTTGAGATAGAATGTGATGCTTCGGGAGTGGGGCTTGGAGGAGTTCTTATGCAAGGCGGGAGGCCAATTGCATACTTTAGTGAGAAGCTTAATGATGCCGAGCTCAAGTACCCAACTTATGACAAGGAACTTCTAGCTTTGGTAAGGGTGCTCAAGGTATGGCAACACTATCTTCTCCCTAAAGAGTTTGTAATCCATTCTGACCATGAGGCACTTAGGTTCCTCAAGGGTCAAAGTAAACTAAACAAGCGTCACGCCAAATGGGTGGAATTTATTGAGGCTTTCCCTTATGTGATCAAACACAAGAAGGGAAAGGACAATATTGTGGCAGATGCTTTGTCTAGGAGATATGCCTTGATATCCACCTTGGATGCAAGAATGTTGGGCTTTGCTTTCATCAAGGAACTATATGCCTTAGACCTTGACTTCAAGGAAATCTATGAGGAATGTAGTACTTTGGGAAGCAAGGATCAATTTTTCTTCCATGAGGGCTATCTCATGAAGGGGGCTAAGCTTTGCATCCCTAGTGGGTCTACTCGACGACTACTAGTGCAAGAAGCGCACGGTGGTGGTCTTATGGGCCACTTCGGCGTTGCTAAGACATTGCAAGCCTTGAAGGAACACTTCTACTGGCCACGCATGCTTAGGGACGTGGAAAAACTTTGTGCTTCTTGTGCTACTTGTGCGCAAGCAAAGTCTAGAGCCAGCCCACATGGGTTATATACTCCCTTACCCATTCCCCAACAACCTTGGGAAGACCTATCCATGGACTTTGTGTTAGGCCTTCCTAGGACTAAGAGGGGAAGAGACTCCATTTTTGTGGTTGTAGACCGGTTTAGTAAAATGGCACACTTCATTGCGTGTCATAAAACCGATGATGCAACCAATGTGGCGTCCTTGTTTTTCAATCATGTTGTGCGCCTACATGGTCTTCCTAAGTCCATAGTGTCGGATAGGGATGTTAAGTTCCTTAGCCATTTTTTGAGGACCTTGTGGGCTAAATTAGGCACCAAGTTGCTCTATTCCACTACTTGTCATCCTCAAACTGATGGTCAAACCGAAGTAGTGAATAGGTCACTTGGCACCTTACTTCGTGTTGTTTTGAAAGCTAACCTACGCAGGTGGGAAGAATTCCTTCCTTACATTGAGTTTGCATACAACCGCACCACACACTCGGTGACAAAGAAGACTCCCTTTGAAGTTGCCTATGGTAAAAAACCTCTCACTCCTTTAGACCTTGTTGCTCACCCCATTGTTGATGGTTTTAGCAAGGAAGGAAAGGAGTTGGCGGACTATGTTAAGCGGTTGCATGAAGACACTAGGAAGCAACTTGAGAAGCGCACGGCGCAGTATGAGAGACAACACAACAAGGGACGCAAGGAGCTCCTATTTGAGCCCGGTGACTTGGTGTGGGTGCACCTCCGCAAGGAACGGTTTCCCTCACATAGAAACTCCAAGTTGAAACCAAGGGCGGACGGACCTTTTCAAGTACTTGAGAAAATCAACAACAACGCCTATCGGCTAGAGCTACCGCCAACCATGGGAGTTCATGATGTCTTCAATGTGGCAGACCTCAAGCACTAGATAGTGAATGAAGACACGGAGCTAGAAGCTCTTGATTCGAGGTCGAATCCTCTTGAAGGGTGGGAGGATTATGTGATTCCATCCCATCTTGAAGAAGACAAGTCCAAGGAAGACACTATGTCGGTGCCTATGCGCATTACCCGTGCCAAGGCAAAGGCACTCCAAGAAGACGTCTCAGCCATCACTTTTGGGCTTGAAGAGTCCAAGACTGGATGTCCATTTCACATCTTGGACATCAAGGAAGGAGCAGCCTAGGCGCCAGCCACATAGAGCATCCTAGGCACATTTATCTTGTTTTTCCTTTCTTGCATTTTTACCTTATTTGGCACATTCAATGGCCATTGAACACCAGCCTTTATGCAGGCGGTTTTGCTTTGTTTTTCAACGTCTTTATTACTCATTAGGAGGCTTAAAGACTAACCTTGGATGGCAAGGAGAGGTCAGCTTCACTAGCCTATTTAAGCCATCCTTAAGCTTTGTAATTTTCACCTTTGAATTGATAAACAAAAAGCTCTCTTTTGCTTGAGCAAAACTGCATCTTTGAAGGTCATAATCTTGAGTGTTTGTGAGTCATATCAACCCCTCAAGATCTCCATCATCGCCGCTTGGTGTGTAGCATCCAAGCTCCATAGTCCTCTCTTTGTCGGTGAGTCATATCCGACTTTGAGAGTTCATATCTCCCTCGATTTTCATCCAATCCACAATCCGTCTTCACCACCATAAACTACACTTCATCCTCTTCATTTTCACCACAAGAACGCCCACAAAAGGTTTCTTGAGCTGCTCAAACCATCGCCATCTTTCCAGATCTGCCGCAAGTCACCCGGTTGCCGCCAGATTGAAAGTTGGAGCCATTCCTTGCACCGTGACGCAGCCTAGGACGATCCTATCAAATAATGTATAACTATATTAAATCACATACGAAAATCCGTAATTTTCTCGCGCGAGGCCCGTATCTAGTTTATTTATATAACAATCATAACAATTTGTATTTAATTTCTAGGAATCAATCATATACTTTAAAGCGGATAAAATTTATGTATCTGATGGATGGCTACAAGTGTTGGGAGTCACGTCGACTTCGACAGACCGAGTGATAGTAAATCGAATTGTTTGTTGTCTAGCGCCACAAATAAATTGCAATTCCGCAGGAATTGCAGTTTCTTCATCCTCCTCCATTACAACAACTCCTTCCTCCATTGTTGGAGCTTGATGTGCTTCTCCTTCCTCCTCCATTGCACCGCCCACTTATTCTTCTACTCCATCCCCATCAGATCTGCCCGTCACAGCATCAGCCCCCGACTGCGACACTCCATCACTGTCAACCACATCTCCACCGTCACCTCATGCGAGCCTCCCTTGGTCTCTGATTCCCTAATTTCTACAATCTCGATGTCCTTCCCTTGGTCTCCCTCTGTTTCTAAACCCCGCGAATCACCCACAATCCCGGCAACCCCGACCTCAGTCACTAAAGCTCCCTCCCTTATCCCGCCATGACCGTCGCCCAACAACACCTCCCTCGCCCCCAAATCACCCAGATCGCCCAAATCCATTGTAAGAAGGAGAATTGTGGGAATTGAAATGAAAAGACGTCAACGAAGAACAGTGGGATTGATTAGGGTTAGAAAGTCGGAGAAGAACTATCGAAATACGAAGAAGAAGACAAAGTGGATTTTGACCTAATTTAAGCGAGCAACGCGCGTGTAGACTAGGCATAAAGATTTAAAAAAAAATTGGGTTAGTTTGCACGCTTAAGCTAAGTCTAGAACAAAATCCGTTGTTTTTAAAATATTATACTTTTTACGTCAGGTGAGGATGTTCCCTTAGAAAAGGAATAAGGATCTACTTCATCCGAATGATGGAGTAAGATCCAAGGGCCAGCAACTAAAGGAGGATTGTGATGGGGCCCATTGATACATGCACTATATAAAGCTTGTTAGGGCTGCCATTCTCTCTTTCACGCTAAAAACAACTGTTCGTCTTCTCCAAAAACCTCCCCGGTTTTCTCTCTCGCTCGCAACTCTCACACTAGATTTCTCTCTCGATCGACGACGATCTCTTGTTCTTTCACTCTCGCTCGATCACCTCTACAATCTCGCTTCCTCTTTCGAGTTCTCGAGCCGTTTTCGCTCACATACCCTAGAACGAAGAAGAAGTCATTTCAACGCGATTCCAAGCAATTTCACGGAGAGTTCAGCGACGACAACACAAATCAACAACAACAAACAAAACAGCAACAATGAGGTCAAAAATAGCATCTGGAACCCCAGGTATAAACTCGACTTACGAATTTTGGTTGTAAACTCCATTTGTTAATCACTTCATCATATGCTTATGGATTTTATACAATATGCATGAATAAATCTAGAATAAATTTGTATAGATCCTTGAAATTGCATGTGTTGTCACTTGATATAATGTTTATGCATTTTCTTTAACATATATGAGGCGTTGGTGCATCGAATGTGTTGTTGAAACATATAATTAGTTTTGGTGCATCATCCACTGTGTTTTGGTGCATCATCCATTTGGTTTTGGTGCATCGTCCACTGTGTTTTGGTGCATCATCCAGTAGGTTTTGGTGCATCATTCACTGTGTTTTGGTGCATCATCCACTGTGTTTTTGGTGCATCATCCACATTGTTTTGTTGCATCATCCACTTTGTTTTGGTGCATCATCCACTTTGTTTTGGTGTATCATCCACTTTGTTTTGGTGCATCATCCAGTGTGTTTTGGTGCATCAAATGTATTTTGTGCATGGTATGTGATGTACTGAATCAAATAGTTGTGTTGGTGCATTATTTAGTGTGTGTTGGAGCATCACACAAGAATATTTTTTATGTATAAAATGTAGGAAAGAATCAGGAGCTAAGATATGGAACACTAATCATTAAGTTATCCACCACATATAAACACTGGTACGTTTGTAGAAACGCATGTATAATTATTGTAAAATGCATGAGTGGTTGTTTATTGGTGCATGGGCTGATGTCTATTGGTACATTAATGCATAGGTATTGGCTGCTATTTATTAATGATATATATGTCTATGGTTTAACAGTGGCAGAAGAAGAGGAAATACCATCAACTTCATCAGAATATCATGGAGAAACAACTGCACTTGATGGTAAACACTAATCATTTTGCTATTTTTTTAATAATCTATGTGAGTTGGTGCATCACCCATTTGGTTTTGGTGCATCACCCATTTGGTTTTGGTGCATCACCAAGTGGGTGTTGGTGCATGCATCACCCTGTGGGTGTTGGTGCATCACCCATTGGGTGTTGGTGCATCACCCAGTGGGTTTTGGTGCATCACCCATTTGGTTTTGGTGCATCACCCAGTGTTTGTTGGTGTATCACCTAGTAAGAGTTTGTGCATCAAGGATATATCTATTGTCTGCCATTTTATTAATTATATATGTGTTCTTTTTAATGATAACAGAAAGTGGAGAAAAAGTTGACACATGCCAACAAGGGACGTGGACGGGGACGTGGACGTGCAAAGTAAAGAGTAGAAAGATGTAGGGATTAAATAAGAAGATGTGAACAATTTGGATGTTTGTAAACAGTTTCGTTTGTAATAAGACATATTTGGTTTTAGAAAACAAGTTTGGTTTTTAGGTTGTAAGACAAGTTTGATTGTTAGGTATTTGTGGTTTGCACATGAAAATGGTTTGTGGTTGTTGATGACTCACAATGACAGAAAATGCATGAGTAGTTGTTTGTTGGTGCATCACATGATGAAAATAGTGCATCACAGAATCGAAATTGATTCATCACCGGATATATAGTTTGTGCATCACTTAATGAAATGTAGTGCATCACTTAATTGAAAATGGTGCATCACATAGTGATTTGTGGTGCATCACTTATTGATATTTGGTGCATCACTCAATGATAATCGGTGGATGAATAAGCTACAGAAAATGAATGGATTAAAAATTGAAAAATAAAATCAAGACTAATTCAGTCAAGCAAACAAGGTGCTATGCATTGTTAATAAAAGTTGGTGCATCATTGAGATGCAATTGGTGCATCAGTTAATAAAAGTTGGTGCATTACTGAGATGCAATTGGTGCATCAGTTAATAAAAGTTGGTGCATCACTGAGATGCAATTGGTGCATCACCGAGATACAATTGGTGCATCAGCCATAACTAATAGGTGCATTACCAAAATATCTGGTTAATAACTAATTACAATGAAAGCTCAGAGAAACTAATGGACATATTGAGGACAAGTAGTAATGTTGTGTCCCGACCTCTTATAAATTTTACAAACCCTTTTCTTCTTCTTGGAATTTTCAATTCCAAATTCTTGGCCACCTTTAATACACCTCTTCTTGAACTTGTTCTTTGCCATATCAGGAGGATGGATATTTACTTGATCAGGTAACGGGCCAACAAATTTCTCAAACTTGTAGTTTCTAGCTGGTGTTAAGGAAGAATGATCAACTACTTCAGATCTTGTGAATGCAGCCTTTTGATCCTTTAAAATAGCTAAAAACTCTTTCAATCTATCCATGTCATCACCAGCAATGTCAACACAAGAATACATTTTTGTCATCACTTCGGCCAACAAACGCTTTCTTTCATCAATCTCAACACTAGAATCATACACTGCACCGTCTACTTAAAAAATTGGTTGTAGAATAGCTTGTTTGGTCAATCTTATAATTAGGTGCATCTTATCCTGAAATAAGATGCATTAGTCAAAGCTAAAAGGTGCATCAACAAGTGAACATTAATGCACTATGCACAGAAATCATCAATGTTTTCAATTGGTGCATCATAGCATATTATAAGGTGCATCAGTCAAAGGTAAAAGGTGCATCAGCCAATGAACGTTAATGCATTATGCACACGAATCATTAAAATTCTCAACTGGTGCATCGTAGTCTATTAAAAGGTGCATCACTCAATTGTAAAAAGGTGCATCACTCAATGGTAAAAGGTGCATCACTCAATGGTAAAAGGTGCATCACTGAACCAAATCACGTACAAAAATCCATAAATCTGAGACATTATATTGATACTGTAATGAAATGCAATATATATGCAGAAACAATAATCAAATCAAACACACAGTACAGATCTAAACCTAAATTAGGAGAAGCATTATCCATATCATGAAGGACATTAGATCTGGCCAGCGACAAACGCAAAAAGAGAAAACACAGTGGCGCGAGCACTGTCGAACACACTATCGCCTAAGGAACACCAGGAACAGCCGAAGAACAACAGTGGCGGCGAGTAAACGAGCAGAAGAAGGATTTGATGAGAAGAATACGATGGCGGCGATGGAGGGTGATTCTCCTCTACCGAATTTTCGCCGCTTTCCTTCTTCTATAGAGAACGAATTCGTCAAATTCGAGCGATGTGATGGAGAGATCTACGGAGGAGGAAGTTAGATTTTTATCAACTAAAATGTTACAACCACATAAAAACTTGATGTTATTATACATTTTCAATATATGGATTAATTAAAAGTGCAATAGAAAGAGAATTAGAGGTTGATTAAATAAGTTTGAAGACAAAAGAATATGAGAAATTGAACTATCTATCTATCTATCTATCTTATATATTAAAGTTGAGCCTTTTAGAGATCTTAGAGTGATTTTAGGCTTAGTTTGTTACAAAATTATTATTTTTATCTTTAATTTAAATTATTAATAGATTGGATAAATATATTAACAAATAAATCTTAAAAAATTATCTTTCCTTTCAACAACAAATATACAAGCTATTTTATTGAGAATAAATATTATGTTGAAGGTTAATATATTTTTACGATAAAATCTATCTTATATATTAAAGTTGAGTCTTTTAGAGCTCTTAGAGTCATTTTAGGCTTAGTTTGTTACAAAATTATTATTTTTATCTTTAATTTCAATTATTAATAGATTGGATAAATATATTAACAAATAAATATTAAAAAATTATCTTTCCTTTCAACAACAAATATACAAGCTATTTTATTGAGAATAAATATTATGTTGAAGGTTAATATATTTTTACGATAAAACTAGAATTATTTTCGATAATAAAAATTAAGTCAAGCTACGTATTTAACCTTCATGAAATAAAATATATTTTTATAAATAGTCTTTACAAGAAAAAATTTAATCTTAATGTTTTGACGAACTCGATTAAAAGGATATACAATTTTCATACGAATAATATGGAATTTCCCGTGCATGGCACGGGTCAGTACACTAGTTGGAGTTATGACTAAATCAGAGTTGGGCAATTTTGTGCCTCTAATAATAGAAACCACGTAAAAACAATTAAGAAACGCATAAAAACAAGTAGAAAACGTTGAAGTTTCCAATTTTATGGTCAACGAGAACGTTGGCGATCGAAAACGTCTAGGAAACGTTTCCTAGAGATTCCTTAGGAGTTTTCGAGTTTCCTAAGGTCTTCGACATGGGAAACGCCTAATATATGGAGTTTCGGGGTATCCTAGCTTAGGGGTATATATATTTTTAATTATGATTTATTTATTAATATATAATATGGGTTGGGTATGTCGGCTCTCCAAGGCTTGAAATCCATACGCCCACGTACACTCATGGGCCGGGCCTATCGGCCAGACAAGGCTTTATCTGGTGTCTGTTTGTAGCTAGAATATCAACGTAATAATACTCAAGCAATCGTAGGGTTATGATCGAACGTGACGTACGGTAACTATCTTTTCACTCAAGAACACGATGGAAAGAATAAGGTTTAAGGCTTGTACTTCTATATTACTCGTGGAGGCTAACTTTATTACAATGAAGGAGAAAGCGCTTTAAATAGGCTAACCTGGTTTTATTTCTAAGGAAATAGAATAGTATGCTTTCCTTCTATATAATATCGATATAAAACATGGTAAAAGATATTCTTTTGATATTTTTTACTACGGGTTTGATTCACATGAGGATGCCCCTTAGTGTTAAAACTAAAGATCAATTTCATCCGTAGGATGGAATTAATCCAACATCTCAAAAGAACACGTACGGTAACTATCTTTTCACTCAAGAACACGATGGAAAGAATAAGGTTTAAGGCTTGTACTTTTATATTACTCGTGGAGGCTAACTTGATTATAATGAAGGGGAAAGCGCTTTAAATAGGCTAACCCTAATTTTATTTCTAAGGAAATAGAATAATATATTTTCCTTCTATATAATATCGATATAAAACATGGTAAAAGATATTCTTTTGATATCTTTTACTACGGGTTTGATTCACATGAGGATGCCCCTTAATGTTAAGACTAAGGATCAATTTCATCCGTAGGACGGAATTAATCCAACAGCTCAAAAGAGCTCCCTACATAGCTTCTAGTGCTTCCACACGCCTATAAAAGCCCCCCCCCCCCCCCCCCCCCCTTCCCTCTCACTTTCTTCCATGTCGACAAAATTTGAAGCCAGTCTCCATGCTAGTTGAGAGCTGAGATACTAGCAATTTCAACCAAATTTCACTCTTATTCAACGCAATTTAAAGTCGTTTGCTCAGATCTGAGAGAAGAAGCGGTGGTTTGTGAATTTCTTCACGATTTCTCACAATTTGCACTCAATTTTGCTAGGTTTGCAAGTTCTCTGACCTAACTAAAACAAAATCAAATTTAGAAGCGTAAGATGATGAAGCATGGTGCGAACTGGTCCAGATTCAAGGCATTAGTCTTTCGATTTCATACTAGTAACCCTAACAAGATCCAGATTCAAGTTATTAATCACATGTTTATTATGAAGCATGAAAAATCCCATGATGACCGATGATTCATGATGATTGTGTGGATAACTAATTTGTATGTGTTCATATGAAAAGATTAATAAGAATATTTGGTTAATGTGTGTGTGAATCTCATGTATCTTGTGATTAATAACACCGACTTATGTATGTGTTCATCAATTTATGTATGTGTGTGTTCATCAATTTATATGTATGTATTCATGAACTAGGTCATGTTTGTTCTGTGAAAGTTCACGTGTTCGTGCTTTTGTTTACTAAGAAGCATGTGAATGTCATGATGACTAGTGGTTCATGATGATTGTGTGGATAACTAATTTGTATGTGTTCATATGAAAATATTGACAAGAGTATTTGGTTAATGCGTGTGTAAATCTCAGGTATCTTGTGATAATTAACACCGATTTATGTATTTGTTCATCAATTTATATGTATGTATTCATGAACTAGGTCATGTTTGTTCTGTAAATATGGAAGACATGTGTTCATCATGTAAGTCATGTTTGTTCTGTTAATATGCAAGACATGTGTTCATCATGTAAGCCATATGTGTTCATCAAAGAATATGTCCGTGTTCATCATGTAAGCCATATGTGTTCATCAAAGAATATGTCCGTGTTCATCAACAAATTCATGTATATTCAAATAATACGAAAAACACGTGTTCATCATCTAAACCACGTGTGTTCATTGGTGAAAGCACATGTGTTCATATACTAATTATTTTATGTGCATTAATATGTATGTTTTCATTAAAATATATGTATGCGTTCATCAACTAGGTCATGTATGTTCTGTTAGTATGAAAGACATGTGTTCATCATGTAAGCTATATGTGTTCATCAGAGAATATGTATGTGTTCATCAACTAATTCATGTATGTGCAGTTCATAAGAAATATAGGTAATCATTATCTAAGAAACATGTGTTCATGATCTAAGCCATGTGTGTTCAATGGTGAAAGAACATGTGTTCAGATAATAATGTTTTTGCGTGCACATTGAACTTAATATGTATGTGTGGATGTCATGCATTTTGTGTTTATTAACATTATTGTGTGTGTTCATGAGTGCATGGAAATGTGTTCTTTTGTAATTGTCCGTTGTGTTCATATGCTAAGGCTTTTGTGTCCCTAATGTTTATGAATTATAGGTGATAAACCAAAAGTGAAGAAATTAGCTCATGGGACAATATCCATTGGTGATATAGGACCTCTGAAGCAAATATGTACAAGGCAAAGTTAAAAAGAGCAAAACACCAACTCCCTCTTCGAGTAAAAGTGATTTGTAACCTCTAGAAAAAAAATTATGATCGTTATTATGGAAGAAATTCAAATTAGTAAGGGAGGTGGTAGGAAGAAGAGTTAAGGAGATTTAATTGTTGAGTTTAGTGGACAAGTTATGTAAAAAGTAGGTTTGTTGTTTGTAAATATTAGTACTTAAATATATTTATGATTAACTCTTTTTGTGTACATTGCTTAAGGCATATGTGTTCATCTATCTAGCCATTTGTGTTCATCAAACAAATTGAGAATATCACGCGTGGATTATAACTTTGTTAATCATTATTCTACTTGTGTTCATCTCTCAAGCCATATGTGTCATCTTTCAGATAAAAGAATATATTTGTTCATGAATATCAAAGCTGGAGTATATATTTCTTCATTATTAAATCTAGTTTTGTTCATCTCCAAACCAATATGTGTTCATATATCCAGACATATATGTGTTCATATGTCTAGCCATATGATATATGTCTAGCCATATGATTCGTCTGTTAGATAGAAGAACCTATATGTTCATGAATATCAAAAGTGAAATATAATTTTGTTAATTTTTAAATCTACTTGTGTTCGTCTCGTAAGCAAAATGTGTTCATATGTCTTGGCATATGTGTTCATACTGAATATTGAGAACATCTCCGTTCATGAACATCAAAAGTAGAAAGTGTGAAACTCACTTTGTGTTCGTGGATAAGTCACTGTCTTAACACTAAGGAGCAACGCAAAGTGTGCATATGAAAAAATGGCTAAGTTATGTGTCTTTGTGAAACCACACGTGTTCATACGAAACAACACAGGTGTTCACATGAAATAACGCATATGTTTATGTGTATTAGTCTTACAAATTTATGTGTGGAAACAGAAATCACTTTTATGTGTCTTTAGCTGAATTACATTTGTGTTCATATGTGGATGAACCATGTGTTCATATTTAATTACATATGCGTTCATCGATGTCAACGTATGAGTTCCAACGGGAAAAACAAAGTGTTCATATAAAAAAATGGCTAAGTTATGTGTCTTTATGAAAACACACGTGTTCATTTCAAACAACGCATGTTCATGTGAAACACGCAAGTATGCATGTTTATTAGTCTTACAAATATATGTTTGAAAACGAGAATCATTTTTACGTGTCTATAGCTGAATTACATGCATGTCTGGGTTCATAGTTGATTACCTATGTGTTCAAACAGGGAAAACAAAGTATGTATACAAAAAACTCTAAATTGTATGTTCTTGTAAAACATATTATATTTTCATGTGAAACAACGTAGATGTGCATGTGAAACACCGCATATATGCATGTGTAATAGTCTTACAAATTTAGGTGTGGAAAAAGAACCGTTTTTATGTGTTTATACCTAAATTACATGGGTTTTCATACGTGTATGTACTGTGTGTTCATCAGTGATAACGTTTGTGTTCATTAGTGAAAACGTATGTGTTCAAACGGGGCAAAAAGAACTGTGCATGCCTGATCGAATTTTTTCCGAATTATTCGGCCGTGCGGTTTTTTTACGTTTTTTTCACTGTTTTAATCGTGTGGCTTAGATTCATCCTCATTCTTAACATATAGAAGCTTCCTCATGTGATATTTTTCCTTTTACTACTTCCTTTACTATTGACATAATAAATATTGAATAAAAGACGTAAATATACTAGGCTGACTTCATCTTCATCTCGAAGACGCCTTCATACTCGCTTTCCCTCGTAGACGTCGTCGTGTACGCGTAGCTCCTTGACGCGTTCCTTGGTCGTCGTATTTTTAGGCACAAACAGTGTCCAAGCCCGCAAAGTCAGAGAGGTGATCCGGCCCGGACCAGGAGGGCCAACCCTCGTTTGGTCAGGTCTAAATATAACAACTGTGCGCCTACTTTAAGCGTGAAAATTTGATGTCACATTATCCGATTTTACCCTTGGTCAGCTTTGGACACCTAAGTTAAACGTGCTATCATTAGACCTCTAATTAAATGTGCAATTTTCCGTGAAAGTAGCATATAAAACGTGTGGGAATGGGGGCGACACTTCTGATTATATCGACCGGTCAAAATTGTTTTCACATGACCAATTGTTTTTCCATGTAAAATTCTTTATGGGTCAATTTGTTTCATGCACATTAGTCAGGCGCTAGCTATTCACCGTCCACTATTTTTGTTATCACCCCCCATCTTCGGTACGTCGTGTATGGATTCATTTCATACGCGACGCACCGACGACATTAGTACAAAACACATTCACACATCGCATATGGAATTCTTTCGTACGTCACGTATGGATTTTTTTTAGTTTTTTCATAGTCTTGTAGATAATTTCAATACGATTGTTTGTATATAAAATTCGTTCAAAACGGACATCGTATGACCCTTCAAAAAGCCAAAAAAATAAAATTATCACACATAACTTTCCGTGTCAAAGAACGCGTTTAAACTCAACACACTATTTTTCAATTTTTTTTTATAATATGGCAGATATCTTAACGAGGATTTTATTTAATTATAAATTTGTAATAGTTAAATATAATCTATAACTACAAGTTATAAGTAATACTCCCTCCGTCCCAATTTGATAGTCTCATTTGATTTTCTGACACTATTCACGAACCGAGAGAATCTTGTAGATTTCTTCCAATATATAAAAAAGAACATAGTCGTGTGGGGTCTTATTTGATTCATCTTAATGAGTACTTTAACAATATTAAAAAATTATAATTTTTAGTAACATACAATTAGAGTTATTAACGATACAAAACGTGCCTCGGCATATGTGTCGGAATCTAATGAGACTGAGGGAGTAGATATGTTACATTTAGGCATAATTACGCATATTTTTTTTGTTTTTTGGCTTTTTAAAAGGGGAATCCATGTCAGTTTTGGAGGAATTTTATATGCACGTGATCAAAACCATTTCATACGCGACGTATGGATGTAACTAATGTCATGTGTGCATCACTTATGAAATGAATCCTTATGCAACACACAGAGGATGGATGATGAATAACAAAAATTACGGTGAATAGAAACCATAATTTGTTACAGTGAATAAATTATGCACATTTGAACACGATTTTATTCACTTTTGACCATGTTGACCGGTCTATTTATTTTCCCATTGATTTTTTTTCTCAGCTCCAAAATTTTCCATACACATTTAATGCCAAGATATGCTATTTACTCAAGATTCAATGCACTTTTAACTATTCAAGGTTTGAATAATGCGTTGCAATAATTTTTTTTGTGAAAGTTAGTGACATGAATAATATCTCGATATGATTAATATATTAAAAATATTTACAAAGTACAAATATATATAATTTTAATAGTAAAAAGAAAGTTACATCTTATAGAACAATTTCAATAAGGTATAGCTTTGGAATTAGGGAATGGTAAATATATAAATATTTGGAAAGACAATTGGATTACAAATATTAGTCTTAGGATTTATTTTTATCCCAATAAAAGTGATATTAATACTAAAGTAGCACATTTCATTACTAACACAAAAGAATGGGACTTGTCCATACTTGATTCTATTTTACCTAATCGTGTGATTATACAAATCTTATGTATAAATATTCCCAAAACTAATATAGAAGACAAAGTGATATGGATCCTTTATAAGTCAGGTGCTTTCAGTACAGCATTGGCCGGACAATTCAATAGTAAAAATAGTTATTATTTGAATGATGATATTTGTACATGGCCGTGGAATCTCAAATACCACTAAGATATCAAAACTTTCTATGTAAGGCAATTCCAAATAACCTC
Source organism: Oxyria digyna (assembly GCA_029168935.1). Taxonomy (NCBI): domain Eukaryota; kingdom Viridiplantae; phylum Streptophyta; class Magnoliopsida; order Caryophyllales; family Polygonaceae; genus Oxyria; species Oxyria digyna. The sequence continues at coordinate 23,036,148 of JAPVLV010000005.1, forward strand.
CCAACAACTCAAAGACTTAATAAATACTACAACAGAGTTCCGTTCCACTTCTCTTTATGTAATAATCCGACTGAATCTAGAGAACACATTTTCTTTGAGTGTCATCACACTACTCTTCAATTAAGGAAGTTTGAAAAGCTGATAGACTTTACATTAAATGTACAACATAATATATCGTTTCAAGAAAATTTATTAAACATTATGAAAGCCCTTAAAAAAGACAAAAATAAAATAGAAGCACTGATTTATTTTTGGTATTCGTTATTGGTACACAAAATATTCGGTGGTTTTTCGAAAATCACAACATCATTTAAAGGATCCGACGCGAATAGATTTTAAACAATTTAAATAGTTGAAAATTACCCATAATAGCATCAAAGGACAAAAATTAAACAAACGCAGAAATAGGAATACAGTTGCAAACCAAACTTGGAAGAAACCTCCCTCAAAATGGTTAAAAATGAATTTTGACGATTCATTTCAATCTCTTTAAAACTCATATGGTGGATTTATAACTAGAAATAATGAAGGAAAAGTAATAGATTTGTATAATAAAAAGGTCTTTTCTTCATCTCCTCTCATTACTGAAGCTCTAAGTGCTCATTTTGCAGCGAAACTTGCGGTAAAATTAAATTATAAGAATATCATTATAGAAGGTGACAATCTTACAGTGATTAATTCCATAAAGAACATTTGAAAAAATACCTTGAAAATTTAGAACCATTATCACAGATATTCATAACATTCTGAAATTCATTTGACAATGTTAAAAAATTTCACTATTTTAGAGAAGCAAACAAGGTTGTTGACTTCTTAACAAAACCCAATGTCAGTAAACATTTCCTCAAAACTTTCGTAACCAGGATAGATCTTTATCGGATGATTACATCAGAACAATATAATGCGACTAGTACTTCTACAGTCGAGTATGTTTCCTACGTACTTGAATTTTTCAGGATCATCTGTCAGGATGGTCAGAAGCTGTCACTTGTTGGAAGATGAAGCTCTAGTTTTAGCCTTTTAAAAAAAAGGTTTTTTTTATCTAAAAAAGATTTTTCTTTGAGCCTAATTTTTTTCCTATACATTCAAGCTATTTTTCATGCATCTGTTGTGTAAGTGCATACGTATACGTCTATACGCATACGTCTATACGCATACGTCTATACGTATTTGTTTTGTGTGCCCTTAGGGCTTGTTTGGTATCGATATCTAGATATCGGATATAGATATCAAGATATGGGTATGAGATATCGGGTATGGGTATGAGATATCGGATGTGTGTATGGGTATGAATGATATCTTTGTGGGTATATTTTGAGAGATATCAAAAAAACACTCTAAAATCATTTTGATACCCATACCTGACATACTTGGCTCATACCAAACCGCAGATTTCAGATTGATATCGATATAGTGATTATACCAAACGCAGATAAGGATATGAGTGATATCCCATATCCATACCTAATATCTAGATATCATAACAAAGAGCCCTTAGTATATATCAACACACATTGTGCAAAATTTTGAGAATGTTTTTTTGAAATAGACATTTTTTCGAAATAAATTCTCGTTATAGGCTTAGTTTGAAACAAATTCTCAATATAGACATTTTTATCAAGTTTTGAAATTTATCACGAAGGTGAAACGTTGTTTTGGAATACGCCTCTACCCGAACAAAGGTTTTTCTAAAAAATAAACCTTCGAATGAGGCGCTGTTATGGACAACGCCTCATACAATGGAAAAAAACATTCATCTACATATAATGATGACACAAGGTCGGATTAAGATCGTGGATCTTCTAGGATTTGGATGGACGATGGGGGTTGAAGTCGACGGTGGCGGCGATTGTGGTCGACGGCGGCGGACGGTTGGGTGAATCTGATGTCGAGGCGGCTTCGAGAGATAGTTGTGATAGACGATCGATCGAATCTTGGTCTTTGACAAGTGTTATCTACCTTGACTCAGTCGTCGATCTAGGTAGACTAGCTTGACTCGGACACGATAAGCAAGTGACGTCTTTCTTGACTCAGTCGTCAATCTAGAAAGACTCACTAGACTCGAATTAACCCTAGGAATCCACCTAGGGTTCTTTCAAGGTTTGGAGGTCGAAATATGTGTAAACAACAGATCGATCTCACAGGCCAGTATCAAACCAAGCGTTGACTTCTTGCAATTCAATATCAAACTCAGGCCAATATCAAACCAAGCGTTGACTTCTTGCAATTCAATATCAAACCAAGCTAAAGCTAAACAACGTCAAAAACTAAAAGGAAGAGTAATTCTCAATTTTTCAAAGTCTGCCTAAAACCCTAGAAAAACACACATTAAATAGCCTTCCCGAAATGCTTGATTCCCAAGGAAGGAAACCCTAGAAAAGGAATTTTTTTCTGAAATGGGCTTTTTTCAAAAAAAATTCCCGACGTAGGCTCTTTTCAAAAGAAATTCCCAATATAGGCACTTATGCCAACTTCGGATTTTTTTTTATGTGTGAGAGACGCTGGTTCTACGAGCGTCTCTCGTCCGAAGCTGGTAATTTTTTTTTGAATTTTTTATGTATAAGAGACGCTGGCCCGACCAGCGTCTCTTATACAGATTTGTATTTTTTAATTCCCCCGTGTAAGAGACGCTGGTCGAACTAGCGTCTCTTACACGTAAAATGTTTTTTAAAAAAAAATTATTTGTATAAAGCCATTTGTTAATCACGGTAACACTTACCATCCTTAATCCTGCAATCATGAGAATCCACTTGCAGCTCCAGACATCGATAGGTTGTGTTCATTGATCCAATTAATTACTCATATTCACACAACCATCCTTCATCCTCAAATTCACAAGATATCGAGACGCGCCTTTAATTTTTTACCAGATACAAAAATTCAGATCTGGAAATTTGGGGGGAAATCAAGCAAATCGACGCCTCACATCTTCGCCAAGGTGCTTCAGTTCTCCTTTCGTTCCGTCGTCGACGTTTCCATTGAAGAGACCAACAAATTCCTGTAAGGTCTGGAGATTTGATTGTCACCCTGCCACAACAATCATGGCTTGTATTATACAAATAATTTTTTTTTTAAAAACATTTTACGTGTAAGAGACGCTGGTTCGACCAACGTCTCTTACACGGGGGAATTAAAAAATACAAATCTGTATAAGAGACGCTGGTTCTTATACTGAAACATATCCAAAGGAGAGCTTAATCCGATATTCCGTTTGCCCAAACGAACATAAACAAATTCGGATCTTGCAGCAGCCATATCTTGGTCATTGGGCCTCTGTTGGGCTTCAACTTTGGACACGGTCAAGATAGGCCGAAGAAGTATACTCTGACCAAATATCTTTTCAATTGGACGCCCGTGTCGTCCAGGCCACTCTGCCCTAGTTCCGTCCCATCTTCGATAGCACTGCCTCTTGTCGTCTCTTCGGCCTTCAGCTTGGCGACGTGATCGCATCATGGGTTGTTCTGGGAGACGCTCCAGCGTACGTACATCATATAAGGCGTTGTTGAGGACAACGCCTCATATTTTCTTACTTTTTTTTACATTTGACATACTTACGCAGGTTCGGCTGATTCGTCTAGGCTTGTTCGGAATCATAATTGAGTGAGAGGCATACCACGTAAAAGCTGGGTTCGATACAGACCCAACAAAACTGGTCTCGCTTGATTCCGATTCCGAACGATCCCAAACGAGCGACTTGAACCCGCGTAAGTCTCGTGCGTACTGATCCCAGCTTCATTTCCGATTCGGGTGGATCGTTTGGGATCCTTCATAATCGAGTGAGACCAGTTTCATTGGGTTCGTATCGATCCCGACTTTCATCAGATATGTCTCTCACTTGATTCAGAACGAACCCTGACGAGCCACCCGAACCCGCGTAAGTCTTGCTACTGTAAATGGAGATTTAAAGATTCATTCCTCAATATCAGACGATGAGAGACATGTTTGGTTAAAGATGAGATCGATACGGACCCAAGCAAACTGGTCTCGCTAAATTCCAATTCCGAACAATTCCAAACGAGCCCCCCGAACCCGAGTAAGTCTCGTGCGTGCCGATCCAAACTTCATTTCCTATTCGGGTGGCTCGTTTGTGATAGTTCGGAATCGAAATTTAGCACGACCAGTGTCGTTGGGTCCATATCGATCCCATCTTTCACCAGATATGTGTCTCATCGATTCTGATTCCGAATGAGCCCTGACAAGCCACCCGAACCCACGTAAGTCTCGTTATTGTAAATGGAGATTTACAAATTCATTCCTCAAAATAAGACGACGAGACACATATCTGGTGAAATCTGGGATCGGTACGGACCTGAGGAAACTAGTGTCGCTAAATTCTGATTCCGAACAATCCCTAACGAGCCACCCGAACCTGCGAAAGTCTCGTGCTTATCGATTCGGATGGCTTGTTTGGGATCGTTTGGAATTTGAATTGAGCAAGAGCAGTTTCGGTAAGTCCGTATCGATCTCATATTTGACCAGATATGCCTCTCACTCGATTCCGAATGAGCCCAGACGAGTCACTTGAAACCGCGTATGTATGCGAAATGTAAGAAAAAACAAAAGTAACAAACCGAGACGCGGTCCTCAACAACGCCTTATATGTAGATGAATTTTTTGCCTTCATATGAGGCGTTTTCAATAACAGTGCCTCATACGAAGGTTTTTTTTTTAAAAAAAATACCCTTGTTCGGAGAGAGACGTTGTCCAAAACAGGCTCTCTCCTTCGTGATAAATTTCTAAACGTGATAAAAGTGCATGTATTTGGAATTTGTTTCATACTATGCCTATAACGGGAATTTATTTCGAAAAAATACCCATTTCAGAAAAAAAAAATTCAAATTTTGAGCGTTCAATATTTAATTTTTTTGAGATTTTAGTCCGTCACTTCTCAGTTTTGAAAATTGACATAAAGTTAGATGGGAGTCGGGAAACAAGCTGAGCTCCCACCCCCTTCTGAATGCAAAAACCTATTCTCTGAAAAATATATGAACCACTTTTTACATTGTTAGAGTGACTAATAGTGATAGGATCGTCCTAGGCTGCGTCACGGTGCAAGGAATGGCTCCAACTTTCAGTCCGATGGCAACCGGGTGACTTGCGGCAGATCTGGAAAGATGGCGATGGTTTGAGCAGCTCAAGAAACCTTTTGTGGGCGTTCTTGTGGTGAAAATGAAGAGGATGAAGTGTAGTTTATGGTAGTGAAGACGGATTGTGGATTGGATGAAAATCGAGGGAGATATGAACTCTCAAAGTCGGATATGACTCACCGACAAAGAGAGGACTATGGAGCTTGGATGCTACACACCAAGCGGCGATGATGGAGATCTTGAGGGGTTGATATGACTCACAAACACTCAAGATTATGACCTTCAAAGATGCAGTTTTGCTCAAGCAAAAGAGAGCTTTTTGCTTATCAATTCAAAGGTGAAAATTACAAAGCTTAAGGATGGCTTAAATAGGCTAGTGAAGCCGACCTCTCCTTGCCATCCAAGGTAAGTCTATAAGCCTCCTAATGAGTCATAAAGACGTTGAAAAACAAAGCAAAACCGCCTGCATAAAGCCTGGTGTTCAATGGCCATTGAATGTGCCAAATAAGGTAAAAATGCAAGAAAGGAAAAACAAGATAAATGTGCCTAGGATGCTCTATGTGGCTGGCTCCTAGGTTGCTCCTTCCTTGATGTCCAAGATGTGAAATGGACCTCCAGTCTTGGACTCTTCAAGCCCAAAAGTGAGCAAGCCTTGGGAGACGTCTTCTTGGAGTGCCTTTGCCTTGGCGCGGGTAATGCGCATAGGCACCGACATAGTGTGTTCCTTGGACTTGTCTTCTTCAAGATGGGATGGAATCACATCATCCTCCCACCCTTCAAGAGGATTCGACCTCGAATCAAGACCTTCTATCTCCGTGTCTTCATTCACTATGTAGTGCTTGAGGTCTGCCACATTGAAGACATCATGAACTCCCATGGTTGGCGGTAGCTCTAGCCGATAGGCGTTGTTGTTGATTTTCTCAAGTACTTGAAAAGGTCCGTCCGCCCTTGGTTTCAACTTGGAGTTTCTACGTGAGGGAAACCGTTCCTTGCGGAGGTGCACCCACACCAAGTCACCGGGCTCAAATAGGAGCTCCTTGCGTCCCTTGTTGTGTTGTCTCTCATACTGCGCCGTGTGCTTCTCAAGCTGCTTCCTAGTGTCTTCATGCAACCGCTTAACATAGTCCGCCAACTCCTGTCCTTCCTTGCTAAAACCATCGACAATGGGGTGAGCAACAAGGTCTAAAGGAGTGAGAGGGTTCTTACCATAGGCGACTTCAAAGGGAGTCTTCTTGGTCGCCGAGTGTGTGGTGCGGTTGTATGCAAACTCAATGTAAGGAAGGCATTCTTCCCACCTGCGTAGGTTAGCTTTCAAAACAACACGAAGTAAGGTGCCAAGTGACCTATTCACTACTTCGGTTTGACCATCCGTTTGAGGATGACAAGTAGTGAAATAGAGCAACTTGGGGCCTAACTTAGCCCACAAGGTCCTCCAAAAATGGCTAAGGAACTTAACATCCCTATCCGACACTATGGACTTAGGAAGACCATGTAGACGCACAACATGATTGAAAAACAAGGACGCCACATTGGTTGCATCTTCGGTTTTATGACACGCAATGAAGTGTGCCATTTTACTAAACCGGTCTACAACCACAAAAATGGAGTCTCTTCCCCTTTTAGTCCTAGGAAGGCCTAACACAAAGTCCATGGATAGGTCTTCCCAAGGCTGTTGGGGAATGGGTAAGGGAGTATATAACCCATGTGGGTTGGCTCTAGACTTTGCTTGCGCACAATTAGCACAAGAAGCACAAAGTTTTTCCACGTCCCTAAGCATGCGTGGCCAGTAGAAGTGTTCCTTCAAGGCTTGCAATGTCTTAGCAACGCCGAAGTGGCCCATAAGACCACCACCGTGCGCTTCTTGCACTAGTAGTCGTCGAGTAGACCCACTAGGGATGCAAAGTTTAGTTCCTTTCATGAGATAGCCCTCATGCACGAAAAATTGATCCTTGCTTCCCAAAGTACTACATTCCTCATAGATTTCCTTGAAGTCAAGGTCTAAGGCATATAGTTCCTTGATGAAAGCAAAGCCCAACATTCTTGCATCCAAGGTGGATATCAAGGCATATCTCCTAGACAAAGCATCTGCCACAATATTGTCCTTTCCCTTCTTGTGTTTGATCACATAAGGGAAAGCCTCAATAAACTCCACCCATTTGGCGTGATGCTTGTTTAGTTTACTTTGACCCTTGAGGAACCTAAGTGCCTCATGGTCAGAATGGATTACAAACTCTCTAGGGAGAAGGTAGTGTTGCCATACCTTGAGCACCCTTACCAAAGCTAGAAGTTCCTTGTCATATGTTGGGTACTTGAGCTCGGCATCATTAAGCTTCTCACTAAAGTATGCAATTGGCCTCCCGCCTTGCATAAGAACTCCTCCAAGCCCCACTCCCGAAGCATCACATTCTATCTCAAATGTCCTTGAGAAGTCCGGTAGTACTAAGAGAGGGGCGTGAGTGAGCTTGTACTTGATGGTGGCGAAAGCTTGCTCCTGATTTGGGCCCCATTGAAAGGCCACATTCTTCTTAGTGAGCTCGGTTAGAGGAATGGCAAGGGAGCTAAAATCCTTGACAAAACGGTGGTAGAAGCCAGCCAAGCCAAGGAAGCTCCTAACTTGAGTCATTGTGGTAGGAACTGGCCACTCTTCTATTGCTTTCACCTTCTCTTTGTCCACTTGAAGCCCTTCTTTGCTCACTACAAAACCAAGCACCACATTATCCGAACAAAAGTGACATTTCTTAAAGTTAGCATAGAGTTTTTCTTTTCTTAAGACTTCTAGGACCATTCTCACATGTCTAGCATGCTCTTGCAAGTTGTGGCTATAAATTAATATGTCATCAAAATACACAACCACAAACTTGCCTAAAAATGCCCTTAACACATGGTTCATGGGCCTCATGAATGTGCTAGGTGCGTTAGTGAGCCCAAATGGCATAACTAACCATTCATATAGACCATACTTGGTCTTGAAGGCAGTTTTCCATTCATCACCTTCCTTCATTCGAATTTGGTGATAGCCACTTTTAAGGTCCACCTTAGAGAATATGCATGAACCATAGAGCTCATCCAACATATCATCAAGTCTAGGAATAGGATGCCTATACTTGATGGTAATATTGTTTATAGCCCTACAATCTACACACATTCTCCAAGTTCCATCTTTCTTAGGAACTAAGATGACGGGAACCGAGCATGGACTTTAACTCTCACGCACATAGCCTTTAGATAGAAGTTCAACGACCTGTTTTTGAAGCTCCTCGGCCTCCATGGGATTGGCTCTATAGGCTGGCTTGTTAGGGATGGAGGCGCCGGGAACAAAGTCTATTTGATGTTCTATCCCACGTAGTGGGGGCAGTCCTTCCGGCATCTCCTCGGGAAACAAGTCTTCAAACTCCTTCAACAAAGAAGCAATAGAGGAAGGTAAGTCTTGCACATCTTTTTCATTAAATAACACATCTTTAAATAACAAAAGAAAGCAAGTGTTACTCCCCTCCATAGCTTTTCTAGCCTCTCTTGATTTGGCTAGTAGTAGATGGCTATGTGGCGCCTTCTTCTCTTGACTTTTCCCTTGCGCCGCAGCATTGCGCCTTTGCTCATTGGCTATGTGATCAGCCATGATTTCATGTGGCGCCAATGGCAACAAGGTGATCCTCTTACCTTTGAGGTGGAAAGAATACTCATTTGTGACTCCTTGGTGGATGACGCCGCGGTCATATTGCCAAGGCCTTCCAAGTAAGATATGGCACGCCGTCATAGGAAGAACATCACAAATCACCTCATCAACATACCCCCCTATAGAAAACTTAACACAAGCTTGTTCATTCACCTTAAGAGGTGTGTTAGAATTCAGCCAACATAAAGTATAGGGTTGTGCATGAGGAGTAGTTTTAAGAGCAAACCTTTTGACCACCTCTTGGTCTATGATGTTACAACAAGACCCTCCATCAATTATGAGATTGCAAATTTTACCTTGGATGAGGCATCTTGTATGGAAAATGGTTTCTCTTTGGTTTGGTGGGGCGGGAGCTTCATTAGTGATTAGAGATCGTTTGACCACAAAACACTCACCTTGAGTCTCAGCTTCTACTTGCAGCTCCCCCACCTCCTCTTCTTCTCCTTGTGGCTCCTCAACCCCGGCCTCCTCATCCGACTCATACTCACCAATGGTGTTGAGTAGGACTTGGCGCCTAGAAGGACAATCCTTAGCCATGTGGCCACGCCCAAGGCATTTAAAGCACTTGATCTCACTTGAGCGTTGCTCCCCTTCTCGCCTGCCGCCTTGTGGAGTCCTTGAAGGCTCACGTCTTGTGAGCACGGCTGAGGTGTCTTGCTTGCTCTCGGGACACCGAGTGGGGTAGCTAGAGGATCCTCCTCCTTGGTTGTTCCAAGGCCTATTGTTGGATGAGTAACTCTTCCTTTGAGGTAAGTTTTGATAGATATGATTGGTGTAGTGCAAAATCTCCTCAATAGTAGTACCTCGAACAAAATGCTGCGTACTCACAATAGCCTTAAGGTCAGGATTTAAGCAATTGATAAATTTAGAAATAACATACCCTTCGGGGAACCTTAGGCCGGATCTATAGATGAGGATTTTGAGTTCTTTGTAGTACTCATCCGGCGTCTTGGTTCCTTGCCTCAATTGCTCCAACCTTGAGTGTAGGCGGGCTGTGAAGTCCTCGGGCACAAACCGGTGCCTTAATGCAGTTTTGAGCTCGTCCCAAGTATCAATGGGTGGGTAACCATTGTACTCCCTTTCTTCTTTGTCCTCTATCCACCAATGATAAGCAAAATCAATGAATTTAATGGTGGCGATGGCTACCTTTTGAGCATCAGTGTATTGGTAGAAATCAAAGACTTGTTCAGTCTTGTGCTCCCACTCCAAGTAGGCCTCGGCATCGGTTGTTCCTCCAAATGGCTTCACTTCCAACTTCACATTAGGACCTCTTCCATAACCTTGGTCCATGTCTTGACCTTGGTAGCCCCGTACTGGTTGTAGGGGTGCCCTTCTAGCTTGGTAGTTTCCTCGCCCAAAGCCACGGCCTGCAGCGGGACGCCTTGGTTGCAAGAGAGGCAACGGCGGCCTTGGTTGGAAGTCGCCCACATTCTCTCGGCCTAGCAGGTTAGTGGTGCCCGTAGGCAAAGGCATGGTAGGATAGCTAGCAAAAGGAAGAGAATGGGCAGAGTTCATACCTGAATCTTCTCGGTGTGTCGCCGTGATAGGCTGGTGGGAGGATGAAGGCGCCATGGACAGTGATGGCAAGGGCGTGGGTAGGGACGAGTGGCCTGAATAGCTGCCCTCCATGTAGGTGGATTGTTGGACTCCTCCGCTTACTTGAGTCCCACCTTGGCTTCCAAGTTGTGAAGCACCGATCTTAGCTTCCACGGCTCGCATGAAGTCAACCATCTCTTCTTGTTGCGCACGCAACCTTTCCTCATTCTCAAACTTAAGGCCTTGAATGGCTTGGAGCAAATCAGCCATGGTGGCGGATGTAGGAGACACATCTCCATCAAGGACGGACTTGTCCTTCTTGTTGCCTGGTTCCCCCATGATGTCTCTAGAACACAAACTCAACACACAACACAACTAGGACAAACTTGTCAATGGATCCCACACACGTCAAGGGTCCTTAAAACTGATATTTAAGCAGCAAAGCAATCAAAAATTCAGCAAGCTTAATGGAAGGTTACGAGCTTAGGTTTTGTGAGCTAGCGAGACAAAGTGTATTACCAAAAGTCGTTCAAGTTGTTGTCACAAGTGAAATTCAAGGAAGGTACTAAGTTCCCTTACAATTCTAGCAACATACACATGATTTTTCACTACTTCAGTGTTTTTAATTGACTTGTTCCCCTTTTATGTAGACTCACTTCTTCTAAGCTCCACCTCTTTTTCGCTTATGCTTTTCGTGGAGTCCGAGTTTTTCTGAGTTCTACCACTTTTTCTGGGGTGTTTCTTGTACTAATAATGATAAGATATAACCAATTGCTCACAACCTTTGTACTTAGAGAATTCAGCAACACACTTCAGATTATGATGCTTCAAAATGTAAGTTTCCGTCCCCTTAACCTTGTTTTTGATCCACTTGATTGATTGCAACAAAATGAACTCAATTTCAGCAACACACAATGGAAATTTAGGCAGCTAAGGTATGGAATTAAGGTTGAGCTTCATATAAGGAAATAAGCCATATAAGGTAACAAAGTCAAACCCTTTATTTAAGACTTTAATGTGGCTATTAAAAGAGAGTTGTAACTGGTTTTTGGGCATTCAAAGGTCTTCTTCCTCAACAATTTCGTGCTCAATACAAGAGCAATCAGATTTCTTATGCAAAACACAATTCCAAGGCCAAAACAGCAAGAAAGTAACAAGTATGGCTATGGCTACACTAAGCTTGCATGAAATCTGATTCCTTTGAACTTAAAACTCAGTTTAGAGGCCAAACCTTACGTGGCTCTGATACCACTTGATAGGATCGTCCTAGGCTGCGTCACGGTGCAAGGAATGGCTCCAACTTTCAGTCTGGCGGCAACCGGGTGACTTGCGGCAGATCTGGAAAGATGGCGATGGTTTGAGCAGCTCAAGAAACCTTTTGTGGGCGTTCTTGTGGTGAAAATGAAGAGGATGAAGTGTAGTTTATGGTGGTGAAGACGGATTGTGGATTGGATGAAAATCGAGGGAGATATGAACACTCAAAGTCGGATATGACTCACCGACAAAGAGAGGACTATGGAGCTTGGATGCTACACACCAAGCGGCGATGATGGAGATCTTGAGGGGTTGATATGACTCACAAACACTCAAGATTATGACCTTCAAAGATGCAGTTTTGCTCAAGCAAAATAGAGCTTTTTGTTTATCAATTCAAAGGTGAAAATTACAAAGCTTAAGGATGGCTTAAATAGGCTAGTGAAGCTGACCTCTCCTTGCCATCCAAGGTAAGTCTTTAAGCCTCCTAATGAGTCATAAAGACGTTGAAAAACAAAGCAAAACCGCCTGCATAAAGCCTGGTGTTCAATGGCCATTGAATGTGCCAAATAAGGTAAAAATGCAAGAAAGAAAAAACAAGATAAATGTGCCTAGGATGCTCTATGTGGCTGGCGCCTAGGTTGCTCCTTCCTTGATGTCCAAGATGTGAAATGGACCTCCAGTCTTGGACTCTTCAAGCCCAAAAGTGAGCAAGCCTTGGGAGACGTCTTCTTGGAGTGCCTTTGCCTTGGCGCGGGTAATGCGCATAGGCACCGACATAGTGTCTTCCTTGGACTTGTCTTCTTCAAGATGGGATGGAATCACATCAAATAGAAAGCGCTCTAATACGTGTAAGCGTGTCTAATGCCTCCTTTTTTAAATCCCTGAAGGTGGAGAAACCAAAAGAGATAAAGCTTTACCCATTCTTTGCACACTTACACACATATTTCTTCTTCTTTTTCTCAACCGCGTTGTGCAAAGCCACACCTGAATCCCGAGAACTCACACCCATACCAGCCAAGGGTGAGATACCAGTCACATCCAAACAAGCATATTTTCCCTGAAACCAGTTAAATAATAAAAGGTCCGCAAGGCTAAGATCATTGCCAACCTTCGAAAGAAAACCCATGGGTGCCTCCTTGCGCATTGCGATTCCTGCTTTAGAGAAAATATCTACAAGAATTTCGCGTACCAAATTATGTCTAAACTTAACACTCATTTCACTAGAACAATGAACATCATGATCTCCCCACTCGTCCATCTTGAGAGTATTGCAACTCGGGAAAATACTACCTTCAAAGAACAAAAGTATTGTGAGTCTGTAACATAAAACAGATTGAAATTGACGATGGTTCATTCTCTACGCCAAGCCATCAATAGAGATGGTAAATAGAAAATCTTACGCAAGCAGGGAACAAATGCAGCTAATAACAACAACATGTCTCAGACTAAGCATGTACTTTGCAACAAGGTTTTACCCAATTACACCATAGTAACACACTACCAAAGTTGTCATCATTTGGGGGGTAGAGGGTCCAACGGTAAGAGAGAGCATCAATGTTGCAAAATGCATTAAAATATTCAAGAGCATGCTGAAAAGATGAGCATGGGAGACAAGACTTATCTTTGAAAGAATCTTAGCCTGAAGCGTGCTTGTTTGAACTCGGGAAGAAAGAAAAGCATAATGGGTAACATCCCCTGCCGAATAGATACAAAGGCCATGATGTGAATCCTTCCCATCAAGACCTCAATTTACCTAGCTTGGACATCATGGAGGACGTCAAAGACATGGCGCAAGAGCAAGAGGAGCCGACCATGCGCATCACCCGTTATATGGCCAAGAAACTACAACGACAACTCATGCTCGCTCTCGCCAACCATGGGCCGTTTGCCATTGTTTGTGACGGTCCATGTGCTATACTCAGTACCCAAGACGCCTCCCAGGAGCCTCCCATTGACCATTCAGCCCGCTCCTAGGATTCAGGACAAGTTATGAATTTATTCCTTTTTTGGACAATTTCCTTTTTGGGCCTTGTGTTAAGGCAGGTTATTTTCTGACTTTAGGATGTTATTTCTGGCTTATTTTTATTGTCTTTTTATGTTATTTTGTGAGAGAAGGCCGGCCCTAGGATACTAATAGGCCTCTCTCTCCCTTTGTCATTTTTCACCTTTGAATTTGAAGGTCATAATCTTGAGTGTTTGTGAGTCATATCAACCCCTCAAGATCTCCATCAACGCCGCTTGGTGTGTAGCATCCAAGCTCCATAGTCCTCTCTTTGTCGGTGAGTCATATCCGACTTTGAGAGTTCATATCTCCCTCGATTTTCATCCAATCCACAATCCGTCTTCACCACCATCAACTTCACTTCATCCTCATCATTTTCATCTCAAGAACGCCCCAAAAAGGTGTCTTGGACTGCTCAAACCATCGTCTTCTTTCCAGATCTGCAGCGAGTTACCCGGTTTGACGTTGCTTGTTCATGGAGCCATTTCCTCGCACCGTGACGCAGCCAAGGACGATCCTATCAGGCCACCTAATTTAATAGGGAGAGTGGCAAGCCACCATTGCCAGTCTCCAAAACCGGACCAAGAAGATGTAATGATCTTCTCCAAGGAGATACTCAAGGCTTGATCAAACTGATATTGGGCATCCATGAAATATAAGGGGGAACAAGTTCTCAAAGCATAATAAAGCTTCGCAACCCCGACACAATTACGCAAAAGAAGGAGCTCACATTGGGGATCATTGAGTTTATTAACCGCCGTCATTAACTCTATAGTTTTCGAAACCCTTTTCAAAGATAAATCCCGACAGAAGCCCACATCCAAATTGACCGATCCACCGAGAAGTTTCACACCACTGCACGGACGAGAAATGTTGACTGGAAAAACACCATCCACCTTGCTTCTAGGATCCTCAATGGGCCAGAAGAGTTCAGTCTAGCTTGTCCACATTAAGGAACAAACAATGAGCTGGCCCATCAACTCTGATGATGTCAAGTGCCTTGGCAACCGTAAGAGTATCTCCAACAATGGTACCATCATCAAGATACCAAGCATGAAGAGGTAACTTAAATGCACGATTAATGCTAAGAATCAAAGGGTGCAAAACTAGAGCGAATAACAGTGGACCCTTGCTGAACTCCACAACAAGACAAGAGGATGGAGTTATCGTATTATAGCCTAGCCGACTGAAAATAGTTTTACTCAACCCAAGGATCAATGGATGGGCACCAAAGCCTCGTTTCATGAAGCAAGACACTCCTATTAACAAGGTTGAAAGCATTTATGAAATCCACCAAAAGCATAGAAACCCCAACCTCGTTACCCTTTGATTCAATGAGCTTGTTCACATAATGTTGAACATCCTCACAACCCCAAGGATGCCCACACCAAACTAAAAATCATGCAGGTAACCATTCATAGCATTCCCAACAGAAGAAGAATATACCTTTGAAACGAGTTTCCTCCACACCGTATCAACGACAATAGGGCATATACTAGTCAAGGGTGCACTAGCAATAAACTCCCCCAACTGTCTAAGACACTTCCCTGTGAGGAATAGGTTGAGAACCTTAGTGATAGAACCTAACAGATCATCAACAACTACAGAAGCAGCACCTCCCAACATATCAACAAAATGTTGGGCTTTAAGCCCATCACGACCACAAAGGTCCCTTTAGGGAAGCTCTGGATTCTACTCAACACCACATATTAATGAACAAAAAGAGCATACTCGTCAAGAGAAGAAGTAGGTAAAATAGGAGTAGGGTCATAAGGATTTTTGGCCTCCACATCACAGAGAGTATCAAAATTAACGGAGCAATGACAGATAACGTAAGAACCTTGATGGCATCCGTAAAGTGTCAATCTCCTAACTTGTGTTTGCATTGAAAACGGTTAACCTGTTCAAGACTTTTGGACTTTTTCGCACCAGCGGATGGGCAAGTCGCCTCTGATAACCAATCCAACACCAAATGGAGCCTATCCTCAGGGTCCCTCCATCTAACAATAGCACTTGAAAGGCTATCTACTTGGCACCGCTCTCTATCCCGACCTCCGCTCAGTTCTATTCTTTGGCACAAAAGTAGTCAAAATGGAACACGGCAAAATCAGGAGTTGCACCCAAGTAGACAATTCACTCGGTATTATTTTCAGATAAGTATATATGCAATTAGTTAAGCCGTGTACATAATGTATTAGGACTGCATCTATTTTTATTTAGACTGGGTTGTTCTCCCGCGCTTCGCACGAGTTTAACGCGTTTACTTTTATTGATATTTATATATTTTAATATTATTTTCACATAAGTATATATGCAAAAACTTTTAATAAAAAAATAGATGTTCGATAATTAATTAAATATATAAATTTTAACATATTGATTAGTAGCGGAATCTGGAAGCCATAATTACTAATTAATGATATTTTAAAATCATTATCTACATAATAACAACCTGCTAAAAGAGAATCTCAAAAGACAACCAATATGTTCAAGGAGAATCTCAAAAAACATACCCCTATATCATGTAAAAATCGATGAGGAAATGTGATAAAGAAACGAACTAACGAACATACGCTCAAAACATAACCAAAAGACCCAAATTAGGAGATTAAATGAAAGGAAAAGCAAGTGGAATAATTTATCAGACGTGAGGCGACTACTGTAGGATCCTAATTAAGTGCGAGAAATTAAAAGAAAGATCAATTGACATTACATTGTCAAAGTAACCAATTTTTAATTATATACTAGATCATTGCTCGCGCGAACGCGGGTCTATTGCGTTTTACTTTTGTTGATATTTATATATTTAGATATTATTTTCATGATAATTGTAGAGTAATTTATAATAAAAAGAATAGATATTTTTACTGAAAATATTAAAAAATTACACAATGATCTTTTTATTTTAATATAAGATATTAGTAATATAAAACGTTTAATTACTTATCTATCTATCTTCTATACAAGTACTAAAATAAAGTGGTGTTTGACATATTTCGCTCGTACGTGTAATTCACTTATATGTCGCCTCAAAGATATGTCACATCATCCTTCAAGTCATCCTCCACATCATCTAATTTGATATATTGTTATATATCTTTGAATTAAAAAAGAAAAAAGAAAGAAAAATTATCTAATAAATTATATTATCAATTTTGTATCTTTATCTTTTATATATATATATATACTTTTATTATTGATTGTGTTATCAATCTAATTAACTTTAGTTATTACTTAAACTATAAACATAAATCAAAGCATAAATGAATGGTCAAAAAAATATAGATCTTGTGCGTTTAATTGGTCCAAAAAAGCCAAATGAGAAAAATGAGAAAGTCAATGTTAAAAATCTAAAAATTCACAAATAAATGGTCCGATATCGATTACATTTACTTTGGTCAAAAAAAAATATTTTATATATATATAGATGTGTAGTTGGTTTAGTACTTTATACATTTTTTTAACTTCGAAATATTTACGACATTCATTTTTATATGATCAAAATCTTGTATAAAGTATAATCTTGGCCTTTTTTCTTTCGAGTAATAAAAATAAAACTATTCTCATTATTGGCCAAATTAAGAGATCTCATTTGATCCATTTCCTATTTAATGATTTCTAGAAGATTTGGGACTCTTAAAAAATTTAACCACTCTATAATCTACTATTAAACTATTAAAGTAATCCTCCTTGTTTGTCATATGTCATTCCCTCTTTCAACAAGTCTTCTAAATTTTTTTCTTAATTTCTTAGATCGCCACGTGGCAAGTCTTAATCCTAATCTCTGTATTGTCTTTTTTATATTTTAAATCACACGATATTTCCTAATCTTTGTATTGCCTTGCTACACACCGAAAGTTTCATTTAAAACTGTTATTTAATAATTATATAGAAAATTTATCATATAATTTATAAATTTTAAATATTTTAAACTGAAATATATTTAAATATTTAAAAAATGTTTGATTAACACTCTCTTTATTAAAAATATTTATCATACTAATTCAAAAAAATTTTATTAAAGAATTGAAGTCTTTTTACTTTATCTATTTAGATAATAATTTAAATTAGACAATTATGTTTAAAAGTTATACTAAATTTGTATAAGGTAAATAAATTTTGTAAAATATTTTAACCGAAGCTATTTTTATATTTAAATTAAACTTATATTTTATAAAACTCGTGCGATGCACGGGAGACTGAACTAGTGAATCCAACACTGAGGAAAGTTGTTTTCTAGAGTTTTCATTTCAAAAGAATAAAACAAACAAGTTAGCCGCTTGTTTACTTACTGTGCATTTAAGGTAAATGGAAAAGGGAATTTTAGGAAATCGACCTATTTAATAGAAGCTGGACTTTTTATAGTAGTAAAATATTAGCAAAAAAGTAAGATTGTGAAAAAATAACCCAATTCATAAAAATTAATTTACAACCAAACTTGCGAAGCTATATTAGTATATATACAGACTAGAGTTGTGACCAAATGTAAAACAAAACACAAAACATATGGAAGAATTGCCTTGTGCATTTTCAACAGGTAATACAGGAATGTTCATTACAATTTTGACAGCAATTATCGTTTTTTTTTTATAATAAGGAATAGTTCTTTCAATACATAAATTTTGTATATCTGGATAGTTCATTAGAATTTTGTATCGCTGTTTCTATTTTATGTTTGGGAATGTTTTGTATATATGTATACTGATGATACATTATATAGGTACGCTTGACAATAGAGAGATACCCTTAGTTATTGAGGACAACAAAAAAACAAACATGGAAAATAAAACTTCAGAAAACAGGTGCACAAAGCCGTCATCCAGCTCAAGTCAGGCTAAAGATAAAGGTCTTCGATGGACAGAAGAAGAACACAAGTAATAATTTTTGTTCGTGGTGCATGCATTGCATAATGATATTATATATAGGGAGTAATAAAATAGACATGTATTTGTATATAGGGCATTTTTGGTGGGTTTAGAAGGGTATGGAAAAGGAAACTGGAGTAGCATATCCAAGTACTTTGTTCCGACGAAGACCACAAGCCAGGTGGCGAGCCATGGACAGAAATACTTCAGACGTGTACAAAGCAAGACACCAACTCAAAAACGAAGATGCAGCATTCATGACACTCGAATCTTTGACTCCACCATCATTCAAATCTCTCCAAGGTTACTCATAGATCCTCCTCCTCCTCCTCCTCAACAGAATAATCTCCATGGATTTAACTCTACAACTCCTATTTACCCTCAAAATCAAGTTGATGATTTAGAGGTTTTATACACAGAAATGCCGCCTTCATCCATCTATACCAATTCTGACCCGTATCTGAATGAACAATATGAACCCCGTTCCATTCTTCAGGTTCTCAATTCAACTCCACAAAATGTCCCAATCCCAATATCCAACCCAATCAGCTACCTCACTACTCCAACTCCCCTAGATAAAGAGCAACATTTGGAGTTTCTTCCTCTTCCTTGGGATATACTCTAATTATTACCCGGCCACCACCTAGTTACTCAATTCCAGAACTACCATAATTAGTTAAACGGATGATCGATCAGGTTAATTGTTATGTTCGAAATGTATTTATGTTTAGCATTGTGGAAATTAGTGGTAAAACAATAATGCTACAAATTAAGTTTCATAAATTACTAGATGTGGTATGTAGAAAAATCTAATATTATTCAATCAATGTTTTTTTTTTATATAAAGGCTAGAACCAGAGCCTCACCTGCAAACAGGTGACTGCTCTTGACCATCCAAACGAATGGCCCTAAAGACGTCAGCATGTTGGGACATAATGCTAGACTGTATGAAAATTGGTTTCATAATTCTGATATAATCATCAGATAATATATTGTCCTTACAACAATTAAGGACAACCTTAAGGAAGTGCACATTGACAGAAGATTTTGCCAATAGATCTGCAGATTGGTTTGCTTCCCTAAAACAATGAAAGATTTTAACATTATCAAATGTCTTAAGAATATTTTGGATGTCGATAACTATATTTCGAATTTCCCATGGTATTTTCCAAATATTCTTAATAGAATTAATAACTGTGAGGTTATCTCCTTCTAGGATTAAGTTTTTACATTCTATATTTTTTGCAAGTTTGACAGCTGACAGAGCACTTAATGCTTCTATATGAAGTGGAGATCTTGAGAATATCTGTTTATTCAATCAATGTTATTTCAGATTTTAATAGAGTATGTAAACGAAACGCCTATATGCACGCGAGTTTTTGCCTATATTTACGTGAATCTGTGCGCAAATGTTCTGCGTATAGACCTGTGCACAAATTTTCTGCGTATAGATCTGTGTGCATAGCAAAACGTCTCTTTGTCGATTATGAAAGCGATGTGCCCTGAGTCGGTTGGGTTCATCATCACCTGTTTATACCCTGAATAGGTGTCCAAAAAACTTAGAGCCTCTTGACCCGCAGTCGAGTCGACTAACTGATCAATAGAGGGGAGTAGGTAACTATTATTAGGGAATGCCTTGTTGAGACACGTGAAGTCTACGCATATTCTCCACTTTCCTTGGACCTTCTTCTCAACCATCACGACATTCGAGAGCCATGTCGGATATTGAACTGGCTTCACGAACCCTGCTTTCAAGAGCTTCGCGAGCTCTTCTTCTGCTGTCGCATTCTTAGGGCCTGCCTGCTTTTGTTTCTTTTGCCTACGTGGTTTCACGTCTGAACTGATGTTTAAGGAGTGCGTCTTGACGCTCGCGGGTATCCCCTTCATGTCCTTGGGTGTCCAAGCATACACATCACCCGAGCTTGAGATGAAAGATTCAATATCCATCATCACCTCTTGATTTAACTTCCCTCCCATATATAGCTTTTCTTCTTTATTGGGGAAGGGTGTGATGGTTTTCCTCTCAAACCCGTCGAAGCGAGGCTTGTGTTCCTCTTCTTCCTCTTCTGTACCTCGCGACCTAGGGGCCGCGCGTACCTCCAATTCGGCCTCTTCCACTACATGTGGCAAGCCAGGGATAAGTAATTGGTTTGCGTAGAGGGCTTTGGTGTTTTCTTTTTCAGACGAGACATAAAAAACTCGACTCTCTTTTATATTGCCCCTTGCAACGCCTACTCCTAACGGTGTCGGGAATTTCAAACAGCAATGACTGATCCATACTACTGCTTCAAACTTGCACAGTGTCTCGCGACCGATGATTGCATTTTAAGACGATACAGTGTCTATTACCGCAAAATCAATCTTTTTTTACTTGCGAGGTCCAGTCTCTTCTCCCAGAATAACGTCAAGGGTCACAACCCTAAGATCCTTCACCCCGTCGCCAGCAAACCAACCAATGTTGTCTTTCTGGGTTTAAGTGACGGCGAGTCTATTCCCATCTTCTCAATCGCGTCGTAGTAGAGAATGTCAGCTGAACTGCTTGTGTCTATCAAAGTTCTCTTTACCAGCTTGGTTCCCAATTGAGCATGAATAACGAGTGGATCGGGGGCTTCGACAGCCCACGCGTCCACCTCCTTATCGGTGAACGATAACAAATAGAGGCCAGACTTTGGTCTCACGACACTGTAAACTGGGAGGCCCTGAGGGGTAGGGGCATTGTTCATTCGCCTCTTCTCTCGCCTGCTTGGAGGGATTGGGAGATGCTTTCCAGCGATGGTTCCAACATGCCCATCCAGGCGAGAAAGCTTTGATTTTGGTTGCGTTTCTGCCCCTGATTTTGATTCTTATTGTCTCTACCCATGACCTGCTGCCTCGTGTCATTCTGATTTCTTCCCCTACCTCTTTCTCTAACGCCTCCCCTCTTTTTACCAGCATTATCATTCCCTCTCCGGTTCGCGAGGACCATTCTTTCTTCCTCTTTGGGTTGGTTACGTGGTCGCGTTCGACAATCTTCTGTGTTGTGAGAGGTTGTTTTGTGGAACTCACACCCAAAACCTCGCGTACAACGACCTCAACCACGTCCCCCTCCCTTGCGATCCTCATTGGTATTATCTTGCTCAACAATGAGGTTCTACGCGTGGAACTGATTCGTATCCTGGTTCTGACCCCAAAACTGATTTTGCCCCTGATTCTGATTCTGAATCTGTAAGCCTGGAGCTCGCAAGTCGTTCTGATCTTTGTTCCGTCCACCCTGATGTCGCTTGTTACCCAGTTCAGATTATCCTTCTTCTGACCTTGATTGGACTTATTCTGATTGTTGCGTTTGGTCGTGTTGCCCTTATGAGCCTCAACAAGTATTTTTGTGTAGGCTCTCTCAAGCATGCCCTGATAAGTCAGTTCTTTTTTTTTGCGATATAGATATTGTTTGAAAGAACTTCCATCCATGAGTCCGTCAATGAACGCGACCCTCGCTGTTTTGTCATGGAAATCCTCTGCCTCGAGGATCTTCTAAGAGAATCGCTTGACATAGCTCTCGAGCAACTCGCTTGGGCCTTGCTTAACCCCAACCACTTCTTTCATGGTTATCTTCCTCTTCTTGGAGGAGCCAAAGTGCAACAAGAAACTCTTTTCCAGATCAACAAATGAAGATATGCTCCCGGCTGGCTGGTTGAGCATCCACGTCATTGCTGCGTCCGCGAGAGTACTCGGGAAGCCTTTGCACATCGTGGCCTCATCCAGGAACCATGCGAGCATGGCATATTTGTAACGTGCTAAGTGCTCATTCAGGTCTCCTTTTCTGTAGTACTCTTTTATGAATGGGAACCTGAACTCTGGCAAAGGCATAGACATGACGATATGATCAGCGAAAGCAGTTGGGCCGAAGAGCGTTGGGGGGTTTATAAGACGGTATGTTTCATAGGCTGGGGTGGATATGGTGCTTGAGAATAGTGGGGATCCGCAACATAAGGATAATGAGCGTGGTCGCGAGCCATGGGGGGGACGTAATCTCTTGCATCCGGCCTCCGTCTGCTGGAGTAATGGGGCTCTTGATAGCTCGCGGGGGCTTGATTCAAGTCAATCCCTCCGGGATGATTCATCCTAGGCACTCTTTCGACCCTTGGTCCTCGGAACAGTGAAATCCTGTCCTCCGACACAAACTCTACACTTTCCTCGGCAATGGCATGTCCCTGATTCCCCATATTAGGCAAAGTCTCTCGGGTAGCGGCCCTCTGCTTCTCCTGACTTTGAACCCTCGCGGCATTCTGCTCTTGGGACCTCTGAAAACTATGATACTGCTCAAGTGCTTCCCCAGTGAGAAAGATTCCTTCCTCATCCATGAGAGGCAAAGGAGAACGCACGTTGTGCGGCTCATGTTTTAGTATTCCTCTCTGTAATGGAGTATTTTTACGACACCACTTCCTTCACCACCAGTGGCCATTTTTCAGTTATCAAAGGTTTTTGGAATCTTGCAAGACTCGTTGGTTGCCCTTACTTGCGTGAGGAGGTCCCCACGATCGGCGCCAGTGTTGTACCCAATCTTTTATTGCGCTTATTCAAAAAGTAGACAATCCAAGTACGATTAATCATTTCAGACCCATCAGTCTTTGTACAACCCTATACAAAATAATAACAAAAATCCTTGCTAACCGTTTACAAAACTTATTACCCAAACTAATATATCCCTGTCAAGGCGCTTTTGTCCATAAAAGATCGATTTTTTATAATATTCTCATTTCCCATGAAGTTTTTTAATTCTTTTCATGATCGTAAAAAAGGTAAAAGAGGATGGATGACATTAAAGTAAGATATGGAAAGGTATATGATAAAATAAAATGGCCTTTTATTATTAAGGTTTTAGAATCCTTTGGTTTTAATCATAAATGGATCCCACTAGTTATGACATGTATTAAATCTGCATCTTTTTCGGTATTAGTCAATAATGAACCTGGACCTACTTTTATGCCAAAATGTGGACTACGACAAGGTGACCCTATAGCCCCTTTTATATTTATTTTATCAATGAAATATCTAGCCAAAACTCTGCAGAAAGAAACAGAAAAAAAAACGATTCGTAAAGTAGGAATACAACTCACTAGGAACAGAATGCGAATTCCATTTCTTTGCTTTGCAGATGACACCATTATCCTTGCTAATGCAAATTGAAAAATATGATATATATTGAAAATTTATTACAAAAACTCACAAATCTATCAGGTCTGGCGATTAATTATAATAAAAGTTCTTTTCAAACATCAACAAATGTTTCGAATAACCAAAGACAAGCATTAGCATCTAATATGAATCTGCAACTACTAATAATGTGGAGAAATATTTAGGTATTCCAATTGTCAGAGGTAGAGTCAGAAATGACACTTTTCAATATGCAATCTAAAGTATGGAAAATCAGTTATCAAAATGGAAAGCCAACACTATTTCCCAAGCTGGGAGGACTATTTTAATAAATCTAATATCCAATCTAAAGTCGATCATTTAATGCAATGTTTTTATCTTCCGAAAGAAATTTGTAATGAAATGGATAAAATTAACAAAAACTTCTTCTGGAACAATACAAACCCAAGATTCCGACCTACCACAAATTGGAATAATATTTGTCAACCCAAGGAACAAAGCAGATTGGGTCTCCAGAAAACTGAAAACCTAAATAAAGCACTACAACATCAACTCCTATTGAAACTTGCAACATAAAAGAATAATATATGGGCTATACTTATAAGTCAAAAATACCTCAAAGAAAAATCGCTATTTGATTACAAGAAAAAAATAAGCAATCCTGGCTATTTTCTAGACTATTACACTTAAAAAAGATTTTGAAAGAGGAATAGAATGGAACTTAGGTAATGGTAAACAAATCAATTTCTAGTCTGATAAAGGATTAATGGTATGAATATAGCACATTATATGGTTATCAATCACGAAAATACAAATGAAACTGTCTCACAATATATTACTTCTGACAAAAAATGGAACATCACAAAACTAAGAGAAATATTACCCCCACATGTTACTTCATGAATTATTAATATTTACATTCCACAGAAGATAAGATAATTTGGAACCAAACAACAGATAATAAATTCAGTACGGCTTCCGCTAGAAAACGGTATACATCTGAAACACCATCAAATAATGCATAACTGTTTAATTGGATATGGAAACTAAATATACCACCTAAATTACAAAACTTCGTATGGAAAGGAATATCTGACAACCTGCCTACTACAGAGAGGTTAAACAGATAATATAACAGAGTTCCTTCATATTGTTCACTTTGTAATTACCCAGTTGAAACGAGGGATCATCTATTCTTTCAATGTACATATACTAGGGCACAACTAGAAAAGTATGAGAGTATTACAGGATATAAGGTTGACATTGACATATAGAGTACTTTTGAAATGACTCTCACACACATCATCCGAAAATATAAGAATGAAAAAAATAAAATTGAAACTCTTATTTTCTTATGATATTACATAGAAATGCAGTTATTTTTAGAAATGAAGCAATCTCTAAAGAAGGCATAATTCAGGATGCTTATACTTACTTTAAACAATGAGATAATGCATGTTCAATTTCTAAGGGGTCTAAATTAAAAGTACATAGAAATAAAAATAAAAAAGTCAATAAACAATGGACTGCTCCACCTGCGGATTGGATAAAAATAAACTTTGATGGATCTTATAAGGAGAACACATATTCTATTGCACTTGTATGGCTAGAGATAGTAAAGGACATGTCATTGATATATATACAGTAAACATTGTCATTCAGCTTCAGCACTACAAACGGAAGCATTAGCGTTACTTATGGCAACAAAATTAGCTATTAAATTAAATGAAAGGAATATTATTTTTGAAGGTGATAATTTAATTGTCATTAATTCAACAAATCATATTTGGAAATCACCCTGGGAAATAGAAAATATTATTAATGATACACTTAATAATATACATTCTCTTAATAAGTTTAGAATTATCCATTGTTTTCGCGAGGTCAATAGGGCGGCAGGTTTTCTTGCTTGTTCTGATAAAAATCCTCATTTTATTAGAGCAGTTTTGAACTGCAATCCAGATTCTAGCTTATATGTCGATTACCTCAATGGTATTAGGCCACATCTTTTGGCTTCATCCTTCGAATTTTTTTCTGAAATGAGCTTTTTTTCAGAAAAAATTCCCGACGTAGGCTCTTTTCAAAAGAA
Organism: Oxyria digyna; assembly: GCA_029168935.1. Taxonomy (NCBI): domain Eukaryota; kingdom Viridiplantae; phylum Streptophyta; class Magnoliopsida; order Caryophyllales; family Polygonaceae; genus Oxyria; species Oxyria digyna. Next base: position 23,061,787 of record JAPVLV010000005.1, read on the forward strand.
ATTCCCAATATATGCACTTATGCCAGCTTCGGATTTTTTTTATGTGTGAGAGACGTTGGTAGAACCAGCGTCTCTCGTCCGAAGCTGGTAATTTTTTTTTTGAATTTTTTATGTATAAGAGACGCTGGCTCGCCCAGCGTCTCTTATACATGTTACTTTTTTTATTTATTTTCCAAAAATTTTATTGTTTTAATTTGTTTTTTTAAGGCTGCGTATAAGAGACGTTGGCCAGACCAGCGTCTCTTATACGTTAAAACATAAAAACAAAATTTATATGAGACGTTGGTCGAACCAGCGTCTCATATAAATGGTCTTTTTTTATTATTTGAACATGTACAAGAGACGCTGGTTCGACCAACGTCTCTTATACATGTTCCCCCGTCTCTTACACAGTTTTGTATTTTTTAATTCCCCCGTGTAAGAGACGCTGGTTTTGCCAGCGTCTCTTACACACAAAAAAAAATTTATTTTTTTATTTTTATAAGGCGCTGGGAGAACCAGCGCCTTATACAAAGCATTTGTTTTAATTTATTTTGTTTCAAAGTTTTTATATATGACTTACTCGTGTTTGGATGGCTCGTATGGGCTCGTTTGAAATCGGAATCGATCACAACCGATTTCGTTGGGCCCGTATTGATCCCAGCTTTCACCAGATATGTCTCTCGCTCGATTCTGATTTCGAACGACCCCATACGAGCCACCCGAACACGCGTAAGTCTCGTGCATACCTTCTACTGTAAATGGATATTTACAAATTCGTTCCTCCATATCAGGCGATGAGAGACATATCTGGTGAAAGCTAGGATCAATACGGACCCAACGAAACTGGTCGTGATCAATTCTGATTCCGAACTGGTGAAAGCTAAGCTTGTTCGGAATAAATAAAAAAAGTAACATGTATAAGAGACGCTGGGCGAGCCAGCGTCTCTTATACATCAAAAATTCAAAAAAAAAAATTACGTGTTGTGGTTTCCCCCCCGAGTCCCAAATCTCAGTCTCCAAAGTCTGACTCGGGGGATGATATTGATGCCAATGGCGCCTCCACCTCTTCGCCGCTCTCTGCTGATGCTCTCGACAATTTCAGCTTTTGGTTGAGGTCAATTTGCTCCCTCTGTTCAACTCTTTTGTGTTATTTCTTAGGCGTTTTTTGCTTGTTTTTTATGTATTACCAAACCGTAAAAGGAGATTCGATGCAATTGAGTGCCTTGAGGTGATGAAGGCTGGTGGGTTGAAGCCTTCGACCACTATGTATAATGCTTTGATCAAAGCCTATGCACAAAGAGTATGTTTTCTGAAACTCAAGGTTTTTCTCTGTAAAACTTTCTATGCTGCTAAAATACTGTTTGTTATTGGTAGGGTTCGTCTGGACAAGCAATGAATGCAATCAGGCTGATGAGGGCAGATGGTCTGAAGCCAAGTATTTTATCCTTAAATTCTTTGATAAATGCTTTTGGTGAAGATAAGACGGATGCTGAAGCATTTTCATATTACAAAATAGACAATTGCATTACAATTGCAAGAATAAAATCTCTGCACCAGGAGATTCTCTTCTCTTTCTTCCAGCTCCATGGGTGCATGGAATTTGAAAGGTAAGCTTTCATCCTTCTTTCTTTTGGACCCCTTTTTATCTGCTTTAATCTTATTTTCTTTTCGTTGATTCTTCTTCTTCAGCTACGCTTTAGCTTTCGGTGTTTGGGATAGATGATCTTCTTAAAATATGATTTAGTACTACTCTTTTTCAGCAAAACAGATCCATTAAGGCTCCATTAAGGTTCCATTAAGGCTCGAATTGGCAAAACGACGACCAAACGATGTCGGAATGGATTAAAACTTGGTTTCAATGACGTAAGGAGGTATTTGACCATTCTCAACCACCACTTCGTACTTTATAAGTAACATCTCCCTTGTAATACCAAACAACTCTTAATTTTCCAACTCGTCATTGTACGTAGGGTTAACACAAACAATGGTTGATTCTGTTTGAAAATGTTGTGCAACTTAGTCTTATTAGGCATAAGAAGTTCAATAAGGGTCTCTTTAACCAAGAATTAGGCACGCAGCGGTGCGAAAACGCTAAAAGACGCTAAATGGGCCTAATGGTCCATTAAGGCTCGAATTGGCAAAACGACGACCAAACGATGTCGGAATGGATTGAAACTTGGTTTCAATGACTATTATAGGTATTTAACCATTCTCAACCACCACTTCGTACTTTACAAGTAACATCTCCTTTGTAATACCAAACATCTCTTAATTTTCCAACTTGTCATTGTATGTAGGGTCAACACAAACAACGGTTGATTCTGTTTGAAAACGTTGTGCAACTTATTCTTACTAGGCATACGAAGTTCCATAAGGGTCCGTTTGACCAAGAATTAGGCACGCAGCGGTGCGAAAACGCTAAAAGTCTCTTGATGGGCCTAATGGTCCATTAAGGCTCGAATTGGCAAAACGACGACCAAACGATGTCGGAATGGATTGAAACTTGGTTTCAATGACATAAGGATTCTCAACCACCACTTCGTACTTTATAAGTAACATCTCCTTTGTAATACCAAACAACTCTTAATTTTCCAACTTCTCATTGTACGTAGGGTTAACAAAAACAACGGTTGATTCTGTTTGAAAACATTGTGCAACTTAGTCTTACTAGGCATACGAAGTTCCATAAGGGTCTGTTTGACCAAGAATTAGGCACGCAGCGGTGCGAAAACGCTAAAAGACTCTAAATGGGCCTAATGGTCCATTAAGGCTCGAATTGGCAAAACGACGACCAAACGATGTCGGAATGGATTGAAACTTGGTTTCAATTACATAAGGAGGTATTTGACCATTCTCAACCACCACTTCGTACATTATAAGTAACACCTCCTTTGTAATACCAAACAACTCTTAATTTTCCAACTTGTCATTGTACGTAGGGTTAACACAAACAACGGTTGATTCTGTTTGAAAACGTTGTGCAACTTAGTCATATTAGGCATACGAAGTATCATAAGGGTCTCTTTGACCAAGAATTAGGCACGCAGCGGTGCAAAAAAGCTAAAAGACTCTAAATGGGCCTAATGGTCCATTAAGGCTCGAATTGGCAAAACGACGACCAAACGATGTCAGAATGGATTGAAACTTTGATTCAAAGACTATTAGAGTTATTTGACCATTCTCAACCACCACTTCATACTTTATAAGTAACATCTCTTTTGTAATACCGAACAACTCTTAATTCTCCAATTTGTCATTGTACGTAGGGTAAACACAAACAACGATTGATTCTGTTTGAAAACGTTTTGCAACTTAGTCCTATTAGGCATATGAAGTTCCATAAGTGTATCTTTAACAAAGAATTAGGCACGCAGCGGTGCGAAAACGCTAAAAGACTCTAAATGGGCCTAATGGTCCATTAAGGCTCGAATTGTCAAAACGAAGACCAAACGATATCGGAATGGATTGAAACTATGTTTCAATGACTATTAGAGGTATTTGACCATTCTCAACCATCACTTCGTACTTTATAAGTAACATCTCCTTTGTAATACCAAACAACTCTTAATTTTCTAACTTGTCATTGTACGTTGGGTAAACACAAACAACTGTTGATCCTGTTTGAAAACCTTGTTCAACTTAGTCTTATTAGGCATACGAGGTTCCATAAGGGTCTCTTTGACCAAGAATTAGGCACGCAGCGGTGCGAAAACGCTAAAAGACGCTAAATGGGCCTAATGGTCCATTAAGGCTCGAATTGGCAAAACGACGACCAAACGATGTCGGAATCGATTGAAACTTGGTTTCAATGACTATTAGAGGTATTTGACCATTCTCAACCACCACTTCGTACTTTATAAGTAACATCTTGATGTGTCCAAGCCTACACATCAAGGTAATCAAGATCAAGACACCGGCCATGAGGAGAATGATTCAAGTGATGAGGAGGAGATAGAAGAAGATGTGGATCAAGATGCAAGTCCTAAAGAAGACCCACCACCCGGTGCTATCACTCGAGCCCGAGCTCGACAACTACACCATCAACTCAAGAACGGTCTTATGAACATAGAAGAGCCAAAGCATGAAGGACGAGCATTAGTCACTTGTCTACACCATGGAGGAGCCGGTAATGCCGCCAAGAAGGATATCAAGCCAATTATATGAATTTTGGCTAAAGAAGAAACAAGAACAATTGTTGTTATTTTATCTACATTTATTTGGGATTTTTAGCATTAATTTTTCAGTATTTTATTTCCATAAAAAGGCTGAAAAATTGCCCATTAGAAGCCAAGTAGTGGCTGAGTTAGTGTCTAGAGTTAGTGGTTATTTTTGCTTGTTTTTCCTTATTTATTTTCTTGCATTTTCGTGGCCTATTTAAAGGCTTTAGAGAGTCTTGTAATCTCAGCTTTTATCAACAAGAAAACGCAGAACTAGTTTGCACCAAAAAGCTCCCAAAGTTCTTCATCGTTCGTGAGTAATATCGATCGTCTTCGAGGCTGAATCTGAGTGTGTTGTATCTCGATTTCTTCCTCATTGTTTTCTTGGCTAAGTGTGTCATATCTCAGCCTAAGAAGACGCCTATCCATTCTCCATCAAACCTCACTTCCGCCTGCACCCTTCTCCAGCACCGACGAGCGAATCCTTGCACCGTTGTCCATCGATCCTTGCGTACATCATGTGGTATCAGAGCTACGTAAGTTTTCGCTCATTTTTATCTCTGAATTCTCTGAATTTCCAGTCCTAAACGCTCTAGATTTCGTGCCTTTGCATTCTGTTTTGTTTCGTCTAGTTTTCATAGGATTTGTGTTGTTTTGAGTCAGTTTTCGTTTGAGTCTTTGAGTCTGTATTTTAGGGTTAAGATTAGCAAAAAAAAAACGAACCAGATCTAGGGTAGAAGGCTGAAGAGTTTCCAAGGGAACTGCATCTAAACTGCTGCCTAAAATCTAGGAGGTTGTTAAGTTGTTGTTTGAATTTTTAAATCTGAAATTTGAAGCCATAAACTGCAGCCTTACCTGTCCCTTTTAGACGTCCATATAGCTAGGAAATTTGAGTCTTTGTTTTGGTTATTTTTGCACTTAACATGCTGAAATTAATTCTCTTACAATAAGCACAAACCGAGCCTTCGCGTGTAGGAACGTTTCTGAGGTGCGGACGCTATAAGTTGTTCAAGTAGTTTTATTTTCAGTGATATCTCTAGCATTCCATAAGTCCAAAAAAAAAAACGAGAAAAGAAAAGAAAAGAACAAGTCAGTACGAAAGCAAGAAAAACTCGGCTTTCATTGTGAAAAAGAGAAAAGCCTAAGTGAAAGTGTGTCTTGTAAAGCTTTGAAGGAGTTATCTGATTGTATTGAGCACCACTTGTACGAATTGTAAGCTCAAAGTTCCTCATTTTTCACTTGATACAACTATAGTAAGTGGTAATAGGGAACAAGTACTTACAAGATTGTCTTGAGTTGTGCTTAAAACGAAGGTGTTAACTAAGGTTGTGGTGCACTTTACTTTCTGTTTTCTTTGAGTCTCATTGTGCATATAGGAATCCCAACCTAGCCTATTAGCGAGCGCGCAAGGACTTGAATTCATAGAGTTGTTTGATAAGGATAAGCTTACTTGCTATCTCTAGGGACCATCGTGTTCGCTTTGCATTTGTGGGCTGTTGTGTGGGATTTGCTTGTGTAGGGACAATGGTGGATCCAAAGGAGAAACAAACAGCCATTGATGGCACCAAGGACAGTCCGTCCATCACCATGGAGACCCTTCTCCTGGCCATACAATCCTCCAAAGAAGAAGCGGATGAGCGTGCACGACAACATTTGCAAGCTATGAGGACGGAACAGGCAGCCTTCATGAGGGCCATGGAAGAGAAGTGGAATAACTCTCCAACACCCTCTCCTAGCTACCATCATGAGTCGCAGCAAGGAGACGTGGTAACGGTACCATTCATGTCTCTTCCAACGCCCGCGTCATTGCACACAAGCCTGCCTACCTCAATTAGCATTCAGCCAACGTCCTCACTCGTAACAACCATAAGAGATGACTATGGTTCAGGTTCTAACTTCTCCTTTCCATTCCTTAATACTAGCACTACTAGTATGCCTTTTCGGACTAACCATGCAGATTATGGACCGGAAGTTAGAGAGCCACCAAGACCAGCTCCACTTGACCCTCCTAGGTACCAAGAACCACCGATGCAACCACGGAGGATGCCACAAGGACGAGGAGGAGGAGGCGGGCGTGGGCAAGGCGGAAGAGGTGCTTACATGCCGCACCGAGGCGCCGGCTACTATGAGGAAGAGTATGCGCCTGCCTATGACCAAAGGCCCCACGGTATTAAATTGGAGGTACAATATTTTGGTAGTAATTGTGAGCCCGAGGTCTATATTGATTGGGAGCAAAAAACTGATCAAATTTTTCAGTATTATAACTACTCGGAAGCTCAACGAGTAGCTATAGCTACCATCAAGTTTGAGGGCTATGCTTATCAATGGTGGCTCGGGGACAAGGCTGACCGTGAGTATCATGGTCACCCCCAAGTCACCACTTGGCAAGGCCTCAAACAAGCCTTAAGGGACCGGTTTGTGCCGGATGATTATGCTGAGCGGATTCATGAGAGGTTAGAGCAACTTGAATAAGGGAATAAGAACCCGGACGAATTCTATACCGAGCTGAGGACTTTAATCTTTAGATATGGTCTTAGAGTTCCCGAAGGGTACCTTATTTCTAAGTTTATAAACCATCTCAATCCCGAGCTCAAAGCTATAGTGAGCAAGCAACATTTCCCTAGTGGAACGCCCATGGAAGAAGTGCTTCATTATACCAACCGTATGTATAAAGCACTTCCTTCAAGACGTCCCCTAGCTAGTAGCTCACGACCTTGGCAGAATTCTAAGGGAAGCCAACCAATTCCTAGACGCTTAGAACCTACTAGGAGTGATTACACAAACCACTCTAGGAGAGAGGTCCCAAGCCAGGTACAAACCCAACGAAAGGAGGGTGAGAACCGAACTAGGGACCTTAAGTGTTTTAAATGTCTTGGAAGAGGTCATTTTGCCAAGGATTGCCCCTCAAAAAGACAAGTTTTACTTAACACTCTAGGCGAATATGAATCCGAGGATGAGTGTGAAGTAGAACTTGACGAAAATGAGGAGGGAGTGGAAGAGCTCCACGTAGTTGCAGCCCAAGGAGACTGTTTTGTGGCTAAAAAGGTTTTAATTGCCTCGGAGGGTCCAAGTGTGCCTAGTCAAAGAGAGACTATCTTTCATTCTAGGTGCACTATTAAGGGAAAAGTGTGTAGCATGATAATTGATGGGGGGTCATGTTGCAATATCATTGACCAAGAAGTAGTATCTAGGTTTAAGCTAAGTACTACTCCTCACCCACAACCCTACACTCTTTGTTGGTTGAATTCCGACACTCCTCTTAAAGTCAAGGATCAAGCCATGATTCAGATTGCTATTGGTGGCTATGATGATGAGGTTTTGTGTGACGTTCTGCCCATGACCGCTTGCCACCTTCTCTTGGGAAGGCCTTGGCAATTTGATCGTGGCGTCATACACCAAGGGGTAAGTAATGAGTATTCCTTTCATTTGAAGGGAAAACGAATTACCTTGCACCCTTTAGCTCCTCATGAAATCATGGCTGACCACGTAGCAAGGGAGCAACGACGAGCTCAACAAAAGGCCGAGCTAGCCAAGAGCAAAAAGATGGCTATTGGGGGCAAAGGAGGCGCCTCCAATCATCTATTGCTAGCCAAGCCTAAGGAAGTTGCTCAAGCTATCAAGCAAGGAAAGCCATGTCTTTTGTTTATACGAAATGATATGTTACTAGCCTTGAGTGATCTTGAGGAACTACCTCAGCCCATTGCACGTCTTATGATGGAGTTTCAGGAGCTCTTTCAAGAGGACGTGCCTAGTGGTTTGCCACCGGTACGAGGCATAGAGCACCAAATTGACTTTATACCGGGGGCAACACTACCTAACCGGGCTGCCTATAGGGCTAACCCGGAGGAAACAAAAGAACTCCAACGTCAAGTACAAGACTTGCTAAACAAGGGCTATGTTCGAGAGAGCCTTAGCCCTTGTGCAGTCCCGGTCATTCTAGTGCCAAAGAAGGATGGTACTTGGAGGATGTGTGTTGATTGCCGAGCAATTAATAACATAACCATCAAGTACCGCCATCCAATCCCTAGACTAGATGACATGCTTGACGAGTTGCATGGGGCAAGCATCTTCTCCAAGATAGACCTTAAGAGTGGTTACCACCAAATTCGCATGAAAGAGGGCGATGAATGGAAAACAGCCTTTAAAACTAAATATGGGTTGTATGAATGGTTGGTAATGCCTTCCGGTCTAACTAATGCCCCTAGCACATTTATGAGACTCATGAACCATGTCCTAAGGCCATCTCTAGGCAAGTTTGTGGTGGTATACTTTGATGACATCTTAGTGTATAGCCACAATTTTCAAGAACACATTGGTCACCTTAGGAAGGTTTTTGAAGTCCTAAGAAAGGAGAAGTTGTACGCCAACTTCAAGAAGTGCCACTTCCATTCGGACCATGTGGTATTTCTTGGATTTGTGGTGTGCAAAGAAGGCTTGAGAGTTGATGAGGAGAAGGCCGGTTAAGGCCATTCACGAATGGCCTATACCAACCACAATGACTCAAGTCCGAAGCTTTCTAGGCCTAGCTGGCTTCTACCGCCGCTTTGTGAGAGACTTTAGCACCATTGTTGCGCCTCTCACGGAGCTAACCAAAAAAGGTGTGGCCTTCATATGGGGGCCAAAGCAAGAGGCGGCGTTTGCTAGCTTAAAGGCCAAGCTCACTCAAGCACCACTTCTATCTTTGCCAAATTTTGACAAAACTTTTGAGATAGAATGTGATGCTTCGGGAATAGGCCTTGGGGGTGTCCTTATGCAAGAGGGCAAACCCATAGCTTATTTTAGTGAGAAACTTGGAGGGGCTGAGTTGAATTACCCCACGTATGACAAAGAACTTTTGGCACTTGTACGTGTGCTAAGAGTTTGGCAACACTACTTGCTACCTAAAGAATTTGTCATACACTCGGATCATGAAGCCTTGAAATATCTCAAGGGCCAAAGCAAGCTTAACAAGAGGCATGCTAAATGGGTCGAGTTCATTGAGTCTTTCCCTTATGTCATTAAACACAAAAAGGGAAAGGACAATGTAGTGGCGGATGCCCTTTCACGGAGATACACTCTCTTGGCCGTGTTAGATGCTAAGTTGCTTGGTTTTTCATTTCTCAAAGACTTATATGCCCATGATGCTGACTTTTGTGATATATTTGAAGCATGTAAGTCTCAAGGAAATAAAGACCAATATTACTTGCATGAGGGATTCTTGTTTAAAGGCCACAAGTTGTGTATTCCCAAAGGCTCTATTCGGACCATCTTGGTTCAAGAAGCGCATGGGGGCGGGTTGATGGGGCACTTCGGTGTCCTCAAAACCTTACATGTGCTAAGAGAGCACTTCTATTGGCCTAGGATGCAGCGCGCCGTGGAGAAGTATTGTGCTTCTTGCACCATTTGCTTGCGCGCCAAGTCCAAGATTCAGCCCCATGGTCTCTACTCTCCTCTACCTATCCCTAAACTGCCTTGGGAAGACATTTCCATGGATTTTGTTTTGGGATTACCAAGGTCTAAGAGAGGGAGGGACTCAATCTTTGTAGTGGTAGATAGGTTCTCCAAAATGGCACATTTCATTGCATGCCATAAAACTGATGATGCATCTCATATTGCTAACCTTTTCTTTGATCATATTGTGAGATTACATGGAGTTCCTAGGTCTATTGTGTCTGACCGAGATGTGAAGTTCTTAAGCTACTTTTGGAAGACTCTATGGGCAAAGCTTGGGACTAAACTTCTCTTCTCCACTACTTGTCATCCTCAAACGGATGGACAAACAGAGGTAGTTAACCGCACTCTTGGTACTCTACTTAGAATTATTTTGAGGACTAACTTGCGCAGGTGGGAAGATAGCTTGTCTTTCATTGAATTCGCCTACAATAGGACAGTCCACACCGCCACCAAGAGGACCCCATTTGAGGTAGTGTACGGTCGTAACCCTATAACACCATTGGAGCTATTGCCGTATACTATCAAGGAGAGGGAGAGCACGGAGGGCGCGGAAGAAGCTGCTCGGATCAAGGGGATGCACGAGGACACAAGGCTGCAATTGGAGAGGCGGACCGGCCAATACAAGCGCCAAGCTGACCGTGGGCGCAAGGAGATGATATTTGAGCCCGGCGACCTTGTGTGGTTGCACCTCAGGAAGGAGCGATTTCCATTGCTCCGCAATTCCAAGCTCAAACCGAGAGGAGACGGCCCATTTCAAGTGCTTGAGCGCATCAATGACAATGCTTACAAGCTAGATCTCCCTCCAAACTTTGGTGTGCATGATGTGTTCAATGTTGCTGATTTGATGCCTTACATAGTAGAAGGAGATTCGGACCTTGACGAGCCAGATTCGAGGTCGAATCCCTTTCAAGAGAGGGAGGATGATGTGTCCAAGCCTACACATCAAGGTAATCAAGATCAAGACACCGGCCATGAGGAGAATGATTCAAGTGATGAGGAGGAGATAGAAGAAGATGTGGATCAAGATGCTAGTCCTAAAGAAGACCCACCACCCGGTGCTATCACTCGAGCCCGAGCTCGACAACTACACCATCAACTCAAGAACGGTCTTATGAACATAGAAGAGCCAAAGCATGAAGGACGAGCATTAGTCACTTGTCTACACCATGGAGGAGCCGGTAATGCCGCCAAGAAGGATATCAAGCCAATTATATGAATTTTGGCTAAAGAAGAAACAAGAACAATTGCTGTTATTTTATCTACATTTATTTGGGATTTTTAGCATTAATTTTTCAGTATTGTATTTCCATAAAAAGGCTGAAAAATTGCCCATTAGAAGCCAAGTAGTGGCTTAGTTAGTGTCTAGAGTTAGTGGTTATTTTTGCTTGTTTTTCCTTATTTATTTTCTTGCATTTTCGTGGCCTATTTAAAGGCTTTAGAGAGTCTTGTAATCTCAGCTTTTATCAACAAGAAAACGCAGAACTAGTTTGCACCAAAGAGCTCCCAAAGTTCTTCATCGTTCGTGAGTAATATCGATCGTCTTCGAGGCTGAATCTGAGTGTGTTGTATCTCGATTTCTTCCTCATTGTTTTCTTGGCTAAGTGTGTCATATCTCAGCCTAAGAAGACGCCTATCCATTCTCCATCAAACCTCACTTCCGCCTGCACCCTTCTCCAGCACCGACGAGCGAATCCTTGCACCATTGTCCATCGATCCTTGCGTACATCACATCTCCTTTCTAATACCAAACAACTTAATTTTCAACTTGTCATTGTACGTAGGGTTAACACAAAGAACGATTTTTTCTGTTTGAAAACCTTTTGCAACTTAGTCTTATTAGGCATACGAAGTTCCATAAGGGTGTCATTGACCAAGAATTAGGCACGCAGCGGTGTGAAAACGCTAAAAGATGCTAAATGGACGTAATGGTCCATTAAGGCTCGAATTGGAAAAACGACGACCAAATGATGTCGGAATGGATTGAAACTTGGTTTCAATGATATAAGGAGGTATTTGACCATTTTCAACCACCACTTCGTACTTTATAAGTAACATCTCCTTTGTAATACCAAACAACTCTTAATTTTCCAACTTGTCATTATACGTAGGGTTAACACAAACAACGGTTGATTCTGTTTGAAAACGTTGTGCAACTTAGTCTTATTAGGCATAAGAAGTTCAATAAGGGTCTCTTTAACCAAGAATTAGGCACGCAGCGGTGCGAAAACGCTAAAAGACTCTAAATGGGCCTAATGGTCCATTAAGGCTCGAATTGGCAAAACGACGACCCAACAATGTCGGAATGGATTGAAACTTGGTTTCAATGATATAAGGAGGTGTTTGACCATTCTCAACCACCACTTCGTACTTTATAAGTAACATCTCCTTTGTAATACCAAACAACTCTTAATTCTCCAACTTGTCATTGTACGTAGGGTTAACACAAAGAACGGTTGTTTCTATTTGAAAACCCTGTGCAACTTAGTCTTATTAGGCATACGAAGTTCCATAAGGGTCTCTTTAACCAAGAATTAGGCACGCAGCGGTGCGAAAACGCTAAAAGACTCTAAATGGGCCTAATGGTCCATTAAGGCTCGAATTGTCAAAACGAAGACCAAACGATATCGGAATGGATTGAAACTATGTTTCAATGACTATTAGAGCCTTTGTAATACCAAACAACTCTTAATTCTCCAACTTGTCAATGTACGTAGAGTTACCACAAACAACGGTTGATTCTGTTTGAAAACCTTGTGCAACTTAGTCTTATTAGGCATACGAAGTTCCATAAGGGTCTCTTTGGCCAAGAAATATGCACGCAGCGGTGCGAAAACGCTAAAAGACGCTAAATGAGCCTAATGGTCCATTAAGGCTCGAATTGGAAAAAGGACGACCAAACGATGTCGGAATGGATTGACACTTGGTTTCAATGACATAAGGAGGTATTTGACCATTCTCAACCATCACTTCGTACTTTATAAGTAACATCTCCTTTGTAATACCAAACAACTCTTAATTTTCCAACTTGTCATTGTACGTAGGGTAAACACAAACAACTGTTGATCCTGTTTGAAAACCTTGTTCAACTTAGTCTTATTAGGCATACGAGGTTCCATAAGGGTCTCTTTGACCAAGAATTAGGCACGCAGCGGTGCGAAAACGCTAAAAGACGCTAAATGGGCCTAATGGTCCATTAAGGCTCGAATTGGCAAACCGACGACCAAACGATGCCGGAATGGATTGAATCTATGTTTCAATGACTATTAGAGGTATTTGACCATTCTCAACCACCACTTCGTACTTTATAAGTAACATCTCCTTTCTAATACCAAACAACTCTTAATTTTCAACTTGTCATTGTACGTAGGGTTAACACAAAGAACGGTTGTTTCTGTTTGAAAACCCTGTGCAACTTAGTCTTATTAGGCATACGAAGTTCCATAAGGGTCTCTTTAACCAAGAATTAGGCACGCAGCGGTGCGAAAACGCAAAAAGACTCTAAATGGGCCTAATGGTCCATTAAGGCTCGAATTGGCAAAACGACGACCCAACGATGTCGGAATGGATTGAAACTTGGTTTCAATGATATAAGGAGGTGTTTGACCATTCTCAACCACCACTTCGTACTTTATAAGTAACATCTGGTTTGTAATACCAAACAACTCTTAATTCTCCAACTTGTCATTGTACGTAGGGTTAACACAAAGAACGGTTGTTTCTGTTTGAAAACCTTGTGCAACTTAGTCTTATTAGGCATACGAAGTTCCATAAGGGTCTCTTTAACCAAGAATTAGGCACGCAGCGGTGCGAAAACGCTAAAAGACTCTAAATGGGCCTAATGGTCCATTAAGGCTCGAATTGTCAAAACGAAGACCAAACGATATCGGAATGGATTGAAACTATGTTTCAATGACTATTAGAGGTATTTGACCATTCTCAACCACCACTTCGTACTTTATAAGTAACATCTCCTTTGTAATACCAAACAACTCTTAATTCTCCAACTTGTCAATGTACGTAGAGTTACCACAAACAACGGTTGATTCTGTTTGAAAACCTTGTGCAACTTAGTCTTATTAGGCATACGAAGTTCCATATGGGTCTCTTTGGCCAAGAAATAGGCACGCAGCGGTGCGAAAACGCTAAAAGACGCTAAATGAGCCTAATGGTCCATTAAGGCTCGAATTGGAAAAAGGACGACCAAACGATGTCGGAATGGATTGAAACTTGGTTTCAATGACTATTACAGGTATTTGACCATTCTCAACCACCACTTCATACTTTATAAGTAACATCTCCTTTGTAATACCAAACAACTCTTAATTTTCCAACTTGTCATTGTACGTAGGGTAAACACAAACAACTGTTGATCCTGTTTGAAAACCTTGTTCAACTTAGTCTTATTAGGCATACGAGGTTCCATAAGGGTCTCTTTGACCAAGAATTAGGCACGCAGCGGTGCGAAAACGCTAAAAGACGCTAAATGGGCCTAATGGTCCATTAAGGCACGAATTGGCAAAACGACGACCAAACGATGTTGGAATCGATTGAAACTTGGTTTCAATGACTATTAGAGGTATTTGACCATTCTCAACCACCACTTCGTACTTTATATGTAACATCTCCTTTCTAATACCAAACAACTCTTAATTTTCAACTTGTCATTGTACGTAGGGTTAACACAAAGAACGGTTGTTTCTGTTTGAAAACCTTGTGCAACTTAGTCTTATTAGGCATACGAAGTTCCATAAGGGTCTCATTGACCAGGAATTAGGCACGCAGCGGTGTGAAAACGCTAAAAGACGCTAAATGGACTTAATGGTCCATTAAGGCTCGAATTGGAAAAACGACGACCAAACGATGTCGGAATGGATCAAAACTTGGTTTCAATGACTATTATAGGTATTTGACCATTCTCAACCACCATTTCATACTTTATAAGTAACATCTCCTTTGTAATACCAAACAACTCTTAATTCTCCAATTTGTCATTGTACGTAGGGTAAACACAAACAACGATTGATTCTGTTTGAAAACGTTTTGCAACTTAGTCCTATTAGGCATACGAAGTTCCATAAGGGTCTCTTAAACCAAGAATTAGGAACGCAGCGGTGCGAAAACGCTAAAAGACTCTAAATGGGCCTAATGGTCCATTAAGGGTCGAATTGTCAAAACGACGACCAAACTATGTCGAAATAGATTGAAACTTGGTTTTAATGACTATTAGAGGTATTTGACCATTCTCAACCACCACTTCCTACTTTATAAGTAACATCTCTTTTGTAATACCAAACAACTCTTAATTCTCCAATTTGTCATTGTACGTAGGGTTAACACAAACAACGATTGATTCTGTTTGAAAACGTTTTGCAACTTTGTCCTATTAGGCATACGAAGTTCCATAAGTGTATCTTTAACAAAGAATTAGGCACGCAGTGGTGCGAAAACGCTAAAAGACTCTAAATGGGCCTAATGGTCCATTAAGGCTCGAATTGGCAAAACGACGACCCAACGATGTCGGAATGGATTGAAACTTGGTTTCAATGACATAAGGAGGTATTTGACCATTCTCAACCACCACTTCGTACTTTATAAGTAACATCTCCTTTGTAATACCAAACAACTCTTAATTTTCCAACTTGTCATTGTACGTAGGGTTAACACAAACAAAGGTTGATTCTGTTTGAAAATGTTGTGCAACTTAGTCTTATTAGGCATAAGAAGTTCAATAAGGGTCTCTTTAACCAAGAATTAGGCACGCAGCCGTGCGAAAACGCTAAAAGACGCTAAATGGGCCTAATGGTCCATTAAGGCTCGTATTGGAAAAAGGACGACCAAACAATGTCGGAATGGATTGAAACTTGGATTCAATGACATAAGGAGGTATTTGACCATTCTCAACCACCACTTCGTACATTATAAGTAACACCTCCTTTGTAATACCAAACAACTCTTAATTTTCCAACTTGTCATTGTACGTAGGGTAAACACAAACAACTGTTGATCCTGTTTGAAAACCTTGTTCAACTTAGTCTTATTAGGCATACGAGGTTCCATAAGGGTCTCTTTGACCAAGAATTAGGCACGCAGCGGTGCGAAAATGCTAAAAGACTCTAAATGGGCCTAATGGTACATTAAGGCTCGAATTGGCAAAACGACGACCAAACGATGTCAGAATGGATTGAAACTTTGTTTCAATGACTATTAGATGTATTTGACCATTCTCAACCACCACTTCATACTTTATAAGTAACATCTCCTTTGTAATACCAAACAACTCTTAATTCTCCAATTTGTCATTGTACGTAGGGTAAACACCAACAACGGTTGATTCTGTTTGAAAACCTTGTTCAACTTAGTCTTATTAGGCATACGAAGTTCCATAAGTGTATCTTTAACAAAGAATTACGCACGCAACGGTGCGAAAACGCTAAAAGACTCTAAATGGGCCTAATGGTCCATTAAGGCTCGAATTGGCAAAACAACAACCCAACGATGTCAGAATGGATTGAAACTTGGTTTCAATGACATAAGGAGGTATTTGACCATTCTCAACCACCACTTCGTACTTTATAAGTAACATCTCCTTTGTAATACCAAACAACTCTTAATTTTCCAACTTGTCATTATACGTAGGGTTAACACAAACAACGGTTGATTCTGTTTGAAAACGTTGTGCAACTTAGTCTTATTAGGCATAAGAAGTTCAATAAGGGTCTCTTTAACCAAGAATTAGGCACGCAGCGGTGCGAAAACGCTAAAAGACTCTAAATGGGCCTAATGGTACATTAAGGCTCGAATTGGCAAAACGACGACCCAACGATGTCGGAATGGATTGAAACTTGGTTTCAATGATATAAGGAGGTGTTTGACCATTCTCAACCACCACTTCGTACTTTATAAGTAACATCTCGTTTGTAATACCAAACAACTCTTAATTCTCCAACTTGTCATTGTACGTAGGGTTAACACAAAGAACGGTTGTTTCTGTTTGAAAACCCTGTGCAACTTAGTCTTATTAGGCATACGAAGTTCCATAAGGGTCTCTTTAACCAAGAATTAGGCACGCAGCGGTGCGAAAACGCTAAAAGACTCTAAATGGGCCTAATGGTCCATTAAGGCTCGAATTGTCAAAACGAAGACCAAACGATATCGGAATGGATTGAAACTATGTTTCAATGACTATTAGAGGTATTTGACCATTCTCAACCACCACTTCGTACTTTATAAGTAACATCTCCTTTGTAATACCAAACAACTCTTAATTCTCCAACTTGTCAATGTACGTAGAGTTACCACAAACAACGGTTGATTCTGTTTGAAAACCTTGTGCAACTTAGTCTTATTAGGCATACGAAGTTCCATAAGGGTCTCTTTGGCCAAGAAATAGGCACGCAGCGGTGCGAAAACGCTAAAAGACGCTAAATGAGCCTAATGGTCCATTAAGGCTCGAATTGGAAAAAGGACGACCAAACGATGTCGGAATGGATTGAAACTTGGTTTCAATGACATAAGGAGGTATTTGACCATTCTCAACCATCACTTCGTACTTTATAAGTAACATCTCCTTCGTAATACCAAACAACTCTTAATTTTCCAACTTGTCATTGTACGTAGGGTAAACACAAACAACTGTTGATCCTGTTTGAAAACCTTGTTCAACTTAGTCTTATTAGGCATACGAGGTTCCATAAGGGTCTCTTTGACCAAGAATTAGGCACGCAGCGGTGCGAAAACGCTAAAAGACGCTAAATGGGCCTAATGGTCCATTAAGGCACGAATTGGCAAAACGACGACCAAACGATGCCGGAATGGATTGAAACTTGGTTTCAATGACTATTAGGGGTATTTGACCATTCTCAACCACCACTTCGTACTTTATAAGTAACATCTCCTTTCTAATACCAAACAACTCTTAATTTTCAACTTGTCATTGTACGTAGGGTTAACACAAAGAACGGTTTTTTCTGTTTGAAAACCTTGTGCAACTTAGTCTTATTAGGCATACGAAGTTCCATAAGGGTCTCATTGACCAGGAATTAGGCACGCAGCGGTGTGAAAACGCTAAAAGATGCTAAATGGACGTAATGGTCCATTAAGGCTCGAATTGGAAAAACGACGACCAAACGATGTCGGAATGGATTGAAACTTGGTTTCAATGACATAAGGAGGTATTTGACCATTTTCAACCACCACTTCGTACTTTATAAGTAACATCTCCTTTGTAATACCAAACAACTATTAATTCTCCAATTTGTCATTGTACGTAGGGTAAACACAAACAACGATTGATTCTGTTTGAAAACGTTTTGCAACTTAGTCCTATTAGGCATACGAAGTTCCATAAGGGTCTCTTAAACCAAGAATTAGGAACGCAGCGGTGCGAAAACGCTAAAAGACTCTAAATGGGCCTAATGGTCCATTAAGGGTCGAATTGTCAAAACGACGACCAAACTATGTCGAAATAGATTGAAACTTGGTTTTAATGACTATTAGAGGTATTTGACCATTCTCAACCACCACTTCCTACTTTATAAGTAACATCTCTTTTGTAATACCAAACAACTCTTAATTCTCCAATTTGTCATTGTACGTAGGGTTAACACAAACAACGATTGATTCTGTTTGAAAACGTTTTGCAACTTTGTCCTATTAGGCATACGAAGTTCCATAAGTGTATCTTTAACAAAGAATTAGGCACGCAGTGGTGCGAAAACGCTAAAAGACTCTAAATGGGCCTAATGGTCCATTAAGGCTCGAATTGGCAAAACGACGACCCAACGATGTCGGAATGGATTGAAACTTGGTTTCAATGACATAAGGAGGTATTTGACCATTCTCAACCACCACTTCGTACTTTATAAGTAACATCTCCTTTGTAATACCAAACAACTCTTAATTTTCCAACTTGTCATTGTACGTAGGGTTAACACAAACAAAGGTTGATTCTGTTTGAAAATGTTGTGCAACTTAGTCTTATTAGGCATAAGAAGTTCAATAAGGGTCTCTTTAACCAAGAATTAGGCACGCAGCCGTGCGAAAACGCTAAAAGACGCTAAATGGGCCTAATGGTCCATTAAGGCTCGTATTGGAAAAAGGACGACCAAACAATGTCGGAATGGATTGAAACTTGGATTCAATGACATAAGGAGGTATTTGACCATTCTCAACCACCACTTCGTACATTATAAGTAACACCTCCTTTGTAATACCAAACAACTCTTAATTTTCCAACTTGTCATTGTACGTAGGGTAAACACAAACAACTGTTGATCCTGTTTGAAAACCTTGTTCAACTTAGTCTTATTAGGCATACGAGGTTCCATAAGGGTCTCTTTGACCAAGAATTAGGCACGCAGCGGTGCGAAAATGCTAAAAGACTCTAAATGGGCCTAATGGTACATTAAGGCTCGAATTGGCAAAACGACGACCAAACGATGTCAGAATGGATTGAAACTTTGTTTCAATGACTATTAGATGTATTTGACCATTCTCAACCACCACTTCATACTTTATAAGTAACATCTCCTTTGTAATACCAAACAACTCTTAATTCTCCAATTTGTCATTGTACGTAGGGTAAACACCAACAACGGTTGATTCTGTTTGAAAACCTTGTTCAACTTAGTCTTATTAGGCATACGAAGTTCCATAAGTGTATCTTTAACAAAGAATTACGCACGCAACGGTGCGAAAACGCTAAAAGACTCTAAATGGGCCTAATGGTCCATTAAGGCTCGAATTGGCAAAACAACAACCCAACGATGTCAGAATGGATTGAAACTTGGTTTCAATGACATAAGGAGGTATTTGACCATTCTCAACCACCACTTCGTACTTTATAAGTAACATCTCCTTTGTAATACCAAACAACTCTTAATTTTCCAACTTGTCATTATACGTAGGGTTAACACAAACAACGGTTGATTCTGTTTGAAAACGTTGTGCAACTTAGTCTTATTAGGCATAAGAAGTTCAATAAGGGTCTCTTTAACCAAGAATTAGGCACGCAGCGGTGCGAAAACGCTAAAAGACTCTAAATGGGCCTAATGGTACATTAAGGCTCGAATTGGCAAAACGACGACCCAACGATGTAGGAATGGATTGAAACTTGGTTTCAATGATATAAGGAGGTGTTTGACCATTCTCAACCACCACTTCGTACTTTATAAGTAACATCTCGTTTGTAATACCAAACAACTCTTAATTCTCCAACTTGTCATTGTACGTAGGGTTAACACAAAGAACGGTTGTTTCTGTTTGAAAACCCTGTGCAACTTAGTCTTATTAGGCATACGAAGTTCCATAAGGGTCTCTTTAACCAAGAATTAGGCACGCAGCGGTGCGAAAACGCTAAAAGACTCTAAATGGGCCTAATGGTCCATTAAGGCTCGAATTGTCAAAACGAAGACCAAACGATATCGGAATGGATTGAAACTATGTTTCAATGACTATTAGAGGTATTTGACCATTCTCAACCACCACTTCGTACTTTATAAGTAACATCTCCTTTGTAATATCAAACAACTCTTAATTCTCCAACTTGTCAATGTACGTAGAGTTACCACAAACAACGGTTGATTCTGTTTGAAAACCTTGTGCAACTTAGTCTTATTAGGCATACGAAGTTCCATAAGGGTCTCTTTGGCCAAGAAATAGGCACGCAGCGGTGCGAAAACGCTAAAAGACGCTAAATGAGCCTAATGGTCCATTAAGGCTCGAATTGGAAAAAGGACGACCAAACGATGTCGGAATGGATTGACACTTGGTTTCAATGACATAAGGAGGTATTTGACCATTCTCAACCATCACTTCGTACTTTATAAGTAACATCTCCTTCGTAATACCAAACAACTCTTAATTTTCCAACTTGTCATTGTACGTAGGGTAAACACAAACAACTGTTGATCCTGTTTGAAAACCTTGTTCAACTTAGTCTTATTAGGCATACGAGGTTCCATAAGGGTCTCTTTGACCAAGAATTAGGCACGCAGCGGTGCGAAAACGCTAAAAGACGCTAAATGGGCCTAATGGTCCATTAAGGCTCGAATTGGCAAAACAACGACCAAACGATGCCGGAATGGATTGAAACTTGGTTTCAATGACTATTAGGGGTATTTGACCATTCTCAACCACCACTTCGTACTTTATAAGTAACATCTCCTTTCTAATACCAAACAACTCTTAATTTTCAACTTGTCATTGTACGTAGGGTTAACACAAAGAACGGTTTTTTCTGTTTGAAAACCTTGTGCAACTTAGTCTTATTAGGCATACGAAGCTCCATAAGGGTGTCATTGACCAAGAATTAGGCACGCAGCGGTGTGAAAACGCTAAAAGATGCTAAATGGACGTAATGGTCCATTAAGGCTCGAATTGGAAAAACGACGACCAAACGATGTCGGAATGGATTGAAACTTGGTTTCAATGACATAAGGAGGTATTTGACCATTTTCAACCACCACTTCGTACTTTATAAGTAACATCTCCTTTGTAATACCAAACAACTCTTAATTTTCAACTTGTCATTGTACGTAGGGTTAACACAAAGAACGGTTTTTTCTGTTTGAAAACCTTGTGCAACTTAGTCTTATTAGGCATACGAAGCTCCATAAGGGTGTCATTGACCAAGAATTAGGCACGCAGCGGTGTGAAAACGCTAAAAGATGCTAAATGGACGTAATGGTCCATTAAGGCTCGAATTGGAAAAACGACGACCAAACGATGTCGGAATGGATTGAAACTTGGTTTCAATGACATAAGGAGGTGTTTGACCATTTTCAACCACCACTTCGTACTTTATAAGTAACATCTCCTTTGTAATACCAAACAACTCTTAATTTTCCAACTTGTCATTATACGTAGGGTTAACACAAACAACGGTTGATTCTGTTTGAAAACGTTGTGCAACTTAGTCTTATTAGGCATAAGAAGTTCAATAAGGGTCTCTTTAACCAAGAATTAGGCACGCAGCGGTGCGAAAACGCTAAAAGACTCTAAATGGGCCTAATGGTCCATTAAGGCTCGAATTGGCAAAACGACGACCCAACGATGTCGGAATGGATTGAAACTTGGTTTCAATGAAATAAGGAGGTGTTTGACCATTCTCAACCACCACTTCGTACTTTATAAGTAACATCTCCTTTGTAATACCAAACAACTCTTAATTCTCCAACTTGTCATTGTACGTAGGGTTAACACAAAGAACGGTTGTTTCTGTTTGAAAACCCTGTGCAACTTAGTCTTATTAGGCATACGAAGTTCCATAAGGGTCTCTTTAACCAAGAATTAGGCACGCAGCGGTGCGAAAACGCTAAAAGACTCTAAATGGGCCTAATGGTCCATTAAGGCTCGAATTGTCAAAACGAAGACCAAACGATATCGGAATGGATTGAAACTATGTTTCAATGACTATTAGAGGTATTTGACCATTCTCAACCACCACTTCGTACTTTATAAGTAACATCTCCTTTGTAATATCAAACAACTCTTAATTCTCCAACTTGTCAATGTACGTAGAGTTACCACAAACAACGGTTGATTCTGTTTGAAAACCTTGTGCAACTTAGTCTTATTAGGCATACGAAGTTCCATAAGGGTCTCTTTGGCCAAGAAATAGGCACGCAGCGGTGCGAAAACGCTAAAAGACGCTAAATGAGCCTAATGGTCCATTAAGGCTCGAATTGGAAAAAGGACGACCAAACGATGTCGGAATGGATTGACACTTGGTTTCAATGACATAAGGAGGTATTTGACCATTCTCAACCATCACTTCGTACTTTATAAGTAACATCTCCTTTGTAATATCAAACAACTCTTAATTCTCCAACTTGTCAATGTACGTAGAGTTACCACAAACAACGGTTGTTTCTGTTTGAAAACCCTGTGCAACTTAGTCTTATTAGGCATACGAAGTTCCATAAGGGTCTCTTTAACCAAGAATTAGGCACGCAGCGGTGCGAAAACGCTAAAAGACTCTAAATGGGCCTAATGGTCCATTAAGGCTCGAATTGTCAAAACGAAGACCAAACGATATCGGAATGGATTGAAACTATGTTTCAATGACTATTAGAGGTATTTGACCATTCTCAACCACCACTTCGTACTTTATAAGTAACATCTCCTTTGTAATATCAAACAACTCTTAATTCTCCAACTTGTCAATGTACGTAGAGTTACCACAAACAACGGTTGATTCTGTTTGAAAACCTTGTGCAACTTAGTCTTATTAGGCATACGAAGTTCCATATGGGTCTCTTTGGCCAAGAAATAGGCACGCAGCGGTGCGAAAACGCTAAAAGACGCTAAATGAGCCTAATGGTCCATTAAGGCTCGAATTGGAAAAAGGACGACCAAACGATGTCGGAATGGATTGACACTTGGTTTCAATGACATAAGGAGGTATTTGACCATTCTCAACCATCACTTCGTACTTTATAAGTAACATCTCCTTTGTAATATCAAACAACTCTTAATTCTCCAACTTGTCAATGTACGTAGAGTTACCACAAACAACGGTTGTTTCTGTTTGAAAACCCTGTGCAACTTAGTCTTATTAGGCATACGAAGTTCCATAAGGGTCTCTTTAACCAAGAATTAGGCACGCAGCGGTGCGAAAACGCTAAAAGACTCTAAATGGGCCTAATGGTCCATTAAGGCTCGAATTGTCAAAACGAAGACCAAACGATATCGGAATGGATTGAAACTATGTTTCAATGACTATTAGAGGTATTTGACCATTCTCAACCACCACTTCGTACTTTATAAGTAACATCTCCTTTGTAATATCAAACAACTCTTAATTCTCCAACTTGTCAATGTACGTAGAGTTACCACAAACAACGGTTGATTCTGTTTGAAAACCTTGTGCAACTTAGTCTTATTAGGCATACGAAGTTCCATAAGGGTCTCTTTGGCCAAGAAATAGGCACGCAGCGGTGCGAAAACGCTAAAAGACGCTAAATGAGCCTAATGGTCCATTAAGGCTCGAATTGGAAAAAGGATGACCAAACGATGTCGGAATGGATTGACACTTGGTTTCAATGACATAAGGAGGTATTTGACCAGTCTCAACCATCACTTCGTACTTTATAAGTAACATCTCCTTCGTAATACCAAACAACTCTTAATTTTCCAACTTGTCTTTGTACGTAGGGTAAACACAAACAACTGTTGATCCTGTTTGAAAACCTTGTTCAACTTAGTCTTATTAGGCATACGAGGTTCCATAAGGGTCTCTTTGACCAAGAATTAGGCACGCAGCGGTGCGAAAACGCTAAAAGACGCTAAATGGGCCTAATGGTCCATTAAGGCTCGAATTGGCAAAACAACGACCAAACGATGCCGGAATGGATTGAAACTTGGTTTCAATGACTATTAGGGGCATTTGACCATTCTCAACCACCACTTCGTACTTTATAAGTAACATCTCCTTTCTAATACCAAACAACTCTTAATTTTCAACTTGTCATTGTACGTAGGGTTAACACAAAGAACGGTTTTTTCTGTTTGAAAACCTTGTGCAACTTAGTCTTATTAGGCATACGAAGCTCCATAAGGGTGTCATTGACCAAGAATTAGGCACGCAGCGGTGTGAAAACGCTAAAAGATGCTAAATGGACGTAATGGTCCATTAAGGCTCGAATTGGAAAAACGACGACCAAACGATGTCGGAATGGATTGAAACTTGGTTTCAATGACATAAGGAGGTATTTGACCATTTTCAACCACCACTTCGTACTTTATAAGTAACATCTCCTTTGTAATACCAAACAACTCTTAATTTTCAACTTGTCATTGTACGTAGGGTTAACACAAAGAACGGTTTTTTCTGTTTGAAAACCTTGTGCAACTTAGTCTTATTAGGCATACGAAGCTCCATAAGGGTGTCATTGACCAAGAATTAGGCACGCAGCGGTGTGAAAACGCTAAAAGATGCTAAATGGACGTAATGGTCCATTAAGGCTCGAATTGGAAAAACGACGACCAAACGATGTCGGAATGGATTGAAACTTGGTTTCAATGACATAAGGAGGTGTTTGACCATTTTCAACCACCACTTCGTACTTTATAAGTAACATCTCCTTTGTAATACCAAACAACTCTTAATTTTCCAACTTGTCATTATACGTAGGGTTAACACAAACAACGGTTGATTCTGTTTGAAAACGTTGTGCAACTTAGTCTTATTAGGCATAAGAAGTTCAATAAGGGTCTCTTTAACCAAGAATTAGGCACGCAGCGGTGCGAAAACGCTAAAAGACTCTAAATGGGCCTAATGGTCCATTAAGGCTCGAATTGGCAAAACGACGACCCAACGATGTCGGAATGGATTGAAACTTGGTTTCAATGATATAAGGAGGTGTTTGACCATTCTCAACCACCACTTCGTACTTTATAAGTAACATCTCGTTTGTAATACCAAACAACTCTTAATTCTCCAACTTGTCATTGTACGTAGGGTTAACACAAAGAACGGTTGTTTCTGTTTGAAAACCCTGTGCAACTTAGTCTTATTAGGCATACGAAGTTCCATAAGGGTCTCTTTAACCAAGAATTAGGCACGCAGCGGTGCGAAAACGCTAAAAGACTCTAAATGGGCCTAATGGTCCATTAAGGCTCGAATTGTCAAAACGAAGACCAAACGATATCGGAATGGATTGAAACTATGTTTCAATGACTATTAGAGGTATTTGACCATTCTCAACCACCACTTCGTACTTTATAAGTAACATCTCCTTTGTAATATCAAACAACTCTTAATTCTCCAACTTGTCAATGTACGTAGAGTTACCACAAACAACGGTTGATTCTGTTTGAAAACCTTGTGCAACTTAGTCTTATTAGGCATACGAAGTTCCATAAGGGTCTCTTTGGCCAAGAAATAGGCACGCAGCGGTGCGAAAACGCTAAAAGACGCTAAATGAGCCTAATGGTCCATTAAGGCTCGAATTGGAAAAAGGACGACCAAACGATGTCGGAATGGATTGACACTTGGTTTCAATGACATAAGGAGGTATTTGACCATTCTCAACCATCACTTCGTACTTTATAAGTAACATCTCCTTTGTAATATCAAACAACTCTTAATTCTCCAACTTGTCAATGTACGTAGAGTTACCACAAACAACGGTTGTTTCTGTTTGAAAACCCTGTGCAACTTAGTCTTATTAGGCATACGAAGTTCCATAAGGGTCTCTTTAACCAAGAATTAGGCACGCAGCGGTGCGAAAACGCTAAAAGACTCTAAATGGGCCTAATGGTCCATTAAGGCTCGAATTGTCAAAACGAAGACCAAACGATATCGGAATGGATTGAAACTATGTTTCAATGACTATTAGAGGTATTTGACCATTCTCAACCACCACTTCGTACTTTATAAGTAACATCTCCTTTGTAATATCAAACAACTCTTAATTCTCCAACTTGTCAATGTACGTAGAGTTACCACAAACAACGGTTGATTCTGTTTGAAAACCTTGTGCAACTTAGTCTTATTAGGCATACGAAGTTCCATAAGGGTCTCTTTGGCCAAGAAATAGGCACGCAGCGGTGCGAAAACGCTAAAAGATGCTAAATGGACGTAATGGTCCATTAAGGCTCGAATTGGAAAAACGACGACCAAACGATGTCGGAATGGATTGAAACTTGGTTTCAATGACATAAGGAGGTATTTGACCATTTTCAACCACCACTTCGTACTTTATAAGTAACATCTCCTTTGTAATACCAAACAACTCTTAATTTTCAACTTGTCATTGTACGTAGGGTTAACACAAAGAACGGTTTTTTCTGTTTGAAAACCTTGTGCAACTTAGTCTTATTAGGCATACGAAGTTCCATAAGGGTCTCTTTGACCAAGAATTAGGCACGCAGCGGTGCGAAAACGCTAAAAGACGCTAAATGGGCCTAATGTTCCATTAAGGCTCGAATTGGCAAAACGACGACCAAACGATGTCGGAATCCATTGAAACTTGGTTTCAATGACATAAGGAGGTATTTGACCATTTTCAACCACCACTTCGTACTTTATAAGTAACATCTCCTTTGTAATACCAAACAACTCTTAATTTTTCAACTTGTCATTATACGTTGGGTTAACACAAACAACGGTTGATTCTATTTGAAAACCTTGTGCAACTAAGTCTTATTAGGCATACGAAGTTCCATAAGGGTCTCTTTAACCAAGAATTAGGCACACAGCGGTGGGACAACGCTAAAAGATTCTAAATGGGCCTAATGGTACATTAAGGCTGGAATTGGCAAAACGACGACCAAACGATGTCGGAATGGATTGAAACTTGGTTTCAATGACTATTAGAGGTATTTGACCATTCTCAACCACCACTTTGTACTTTATAAGTAACATCTCCTTTGTAATACCAAACAACTCTTAATTTTCCAACTTGTCATTGTACGTAGGGTAAACACAAACAACTGTTGATCCTGTTTGAAAACCTTGTTCAACTTAGTCTTATTAGGCATACGAGGTTCCATAAGGGTCTCTTTGACCAAGAATTAGGCACGCAGCGGTGCGAAAACGCTAAAAGACGCTAAATGGGCCTAATGGTCCATTAAGGCTCGAATTGGCAAAACGACGACCAAACGATGCCGGAATGGATTGAAACTTGGTTTCAATGACATAAGGAGGTATTTGACCATTTTCAACCACCACTTCGTACTTTATAAGTAACATCTCCTTTGTAATACCAAACAACTCTTAATTTT
The DNA here is from genome assembly GCA_029168935.1 of Oxyria digyna. Taxonomy (NCBI): domain Eukaryota; kingdom Viridiplantae; phylum Streptophyta; class Magnoliopsida; order Caryophyllales; family Polygonaceae; genus Oxyria; species Oxyria digyna. Next base: position 23,089,086 of record JAPVLV010000005.1, read on the forward strand.
CCAACTTGTCATTATACGTAGGGTTAACACAAACAACGGTTGATTCTGTTTGAAAACGTTGTGCAACTTAGTCTTATTAGGCATAAGAAGTTCAATAAGGGTCTCTTTAACCAAGAATTAGGCACGCAGCGGTGCGAAAACGCTAAAAGACTCTAAATGGGCCTAATGGTCCATTAAGGCTCGAATTGGCAAAACGACGACCCAACGATGTCGGAATGGATTGAAACTTGGTTTCAATGATATAAGGAGGTGTTTGACCATTCTCAACCACCACTTCGTACTTTATAAGTAACATCTCGTTTGTAATACCAAACAACTCTTAATTCTCCAACTTGTCATTGTACGTAGGGTTAACACAAAGAACGGTTGTTTCTGTTTGAAAACCCTGTGCAACTTAGTCTTATTAGGCATACGAAGTTCCATAAGGGTCTCTTTAACCAAGAATTAGGCACGCAGCGGTGCGAAAACGCTAAAAGACTCTAAATGGGCCTAATGGTCCATTAAGGCTCGAATTGTCAAAACGAAGACCAAACGATATCGGAATGGATTGAAACTATGTTTCAATGACTATTAGAGGTATTTGACCATTCTCAACCACCACTTCGTACTTTATAAGTAACATCTCCTTTGTAATATCAAACAACTCTTAATTCTCCAACTTGTCAATGTACGTAGAGTTACCACAAACAACGGTTGATTCTGTTTGAAAACCTTGTGCAACTTAGTCTTATTAGGCATACGAAGTTCCATAAGGGTCTCTTTGGCCAAGAAATAGGCACGCAGCGGTGCGAAAACGCTAAAAGACGCTAAATGAGCCTAATGGTCCATTAAGGCTCGAATTGGAAAAAGGACGACCAAACGATGTCGGAATGGATTGACACTTGGTTTCAATGACATAAGGAGGTATTTGACCATTCTCAACCATCACTTCGTACTTTATAAGTAACATCTCCTTTGTAATATCAAACAACTCTTAATTCTCCAACTTGTCAATGTACGTAGAGTTACCACAAACAACGGTTGTTTCTGTTTGAAAACCCTGTGCAACTTAGTCTTATTAGGCATACGAAGTTCCATAAGGGTCTCTTTAACCAAGAATTAGGCACGCAGCGGTGCGAAAACGCTAAAAGACTCTAAATGGGCCTAATGGTCCATTAAGGCTCGAATTGTCAAAACGAAGACCAAACGATATCGGAATGGATTGAAACTATGTTTCAATGACTATTAGAGGTATTTGACCATTCTCAACCACCACTTCGTACTTTATAAGTAACATCTCCTTTGTAATATCAAACAACTCTTAATTCTCCAACTTGTCAATGTACGTAGAGTTACCACAAACAACGGTTGATTCTGTTTGAAAACCTTGTGCAACTTAGTCTTATTAGGCATACGAAGTTCCATAAGGGTCTCTTTGGCCAAGAAATAGGCACGCAGCGGTGCGAAAACGCTAAAAGACGCTAAATGAGCCTAATGGTCCATTAAGGCTCGAATTGGAAAAAGGACGACCAAACGATGTCGGAATGGATTGACACTTGGTTTCAATGACATAAGGAGGTATTTGACCATTCTCAACCATCACTTCGTACTTTATAAGTAACATCTCCTTTGTAATATCAAACAACTCTTAATTCTCCAACTTGTCAATGTACGTAGAGTTACCACAAACAACGGTTGTTTCTGTTTGAAAACCCTGTGCAACTTAGTCTTATTAGGCATACGAAGTTCCATAAGGGTCTCTTTAACCAAGAATTAGGCACGCAGCGGTGCGAAAACGCTAAAAGACTCTAAATGGGCCTAATGGTCCATTAAGGCTCGAATTGTCAAAACGAAGACCAAACGATATCGGAATGGATTGAAACTATGTTTCAATGACTATTAGAGGTATTTGACCATTCTCAACCACCACTTCGTACTTTATAAGTAACATCTCCTTTGTAATATCAAACAACTCTTAATTCTCCAACTTGTCAATGTACGTAGAGTTACCACAAACAACGGTTGATTCTGTTTGAAAACCTTGTGCAACTTAGTCTTATTAGGCATACGAAGTTCCATAAGGGTCTCTTTGGCCAAGAAATAGGCACGCAGCGGTGCGAAAACGCTAAAAGATGCTAAATGGACGTAATGGTCCATTAAGGCTCGAATTGGAAAAACGACGACCAAACGATGTCGGAATGGATTGAAACTTGGTTTCAATGACATAAGGAGGTATTTGACCATTTTCAACCACCACTTCGTACTTTATAAGTAACATCTCCTTTGTAATACCAAACAACTCTTAATTTTCAACTTGTCATTGTACGTAGGGTTAACACAAAGAACGGTTTTTTCTGTTTGAAAACCTTGTGCAACTTAGTCTTATTAGGCATACGAAGTTCCATAAGGGTCTCTTTGACCAAGAATTAGGCACGCAGCGGTGCGAAAACGCTAAAAGACGCTAAATGGGCCTAATGTTCCATTAAGGCTCGAATTGGCAAAACGACGACCAAACGATGTCGGAATCCATTGAAACTTGGTTTCAATGACATAAGGAGGTATTTGACCATTTTCAACCACCACTTCGTACTTTATAAGTAACATCTCCTTTGTAATACCAAACAACTCTTAATTTTTCAACTTGTCATTATACGTTGGGTTAACACAAACAACGGTTGATTCTATTTGAAAACCTTGTGCAACTAAGTCTTATTAGGCATACGAAGTTCCATAAGGGTCTCTTTAACCAAGAATTAGGCACACAGCGGTGGGACAACGCTAAAAGATTCTAAATGGGCCTAATGGTACATTAAGGCTGGAATTGGCAAAACGACGACCAAACGATGTCGGAATGGATTGAAACTTGGTTTCAATGACTATTAGAGGTATTTGACCATTCTCAACCACCACTTTGTACTTTATAAGTAACATCTCCTTTGTAATACCAAACAACTCTTAATTTTCCAACTTGTCATTGTACGTAGGGTAAACACAAACAACTGTTGATCCTGTTTGAAAACCTTGTTCAACTTAGTCTTATTAGGCATACGAGGTTCCATAAGGGTCTCTTTGACCAAGAATTAGGCACGCAGCGGTGCGAAAACGCTAAAAGACGCTAAATGGGCCTAATGGTCCATTAAGGCTCGAATTGGCAAAACGACGACCAAACGATGCCGGAATGGATTGAAACTTGGTTTCAATGACATAAGGAGGTATTTGACCATTTTCAACCACCACTTCGTACTTTATAAGTAACATCTCCTTTGTAATACCAAACAACTCTTAATTTTCCAACTTGTCATTATACGTAGGGTTAACACAAACAACGGTTGATTCTGTTTGAAAACGTTGTGCAACTTAGTCTTATTAGGCATAAGAAGTTCAATAAGGGTCTCTTTAACCAAGAATTAGGCACGCAGCGGTGCGAAAACGCTAAAAGACTCTAAATGGGCCTAATGGTCCATTAAGGCTCGAATTGGCAAAACGACGACCCAACGATGTCGGAATGGATTGAAACTTGGTTTCAATGATATAAGGAGGTGTTTGACCATTCTCAACCACCACTTCGTACTTTATAAGTAACATCTCGTTTGTAATACCAAACAACTCTTAATTCTCCAACTTGTCATTGTACGTAGGGTTAACACAAAGAACGGTTGTTTCTGTTTGAAAACCCTGTGCAACTTAGTCTTATTAGGCATACGAAGTTCCATAAGGGTCTCTTTAACCAAGAATTAGGCACGCAGCGGTGCGAAAACGCTAAAAGACTCTAAATGGGCCTAATGGTCCATTAAGGCTCGAATTGTCAAAACGAAGACCAAACGATATCGGAATGGATTGAAACTATGTTTCAATGACTATTAGAGGTATTTGACCATTCTCAACCACCACTTCGTACTTTATAAGTAACATCTCCTTTGTAATATCAAACAACTCTTAATTCTCCAACTTGTCAATGTACGTAGAGTTACCACAAACAACGGTTGATTCTGTTTGAAAACCTTGTGCAACTTAGTCTTATTAGGCATACGAAGTTCCATAAGGGTCTCTTTGGCCAAGAAATAGGCACGCAGCGGTGCGAAAACGCTAAAAGACGCTAAATGAGCCTAATGGTCCATTAAGGCTCGAATTGGAAAAAGGACGACCAAACGATGTCGGAATGGATTGACACTTGGTTTCAATGACATAAGGAGGTATTTGACCATTCTCAACCATCACTTCGTACTTTATAAGTAACATCTCCTTTGTAATACCAAACAACTCTTAATTTTCCAACTTGTCATTGTACGTAGGGTAAACACAAACAACTGTTGATCCTGTTTGAAAACCTTGTTCAACTTAGTCTTATTAGGCATACGAGGTTCCATAAGGGTCTCTTTGACCAAGAATTAGGCACGCAGCGGTGCGAAAACGCTAAAAGACGCTAAATGGGCCTAATGGTCCATTAAGGCTCGAATTGGCAAAACGACGACCAAACGATGCCGGAATGGATTGAAACTTGGTTTCAATGACTATTAGGGGTATTTGACCATTCTCAACCACCACTTCGTACTTTATAAGTAACATCTCCTTTCTAATACCAAACAACTCTTAATTTTCAACTTGTCATTGTACGTAGGGTTAACACAAAGAACGGTTTTTTCTGTTTGAAAACCTTGTGCAACTTAGTCTTATTAGGCATACGAAGCTCCATAAGGGTGTCATTGACCAAGAATTAGGCACGCAGCGGTGTGAAAACGCTAAAAGATGCTAAATGGACGTAATGGTCCATTAAGGCTCGAATTGGAAAAACGACGACCAAACGATGTCGGAATGGATTGTGATATAGCCTTGCTTGAGCTATGAAACCGATCTAGACAACCACAAACACACAAGAGATCAACCAACAACAACAATGGCGAAAGCCCTTTGAAAATCAGAATGGAAATGGCAAGGAAACAAAGGAGATAGCAAGGGGAGATATACAAGATGATGAATGATCAAAACCAAGCACAAACAACAACAAGACCAAAGGCTTAGTGGCCTAAAACCAGGTTGTAATGGAGTGCAAAACCTCGATCCTACAACCCTACACAACCTTCACATGGAGGAGGCACAAGGAGGAGTTCTATGAAGCTTGTAAACACCAATTCTAATGAGATTGACATAAACAAGACATCTAGAGTAAGACAAGCAATCCGCTCGATCACACACATGAGTTCAAAGCTCTCTTTGAAAAGAGGAAACAACAAAGTTGATAAAACTTGAACTAAGTTGGGAGTGGGGGTGTCAAGGGGTTTAAATAGGCAAAGAAACCGACCCTTGACTTCAAAACCCACACGCACACATGTCCTGAAAAAGACGCCCTTGACATGGCAAAATGTCATGAAATGCAAGTGTCATAAAATGCACTAAAAGGGAAAATGATAAGCAAGGTCTTCAAGCTATCTTCTTGGACTCAAATATGAGTAGAGTCCTAGCTTTAACCATTGAGTCCTCAAGTTCCATAGTGTTGCCTTGAAGGCTGCATTGAGTGACAAAAATGGTTAAGTCTTCTTGTAGTCGCTTAGCTTTTGACCTTGTGATTGGACCTTCTATGGATGGTGCTTCCATTGGTGTGACTTCTAAGGATGGTCCTCCATCATCCTCCCCTCCTTGGAAAGGATTCGACCACGAATCTTTAGGATTGTCCTCATGGTCCTCATAGAGTGTAAGATCAGCCACATTGAAGGTAGCACTAACACCATAGTCACCCGGTAGGTCAACAACATATGCATTGTCACCTACTTTCCTTAGGACTTGGAAGGGTCCATCACCTCTTGGAGCTAGTTTGGATGCTCTCTTTGTTGGGAATCGTTCCTTGCGCAAGTGCACCCATACGAGGTCGCCCGGCTTGAAAATCACCCTTCTCCTTCCCTTGTTGTTCCTAGCAGCCACATTATGTCCTAGTTGCTCCAACCTTAGCTTGGTCTTTTCATGTAACTCCCTTATGAACTCCGCCTGTTTATCTGCATCAAAATCTACTCGTTCCTTCTTGGGAAACGGTACAAGGTCTAATGGGGTTAAGGGGTTAAGACCATAGACACATTCAAAAGGACTTAAGTTTGTAGAAGAGTGTTGCGCCCTATTATATGCAAATTCTACATGTGGCAACAAATCTTCCCAAGACTTTAAGTTCTTCCTAATGAGTGTCCTTAGGAGGGTACCAAGTGTTCTATTAGTAACCTCAGTTTGGCCATCGGTTTGGGGATGACTTGAGGTAGAAAACAAGAGTTTAGTACCAAGTTGTCCCCAAAGAGAACGCCAAAAGTGACTCAAAAACTTTGTATCCCTATCACTAACAATTGTCCTAGGAATCCCATGCAATCTAACTACTTCTCTAAAGAAAAGAATAGAAACATGTGAAGCATCATCAGTTTTGTGACAAGGTATAAAGTGAGCCATCTTAGAAAACCGATCTACAACCACAAAAATTGAGTCTCGTCCCTTCCTAGTCCTAGGTAGTCCAACAATGAAGTCCATACTTATATCTAACCAAGGAGAAGAGGGAATGGGCAGTGGTGTGTAGAGACCATGGGGTTTCACCTTAGACTTAGCTTTTAAACACTCTAAGCATCTTTTAAGCACATTTTCAACATCTTTAAGCATGTGAGGCCAGTAGAAGTGTTCTTTAAGCATGGCATAGGTCTTATCACGCCCAAAGTGACCCATAAGACCTCCCTTGTGTGATTCCTCAACAAGCAAGAGTCTTAAAGAGCACTTAGGTATGCAAACCTTACTAGCTCTAAAAAGGAATCCATCAAACAAGTAAAAACACTTATCACATGAACCCGTATCTAAGCATTGTCTATAGATATTCCCAAAATCAGAATCATTATCATAGAGTTCCTTAATGTAAGCAAACCCTAGCACCTTAGAATCAAGTTGAGTAAGCAATGTATATCTCCTAGATAAAGCATCGGCTACAATGTTATCTTTTCCTTTCTTATACTTGATAATGTAAGGAAAAGTCTCTATGAATTCCAGCCATCTACCATGACGCCTATCTAGTTTATCTTGACCCCTTAGATGCTTTAATGACTTATGATCCGTATGTAACACAAATTCACTTGGCCAAAGATAGTGTTGCCAAGTCTTTAAGACCCTAAAGAGTGCATAGAGTTCTCTATCATAAGTAGAGTAATTGAGGCACGCACCTTTGAGCTTTTCACTAAAGAAAGCTATTGGTCTTCCTTCTTGCATCAACACACCACCAATTCCAATCCCGGAAGCATCACATTCTACCTCAAATGGCTTTGAGAAATTTGGTAGAATCAGGAGAGGAGCATTCGTCAATCTGGTTTTGAGCTCTTCAAATGCCGCCTCTTGTGCCTTGCCCCACGTGAAAGGTGTGTGTTTCTTTGTCAACTCCGTGAGTGGTGAAGCTATGGTGGAGAAGTCCTTCACAAATCGTCTATAGAAACCGGCCAGACCTTGAAAGCTTCGGACTTGTCCAACATTGGTAGGAGTAGGCCACTCCTTGATGGCTTTCACCTTCTCTTGATCAACCTCCAATCCTCTTGAGCTGACCACAAACCCTAGGAAAATCACTTCATTAGTGCAAAAATCACACTTCTTAATGTTAGCATAAAGATGATTAAGTCTAAGTGTGGATAATACTTCCCTAAGGTGTTGTTCATGCTCTTGTAAGGACTTGCTATAGATGAGGATGTCATCAAAGTAGACCACCACAAATTTCCCTATGTAGCTTCTTAGAACATAGTTCATAAGCCTCATGAATGTCGAAGGAGCATTAGTAAGACCAAATGGCATGACAAGCCATTCATACAAGCCAAACTTGGTCTTAAAGGCTGTTTTCCATTCATCCCCTTCTTTCATCCTAATTTGGTGGTATCCACTCCTCAAATCTATTTTAGAAAACAAAGTAGCACCATACAATTCATCAAGCATATCATCAAGTCTAGGGATAGGGTGACGATACTTGATTGTGATGTTGTTTATAGCACGGCAGTCCACACACATCCTCCATGTCTTGTCCTTCTTTGGAACCAAGAGGACCGGAACTGCACATGGTGACTTGCTCTCACGCACATAACCCTTTTGAAGTAGCTCTTGCACTTGATCCTCAATTTCCTTGCTCTCTTGAGGATTCATCTTGTAAGCTGGGCTATTTGGTAATGATGCTCCCGGAATTAGGTCTATTTGATGCTCAATCCCTCTAAAGGGCGGTAGTCCTAATGGAAGCTCTTCCGGAAACATGTCCTTAAACTCATCAAGCACAACTTGGATGGAGTGAGGGATAGTGTTGGTGCCTTCGACACTTGTAAGTGCACGCCATTGGTCCTTGAGCAATGTCATGACTCTTGTGTCTATAGGAAGACACAACTCGTGCAAATCTGATGTGGACGCCAACAACACACTCCCCTTGCTCACTTCTTCTTCTTTCTCTTTGTCCTTCATCTTGGACTTCTCAAATTCTTCGGCAACCTGCAATGGGGTCATAGGACACAAGGTAATAGGTTTGCCATGGAACTTAAATGTGTGCTTGTTAGTATAGCCATCATGAATAGCTTTCCTATCAAATTGCCAAGGTCTACCTAGTAAAAGATGACATGCATTCATAGGAACTACATCACATAACAAAGTATCTTGATAGGAGCCTATCTTAAAAGCTATGTTCACTTGCTTGGTGACTTTCAATTCACCACATTCATTCATCCATCTTAGCTTATAAGGCCTAGTATGTGGAATTGTTGGTAGTTGTAACTTAGACACTAAAATAGTACTAGCTATGTTTGTACAACTTCCACCATCAATGATCATATTACACACTTTTCCTTTAACAAGACACCTAGTATGAAATAGGTTCTCTCTTTGATTAGCTTCCTCTTTAGTTGCTAGCACATGCAAAGTTCTCTTACAAATTAAGCTATCACCATGCTCATACTCTAATTCTTCACCAAAATCTAAGTCATTAGCATGCTCATTTTCAGTTTCAATGCAAGGAATCTCTTCATTATCACTACAAGAATCATATTGTCCTAGGTGATCTACAATCATAGTTCTCCTATTAGGGCAATCTTTCATCATGTGACCTTTGCCTTTACATTTAAAACATTCAATTTGACTAGACTTATTAGGAAAAGTAGAGTTAGAGGCATTCCCTTTTTGTCCTTGACTTGTGAATGGAGGCCGAATGGTTTGGCCTTGATTAGTGAATGGAGGCCGAGTGGTTTGGCCTTGATTAGTGTTGCTTGTGTTGCTTGCACCAAATTCTTTCCTAGGGGCAGAATGCTCCTTGTTTTGCTCTCGGCCATATGATGCATTCTTGGAGCTTGATTTCCAATTTGCATTGCTTGATTGCCCACGGCCTGAGGTGTATGAGCTCCTTGACTTGAGTCTCTTCTCTATCTTGATGGCATTATGAAGTAATTCCACGGCTGTACTACAAGGATACATATCTACTTCATAGGAAATGTTAGAGTTAAGTATCCTAAGATATCTAGCAATGGTGGAGTCTTCATCCTCTCTTACCCCAGCCTTAAGCATAGCATGTTGCATGGCATTATAAGCTTCTTCTACACTCATACTTCCTTGTCTAAGATTCTCTAATCTTTGTCTAAGTTCTCTAGTGTAGTAGGGTGGTACAAATCTATTCCTAAGCAACACTTTCATTTGTTCCCATGTATGGACTGGTGGATCAAGGTTTCTAATTCTCTCTTTTACTAAGTTATCCCACCAAGCTAAAGCAAATCCTTTGAATTCTAATGTAGCTAATTGTACCTTCCTTTGCTCGGGGAAATTGTGACAAGTCCATATGTTCTCTACCTTGGTCTCCCATTCCATGTATAAATCAGCATCACTTGTGCCCTCAAAGGGTGGGATCTGCACCTTCACCCTTCCTAGTCCATCTTGCTCTTGCTCACGCCTCCTAGGTTGAAACCTCCTATTGCGTTCTCTTCTCCATTCCTCGTACTCATCCATGCCTTCTCCTTCATCCTGAAATTCATCAACAAACTCATTTTGTCTAAAAGAATTAGGAGAAGAAAGATTAGAATGTTCTTCCCTCATTGGTCTAGGGGTACGTATGGGAGGTAATGGATTTCTCCTAGGTGGTGGATTGGGGTTGGTTCTATTCTGAGCTCTAAGGATGGCTTCCCTTCTAGCTTCTTCATAGACTTCTCTTTGTGTAGGAAGAGGGACTTGGCTATTGAGGTTAGAAGTTTGGCCATGTTCCATGTGGGTTCCTAGAGGAGTAGGTCTAGTGGCCAATTGTCCCTTAATGGTGTTCATTTCAGCTGTGAGGGACGTGATACTATCGGTAAGGCTCTTAAGAATGCTATAGACCTCAGGTTGTGGGGGTGAAGGACTCCTAGTGTCGGAATGGTCATTGCCCCTTTCGCCTTCTTGCCTAGAGTTAGTCATGATGAAAGCAAACAAACACTGAAATTGATTAAGTTAGATTGAATAATAACAACTCTCAAGTGTTTCCCAAACCAAGTGTTTGTTCACACAACTCTCTTGTTGCTTGTACTTCTCTAACTTGATATTGGCTTGTAAAGATCAATCCTTTCAACTTAGTGTCTATTCACTACAAGAAACTCAAAATCAGTTTTGAAGTCAAGACAATAATCACAACTCTCAGATTGCAAGAATGAAAAGCAACCTAGTGTTTAAGCAAAATTTAAGCCTTAGAATAGGTGATTACCTTCAAGTCAAGCTCGAATTGAGTCAAGAAGGACCTCGGACTGTCTAGCCTTGTCAAACCGTGAGTGATATGGGTTTAGGGACTAGGTGGCTAAGGTCGATGGGTTGGCTCAAGGGCTCTTGGCAATCCCTTGTTCTCCTTCTTCAACTTGTGATTCGGAAAGGTTTAATACCCCGGGTCTAGCTGAGCCGTTTTGTTTGGCTGAGTTGGGTAGCTTTAGACCACGGTTCTTCCTTAGACCGATCTATTACAATGACTTAAGATCCCGGACTTTAATGAACCGAGCTAATAACTCCGTTTTCTTTTAATACTTAGTCCGCCTGATTTTTATGTTTTGGACTTTGGCTTTTGTTTTTCTTTTCTTTTTGGAGTTTTTAAATGAAGAATAAAAGAAAAGCAACAAAATAAGCTAAAAAGAAATAGCAAAATAACTTGGCTGCAATCCAAGTGAGTTGATTGTTCAAAATGGGCATGTAGGGGGTGAGGTGGCCTGATTTTGTAGGGAGAGTGGGTGAGGAACAGCCTGAATTCGTGGGAAAAGAATGGGGGAAGTAGGAGAGGTGAGGTGGCCTGATTTTGTAGGGAGAGTGGGTGAGATAGTTACCTTATTTTGTGGGGAATGAATGGCTGAAAATTACTTTGACTTTCTTGGTAATTTTGGCCTTGTAACCACCCTCTTAATACTCCCATTCAGCCATGAAGAACATGAAGAACAACCATGAAGAACAACCATGAAGAACAACAACAATTTCAGCCGTCTTCTTCTCTTCTTCTTCCTTGAGTTTTGTGAGATCAAAGGATGTGTTTAGGCAATGGATTTGACAAGGACAAGACCAAGCCTACTACCCTTCCTTCTCTCAATGCAAGCCTTCCTCTTTGGTGTTCAACCTGCACACAACTCACAATTTAGAGGTCACAACTTGTTTTGAACAAGAAACTCAAGAACACAACCAAGAAGGCTTAGATTGATGTTCTAATGAGCATGAATGGTGTGTATGGAGTCAAATGGCTCTGATACCACTTGATATAGCCTTGCTTGAGCTATGAAACCGATCTAGACAACCACAAACACACAAGAGATCAACCAACAACAACAATGGCGAAAGCCCTTTGAAAATCAGAATGGAAATGGCAAGGAAACAAAGGAGATAGCAAGGGGAGATATACAAGATGATGAATGATCAAAACCAAGCACAAACAACAACAAGACCAAAGGCTTAGTGGCCTAAAACCAGGTTGTAATGGAGTGCAAAACCTCGATCCTACAACCCTACACAACCTTCACATGGAGGAGGCACAAGGAGGAGTTCTATGAAGCTTGTAAACACCAATTCTAATGAGATTGACATAAACAAGACATCTAGAGTAAGACAAGCAATCCGCTCGATCACACACATGAGTTCAAAGCTCTCTTTGAAAAGAGGAAACAACAAAGTTGATAAAACTTGAACTAAGTTGGGAGTGGGGGTGTCAAGGGGTTTAAATAGGCAAAGAAACCGACCCTTGACTTCAAAACCCACACGCACACATGTCTTGAAAAAGACGCCCTTGACATGGCAAAATGTCATGAAATGCAAGTGTCATAAAATGCACTAAAAGGGAAAATGATAAGCAAGGTCTTCAAGCTATCTTCTTGGACTCAAATATGAGTAGAGTCCTAGCTTTAACCATTGAGTCCTCAAGTTCCATAGTGTTGCCTTGAAGGCTGCATTGAGTGACAAAAATGGTTAAGTCTTCTTGTAGTCGCTTAGCTTTTGACCTTGTGATTGGACCTTCTATGGATGGTGCTTCCATTGGTGTGACTTCTAAGGATGGTCCTCCATCAGATTGAAACTTGGTTTCAATGACATAAGGAGGTATTTGACCATTTTCAACCACCACTTCGTACTTTATAAGTAACATCTCCTTTGTAATACCAAACAACTCTTAATTTTCCAACTTGTCATTATACGTAGGGTTAACACAAACAACGGTTGATTCTGTTTGAAAACGTTGTGCAACTTAGTCTTATTAGGCATAAGAAGTTCAATAAGGGTCTCTTTAACCAAGAATTAGGCACGCATCGGTGCGAAAACGCTAAAAGACTCTAAATGGGCCTAATGGTCCATTAAGGCTCGAATTGGCAAAACGACGACCCAACGATGTCGGAATGGATTGAAACTTGGTTTCAATGATATAAGGAGGTGTTTGACCATTCTCAACCACCACTTCGTACTTTATAAGTAACATCTCGTTTGTAATACCAAACAACTCTTAATTCTCCAACTTGTCATTGTACGTAGGGTTAACACAAAGAACGGTTGTTTCTGTTTGAAAACCCTGTGCAACTTAGTCTTATTAGGCATACGAAGTTCCATAAGGGTCTCTTTAACCAAGAATTAGGCACGCAGCGGTGCGAAAACGCTAAAAGACTCTAAATGGGCCTAATGGTCCATTAAGGCTCGAATTGTCAAAACGAAGACCAAACGATATCGGAATGGATTGAAACTATGTTTCAATGACTATTAGAGGTATTTGACCATTCTCAACCACCACTTCGTACTTTATAAGTAACATCTCCTTTGTAATACCAAACAACTCTTAATTCTCCAACTTGTCAATGTACGTAGAGTTACCACAAACAACGGTTGATTCTGTTTGAAAACCTTGTGCAACTTAGTCTTATTAGGCATACGAAGTTCCATATGGGTCTCTTTGGCCAAGAAATAGGCACGCAGCGGTGCGAAAACGCTAAAAGACGCTAAATGAGCCTAATGGTCTATTAAGGCTCGAATTGGAAAAAGGACGACCAAACGATGTCAGAATGGATTGAAACTTGGTTTCAATGACTATTACAGGTATTTGACCATTCTCAACCACCACTTCATACTTTATAAGTAACATCTCCTTTGTAATACCAAACAACTCTTAATTTTCCAACTTGTCATTGTACGTAGGGTAAACACAAACAACTGTTGATCCTGTTTGAAAACCTTGTTCAACTTAGTCTTATTAGGCATACGAGGTTCCATAAGGGTCTCTTTGACCAAGAATTAGGCACGCAGCGGTGCGAAAACGCTAAAAGACGCAAAATGGGCCTAATGTTCCATTAAGGCTCGAATTGGCAAAACGACGACCAAACGATGTCGGAATCAATTGAAACTTGGTTTCAATGACATAAGGAGGTATTTGACCATTTTCAACCACCACTTCGTACTTTATAAGTAACATCTCCTTTGTAATACCAAACAACTCTTAATTTTCCAACTTGTCATTATACGTTGGGTTAACACAAACAACGGTTGATTCTGTTTGAAAACGTTGTGCAACTTAGTCTTATTAGGCATAAGAAGTTCAATAAGGGTCTCTTTAACCAAGAATTAGGCACGCATCGGTGCGAAAACGCTAAAAGACTCTAAATGGGCCTAATGGTCCATTAAGGCTCGAATTGGCAAAACGACGACCCAACGATGTCGGAATGGATTGAAACTTGGTTTCAATGATATAAGGAGGTGTTTGACCATTCTCAACCACCACTTCGTACTTTATAAGTAACATCTCCTTTGTAATACCAAACAACTCTTAATTCTCCAACTTGTCATTGTACGTAGGGTTAACACAAAGAACGGTTGTTTCTATTTGAAAACCCTGTGCAACTTAGTCTTATTAGGCATACGAAGTTCCATAAGGGTCTCTTTAACCAAGAATTAGGCACGCAGCGGTGCGAAAACGCTAAAAGACTCTAAATGGGCCTAATGGTCCATTAAGGCTCGAATTGTCAAAACGAAGACCAAACGATATCGGAATGGATTGAAACTATGTTTCAATGACTATTAGAGGTATTTGACCATTCTCAACCATCACTTCGTACTTTATAAGTAACATCTCCTTTGTAATATCAAACAACTCTTAATTCTCCAACTTGTCAATGTACGTAGAGTTACCACAAACAACGGTTGATTCTGTTTGAAAACCTTGTGCAACTTAGTCTTATTAGGCATACGAAGTTCCATAAGGGTCTCTTTGGCCAAGAAATAGGCACGCAGCGGTGCGAAAACGCTAAAAGACGCTAAATGAGCCTAATGGTCCATTAAGGCTCGAATTGGAAAAAGGACGACCAAACGATGTCGGAATGGATTGACACTTGGTTTCAATGACATAAGGAGGTATTTGACCATTCTCAACCATCACTTCGTACTTTATAAGTAACATCTCCTTTGTAATACCAAACAACTCTTAATTTTCCAACTTGTACCTTCCTTTGCTCGGGGAAATTGTGACAAGTCCATATGTTCTCTACCTTGGTCTCCCATTCCATGTATAAATCAGCATCACTTGTGCCCTCAAAGGGTGGGATCTGCACCTTCACCCTTCCTAGTCCATCTTGCCCTTGCTCACGCCTCCTAGGTTGAAACCTCCTATTGCGTTCTCTTCTCCATTCCTCGTACTCATCCATGCCTTCTCCTTCATCCTGAAATTCATCAACAAACTCATTTTGTCTAAAAGAATTAGGAGAAGAAAGATTAGAATGTTCTTCCCTCATTGGTCTAGGGGTACGTATGGGAGGTAATGGATTTCTCCTAGGTGGTGGATTGGGGTTGGTTCTATTCTGAGCTCTAAGGATGGCTTCCCTTCTAGCTTCTTCATAGACTTCTCTTTGTGTAGGAAGAGGGACTTGGCTATTGAGGTTAGAAGTTTGGCCATGTTCCATGTGGGTTCCTAGAGGAGTAGGTCTAGTGGCCAATTGTCCCTTAATGGTGTTCATTTCAGCTGTGAGGGACGTGATACTATCGGTAAGGCTCTTAAGAATGCTATAGACCTCAGGTTGTGGGGGTGAAGGACTCCTAGTGACGGAATGGTCATTGCCCCTTTCGCCTTCTTGCCTAGAGTTAGTCATGATGAAAGCAAACAAACACTGAAATTGATTAAGTTAGATTGAATAATAACAACTCTCAAGTGTTTCCCAAACCAAGTGTTTGTTCACACAACTCTCTTGTTGCTTGTACTTCTCTAACTTGATATTGGCTTGTAAAGATCAATCCTTTCAACTTAGTGTCTATTCACTACAAGAAACTCAAAATCAGTTTTGAAGTCAAGACAATAATCACAACTCTCAGATTGCAAGAATGAAAAGCAACCTAGTGTTTAAGCAAAATTTAAGCCTTAGAATAGGTGATTACCTTCAAGTCAAGCTCGAATTGAGTCAAGAAGGACCTCGGACTGTCTAGCCTTGTCAAACCGTGAGTGATATGGGTTTAGGGACTAGGTGGCTAAGGTCGATGGGTTGGCTCAAGGGCTCTTGGCAATCCCTTGTTCTCCTTCTTCAACTTGTGATTCGGAAAGGTTTAATACCCCGGGTCTAGCTGAGCCGTTTTGTTTGGCTGAGTTGGGTAGCTTTAGACCACGGTTCTTCCTTAGACCGATCTATTACAATGACTTAAGATCCCGGACTTTAATGAACCGAGCTAATAACTCCGTTTTCTTTTAATACTTAGTCCGCCTGATTTTTATGTTTTGGACTTTGGCTTTTGTTTTTCTTTTCTTTTTGGAGTTTTTAAATGAAGAATAAAACAAAAGCAACAAAATAAGCTAAAAAGAAATAGCAAAATAACTTGGCTGCAATCCAAGTGAGTTGATTGTTCAAAATGGGCATGTAGGGGGTGAGGTGGCCTGATTTTGTAGGGAGAGTGGGTGAGGAACAGCCTGAATTCGTGGGAAAAGAATGGGGGAAGTAGGTGAGGTGAGGTGGCCTGATTTTGTAGGGAGAGTGGGTGAGATAGTTACCTTATTTTGTGGGGAATGAATGGCTGAAAATTACTTTGACTTTCTTGGTAATTTTGGCCTTGAAACCACCCTCTTAATACTCCCATTCAGCCATGAAGAACAACCATGAAGAACAACCATGAAGAACATGAAGAACAACCATGAAGAACAACAACAATTTCAGCCGTCTTCTTCTCTTCTTCTTCCTTGAGTTTTGTGAGATCAAAGGATGTGTTTAGGCAATGGATTTGACAAGGACAAGACCAAGCCTACTACCCTTCCTTCTCTCAATGCAAGCCTTCCTCTTTGGTGTTCAACCTGCACACAACTCACAATTTAGAGGTCACAACTTGTTTTGAACAAGAAACTCAAGAACACAACCAAGAAGGCTTAGATTGATGTTCTAATGAGCATGAATGGTGTGTATGGAGTCAAATGGCTCTGATACCACTTTGATATAGCCTTGCTTGCTATATGACGCCGATCTAGACAACCATAAACACACAAGAGATCAACCAACAACAACAATGGCGAAAGCCCTTTGAAAATCAGAATGGGAAAGCAAAACAAACAAAGGAGATAACAAGGGGAGATATACAAGATGATGAATGATCAAAACCAAGCACAAACAACAACAAGACCAAAGGCTTAGTGGCCTAAAACCAGGTTGTAATGGAGTGCAAAACCTCGATCCTACAACCCTACACAACCTTCACATGGAGGAGGCACAAGGAGGAGTTCTATGAAGCTTGTAAACACCAATTCTAATGAGATTGACATAAACAAGACATCTAGAGTAAGACAAGCAATCCGCTCGATCACACACATGAGTTCAAAGCTCTCTTTGAAAAGAGGAAACAACAAAGTTGATAAAACTTGAACTATGTTGGGAGTGGGGGTGTCAAGGGGTTTAAATAGGCAAAGAAACCGACCCTTGACTTCAAAACCCACACGCACACATGTCTTGAAAAAGACGCCCTTGACATGGCAAAATGTCATGAAATGCAAGTGTCATAAAATGCACTAAAAGGGAAAATGATAAGCAAGGTCTTCAAGCTATCTTCTTGGACTCAAATATGAGTAGAGTCCTAGCTTTAACCATTGAGTCCTCAAGTTCCATAGTGTTGCCTTGAAGGCTGAATTGAGTGACAAAAATGGTTAAGTCTTCTTGTAGTCGCTTAGCTTTTGACCTTGTGATTGGACCTTCTATGGATGGTGCTTCCATTGGTGTGACTTCTAAGGATGGTCCTCCATCATCCTCCCCTCCTTGGAAAGGATTCGACCACGAATCTTTAGGATTGTCCTCATGGTCCTCATAGAGTGTAAGATCAGCCACATTGAAGGTAGCACTAACACCATAGTCACCCGGTAGGTCAACAACATATGCATTGTCACCTACTTTCCTTAGGACTTGGAAGGGTCCATCACCTCTTGGAGCTAGTTTGGATGCTCTCTTTGTTGGGAATCGTTCCTTGCGCAAGTGCACCCATACGAGGTCGCCCGGCTTGAAAATCACCCTTCTCCTTCCCTTGTTGTTCCTAGCAGCCACATTATGTCCTAGTTGCTCCAACCTTAGCTTGGTCTTTTCATGTAACTCCCTTATGAACTCCGCCTGTTTATCTGCATCAAAATCTACTCGTTCCTTCTTGGGAAACGGTACAAGGTCTAATGGGGTTAAGGGGTTAAGACCATAGACACATTCAAAAGGACTTAAGTTTGTAGAAGAGTGTTGCGCCCTATTATATGCAAATTCTACATGTGGCAACAAATCTTCCCAAGACTTTAAGTTCTTCCTAATGAGTGTCCTTAGGAGGGTACCAAGTGTTCTATTAGTAACCTCAGTTTGGCCATCGGTTTGGGGATGACTTGAGGTAGAAAACAAGAGTTTAGTACCAAGTTGTCCCCAAAGAGAACGCCAAAAGTGACTCAAAAACTTTGTATCCCTATCACTAACAATTGTCCTAGGAATCCCATGCAATCTAACTACTTCTCTAAAGAAAAGAATAGAAACATGTGAAGCATCATCAATTTTGTGACAAGGTATAAAGTGAGCCATCTTAGAAAACCGATCTACAACCACAAAAATTGAGTCTCGTCCCTTCCTAGTCCTAGGTAGTCCAACAATGAAGTCCATACTTATATCTAACCAAGGAGAAGAGGGAATGGGCAGTGGTGTGTAGTGACCATGGGGTTTCACCTTAGACTTAGCTTTTAAACACTCTAAGCATCTTTTAAGCACATTTTCAACATCTTTAAGCATGTGAGGCCAGTAAAAGTGTTCTTTAAGCATGGCATAGGTCTTATCACGCCCAAAGTGACCCATAAGACCTCCCTTGTGTGATTCCTCAACAAGCAAGAGTCTTAAAGAGCACTTAGGTATGCAAACCTTACTAGCTCTAAAAAGGAATCCATCAAACAAGTAAAAACACTTATCACATGAACCCGTATCTAAGCATTGTCTATAGATATTCCCAAAATCAGAATCATTATCATAGAGTTCCTTAATGTAAGCAAACCCTAGCACCTTAGAATCAAGTTGAGTAAGCAATGTATATCTCCTAGATAAAGCATCAGCTACAATGTTATCTTTTCCTTTCTTATACTTGATAATGTAAGGAAAAGTCTCTATGAATTCCAGCCATCTACCATGACGCCTATCTAGTTTATCTTGACCCCTTAGATGCTTTAATGACTTATGATCCGTATGTAACACAAATTCACTTGGCCAAAGATAGTGTTGCCAAGTCTTTAAGACCCTAAAGAGTGCATAGAGTTCTCTATCATAAGTAGAGTAATTGAGGCACGCACCTTTGAGCTTTTCACTAAAGAAAGCTATTGGTCTTCCTTCTTGCATCAACACACCACCAATTCCAATCCCGGAAGCATCACATTCTACCTCAAATGGTTTTGAGAAATTTGGTAGAATTAGGAGAGGAGCATTCGTCAATCTGGTTTTGAGCTCTTCAAATGCCGCCTCTTGTGCCTTGCCCCAAGTGAATGGTGTGTGTTTCTTTGTCAACTCCGTGAGTGGTGAAGCTATGGTGGAGAAGTCCTTCACAAATCGCCTATAGAAACCGGCCAGACCTTGAAAGCTTCGGACTTGTCCAACATTAGTAGGAGTAGGCCACTCCTTGATGGCTTTCACCTTCTCTTGATCAACCTCCAATCCTCTTGAGCTGACCACAAACCCTAGAAAAATCACTTCATTAGTGCAAAAATCACACTTCTTAATGTTAGCATAAAGATGATTAAGTCTAAGTGTGGATAATACTTCCCTAAGGTGTTGTTCATGCTCTTGTAAGGACTTGCTATAGATGAGGATGTCATCAAAGTAGACCACCACAAATTTCCCTATGTAGCTTCTTAGAACATAGTTCATAAGCCTCATGAATGTCGAAGGAGCATTAGTAAGACCAAATGGCATGACAAGCCATTCATACAAGCCAAACTTGGTCTTAAAGGCTGTTTTCCATTCATCCCCTTCTTTCATCCTAATTTGGTGGTATCCACTCCTCAAATCTATCTTAGAAAACAAAGTAGCACCATACAATTCATCAAGCATATCATCAAGTCTAGGGATAGGGTGACGATACTTGATTGTGATGTTGTTTATAGCACGGCAGTCCACACACATCCTCCATGTCTTGTCCTTCTTTGGAACCAAGAGGACCGGAACTGCACATGGTGACTTGCTCTCTCGCACATAACCCTTTTGAAGTAGTTCTTGCACTTGATCCTCAATTTCCTTGCTCTCTTGAGGATTCATCTTGTAAGCTGGCCTATTTGGTAATGATGCTCCCGGAATTAGGTCTATTTGATGCTCAATCCCTCTAAAGGGCGGTAGTCCTAATGGAAGCTCTTCCGGAAACATGTCCTTAAACTCATCAAGCACAACTTGGATGGAGTGAGGGATAGTGTTGGTGCCTTCGACACTTGTAAGTGCACGCCATTGGTCCTTGAGCAATGTCATGACTCTTGTGTCTATAGGAAGACACAACTCGTGCAAATCTGATGTGGACGCCAACAACACACTCCCCTTGCTCACTTCTTCTTCTTTCTCTTTGTCCTTCATCTTGGACTTCTCAAATTCTTCGGCAACCTGCAATGGGGTCATAGGACACAAGGTAATAGGTTTGCCATGGAACTTAAATGTGTGCTTGTTAGTATAGCCATCATGAATAGCTTTCCTATCAAATTGCCAAGGTCTACCTAGTAAAAGATGACATGCATTCATAGGAACTACATCACATAACAAAGTATCTTGATAGGAGCCTATCTTAAAAGCTATGTTCACTTGCTTGGTGACTTTCAATTCACCACATTCATTCATCCATCTTAGCTTATAAGGCCTAGTATGTGGAATTGTTGGTAGTTGTAACTTAGACACTAAAATAGTACTAGCTATGTTTGTACAACTTCCACCATCAATGATCATATTACACACTTTTCCTTTAACAAGACACCTAGTATGAAATAGGTTCTCTCTTTGATCAGCTTCCTCTTTAGTTGCTAGCACATGCAAAGTTCTCTTACAAATTAAGCTATCACTATGCTCATACTCTAATTCTTCACCAAAATCTAAGTCATTAGCATGCTCATTTTCAGTTTCAATGCAAGGAATCTCTTCATTATCACTACAAGAATCATATTGTCCTAGGTGATCTACAATCATAGTTCTCCTATTAGGGCAATCTTTCATCATGTGACCTTTGCCTTTACATTTAAAACATTCAATTTGACTAGACTTATTAGGAAAAGTAGAGTTAGAGGCATTCCCTTTTTGTCCTTGACTTGTGAATGGAGGCCGAATGGTTTGGCCTTGATTAGTGAATGGAGGCCGAGTGGTTTGGCCTTGATTAGTGTTGCTTGTGTTGCTTGCACCAAATTCTTTCCTAGGGGCAGAATGCTCCTTGTTTTGCTCTCGGCCATATGATGCATTCTTGGAGCTTGATTTCCAATTTGCATTGCTTGATTGCCCACGGCCTGAGGTGTATGAGCTCCTTGACTTGAGCCTCTTCTCTATCTTGATGGCATTATGAAGTAATTCCACGGCTGTACTACAAGGATACATATCTACTTCATAGGAAATGTTAGAGTTAAGTATCCTAAGATATCTAGCAATGGTGGAGTCTTCATCCTCTCTTACCCCAGCCTTAAGCATAGCATGTTGCATGGCATTATAAGCTTCTTCTACACTCATACTCCCTTGTCTAAGATTCTCTAATCTTTGTCTAAGTTCTCTAGTGTAGTAGGGTGGTACAAATCTATTCCTAAGCAACACTTTCATTTGTTCCCATGTATGGACTGGTGGATCAAGGTTTCTAATTCTCTCTTTTACTAAGTTATCCCACCAAGCTAAAGCAAATCCTTTGAATTCTAATGTAGCTAATTGTACCTTCCTTTGCTCGGGGAAATTGTGACAAGTCCATATGTTCTCTACCTTGGTCTCCCATTCCATGTATAAATCAGCATCACTTGTGCCCTCAAAGGGTGGGATCTGCACCTTCACCCTTCCTAGTCCATCTTGCTCTTGCTCACGCCTCCTAGGTTGAAACCTCCTATTGCGTTCTCTTCTCCATTCCTCGTACTCATCCATGCCTTCTCCTTCATCCTGAAATTCATCAACAAACTCATTTTGTCTAAAAGAATTAGGAGAAGAAAGATTAGAATGTTCTTCCCTCATTGGTCTAGGGGTACGTATGGGAGGTAATGGATTTCTCCTAGGTGGTGGATTGGGGTTGGTTCTATTCTGAGCTCTAAGGATGGCTTCCCTTCTAGCTTCTTCATAGACTTCTCTTTGTGTAGGAAGAGGGACTTGGCTATTGAGGTTAGAAGTTTGGCCATGTTCCATGTGGGTTCCTAGAGGAGTAGGTCTAGTGGCCAATTGTCCCTTAATGGTGTTCATTTCAGCTGTGAGGGACGTGATACTATCGGTAAGGCTCTTAAGAATGCTATAGACCTCAGGTTGTGGGGGTGAAGGACTCCTAGTGACGGAATGGTCATTGCCCCTTTCGCCTTCTTGCCTAGAGTTAGTCATGATGAAAGCAAACAAACACTGAAATTGATTAAGTTAGATTGAATAATAACAACTCTCAAGTGTTTCCCAAACCAAGTGTTTGTTCACACAACTCTCTTGTTGCTTGTACTTCTCTAACTTGATATTGGCTTGTAAAGATCAATCCTTTCAACTTAGTGTCTATTCACTACAAGAAACTCAAAATCAGTTTTGAAGTCAAGACAATAATCACAACTCTCAGATTGCAAGAATGAAAAGCAACCTAGTGTTTAAGCAAAATTTAAGCCTTAGAATAGGTGATTACCTTCAAGTCAAGCTCGAATTGAGTCAAGAAGGACCTCGGACTGTCTAGCCTTGTCAAACCGTGAGTGATATGGGTTTAGGGACTAGGTGGCTAAGGTCGATGGGTTGGCTCAAGGGCTCTTGGCAATCCCTTGTTCTCCTTCTTCAACTTGTGATTCGGAAAGGTTTAATACCCCGGGTCTAGCTGAGCCGTTTTGTTTGGCTGAGTTGGGTAGCTTTAGACCACGGTTCTTCCTTAGACCGATCTATTACAATGACTTAAGATCCCGGACTTTAATGAACCGAGCTAATAACTCCGTTTTCTTTTAATACTTAGTCCGCCTGATTTTTATGTTTTGGACTTTGGCTTTTGTTTTTCTTTTCTTTTTGGAGTTTTTAAATGAAGAATAAAAGAAAAGCAACAAAATAAGCTAAAAAGAAATAGCAAAATAACTTGGCTGCAATCCAAGTGAGTTGATTGTTCAAAATGGGCATGTAGGGGGTGAGGTGGCCTGATTTTGTAGGGAGAGTGGGTGAGGAACAGCCTGAATTCGTGGGAAAAGAATGGGGGAAGTAGGTGAGGTGAGGTGGCCTGATTTTGTAGGGAGAGTGGGTGAGATAGTTACCTTATTTTGTGGGGAATGAATGGCTGAAAATTACTTTGACTTTCTTGGTAATTTTGGCCTTGAAACCACCCTCTTAATACTCCCATTCAGCCATGAAGAACAACCATGAAGAACAACCATGAAGAACATGAAGAACAACCATGAAGAACAACAACAATTTCAGCCGTCTTCTTCTCTTCTTCTTCCTTGAGTTTTGTGAGATCAAAGGATGTGTTTAGGCAATGGATTTGACAAGGACAAGACCAAGCCTACTACCCTTCCTTCTCTCAATGCAAGCCTTCCTCTTTGGTGTTCAACCTGCACACAACTCACAATTTAGAGGTCACAACTTGTTTTGAACAAGAAACTCAAGAACACAACCAAGAAGGCTTAGATTGATGTTCTAATGAGCATGAATGGTGTGTATGGAGTCAAATGGCTCTGATACCACTTTGATATAGCCTTGCTTGCTATATGACGCCGATCTAGACAACCATAAACACACAAGAGATCAACCAACAACAACAATGGCGAAAGCCCTTTGAAAATCAGAATGGGAAAGCAAAACAAACAAAGGAGATAACAAGGGGAGATATACAAGATGATGAATGATCAAAACCAAGCACAAACAACAACAAGACCAAAGGCTTAGTGGCCTAAAACCAGGTTGTAATGGAGTGCAAAACCTCGATCCTACAACCCTACACAACCTTCACATGGAGGAGGCACAAGGAGGAGTTCTATGAAGCTTGTAAACACCAATTCTAATGAGATTGACATAAACAAGACATCTAGAGTAAGACAAGCAATCCGCTCGATCACACACATGAGTTCAAAGCTCTCTTTGAAAAGAGGAAACAACAAAGTTGATAAAACTTGAACTATGTTGGGAGTGGGGGTGTCAAGGGGTTTAAATAGGCAAAGAAACCGACCCTTGACTTCAAAACCCACACGCACACATGTCTTGAAAAAGACGCCCTTGACATGGCAAAATGTCATGAAATGCAAGTGTCATAAAATGCACTAAAAGGGAAAATGATAAGCAAGGTCTTCAAGCTATCTTCTTGGACTCAAATATGAGTAGAGTCCTAGCTTTAACCATTGAGTCCTCAAGTTCCATAGTGTTGCCTTGAAGGCTGAATTGAGTGACAAAAATGGTTAAGTCTTCTTGTAGTCGCTTAGCTTTTGACCTTGTGATTGGACCTTCTATGGATGGTGCTTCCATTGGTGTGACTTCTAAGGATGGTCCTCCATCAAAGTAACATCTCGTTTGTAATACCAAACAACTCTTAATTCTCCAACTTGTCATTGTACGTAGGGTTAACACAAAGAACGGTTGTTTCTGTTTGAAAACCCTGTGCAACTTAGTCTTATTAGGCATACGAAGTTCCATAAGGGTCTCTTTAACCAAGAATTAGGCACGCAGCGGTGCGAAAACGCTAAAAGACTCTAAATGGGCCTAATGGTCCATTAAGGCTCGAATTGTCAAAACGAAGACCAAACGATATCGGAATGGATTGAAACTATGTTTCAATGACTATTAGAGGTATTTGACCATTCTCAACCACCACTTCGTACTTTATAAGTAACATCTCCTTTGTAATACCAAACAACTCTTTATTCTCCAACTTGTCAATGTACGTAGAGTTACCGCAAACAACGGTTGATTCTGTTTGAAAACCTTGTGCAACTTAGTCTTATTAGGCATACGAAGTTCCATATGGGTCTCTTTGGCCAAGAAATAGGCACGCAGCGGTGCGAAAACGCTAAAAGACGCTAAATGAGCCTAATGGTCCATTAAGGCTCGAATTGGAAAAAGGACGACCAAACGATGTCGGAATGGATTGAAACTTGGTTTCAATGACTATTACAGGTATTTGACCATTCTCAACCACCACTTCATACTTTATAAGTAACATCTCCTTTGTAATACCAAACAACTCTTAATTTTCCAACTTGTCATTGTACGTAGGGTAAACACAAACAACTGTTGATCCTGTTTGAAAACCTTGTTCAACTTAGTCTTATTAGGCATACGAGGTTCCATAAGGGTCTCTTTGACCAAGAATTAGGCACGCAGCGGTGCGAAAACGCTAAAAGACGCTAAATGGGCCTAATGTTCCATTAAGGCTCGAATTGGCAAAACGACGACCAAACGATGTCGGAATCAATTGAAACTTGGTTTCAATGACATAAGGAGGTATTTGACCATTTTCAACCACCACTTCGTACTTTATAAGTAACATCTCCTTTGTAATACCAAACAACTCTTAATTTTCCAACTTGTCATTATACGTTGGGTTAACACAAACAACGGTTGATTCTGTTTGAAAACCTTGTGCAACTAAGTCTTATTAGGCATACGAAGTTCCATAAGGGTCTCTTTAACCAAGAATTAGGCACACAGCGGTGGGACAACGCTAAAAGATTCTAAATGGGCCTAATGGTACATTAAGGCTGGAATTGGCAAAACGACGACCAAACGATGTCGGAATGGATTGAAACTTGGTTTCAATGACTATTAGAGGTATTTGACCATTCTCAACCACCACTTTGTACTTTATAAGTAACATCTCCTTTGTAATACCAAACAACTCTTAATTTTCCAACTTGTCATTGTACGTAGGGTTAACACAAACAACGGTGATTATGTTTGAAAACCTTGTGCAACTTAGTCTTATTAGGCATACGAAGTTCCATAAGGGTCTCTTTAACCAAGAATTAGGCACGCAGCGGTGGGAAAACGCTAAAAGACGCTAAATGGGCCTAATAGTTCATTAAGGCTGGAATTGGCAAAACGACGACCAAACGATGTCGGAATGGATTGAAACTTGGTTTCAATGACTATTAGAGGTATTTGACC
Source organism: Oxyria digyna (assembly GCA_029168935.1). Lineage (NCBI taxonomy): Eukaryota > Viridiplantae > Streptophyta > Magnoliopsida > Caryophyllales > Polygonaceae > Oxyria > Oxyria digyna. Next base: position 23,115,260 of record JAPVLV010000005.1, read on the forward strand.
ATTCTCAACCACCACTTCGTGCTTTATAAGTAACATCTCCTTTGTAATACCAAACAACTCTTAATTTTCCAACTTGTCATTGTACGTAGGGTTAACGCAAACAACGGTGATTCTGTTTGAAAACCTTTTGCAACTTAGTCTTATTAGGCATACGAAGTTCTATAAGGGTCTCTTTGACCAAGAGTTAGGAACGCAGCGGTGAGAAAACGCTAAAAGACGCTAAATGGGTCTAATAGTTCATTAAGGCTGGAATTGGCAAAACGACGACCAAACGCTGTCGGAATGGATTGAAACTTGGTTTCAATGACTATTAGAGGTATTTGACCATTCTCATCCACCACTTCGTACTTTATAAGTAACATCTCCTTTGTAATACCAAACAACTCTTAATTTTCCAACTTGTCATTGTACGTAGGGTTAACACAAACAACGGTGATTCTGTTTGAAAACCTTGTGCAACTTAGTCTTATTAGGCATACGAAGTTCCATAAGGGTCTCTTTAACCAAGAATTAGGCACGCAACGGTGCGATATCGCTAAAAGACTCTAAATAGGCCTAATGATACATTAAGGCTCGAATTGGCAAAAGGACGGCCAAACGATGTCGGAATGGATTGAAACTTTGTTTCAATGACTATTAGAGGTATTTGACCATTCTCAACCACCACTTCGTACTTTATAAGTAACATCTCCTTTGTAATACCAAACAACTCTTAATTTTCCAACTTGTCATTGTACGTAGGGTTAACACAAACAACTGTGATTTTGTTTGAAAACCTTGTGCAACTTAGTCTTATTAGGCATACGAAGTTCCATAAGGGTCTGATTGACCAAGAATTAGGCCCGCAGCGGTGTGAAAACGCTAAAAGATGCTAAATGGACGTAATGGTCCATTAAGGCTCGAATTGGAAAAACAACGAGCAAACGATGTCGGAATGGATTGAAACTTGGTTTCAATGACATAAGGAGGTATTTGACCATTTTCAACCACCACTTCGTACTTTATAAGTAACATCTCCTTTGTAATACCAAACAACTCTTAATTTTCCAACTTGTCATTGTACGTAGGGTTAAGACAAACAACGGTGATTCTGTTTGAAAACCTTGTGCAACTTAGTCTTATTAGGCATACGAAGTTCCATAAGGGTCTCTTTAACCAAGAATTAGGCACGCCGCGGTGAGAAAACGCTAAAAGACGCTAAATGGGCCTAATGGTCCATTAAGGCTCGAATTGGCAAAAGGACGACCAAACGATGTCGGAATGGATTGAAACTTGGTTTCAATGACTATTACAGGTATTTGACCATTCTCAACCACCACTTCATACTTTATAAGTAACATCTCCTTTGTAATACCAAACAACTCTTAATTCTCCAACTTGTCATTGTACGTAGGGTTAACACAAACAACGGTGATTCTGTTTGAAAACCTTGTGCAACTTAGTCTTATTAGGCATACGAAGTTCCATAAGGGTCTCTTAAACCAAGAATTAGGCACGCAGCGGTGGGAAAACGATAAAAGACGCTAAATGGGCCTAATGGTCCATTAAGGCTCGAATTGGCAAAACGACGACCAAACGATGTCGGAATGGATTGAAACTTGGTTTCAATGACTATTAGAGGTATTTGACCATTCTCAACCACCACTTCGTACTTTATAAGTAACATCTCCTGATAGGATTGTCCTAGGCTGCGTCACGGTGCAAGGAATGGCTCCAACTTTCAGTCCGGCGGCAACCGGGTGACTTGCGGCAGATCTGGAAAGATGGCGATGGTTTGAGCAGCTCAAGAAACCTTTTGTGGGCGTTCTTGTGGTGAAAATGAAGAGGATGAAGTGTAGTTTATGTTGGTGAAGACGGATTGTGGATTGGATGAAAATCGAGGGAGATATGAACTCTCAAAGTCGGATATGACTCACCGACAAAGAGAGGACTATGGAGCTTGGATGCTACACACCAAGCGGCGATGATGGAGATCTTGAGGGGTTGATATGACTCACAAACACTCAAGATTATGACCTTCAAAGATGTAGTTTTGCTCAAGCAAAAGAGAGCTTTTTGTTTATCAATTCAAAGGTGAAAATTACAAAGCTTAAGGATGGCTTAAATAGGCTAGTGAAGCTGACCTCTCCTTGCCATCCAAGGTAAGTCTTTAAGCCTCCTAATGAGTCATAAAGACGTTGAAAAACAAAGCAAAACCGCCTGCATAAAGGCTGGTGTTCAATGGCCATTGAATGTGCCAAATAAGGTAAAAATGCAAGAAAGGAAAAACAAGATAAATGTGCCTAGGATGCTCTATGTGGCTGGCGCCTAGGCTGCTCCTTCCTTGATGTCCAAGATGTGAAATGGACCTCCAGTCTTGGACTCTTCAAGCCCAAAAGTGACGGCTGAGACGTCTTCTTGGAGTGCCTTTGCCTTGGCACTGGTAATGCGCATAGGCACCGACATAGTGTCTTCCTTGGACTTGTCTTCTTCAAGATGGGATGGAATCACATCATCCTCCCACCCTTCAAGAGGATTCGACCTCGAATCAAGACCTTCTAGCTCCGTGTCTTCATTCACTATGTAGTGCTTGAGGTCTGCCACATTGAAGACATCATGAACTCCCATGGTTGGCGGTAGCTCTAGCCGATAGGCGTTGTTGTTGATTTTCTCAAGTACTTGAAAAGGTCCGTCCGCCCTTGGTTTCAACTTGGAGTTTCTACGTGAGGGAAACCGTTCCTTGCGGAGGTGCACCCACACCAAGTCACCGGGCTCAAATAGGAGCTCCTTGCGTCCCTTGTTGTGTTGTCTCTCATACTGCGCCGTGCGCTTCTCAAGCTGCTTCCTAGTGTCTTCATGCAACCGCTTAACATAGTCCGCCAACTCCTGTCCTTCCTTGCTAAAACCATCGACAATGGGGTGAGCAACAAGGTCTAAAGGAGTGAGAGGGTTCTTACCATAGGCGACTTCAAAGGGAGTCTTCTTGGTCGCCGAGTGTGTGGTGCGGTTGTATGCAAACTCAATGTAAGGAAGGCATTCTTCCCACCTGCGTAGGTTAGCTTTCAAAACAACACGAAGTAATGTGCCAAGTGACCTATTTACTACTTCGGTTTGACCATCCGTTTGAGGATGACAAGTAGTGGAATAGAGAAACTTGGTGCCTAACTTAGCCCACAAGGTCCTCCAAAAATGGCTAAGGAACTTAACATCCCTATCCGACACTATGGACTGGAAGACCATGTAGACGCACAACATGATTGAAAAACAAGGACGCCACATTGGTTGCATCTTCGGTTTTATGACACGCAATGAAGTGTGCCATTTTACTAAACCGGTCTACAACCACAAAAATGGAGTCTCTTCCCCTTTTAGTCCTAGGAAGGCCTAACACAAAGTCCATGGATAGGTCTTCCCAAGGCTGCTGGGGAATGGGTAAGGGAGTATATAACCCATGTGGGCTGGCTCTAGACTTTGCTTGCGCACAAGTAGCACAAGAAGCACAAAGTTTTTCCACGTCCCTAAGCATGCGTGGCCAGTAGAAGTGTTCCTTCAAGGCTTGCAATGTCTAAGCAACGCCGAAGTGGCCCATAAGACCACCACCGTGCGCTTCTTGCACTAGTAGTCGTCGAGTAAACCCACTAGGGATGCAAAGTTTAGCTCCTTTCATGAGATAGCCCTCATGCACGAAAAATTGATCCTTGCTTCCCAAAGTACTACATTCCTCATAGATTTCCTTGAAGTCAAGGTCTAAGGCATATAGTTCCTTGATGAAAGCAAAGCCCAACATTCTTGCATCCAAGGTGGATATCAAGGCATATCTCCTAGACAAAGCATCTGCCACAATATTGTCCTTTCCCTTCTTGTGTTTGATCACATAAGGGAAAACCTCAATAAACTCCACCCATTTGGCGTGACGCTTGTTTAGTTTACTTTGACCCTTGAGGAACCTAAGTGCCTCATGGTCAGAATGGATTACAAACTCTCTAGGGAGAAGATAGTGTTGCCATACCTTGAGCACCCTTACCAAAGCTAGAAGTTCCTTGTCATATGTTGGGTACTTGAGCTCGGCATCATTAAGCTTCTCACTAAAGTATGCAATTGGCCTCCCGCCTTGCATAAGAACTCCTCCAAGCCCCACTCCCGAAGCATCACATTCTATCTCAAATGTCCTTGAGAAGTCCGGTAGTATTAAGAGAGGGGCGTGAGTGAGCTTGTACTTGATGGTGGCGAAAGCTTGCTCCTGATTTGGGCCCCATTGAAAGGCCACATTCTTCTTAGTGAGCTCGGTTAGAGGAGTGGCAAGGGAGCTAAAATCCTTGACAAAACGGCGGTAGAAGCCAGCCAAGCCAAGGAAGCTCCTAACTTGAGTCATTGTGGTAGGAACTGGCCACTCTTCTATTGCTTTCACCTTCTCTTTTTCCACTTGAAGCCCTTCTTTGCTCACTACAAAACCAAGAAACACCACATTATCCGAACAAAAGTGATATTTCTTAAAGTTAGCATAGAGTTTTTCTTTTCTTAAGACTTCTAGGACCATTCTCACATGTCTAGCATGCTCTTGCAAGTTGTGGCTATAAATTAATATGTCATCAAAATACACAACCACAAACTTGCCTAAAAATGCCCTTAACACATGGTTCATGAGCCTCATGAATGTGCTAGGTGCGTTAGTGAGCCCAAATGACATAACTAACCATTCATATAGACCATACTTGGTCTTGAAGGCATTTTTCCATTCATCACCTTCCTTCATTCGAATTTGGTGATAGCCACTTTTAAGGTCCACCTTAGAGAATATGCATGAACCATAGAGCTCATCCAACATATCACCAAGTCTAGGAATAGGATGCCTATACTTGATGGTAATATTGTTTATAGCCCTACAATCTACACACATTCTCCAAGTTCCATCTTTCTTAGGAACTAAGATGACGGGAACCGAGCATGGACTTAAACTCTCACGCACATAGCCTTTAGATAGAAGTTCAACGACCTGTTTTTAAAGCTCCTCGGCCTCCATGGGATTGGCTCTATAGGCTGGCTTGTTAGGGATGGAGGCGCCGGGAACAAAGTCTATTTGATGTTCTATCCCACGTAGTGGGGGCAGTCCTTCCGGCATCTCCTCGGGAAACAAGTCTTCAAACTCCTTCAACAAAGAAGCAATAGAGGAAGGTAAGTCTTGCACATCTTTTTCATTAAATAACACATCTTTAAATAACAAAAGAAAGCAAGTGTTACTCCCCTCCATAGCTTTTCTAGCCTCTCTTGATTTGGCTAGTAGTAGATGGCTAGGTGGCGCCTTCTTCTCTTGACTTTTCCCTTGCGCCGCAGCATTGCGCCTTTGCTCATTGGCTATGTGATCAGTCATGATTTCATGTGGCGCCAATGGCAACAAGGTGATCCTCTTACCTTTGAGGTGGAAAGAATACTCATTTGTGACTCCTTGGTGGATGACGCCGCGGTCATATTGCCAAGGCCTTCCAAGTAAGATATGGCACGCCGTCATAGGAAGAACATTACAAATCACCTCATCAACATACCCCCCTATAGAAAACTTAACACAAGCTTGTTCATTCACCTTAAGAGGTGTGTTAGAATTCAGCCAACATAAAGTATAGGGTTGTGCATGAGGAGTAGTTTTAAGAGCAAACCTTTTGACCACCTCTTGGTCTATGATGTTACAACAAGATCCTCCATCAATTATGAGATTGCAAATTTTACCTTGGATGAGGCATCTTGTATGGAAAATGGTTTCTCTTTGGTTTGGTGGGGCGGGAGCTTCATTAGTGATTAGAGATCGTTTGACCACAAAACACTCACCTTGAGTCTCAGCTTCTACTTGCAGCTCCGCCACCTCCTCTTCTTCTCCTTGTGGCTCCTCAAACCCGGCCTCCTCATCCGACTCATACTCACCAATGGTGTTGAGTAGGACTTGGCGCCTAGAAGGACAATCCTTAGCCATGTGGCCACGCCCAAGGCATTTAAAGCACTTGATCTCACTTGAGCGTTGCTCCCCTTCTCGCCTGCCGCCTTGTGGAGTCCTTGAAGGCTCACGTCTTGTGGGCACGGCTGAGGCGTCTTGCTTGCTCTCGGGACGCCGAGTGGGGTAGCTAGAGGATCCTCCTCCTTGGTTGTTCCAAGGCCTATTGTTGGATGAGTAACTCTTCCTTTGAGGTAAGTTTTGATAGATATGATTGGTGTAGTGCAAAATCTCCTCAATAGTAGTACCTCGAACAAAATGCTGCGTACTCACAATAGCCTTAAGGTCAGGATTTAAGCAATTGATAAATTTAGAAATAACATACCCTTCGGGGAACCTTAGGCCGGATCTATAGATGAGGATTTTGAGTTCTTTGTAGTACTCATCCGGCGTCTTGGTTCCTTGCCTCAATTGCTCCAACCTTGAGTGTAGGCGGGCTGTGAAGTCCTCGGGCACAAACCGGTGCCTTAATGCAGTTTTGAGCTCGTCCCAAGTATCAATGGGTGGGTAACCATTGTACTCCCTTTCTTCTTTGTCCTCTATCCACCAATGATAAGCAAAATCAATGAATTTAATGGTGGCGATGGCTACCTTTTGAGCATCAGTGTATTGGTAGAAATCAAAGACTTTTTCAGTCTTGTGCTCCCAATCCAAGTAGGCCTCGGCATCGGTTGTTCCTCCAAATGGCTGCACTTCCAACTTCACATTAGGACCTCTTCCATAACCTTGGTCCATGTCTTGACCTTGGTAGCCCCGTACTGGTTGTAGGAGTGCCCTTCCTGCTTGGTAGTTTCCTCGCCCAAATCCACGGCCTGCAGCTGGACGCCTCGGTTGCAAGAGAGGCAACGACGACCTTGGTTGGAAGTCGCCCACATCCTCTCGGCCTAGCAGGTTAGTGGTGCCCGTAGGCAAAGGCATGGTAGGATAGCTAGAAAAAGGAAGAGAATGGGCAGAGTTCATACCTGAAACTTCTCGGTGGGTCGCCGTGATAGGTTGGTGGGAGGAGGAATGTGCCATGGAGAGGGATGGCAAGATGGTAGTTTGCGTCACATGGCCTGAATACTCTCCCTCCATATGGACTGAAGGTAGGCCTCCGCTCGCTTGAGTTCCACCTTGGCTTCCAATTTGGGAAGCACCAATCTTAGCTTCCACGGCGCGCATGAAGGCAGACATCTCTTCTTGTTGCGCACGCAACCTTTCCTCATTCTCAAACTTAAGGCCTTGAATGGCTTGGAGCAAATCAGCCATGGTGACGGATGTAGGAGACACATCTTCGTCAAGGACGGACTTGTCCTTCTTTGATGTGATTCCATCCCATCTCCAAGTCAAGGACATAAGCAAATCCCAAGAAGAGTCAGCGCCTCAAGACCAAGACATGCCTAGGGGGATCACTCGCGCCAAGGACAAAGAATTGGGCGCCCAATTCAAGCAAGGCCTACACACTTATGGGCTTCATTCCCACGTCCCACCTGACCCATATACACTCTTGGAAGCCAAGGAAGAGCCTTGAAGAGCCAGCCCATCAAGAAAGGAATCCTAGGCACACTTATGCCAACATTCCTTTCTTGCATTTTTCCTTTATGGTATTGTTTTAATTCAGCCTTGAACACCTTTAAGGCAAATGTTTTTAGAATTTATTTTGGACGTTTTTTATGTGTTAATTCAGGCTTTGAAAGCGTTAGAAAGTTACCTTAGGAGGCAGGCCAAAAACAATATAAAAGGTCACCTCTTCCTTTGTAATTTTCACCTTTGAAATTGCTAAGAAAAACTCTCTTTTTTCTTGAGCAAAAACCTGCATCTTTGAAGGTCATTCTCTCCATTGTTTGTGCGTCATATCAACCAATTGAGAGCCCATCATCCACGCTTGGTGTGTAGCATCCAAGTCCCACAAGTTCTCTCTTCGCCGGTGAGTCATATCCGACTTTGAGAGTCCATATCTCCCTCGATTTTCATTCAATCCACAATCCGTCTTCACCACCCTCCACTTCAGTTCATCCTCTTCAAATCCATAGGAAGAACGCTCCTTAAAGCTTTCTTTCACCGCTCGTTCCATCTCCATCTTCCCAGATCAGCAGCGACTTACCCGGATTGACGTTGCTTGTTCTTTGAAGCCATTCCTTGCACCGTGTCACACCCGATCCTTGATTCACATTATCTGGTATCAGAGCGACACAAGGAGGGAACTTAGATTCGAGGACGAATCATTTTGAAGGGAGGGAGGATGATGTGATTCCATCCCATCTCCAAGTCAAGGACATAAACAAATCCCAAGAAGAGTCAAAGTCTCAAGACCAAGACATGCCTAGGCGGATCACTCGCGCCAAGGACAAAGAATTGGGCGCCCAACACAAGCAAGGCCTACACACTTATGGGCTTCATTCCCACGTCCCACCTGACCCATATACACTCTTGGAAGCCAAGGAAGAGCCTTGAAGAGCCAGCCCATCAAGAAAGGAATCCTAGGCACACTTATGCCAACATTCCTTTCTTGCATTTTTCCTTTATGGTATTGTTTTAATTCAGCCTTGAACACCTTTAAGGCAGATGTTTTTAGAATTTATTTTGGACGTTTTTTATGTGTTAATTCAGGCTTTGAAAGCGTTAGAAAGTTACCTTAGGAGGCAGGCCAAAAACAATATAAAAGGTCACCTCTTCCTTTGTAATTTTCACCTTTGAAATTGCTAAGAAAAATTCTCTTTTTGCTTGAGCAAAAACCTGCATCTTTGAAGGTCATTCTCTCCATTGTTTGTGCGTCATATCAACCAATTGAGAGCCCATCATCCACGCTTGGTGTGTAGCATCCAAGTCCCACAAGTTCTCTCTTCGCCGGTGAGTCATATCCGACTTTGAGAGTCCATATCTCCCTCGATTTTCATTCAATCCACAATCCGTCTTCACCACCCTCCACTTCAGTTCATCCTCTTCAAATCCATAGGAAGAACGCTCCTTAAAGCTTTCTTTCACCGCTCGTTCCATCTCCATCTTCCCAGATCAGCAGCGACTTACCCGGATTGACGTTGCTTGTTCTTTGAAGCCATTCCTTGCACCGTGTCACACCCGATCCTTGATTCACATTATCTGGTATCAGAGCGACACAAGGAGGGAACTTAGATTCGAGGACGAATCATTTTGAAGGGAGGGAGGATGATGTGATTCCATCCCATCTCCAAGTCAAGGACATAAACAAATCCCAAGAAGAGTCAAAGTCTCAAGACCAAGACATGCCTAGGCGGATCACTCGCGCCAAGGACAAAGAATTGGGCGCCCAACTCAAGCAAGGCCTACACACTTATGGGCTTCATTCCCACGTCCCACCTGACCCATATACACTCTTGGAAGCCAAGGAAGAGCCTTGAAGAGCCAGCCCATCAAGAAAGGAATCCTAGGCACACTTATGCCAACATTCCTTTCTTGCATTTTTCCTTTATGGTATTGTTTTAATTCAGCCTTGAACACCTTTAAGGCAGATGTTTTTAGAATTTATTTTGGACGTTTTTTATGTGTTAATTCAGGCTTTGAAAGCGTTAGAAAGTTACCTTAGGAGGCAGGCCAAAAACAATATAAAAGGTCACCTCTTCCTTTGTAATTTTCACCTTTGAAATTGCTAAGAAAAACTCTCTTTTTTCTTGAGCAAAAACCTGCATCTTTGAAGGTCATTCTCTCCATTGTTTGTGCGTCATATCAACCAATTGAGAGCCCATCATCCACGCTTGGTGTGTAGCATCCAAGTCCCACAAGTTCTCTCTTCGCCGGTGAGTCATATCCGACTTTGAGAGTCCATATCTCCCTCGATTTTCATTCAATCCACAATCCGTCTTCACCACCCTCCACTTCAGTTCATCCTCTTCAAATCCATAGGAAGAACGCTCCTTAAAGCTTTCTTTCACCGCTCGTTCCATCTCCATCTTCCCAGATCAGCAGCGACTTACCCGGATTGACGTTGCTTGTTCTTTGAAGCCATTCCTTGCACCGTGTCACACCCGATCCTTGATTCACATTATCTGGTATCAGAGCGACACAAGGAGGGAACTTAGATTCGAGGACGAATCATTTTGAAGGGAGGGAGGATGATGTGATTCCATCCCATCTCCAAGTCAAGGACATAAACAAATCCCAAGAAGAGTCAAAGTCTCAAGACCAAGACATGCCTAGGCGGATCACTCGCGCCAAGGACAAAGAATTGGGCGCCCAACACAAGCAAGGCCTACACACTTATGGGCTTCATTCCCACGTCCCACCTGACCCATATACACTCTTGGAAGCCAAGGAAGAGCCTTGAAGAGCCAGCCCATCAAGAAAGGAATCCTAGGCACACTTATGCCAACATTCCTTTCTTGCATTTTTCCTTTATGGTATTGTTTTAATTCAGCCTTGAACACCTTTAAGGCAGATGTTTTTAGAATTTATTTTGGACGTTTTTTATGTGTTAATTCAGGCTTTGAAAGCGTTAGAAAGTTACCTTAGGAGGCAGGCCAAAAACAATATAAAAGGTCACCTCTTCCTTTGTAATTTTCACCTTTGAAATTGCTAAGAAAAATTCTCTTTTTGCTTGAGCAAAAACCTGCATCTTTGAAGGTCATTCTCTCCATTGTTTGTGCGTCATATCAACCAATTGAGAGCCCATCATCCACGCTTGGTGTGTAGCATCCAAGTCCCACAAGTTCTCTCTTCGCCGGTGAGTCATATCCGACTTTGAGAGTCCATATCTCCCTCGATTTTCATTCAATCCACAATCCGTCTTCACCACCCTCCACTTCAGTTCATCCTCTTCAAATCCATAGGAAGAACGCTCCTTAAAGCTTTCTTTCACCGCTCGTTCCATCTCCATCTTCCCAGATCAGCAGCGACTTACCCGGATTGACGTTGCTTGTTCTTTAAAGCCATTCCTTGCACCGTGTCACACCCGATCCTTGATTCACATTATCTGGTATCAGAGCGACACAAGGAGGGAACTTAGATTCGAGGACGAATCATTTTGAAGGGAGGGAGGATGATGTGATTCCATCCCATCTCCAAGTCAAGGACATAAACAAATCCCAAGAAGAGTCAAAGTCTCAAGACCAAGACATGCCTAGGCGGATCACTCGCGCCAAGGACAAAGAATTGGGCGCCCAACTCAAGCAAGGCCTACACACTTATGGGCTTCATTCCCACGTCCCACCTGACCCATATACACTCTTGGAAGCCAAGGAAGAGCCTTGAAGAGCCAGCCCATCAAGAAAGGAATCCTAGGCACACTTATGCCAACATTCCTTTCTTGCATTTTTCCTTTATGGTATTGTTTTAATTCAGCCTTGAACACCTTTAAGGCAGATGTTTTTAGAATTTATTTTGGACGTTTTTTATGTGTTAATTCACGCTTTGAAAGCGTTAGAAAGTTACCTTAGGAGGCAGGCCAAAAACAATATAAAAGGTCACATCTTCCTTTGTAATTTTCACCTTTGAAATTGCTAAGAAAAACTCTCTTTTTGCTTGAGCAAAAACCTGCATCTTTGAAGGTCATTCTCTCCATTGTTTGTGCGTCATATCAACCAATTGAGAGCCCATCATCCACGCTTGGTGTGTAGCATCCAAGTCCCACAAGTTCTCTCTTCGCCGGTGAGTCATATCCGACTTTGAGAGTCCATATCTCCCTCGATTTTCATTCAATCCACAATCCGTCTTCACCACCCTCCACTTCAGTTCATCCTCTTCAAATCCATAGGAAGAACGCTCCTTAAAGCTTTCTTTCACCGCTCGTTCCATCTCCATCTTCCCAGATCAGCAGCGACTTACCCGGATTGACGTTGCTTGTTCTTTGAAGCCATTCCTTGCACCGTGTCACACCCGATCCTTGATTCACATTATCTGGTATCAGAGCGACACAAGGAGGGAACTTAGATTCGAGGACGAATCATTTTGAAGGGAGGGAGGATGATGTGATTCCATCCCATCTCCAAGTCAAGGACATAAACAAATCCCAAGAAGAGTCAAAGTCTCAAGACCAAGACATGCCTAGGCGGATCACTCGCGCCAAGGACAAAGAATTGGGCGCCCAACTCAAGCAAGGCCTACACACTTATGGGCTTCATTCCCACGTCCCACCTGACCCATATACACTCTTGGAAGCCAAGGAAGAGCCTTGAAGAGCCAGCCCATCAAGAAAGGAATCCTAGGCACACTTATGCCAACATTCCTTTCTTGCATTTTTCCTTTATGGTATTGTTTTAATTCAGCCTTGAACACCTTTAAGGCAGATGTTTTTAGAATTTATTTTGGACGTTTTTTATGTGTTAATTCAGGCTTTGAAAGCGTTAGAAAGTTACCTTAGGAGGCAGGCCAAAAACAATATAAAAGGTCACCTCTTCCTTTGTAATTTTCACCTTTGAAATTGCTAAGAAAAACTCTCTTTTTGCTTGAGCAAAAACCTGCATCTTTGAAGGTCATTCTCTCCATTGTTTGTGCGTCATATCAACCAATTGAGAGCCCATCATCCACGCTTGGTGTGTAGCATCCAAGTCCCACAAGTTCTCTCTTCGCCGATGAGTCATATCCGACTTTGAGAGTCCATATCTCCCTCGATTTTCATTCAATCCACAATCCGTCTTCACCACCCTCCACTTCAGTTCATCCTCTTCAAATCCATAGGAAGAACGCTCCTTAAAGCTTTCTTTCACCGCTCGTTCCATCTCCATCTTCCCAGATCAGCAGCGACTTACCCGGATTGACGTTGCTTGTTCTTTGAAGCCATTCCTTGCACCGTGTCACACCCGATCCTTGATTCACATTATCTGGTATCAGAGCGACACAAGGAGGGAACTTAGATTCGAGGACGAATCATTTTGAAGGGAGGGAGGATGATGTGATTCCATCCCATCTCCAAGTCAAGGACATAAACAAATCCCAAGAAGAGTCAAAGTCTCAAGACCAAGACATGCCTAGGCGGATCACTCGCGCCAAGGACAAAGAATTGGGCGCCCAACTCAAGCAAGGCCTACACACTTATGGGCTTCATTCCCACGTCCCACCTGACCCATATACACTCTTGGAAGCCAAGGAAGAGCCTTGAAGAGCCAGCCCATCAAGAAAGGAATCCTAGGCACACTTATGCCAACATTCCTTTCTTGCATTTTTCCTTTATGGTATTGTTTTAATTCAGCCTTGAACACCTTTAAGGCAGATGTTTTTAGAATTTATTTTGGACGTTTTTTATGTGTTAATTCAGGCTTTGAAAGCGTTAGAAAGTTACCTTAGGAGGCAGGCCAAAAACAATATAAAAGGTCACCTCTTCCTTTGTAATTTTCACCTTTGAAATTGCTAAGAAAAACTCTCTTTTTGCTTGAGCAAAAACCTGCATCTTTGAAGGTCATTCTCTCCATTGTTTGTGCGTCATATCAACCAATTGAGAGCCCATCATCCACGCTTGGTGTGTAGCATCCAAGTCCCACAAGTTCTCTCTTCGCCGGTGAGTCATATCCGACTTTGAGAGTCCATATCTCCCTCGATTTTCATTCAATCCACAATCCGTCTTCACCACCCTCCACTTCAGTTCATCCTCTTCAAATCCATAGGAAGAACGCTCCTTAAAGCTTTCTTTCACCGCTCGTTCCATCTCCATCTTCCCAGATCAGCAGCGACTTACCCGGATTGACGTTGCTTGTTCTTTGAAGCCATTCCTTGCACCGTGTCACACCCGATCCTTGATTCACATTATCTGGTATCAGAGCGACACAAGGAGGGAACTTAGATTCGAGGACGAATCATTTTGAAGGGAGGGAGGATGATGTGATTCCATCCCATCTCCAAGTCAAGGACATAAACAAATCCCAAGAAGAGTCAAAGTCTCAAGACCAAGACATGCCTAGGCGGATCACTCGCGCCAAGGACAAAGAATTGGGCGCCCAACTCAAGCAAGGCCTACACACTTATGGGCTTCATTCCCACGTCCCACCTGACCCATATACACTCTTGGAAGCCAAGGAAGAGCCTTGAAGAGCCAGCCCATCAAGAAAGGAATCCTAGGCACACTTATGCCAACATTCCTTTCTTGCATTTTTCCTTTATGGTATTGTTTTAATTCAGCCTTGAACACCTTTAAGGCAGATGTTTTTAGAATTTATTTTGGACGTTTTTTATGTGTTAATTCAGGCTTTGAAAGCGTTAGAAAGTTACCTTAGGAGGCAGGCCAAAAACAATATAAAAGGTCACCTCTTCCTTTGTAATTTTCACCTTTGAAATTGCTAAGAAAAACTCTCTTTTTGCTTGAGCAAAAACCTGCATCTTTGAAGGTCATTCTCTCCATTGTTTGTGCGTCATATCAACCAATTGAGAGCCCATCATCCACGCTTGGTGTGTAGCATCCAAGTCCCACAAGTTCTCTCTTCGCCGGTGAGTCATATCCGACTTTGAGAGTCCATATCTCCCTCGATTTTCATTCAATCCACAATCCGTCTTCACCACCCTCCACTTCAGTTCATCCTCTTCAAATCCATAGGAAGAACGCTCCTTAAAGCTTTCTTTCACCGCTCGTTCCATCTCCATCTTCCCAGATCAGCAGCGACTTACCCGGATTGACGTTGCTTGTTCTTTGAAGCCATTCCTTGCACCGTGTCACACCCGATCCTTGATTCACATTATCTGGTATCAGAGCGACACAAGGAGGGAACTTAGATTCGAGGACGAATCATTTTGAAGGGAGGGAGGATGATGTGATTCCATCCCATCTCCAAGTCAAGGACATAAACAAATCCCAAGAAGAGTCAAAGTCTCAAGACCAAGACATGCCTAGGCGGATCACTCGCGCCAAGGACAAAGAATTGGGCGCCCAACTCAAGCAAGGCCTACACACTTATGGGCTTCATTCCCACGTCCCACCTGACCCATATACACTCTTGGAAGCCAAGGAAGAGCCTTGAAGAGCCAGCCCATCAAGAAAGGAATCCTAGGCACACTTATGCCAACATTCCTTTCTTGCATTTTTCCTTTATGGTATTGTTTTAATTCAGCCTTGAACACCTTTAAGGCAGATGTTTTTAGAATTTATTTTGGACGTTTTTTATGTGTTAATTCAGGCTTTGAAAGCGTTAGAAAGTTACCTTAGGAGGCAGGCCAAAAACAATATAAAAGGTCACCTCTTCCTTTGTAATTTTCACCTTTGAAATTGCTAAGAAAAACTCTCTTTTTGCTTGAGCAAAAACCTGCATCTTTGAAGGTCATTCTCTCCATTGTTAGTGCGTCATATCAACCAATTGAGAGCCCATCATCCACGCTTGGTGTGTAGCATCCAAGTCCCACAAGTTCTCTCTTCGCCGTTGAGTCATATCCGACTTTGAGAGTCCATATCTCCCTCGATTTTCATTCAATCCACAATCCGTCTTCACCACCCTCCACTTCAGTTCATCCTCTTCAAATCCATAGGAAGAACGCTCCTTAAACCTTTCTTTCACCGCTCGTTCCATCTCCATCTTCCCAGATCAGCAGCGACTTACCCGGATTGACGTTGCTTGTTCTTTGAAGCCATTCCTTGCACCGTGTCACACCCGATCCTTGATTCACATTATCTGGTATCAGAGCGACACAAGGAGGGAACTTAGATTCGAGGACGAATCATTTTGAAGGGAGGGAGGATGATGTGATTCCATCCCATCTCCAAGTCAAGGACATAAACAAATCCCAAGAAGAGTCAAAGTCTCAAGACCAAGACATGCCTAGGCGGATCACTCGCGCCAAGGACAAAGAATTGGGCGCCCAACTCAAGCAAGGCCTACACACTTATGGGCTTCATTCCCACGTCCCACCTGACCCATATACACTCTTGGAAGCCAAGGAAGAGCCTTGAAGAGCCAGCCCATCAAGAAAGGAATCCTAGGCACACTTATGCCAACATTCCTTTCTTGCATTTTTCCTTTATGGTATTGTTTTAATTCAGCCTTGAACACCTTTAAGGCAGATGTTTTTAGAATTTATTTTGGACGTTTTTTATGTGTTAATTCAGGCTTTGAAAGCGTTAGAAAGTTACCTTAGGAGGCAGGCCAAAAACAATATAAAAGGCCACCTCTTCCTTTGTAATTTTCAGCTTTTGACTTGATGAAAAACCTCTTATTGAGAATCGTTGAAAGCTCACTTTTATCTTGAGTTTGTGTGTAATATCAATGATGAGAATAGGATCGTTGTTCGCTTTGATGGTGTCGAAGAAGTTCTTATGAAGTGAAAATTACAAACTTATTTCATATATAAAACATAAAAAGATAGGCAATCAACCCCTCAAGTGAATCCACACACGAGGTTTGAAAGTCTCGCCTTGAACTCGGAATTCACCAAGAACGCAGCAAGGGTGAACGATTCGAGAGCGTCGGAATCCACCGGCGTGTCGAAGGTTCGGGATAAGCACCTAACACTCTTGTGGATATGACTCACCACTCAAGTTTAGGAGAGATCAAGGATCACGAGATATGACTCACTCTTGAAACAAGATCGGATTGTTCGATATTACTCACGAACACGCTCGATATGACTCACGAGCACAAAAGGGTCAAAAAAGAAAATAACAAAGAAATAAAAGTGAGACAAGAGAAACTCTTTCTTTTCTTCAATCTTGTCTATCTAAAAACATAACAAAATATCAAATATATAGGACAAGTAAGCTGCAAAAGAAACTCTTCACATGTCAAGGCATTTAGGAGGGTAGGTATCTCAAGGGTCTTGATCATAAACACTCATCTTGAATGCTGAAATCTCTTCATTTTCTGGAATGAGTTCTGAGATGATTGACAGTTTTGAGTCCGTTTAGAGGAGATTTGGCTTCTGTGATTGTCACCAATCTTGTAGCCCTTGAAGTTATCTTTCCAACGAGTACTCATGGACTGTCACTGGACATTCGTAGATTCTAAAATGATCAAAATACAGAGGTGTTGTCTAAAAAATCCGAGAAGAACAAACTGAATTAATACTTCGTGCTTGGGCTGTTGTTTCAACTCGAATCACATCATCCTCTTCCCCTTCAAAGAGATTCGTCCTCGAATCTACTTGTTATAGAACCTTGTGGAACTTGCTTCGACGATGGCTCTGATACCAAATGATGAGAATAGGATCGTGGTTCGCTTTGATGGTGTCGAAGAAGTTCCTATGAACTGAAATTACAAATTTATATCTTCAATAAAGCATAAAAAGATAGGCAATCAACCCCTCAAGTGAATCCACACACGAGGTTTGAAAGTCTCGCCTTGAACTCGGAATTCACCAAGAACGCAGCAAGGGTGAACGATTCGAGAGCGTCGGAATCCACCGGCGTGTCGAAGGTTCGGGATAAGCACCAAACACTCTTGTGGATATGACTCACCACTCAAGTTTAGGAGAGATCAAGGATCAAGAGATATGACTCACTCTTGAAACAAGATCGGATTGTTCGATATTACTCACGAACACGCTCGATATGACTCACGAGCACAAAAGGGTCAAAAAAGAAAATAACAAAGAAATAAAAGTGAGACAAGAGAAACTCTTTCTTTTCTTCAATCTTGTCTATCTAAAAACATAACAAAATATCAAATATATAGGACAAGTAAGCTGCAAAAGAAACTCTTCACATGTCAAGGCATTTAGGAGGGTAGGTATCTCAAGGGTCTTGATCATAAACACTCATCTTGAATGCTGAAATCTCTTCATTTTCTGGAATGAGTTCTGAGATGATTGACAGTTTTGAGTCCGTTTAGAGGAGATTTGGCTTCTGTGATTGTCACCAATCTTGTAGCCCTTGAAGTTATCTTTCCAACGAGTACTCATGGACTGTCACTGGACATTCGTAGATTCTAAAATGATCAAAATACAGAGGTGTTGTCTAAAAAATCCGAGAAGAACAAACTGAATTAATACTTCGTGCTTGGGCTGTTGTTTCAACTCGAATCACATCATCCTCTTCCCCTTCAAAGAGATTCGTCCTCGAATCTACTTGTTATAGAACCTTGTGGAACTTGCTTCGACGATGGCTCTGATACCAAATGATGAGAATAGGATCGTGGTTCGCTTTGATGGTGTCGAAGAAGTTCCTATGAACTGAAATTACAAATTTATATCTTCAATAAAGCATAAAAAGATAGGCAATCAACCCCTCAAGTGAATCCACACACGAGGTTTGAAAGTCTCGCCTTGAACTCGGAATTCACCAAGAACGCAGCAAGGGTGAACGATTCGAGAGCGTCGGAATCCACCGGCGTGTCGAAGGTTCGGGATAAGCACCTAACACTCTTGTGGATATGACTCACCACTCAAGTTTAGGAGAGATCAAGGATCAAGAGATATGACTCACTCTTGAAACAAGATCGGATTGTTCGATATTACTCACGAACACGCTCGATATGACTCACGAGCACAAAAGGGTCAAAAAAGAAAATAACAAAGAAATAAAAGTGAGACAAGAGAAACTCTTTCTTTTCTTCAATCTTGTCTATCTAAAAACATAACAAAATATCAAATATATAGGACAAGTAAGCTGCAAAAGAAACTCTTCACATGTCAAGGCATTTAGGAGGGTAGGTATCTCAAGGGTCTTGATCATAAACACTCATCTTGAATGCTGAAATCTCTTCATTTTCTGGAATGAGTTCTGAGATGATTGACAGTTTTGAGTCCGTTTAGAGGAGATTTGGCTTCTGTGATTGTCACCAATCTTGTAGCCCTTGAAGTTATCTTTCCAACGAGTACTCATGGACTGTCACTGGACATTCGTAGATTCTAAAATGATCAAAATAAAGAGGTGTTGTCTAAAAAATCCGAGAAGAACAAACTGAATTAATACTTCGTGCTTGGGCTGTTGTTTCAACTCGAATCACATCATCCTCTTCCCCTTCAAAGAGATTCGTCCTCGAATCTACTTGTTATAGAACCTTGTGGAACTTGCTTCGACGATGGCTCTGATACCAAATGATGAGAATCAGGATCGTGGATCGCTTGTGTCGGTGTCGAAGAAGTTCCTATGAACTGAAATTACAAATTTATATCTGCAATAAAACATAAAAAGATAGGCAATCAACCCCTCAAGTGAATCCACACACGAGGTTTGAAAGTCTCGCCTTGAACTCGGAATTCACCAAGAACGCAGCAAGGGTGAACGATTCGAGAGCGTCGGAATCCACCGGCGTGTCGAAGGTTCGGGATAAGCACCTAACACTCTTGTGGATATGACTCACCACTCAAGTTTAGGAGAGATCAAGGATCAAGAGATATGACTCACTCTTGAAACAAGATCGGATTGTTCGATATTACTCACGAACACGCTCGATATGACTCACGAGCACAAAAGGGTCAAAAAAGAAAATAACAAAGAAATAAAAGTGAGACAAGAGAAACTCTTTCTTTTCTTCAATCTTGTCTATCTAAAAACATAACAAAATATCAAATATATAGGACAAGTAAGCTGCAAAAGAAACTCTTCACATGTCAAGGCATTTAGGAGGGTAGGTATCTCAAGGGTCTTGATCATAAACACTCATCTTGAATGTTGAAATCTCTTCATTTTCTGGAATGACTTCTGAGATGATTGACAGTTTTGAGTCCGTTTAGAGGAGATTTGGCTTCTGTGATTGTCATCAATCTTGTAGCCCTTGAAGTTATCTTTCCAACGAGTACTCATGGACTGTCACTGGACATTCGTAGATTCTGAAATGATCAAAATACAGAGGTGTTGTCTGAAAAATCCGAGAAGAACAAACTGAATTAATACTTCGTGCTTGGTCTGTTGTTTCAACTCGAATCACATCATCCTCTTCCCCTTCAAAGAGATTCGTCCTCGAATCTACTTGTTATAGAACCTTGTGGAACTTGCTTCGACGATGGCTCTGATACCAAATGATGAGAATCAGGATCGTGGATCGCTTGTGTCGGTGTCGAAGAAGTTCCTATGAACTGAAATTACAAATTTATATCTTCAATAAAACATAAAAAGATAGGCAATCAACCCCTCAAGTGAATCCACACACGAGGATTGAAAGTCTCGCCTTGAACTCGGAATTCACCAAGAACGCAGCAAGGGTGAACGATTCGAGAGCGTCGGAATCCACCGGCGTGTCGAAGGTTCGGGATAAGCACCTAACACTCTTGTGGATATGACTCACCACTCAAGTTTAGGAGAGATCAAGGATCAAGAGATATGACTCACTCTTGAAACAAGATCGGATTGTTCGATATTACTCACGAACACGCTCGATATGACTCACGAGCACAAAAGGGTCAAAAAAGAAAATAACAAAGAAATAAAAGTGAGACAAGAGAAACTCTTTCTTTTCTTCAATCTTGTCTATCTAAAAACATAAAAAAATATCAAATATATAGGACAAGTAAGCTGCAAAAAAAACTCTTCACATGTCAAGGCATTTAGGAGGGTAGGTATCTCAAGGGTCTTGATCATAAACACTCATCTTGAATGCTGAAATCTCTTCATTTTCTGGAATGAGTTCTGAGATGATTGACAGTTTTGAGTCCGTTTAGAGGAGATTTGGCTTCTGTGATTGTCACCAATCTTGTAGCCCTTGAAGTTATCTTTCCAACGAGTACTCATGGACTGTCACTGGACATTCGTAGATTCTAAAATGATCAAAATACAGAGGTGTTGTCTAAAAAATCCGAGAAGAACAAACTGAATTAATACTTCGTGCTTGGGCTGTTGTTTCAACTCGAATCACATCATCCTCTTCCCCTTCAAAGAGATTCGTCCTCGAATCTACTTGTTATAGAACCTTGTGGAACTTGCTTCGACGATGGCTCTGATACCAAATGATGAGAATAGGATCGTGGTTCGCTTTGATGGTGTCGAAGAAGTTCCTATGAACTGAAATTACAAATTTATATCTTCAATAAAGCATAAAAAGATAGGCAATCAACCCCTCAAGTGAATCCACACACGAGGTTTGAAAGTCTCGCCTTGAACTCGGAATTCACCAAGAACGCAGCAAGGGTGAACGATTCGAGAGCGTCGGAATCCACCGGCGTGTCGAAGGTTCGGGATAAGCACCTAACACTCTTGTGGATATGACTCACCACTCAAGTTTAGGAGAGATCAAGGATCAAGAGATATGACTCACTCTTGAAACAAGATCGGATTGTTCGATATTACTCACGAACACGCTCGATATGACTCACGAGCACAAAAGGGTCAAAAAAGAAAATAACAAAGAAATAAAAGTGAGACAAGAGAAACTCTTTCTTTTCTTCAATCTTGTCTATCTAAAAACATAACAAAATATCAAATATATAGGACAAGTAAGCTGCAAAAGAAACTCTTCACATGTCAAGGCATTTAGGAGGGTAGGTATCTCAAGGGTCTTGATCATAAACACTCATCTTGAATGCTGAAATCTCTTCATTTTCTGGAATGAGTTCTGAGATGATTGACAGTTTTGAGTCCGTTTAGAGGAGATTTGGCTTCTGTGATTGTCACCAATCTTGTAGCCCTTGAAGTTATCTTTCCAACGAGTACTCATGGACTGTCACTGGACATTCGTAGATTCTAAAATGATCAAAATACAGAGGTGTTGTCTAAAAAATCCGAGAAGAACAAACTGAATTAATACTTCGTGCTTGGGCTGTTGTTTCAACTCGAATCACATCATCCTCTTCCCCTTCAAAGAGATTCGTCCTCGAATCTACTTGTTATAGAACCTTGTGGAACTTGCTTCGACGATGACTCTGATACCAAATGATGAGAATAGGATCGTGGTTCGCTTTGATGGTGTCGAAGAAGTTCCTATGAACTGAAATTACAAATTTATATCTTCAATAAAGCATAAAAAGATAGGCAATCAACCCCTCAAGTGAATCCACACACGAGGTTTGAAAGTCTCGCCTTGAACTCGGAATTCACCAAGAACGCAGCAAGGGTGAACGATTCGAGAGCGTCGGAATCCACCGGCGTGTCGAAGGTTCGGGATAAGCACCTAACACTCTTGTGGATATGACTCACCACTCAAGTTTAGGAGAGATCAAGGATCAAGAGATATGACTCACTCTTGAAACAAGATCGGATTGTTCGATATTACTCACGAACACGCTCGATATGACTCACGAGCACAAAAGGGTCAAAAAAGAAAATAACAAAGAAATAAAAGTGAGACAAGAGAAACTCTTTCTTTTCTTCAATCTTGTCTATCTAAAAACATAACAAAATATCAAATATATAGGACAAGTAAGCTGCAAAAGAAACTCTTCACATGTCAAGGCATTTAGGAGGGTAGGTATCTCAAGGGTCTTGATCATAAACACTCATCTTGAATGTTGAAATCTCTTCATTTTCTGGAATGACTTCTGAGATGATTGACAGTTTTGAGTCCGTTTAGAGGAGATTTGGCTTCTGTGATTGTCATCAATCTTGTAGCCCTTGAAGTTATCTTTCCAACGAGTACTCATGGACTGTCACTGGACATTCGTAGATTCTGAAATGATCAAAATACAGAGGTGTTGTCTGAAAAATCCGAGAAGAACAAACTGAATTAATACTTCGTGCTTGGTCTGTTGTTTCAACTCGAATCACATCATCCTCTTCCCCTTCAAAGAGATTCGTCCTCGAATCTACTTGTTATAGAACCTTGTGGAACTTGCTTCGACGATGGCTCTGATACCAAATGATGAGAATCAGGATCGTGGATCGCTTGTGTCGGTGTCGAAGAAGTTCCTATGAACTGAAATTACAAATTTATATCTTCAATAAAACATAAAAAGATAGGCAATCAACCCCTCAAGTGAATCCACACACGAGGTTTGAAAGTCTCGCCTTGAACTCGGAATTCACCAAGAACGCAGCAAGGGTGAACGATTCGAGAGCGTCGGAATCCACCGGCGTGTCGAAGGTTCGGGATAAGCACCTAACACTCTTGTGGATATGACTCACCACTCAAGTTTAGGAGAGATCAAGGATCAAGAGATATGACTCACTCTTGAAACAAGATCGGATTGTTCGATATTACTCACGAACACGCTCGATATGACTCACGAGCACAAAAGGGTCAAAAAAGAAAATAACAAAGAAATAAAAGTGAGACAAGAGAAACTCTTTCTTTTCTTCAATCTTGTCTATCTAAAACCATAACAAAATATCAAATATATAGGACAAGTAAGCTGCAAAAGAAACTCTTCACATGTCAAGGCATTTAGGAGGGTAGGTATCTCAAGGGTCTTGATCATAAACACTCATCTTGAATGTTGAAATCTCTTCATTTTCTGGAATGACTTCTGAGATGATTGACAGTTTTGAGTCCGTTTAGAGGAGATTTGGCTTCTGTGATTGTCATCAATCTTGTAGCCCTTGAAGTTATCTTTCCAACGAGTACTCATGGACTGTCACTGGACATTCGTAGATTCTGAAATGATCAAAATACAGAGGTGTTGTCTGAAAAATCCGAGAAGAACAAACTGAATTAATACTTCGTGCTTGGTCTGTTGTTTCAACTCGAATCACATCATCCTCTTCCCCTTCAAAGAGATTCGTCCTCGAATCTACTTGTTATAGAACCTTGTGGAACTTGCTTCGACGATGGCTCTGATACCAAATGATGAGAATCAGGATCGTGGATCGCTTGTGTCGGTGTCGAAGAAGTTCCTATGAACTGAAATTACAAATTTATATCTTCAATAAAACATAAAAAGATAGGCAATCAACCCCTCAAGTGAATCCACACACGAGGTTTGAAAGTCTCGCCTTGAACTCGGAATTCACCAAGAACGCAGCAAGGGTGAACGATTCGAGAGCGTCGGAATCCACCGGCGTGTCGAAGGTTCGGGATAAGCACCTAACACTCTTGTGGATATGACTCACCACTCAAGTTTAGGAGAGATCAAGGATCAAGAGATATGACTCACTCTTGAAACAAGATCGGATTGTTCGATATTACTCACGAACACGCTCGATATGACTCACGAGCACAAAAGGGTCAAAAAAGAAAATAACAAAGAAATAAAAGTGAGACAAGAGAAACTCTTTCTTTTCTTCAATCTTGTCTATCTAAAAACATAACAAAATATCAAATATATAGGACAAGTAAGCTGCAAAAGAAACTCTTCACATGTCAAGGCATTTAGGAGGGTAGGTATCTCAAGGGTCTTGATCATAAACACTCATCTTGAATGTTGAAATCTCTTCATTTTCTGGAATGACTTCTGAGATGATTGACAGTTTTGAGTCCTTTTAGAGGAGATTTGGCTTCTGTGATTGTCACCAATCTTGTAGCCCTTGAATTTATCTTTCCAACGACTACTCATGGACTGTCACTGGACATTCGTAGATTCTGAAATGATCAAAATACAGAGGTGTTGTCTGAAAAATCCGAGAAGAACAAACTGAATTAATACTTCGTGCTTGGTCTGTTGTTTCAACTCGAATCACATCATCCTCTTCCCTTTCAAAGAGATTCGTCCTCGAATCTACTTGTTATAGAACCTTGTGGAACTTGCTTCGACGATGGCTCTGATACCAAATGATGAGAATCAGGATCGTGGATCGCTTGTGTCGGTGTCGAAGAAGTTCCTATGAACTGAAATTACAAATTTATATCTTCAATAAAACATAAAAAGATAGGCAATCAACCCCTCAAGTGAATCCACACACGAGGTTTGAAAGTCTCGCCTTGAACTCGGAATTCACCAAGAACGCAGCAAGGGTGAACGATTCGAGAGCGTCGGAATCCACCGGCGTGTCGAAGGTTCGGGATAAGCACCTAACACTCTTGTGGATATGACTCACCACTCAAGTTTAGGAGAGATCAAGGATCAAGAGATATGACTCACTCTTGAAACAAGATCGGATTGTTCGATATTACTCACGAACACGCTCGATATGACTCACGAGCACAAAAGGGTCAAAAAAGAAAATAACAAAGAAATAAAAGTGAGACAAGAGAAACTCTTTCTTTTCTTCAATCTTGTCTATCTAAAAACATAAAAAAATATCAAATATATAGGACAAGTAAGCTGCAAAAAAAACTCTTCACATGTCAAGGCATTTAGGAGGGTAGGTATCTCAAGGGTCTTGATCATAAACACTCATCTTGAATGCTGAAATCTCTTCATTTTCTGGAATGACTTCTGAGATGATTGACAGTTTTGAGTCCTTTTAGAGGAGATTTGGCTTCTGTGATTGTCACCAATCTTGTAGCCCTTGAAGTTATCTTTCCAACGAGTACTCATGGACTGTCACTGGACATTCGTAGATTCTAAAATGATCAAAATACAGAGGTGTTGTCTAAAAAATCCGAGAAGAACAAACTGAATTAATACTTCGTGCTTGGGCTGTTGTTTCAACTCGAATCACATCATCCTCTTCCCCTTCAAAGAGATTCGTCCTCGAATCTACTTGTTATAGAACCTTGTGGAACTTGCTTCGACGATGGCTCTGATACCAAATGATGAGAATAGGATCGTGGTTCGCTTTGATGGTGTCGAAGAAGTTCCTATGAACTGAAATTACAAATTTATATCTTCAATAAAGCATAAAAAGATAGGCAATCAACCCCTCAAGTGAATCCACACACGAGGTTTGAAAGTCTCGCCTTGAACTCGGAATTCACCAAGAACGCAGCAAGGGTGAACGATTCGAGAGCGTCGGAATCCACCGGCGTGTCGAAGGTTCGGGATAAGCACCTAACACTCTTGTGGATATGACTCACCACTCAAGTTTAGGAGAGATCAAGGATCAAGAGATACGACTCACTCTTGAAACAAGATCGGATTGTTCGATATTACTCACGAACACGCTCGATATGACTCACGAGCACAAAAGGGTCAAAAAAGAAAATAACAAAGAAATAAAAGTGAGACAAGAGAAACTCTTTCTTTTCTTCAATCTTGTCTATCTAAAAACATAACAAAATATCAAATATATAGGACAAGTAAGCTGCAAAAGAAACTCTTCACATGTCAAGGCATTTAGGAGGGTAGGTATCTCAAGGGTCTTGATCATAAACACTCATCTTGAATGCTGAAATCTCTTCATTTTCTGGAATGAGTTCTGAGATGATTGACAGTTTTGAGTCCGTTTAGAGGAGATTTGGCTTCTGTGATTGTCACCAATCTTGTAGCCCTTGAAGTTATCTTTCCAACGAGTACTCATGGACTGTCACTGGACATTCGTAGATTCTAAAATGATCAAAATACAGAGGTGTTGTCTAAAAAATCCGAGAAGAACAAACTGAATTAATACTTCGTGCTTGGGCTGTTGTTTCAACTCGAATCACATCATCCTCTTCCCCTTCAAAGAGATTCGTCCTCGAATCTACTTGTTATAGAACCTTGTGGAACTTGCTTCGACGATGGCTCTGATACCAAATGATGAGAATAGGATCGTGGTTCGCTTTGATGGTGTCGAAGAAGTTCCTATGAACTGAAATTACAAATTTATATCTTCAATAAAGCATAAAAAGATAGGCAATCAACCCCTCAAGTGAATCCACACACGAGGTTTGAAAGTCTCGCCTTGAACTCGGAATTCACCAAGAACGCAGCAAGGGTGAACGATTCGAGAGCGTCGGAATCCACCGGCGTGTCGAAGGTTCGGGATAAGCACCTAACACTCTTGTGGATATGACTCACCACTCAAGTTTAGGAGAGATCAAGGATCAAGAGATATGACTCACTCTTGAAACAAGATCGGATTGTTCGATATTACTCACGAACACGCTCGATATGACTCACGAGCACAAAAGGGTCAAAAAAGAAAATAACAAAGAAATAAAAGTGAGACAAGAGAAACTCTTTCTTTTCTTCAATCTTGTCTATCTAAAAACATAACAAAATATCAAATATATAGGACAAGTAAGCTGCAAAAGAAACTCTTCACATGTCAAGGCATTTAGGAGGGTAGGTATCTCAAGGGTCTTGATCATAAACACTCATCTTGAATGCTGAAATCTCTTCATTTTCTGGAATGAGTTCTGAGATGATTGACAGTTTTGAGTCCGTTTAGAGGAGATTTGGCTTCTGTGATTGTCACCAATCTTGTAGCCCTTGAAGTTATCTTTCCAACGAGTACTCATGGACTGTCACTGGACATTCGTAGATTCTAAAATGATCAAAATACAGAGGTGTTGTCTAAAAAATCCGAGAAGAACAAACTGAATTAATACTTCGTGCTTGGGCTGTTGTTTCAACTCGAATCACATCATCCTCTTCCCCTTCAAAGAGATTCGTCCTCGAATCTACTTGTTATAGAACCTTGTGGAACTTGCTTCGACGATGGCTCTGATACCAAATGATGAGAATAGGATCGTGGTTCGCTTTGATGGTGTCGAAGAAGTTCCTATGAACTGAAATTACAAATTTATATCTTCAATAAAGCATAAAAAGATAGGCAATCAACCCCTCAAGTGAATCCACACACGAGGTTTGAAAGTCTCGCCTTGAACTCGGAATTCACCAAGAACGCAGCAAGGGTGAACGATTCGAGAGCGTCGGAATCCACCGGCGTGTCGAAGGTTCGGGATAAGCACCTAACACTCTTGTGGATATGACTCACCACTCAAGTTTAGGAGAGATCAAGGATCAAGAGATATGACTCACTCTTGAAACAAGATCGGATTGTTCGATATTACTCACGAACACGCTCGATATGACTCACGAGCACAAAAGGGTCAAAAAAGAAAATAACAAAGAAATAAAAGTGAGACAAGAGAAACTCTTTCTTTTCTTCAATCTTGTCTATCTAAAAACATAAAAAAATATCAAATATATAGGACAAGTAAGCTGCAAAAGAAACTCTTCACATGTCAAGGCATTTAGGAGGGTAGGTATCTCAAGGGTCTTGATCATAAACACTCATCTTGAATGCTGAAATCTCTTCATTTTCTGGAATGACTTCTGAGATGATTGACAGTTTTGAGTCCGTTTAGAGGAGATTTGGCTTCTGTGATTGTCACCAATCTTGTAGCCCTTGAAGTTATCTTTCCAACGAGTACTCATGGACTGTCACTGGACATTCGTAGATTCTAAAATGATCAAAATACAGAGGTGTTGTCTAAAAAATCCGAGAAGAACAAACTGAATTAATACTTCGTGCTTGGGCTGTTGTTTCAACTCGAATCACATCATCCTCTTCCCCTTCAAAGAGATTCGTCCTCGAATCTACTTGTTATAGAACCTTGTGGAACTTGCTTCGACGATGGCTCTGATACCAAATGATGAGAATAGGATCGTGGTTCGCTTTGATGGTGTCGAAGAAGTTCCTATGAACTGAAATTACAAATTTATATCTTCAATAAAGCATAAAAAGATAGGCAATCAACCCCTCAAGTGAATCCACACACGAGGTTTGAAAGTCTCGCCTTGAACTCGGAATTCACCAAGAACGCAGCAAGGGTGAACGATTCGAGAGCGTCGGAATCCACCGGCGTGTCGAAGGTTCGGGATAAGCACCTAACACTCTTGTGGATATGACTCACCACTCAAGTTTAGGAGAGATCAAGGATCAAGAGATATGACTCACTCTTGAAACAAGATCGGATTGTTCGATATTACTCACGAACACGCTCGATATGACTCACGAGCACAAAAGGGTCAAAAAAGAAAATAACAAAGAAATAAAAGTGAGACAAGAGAAACTCTTTCTTTTCTTCAATCTTGTCTATCTAAAAACATAACAAAATATCAAATATATAGGACAAGTAAGCTGCAAAAGAAACTCTTCACATGTCAAGGCATTTAGGAGGGTAGGTATCTCAAGGGTCTTGATCATAAACACTCATCTTGAATGTTGAAATCTCTTCATTTTCTGGAATGACTTCTGAGATTATTGACAGTTTTGAGTCCGTTTAGAGGAGATTTGGCTTCTGTGATTGTCACCAATCTTGTAGCCCTTGAAGTTATCTTTCCAACGAGTACTCATGGACTATCACTGGACATTCGTAGATTCTGAAATGATCAAAATACAGAGGTGTTGTCTGAAAAATCCGAGAAGAACAAACTGAATTAATACTTCGTGCTTGGTCTGTTGTTTCAACTCGAATCACATCAATCAAACTCTCAAAACTCTTAGTTCGATGATGAAGGATCATCTGGACAGCAACCGACACCTCCGGTCCCCGAGTTTGAAGGTGCATTGACGCGCTCGAGAGCTAAGGAAGTCCAACAAGAGCTGGACAAGTTAGTAGCGTTCTTCAGGTCCAAGGAGTTGAATACAGACGAAGAACCACCATTGAAGACTGTTCTAATGATCGAGGTTCGAGAACAAGCAGAGGACGGCAGAGAAGAACCGCTCCCGCGGCTCATTCGCCAACCGCGCCCGCGGCTCAATAACCGCACCCGCGGTTCATTCGCCAACCGCGCCCGCGGCTCAATAACCGCGCTCGCGGGTCATTCGCCGAGGCCTCCTGCTGAAATATTATTTTCGGATATTTATTTGTTTTTCGGGTTGTTATTTTAGGATTTACTTTTATTGCTTATTTCTTTAATTGGCATCCTTATGAACCCTATATAAGGCTGCCTTAGTTGTTGTTTTGCCCCCCCAGACTTTGATATTGAATACAGCGTTTATCGTTTTTCCTCCCAAAAGAGAGAGCTTTTGTGAGAAGAGTGCCCCGTGTGCATTGTCGTTGAGTCGGCCCTAGTTGTGCTTGTGTGTGTCAATCTCCTCCATAAGGTTGGTGCTATCGGGACTCCATAGAGCAACCTCCAGGTGCCTTGACCCACCAAAGTCATTGTGTTTGGTTGTAATCATCCGTTGGGGTTTCTTCATCATTCGGTATGGTTCTTGTTCTTAAGTTCAAGGGGTTTATCGTTGTTTGATTTGGTTCCAATTGGCCTATCATTCGAATTATCCTTCTTTCATCTCATTCTAATTCCGCCTTTCTTCTCTGTTCAAGTTCCTATTCGAGTTTGGTGTCTAGGTCGGCAACTGCGGCTTATCCCCGCATCAAATTGGTATCAGAGCTGTGTTGACACCATTCGTCTTCACAAGAACATCAAGAGACCCCCTATCCAGAAAATCACAAAAAGAGTCAGTTTTTATTTTCTTGTTTGTCAGTTTCTTTCAGAAATTAATTTTGAGTCTTCCATTGCTTTGATATTTCTTGTTGAGTCATTACAGGTTGTGTGCAAGAAGCTTGAATCGATTAGTGTTGGTGGAGATCGAAAGATTGGAGTTTGGAGCACCCTTGTTCCCAAAATCCATTCAGCCCTTCATCCATCTCAAAATCTATCCATCCCTACCAAAACGCAGCCATCAGAAACCCAAAAGAATTGCTGGAATTTCTTTCCTTGAAGCCCAAACAAGATCTTCAAAGAAGGAAATCTTATCTTTCTACAAGGGAATCTTATCTTTCTACAAGGGAAATCAAGTTAGTTGCTATTTTTATTTATTTTCAATTTTGCTGAGATTAATATCTCACATCAAGTCTGTAATTTCGTTTTGTTTAGTTGAGACAAAAAAAATCAAAAAAAAAAAAAATACAAAAAAAAAAAGAATCGAAAAGTCTCAAAGTCTAGTTTGATATTGTTCAAGTCGGATCTCAAGAACTCAAAGGAAATTGGGTTGAAAGAGCCCGAACGGAAGCGAGAACCCACCAGGCCGCGACAGAAACCGCGCCCGCGGCTCAGTAGCCGCACCCGCGGTTCAAACCGCAACCGCGGAATTCAGGCCGCGCCCGCGGCTTAGCCTCAAAAGCCGCAGTTCGAAAATCCGCGCCCGCGGACTACAGACCGCGCCCGCGGAACCGTCACTGTTTGCCTTTCCATTCCTTTCAGATACGAGCCTCAATTGTTACCTAACCCTCCCGACTCCATCTTCGATCCTTCAATCAACATCAGTCGGAACAAGTTAAGGTACGCTTCCTTTTGGCTCTTCTTGAAATTCGAGGCTTAATCATATCTCTGTTTTGCATTCTCATTCTTGCAAAACACCTTCGAGTCTTATTTTCTTTCTTTCATTGAGTCAGTCTCTTGTTTGAGTCAGAACCTTACAGTCGAAACCCCGCACTACGCTAGCCATCTCCATCTCTACCATCATTCATATATTGCTAGGAGTTCGGTAGTTTCAACTTAGTGGGTTATTGATCCATACAAGTCAATTCATCAAAGAAAAGCTGATTGCAACGACAATTGAGAGAGAGTGCAGAGGAAAACATACGAGAGTAAACACTAGCGAGTTGTTTTCATTTACACTTACCTTAATATCGTTCTGTGTTAGTCTTTTCTTTAGTGATGAGCAGGTCAGTTTCTCCCCATGGGAGGCAAGAAGCCCCGGAGACCCGCGCCATCACCCCGTAATTTATGACCAACATGTTTCGGGAAATGACGTCGGCCATTACCACCGCCATAGAGCGGCAGCAACGATCCACCCCGTCCCCAAGGGTCCTAGAGCATATCGGGACCTCCTATGATGCTCCAGTCGACAATCGGAGGCCCCTGCCTTCTCAGCAAGAAGCCTATGAGGCTGCCCGCATGGGTCGGGAACCCAGACGCAGGCCTACACCCCGGGACGATTTTCCACAAGGCCGGAGAGGACGCTTTCGTAACTCTCCTATACCTCACTTTAATAGATACAATGCTGCTAACCGTTTTGATGATGCATTTCAGGACCTAGGTGATAATGATGACGAAGAGGAGCCTGAAGAAGAAGATGAGGCGGGATGGCGACCACATCGTCCCCAAGGAGGTTACCAAGGAAGGCGAAGAGAGCCTGATCAAGATGGAGTGGGAAAGATAAAGGTTAAGATCCCGAGTTTTGAGGGAAAGTGTGATCCAGACATATATATGGAGTGGGAGACCAAGATTGAACAAATCTGGAATTGTCACAACTTTCCTGAAGCCAAAAAGGTGCAGCTGGCATCTTTGGAGTTTAGTGGCTACGCGTTAGTTTGGTGGGATAGCTTGATCAGAGGAAGAGTTGCCAATGGAGATTATCCTGTCACTACCTGGGAACTTATGAAGAGGATTTATTCCCCCACATTACACTAGGGAACTTATTCAGCGGCTCGAGAATTTGAAGCAAGGATCAATGGGAGTCGAAGAGACTTACAATGCTATGCAAATAGCGATGGTTCGAGCTAATTTGGTGGAGGATGAGGAGACAACCATGGCTAGATATCTTCGTATCCTTCACCCATATGTGTCTAGTGAGATTGAGATGTTCCCTTACAACTCAATGACTGAGTTGCTACATTTGGCTATCAAGGTGGAAAGAAAGACCAAAATTAGGAGCCAAGGGAGCAAAAACGCAGGTGGCTGGAAAAATCAGCAAGGAAGGAACTCATATCCTTCAACCCGAGAGGTCCCTAACAAGGAAGACAGTGGTTCTCGAAGGAATCCGCCAACCACTACTCAAGTGCCCTCCAAGACAACACTTGGCCCTTCTAATCCACCCCGAGGGAGTACTTCTAACCCTACTTCTAGAGCTAGGCATATTGAATGTTTTAAATGTAGAGGAAAGGGTCATATGATGAAAGATTGTCCTAATTCTAGAGTATTAATTGTTAATCAACTAGGAGAACTTGAAAGTGAAAGTGAAAAGGAAGAGAACCTAGGTGATATGCATGATGAGGATGATCTTAGTGATGAAATTGGTTATGAACATGGTGATTCTTTGATTTGTAAAAGAAATTTACATGTACAACCCGCCCCTTGTGAAGATAATCAAACAGAAAATTTATTTCACACTAGGTGTTTAGTTCAAGGAAAGGTCTGCAATATGATTATTGATGGTGGAAGTTGTTGCAATATTGTTAGCACTGAATTGATCACTAAATTGCAGTTTACTACTATTTTCCATCCTAGACCTTATAAATTGCATTGGATGGATGAATGTGGAGAATTAAAAGTTCTAAAACAAGCTGAGATAACATTCACCTTAGGAAAATATACGGATACGGTTTTATGTGATGTAGTTCCTATGCAAGCTTGTCATATATTGTTAGGAAGACCATGGCAATACGATCGAAGGGTTACTCATGATGGTCATACTAACCGTCATACATTCATCTTTAATGGTAAGCCTATTACTCTTAAACCTATGACTCCAGCGCAGATAGCAGAAGCTTACGAAAAGAGCAAAGGCAAGGAAAAGGCTTCTGACAGAACCGAAGCAACAACAGCAGCGACCAAAAACCGCACCCGCGGTTCAGATGCCGCACCCGCGGCTCACGATAGATCGCAACAGAAGGACCGGCACGAGAGTCGCGCCTGCGGCCCCGAGGCCGCACCCGCGGCTCACTCGCCAAACCGCGCCCGCGGTAATTCAGTCGCGCCCGCGGGTCATCCTTCTGGCGCAACGCTGGTTCCTGCAGTGACGAATCGAGCCCTATTGTCGTCCAAAGCCGAGCTGGAAGGTGAGTATTTACCCTTCGATACTACCTTAATGATGCTTTGCAAGAGATTTGTGTTGACAGGTACCGATTCTCGACTTGATCTACCCCTTAGCATTCAAGCTATTCTTGATGAGTTTGCTGAGGTGTTTCCGGATGAGATTCCACCGGGCTTACCGCCCTTTAGGGGCATTGAGCATCAAATTGATCTTATTCCAGGAGTTTCTTTACCTAACCGGCCAGCTTACAGAATGAACCCTCAGGAGTGTCAAGAGATTCAGAAGCAGGTGCAGGAGCTTGTAGATAAAGGGTATGTTCGAGAAAGTCTTAGTCCTTGTGCAGTTCCGGTCTTACTTGTGCCTAAGAAAGACAATTCTTGGCGGATGTGTGTTGATTGCCGAGCTATCAACAACATAACTGTCAAGCATCGTCATCCTATACCAAGGCTGGATGACATGTTGGATGAGCTTCACGGTGCCACAAACTTCACCAAGATTGATCTGAGGAGTGGCTACCATCAAATCCGAATGAGGGAAGGCGATGAGTGGAAGACCGCCTTCAAGACCAAATTTGGTCTATATGAGTGGCTTGTTATGCCATTTGGACTTACTAATGCCCCCTCTACTTTTATGAGGCTTATGAACCATGTCTTGAGGAAGTTTATAGGGAAGTTTGTTGTAGTTTATTTCGATGATATTCTGATTTACAGCAGGTCCCTAGAGGAGCATGAGCAACATCTCAGGGAAGTACTCGTTACTCTTAGTATACAGCGACTATATGCTAATTTGAAGAAGTGTGATTTTTGCACTGATAGAGTTATATTTCTTGGTTTTGTAGTGAGCTCCCAGGGATTACAGGTGGACGAGGAGAAGATTAAATCCATTCAGGAATGGCCGACACCCACGACCGGCAGCCAGGTACGCAGTTTCCACGGGTTAGCAAGCTTCTATCGGCGTTTTGTGAAGGATTTCAGCACCATTGCTGCACCGCTGACTGAGGTAACTAAGAAGCACTCAGCATTTGTTTGGAAGGAGGCTCAAGAAAAGGCGTTTGAGGAGCTAAAACGCAGATTGACCGAGGCACCTTTGCTTGTGCTTCCCGACTTCACTAGGCCGTTCGAAGTGGAATGTGATGCTTCCGGAGTTGGCATTGGAGGAGTCCTCATGCAAGAAGGTAAGCCTATTGCCTTCTTTTCTGAAAAGTTGAAAGGTGCAAGTCTAAATTACTCTACTTATGATAAGGAATTGTATGCGTTATATAGAGTACTTAAGACTTGGCAACACTACCTATGGCCTAGAGAGTTTGTTTTGCATACCGATCATGAATCTTTGAAACATTTTAGGAGCCAAGACAAACTTGATAGGAGGCATGGTAGATGGATGGAATTTATTGAGACTTTCCCTTATATCATCAAATACAAGAAGGGAAAGGACAATGTTGTTGCTGATGCACTATCTAGGAGGCATGCTTTAATTGTTCAACTTGACTCTAAGGTGTTAGGCTTTGTTTACATCAAGGAATTATATCGTAATGATGCTGATTTTGGTGCTATCTATAAGCAATGTTTAGATAAAGGAACTGTGGATAAGTTTTACTTGTTTGATGGTTTCTTGTTTAGGGCTAGTAAAGTGTGCATACCTAAGTGTTCTTTGAGATTATTGCTTGTTGAAGAAGCCCATAAGGGTGGATTAATGGGACACTTTGGTAGAGATAAGACATATCATATGTTGCATACTCATTTTTATTGGCCCCATATGCTTAGGGATGTTGAGCATTGTTTGAAAAGATGTTTGGAGTGTCTTAAGGCTAAGTCTAGAGTTAAACCACATGGATTGTATACTCCTTTGCCTATTCCTACGACCCCCTGGGTAGACATTAGTATGGATTTTATTGTAGGGTTGCCTAAGACTAAGAAGGGGAGAGATTCTATTTTTGTGGTAGTTGATAGATTTTCTAAAATGGCTCATTTTATTGCTTGCAATAAGACTGATGATGCTCATCATGTGGCTGACTTATTCTTCACCGGAGTTGTTAGGTTACATGGAGTACCAAAGACTATTGTGAGTGATAGGGATGTGAAATTTCTAAGTTACTTTTGGAAAACTCTTTGTGGAAAACTAGGGACTAAACTACTATTCTCTACATCTAGTCATCCTCAAACTGATG
The DNA here is from genome assembly GCA_029168935.1 of Oxyria digyna. NCBI lineage: Eukaryota > Viridiplantae > Streptophyta > Magnoliopsida > Caryophyllales > Polygonaceae > Oxyria > Oxyria digyna. The sequence goes on from JAPVLV010000005.1 coordinate 23,150,630, forward strand.
GTCAAACTGAAGTAACCAATAGGACCTTAGGAACCCTTTTGAGAGACATTCTTAAGAAGAATTTGAAAGCTTGGGAAGAAGCCTTACCCCATGTTGAGTTTGCCTACAATAGAGCCATCCATTCCTCAACCTCGTTGAGTCCCTTTGAATGTGTGTATGGTTTGAATCCACCAACCCCTTTTGATCTTATGCCGTTACCTACGAAGGAGCGAGTGGATTTCAGCGCAGGAAAACAGGTTGATCACATCAAGGAAATTCATAAGAAGACAAGAGCTAAATTGCTAGAAGTAGCTGCTACAAATGCTAGCAAGGCAAATAGGAAGAGGAGGAAGGTCATCTTCAAGGAGGGAGACCTCGTGTGGGTCCACTTTAGGAGAGAGCGTTTCCCCAGCAAACGCCACTCAAAGCTGTCCCCAAGAGGCGATGGACCCTTCAAGGTGCTTAAGAAGATTGGAGATAATGCTTATGTCTTGGAGCTTCCCGGCGACTATCAAGTGAGTGCTACCTTCAATGTGCAAGATTTGACTTTATTCGAGGGTGAAGAAGAAGAGGAGCTGGATGATTCGGGGTCGAATCCTTTTCAAGAAGGGGAGGATGATGAAGGATCATCTGGACAGCAACCGATACCTCCGGTCCCCGAGTTTGAAGGTGCATTGACGCGCTCGAGAGCTAAGGAAGTCCAACAAGAGCTGGACAAGTTAGTAGCGTTCTTCAGGTCCAAGGAGTTGAATACAGACGAAGAACCACCATTGAAGACTATTCTCATGATCGAGGTTCGAGAACGAGCAGAGGACGGCAGAGAAGAACCGCGCCCGCGGATGGAAACCGCGCCCGCGGCTCATTCGCCAACCGCGCCCGCGGTTCATTCGCCAACCGCGCCCGCGGGTCATTCGCCGAGGCCTCCTGCTGAAATATTATTTTCGGATATTTATTTGTTTTTCGGATTGTTATTTTAGGATTTACTTTTATTGCTTATTTCTTTAATTGGCATCCTTATGAACCCTATATAAGGCTGCCTTAGTTGTTGTTTTGCCCCCCCCCCCAGACTTTGATATTGAATACAGCGTTTATCGTTTTTCCTCCCAAAAGAGAGAGCTTTTGTGAGAAGAGTGCCCCGTGTGCATTGTCGTTGAGTCGGCCCTAGTTGTGCTTGTGTGTGTCAATCTCCTCCATAAGGTTGGTGCTATCGGGACTCCATAGAGCAACCTCCAGGTGCCTTGACCCACCAAAGTCATTGTGTTTGGTTGTAATCATCCGTTGGGGTTTCTTCATCATTCGGTATGGTTCTTGTTCTTAAGTTCAAGGGTTTTATCGTTGTTTGATTTGGTTCCAATTGGCCTATCATTCGAATTATCCTTCTTTCATCTCATTCTAATTCCGCCTTTCTTCTCTGTTCGAGTTCCTATTCGAGTTTGGTGTCTAGGTCGGCAACTGCGGCTTATCCCCGCATCACTTCCCTTGGTGCGTCATATCCAAAGTTAGAACTCAAGAACAATCGTTGGTCTTGTTTCAAGAGTGAGTCATATCTCTTGAATCTCGATCTCCCCTAAACTTGAGTGGTGAGTCATATCCACAAGAGTATTAGGTGCTTATCCATTCTTTTCAATTCTCTAAGGTGCGTTATATCCTTTGTTGAATTGATCTGCCTATCCCAAACTCTCTTTGATTCAACATTGAGAGTTATATCTTTCCCTTTTTCAAGCACATCAAATAACATCGTTTTTGAGAGCTTATTCGAGATGTCCATTTCTGGGCTTTGCTTGACGATTCCTTGAAGATCTTTGTAGCCATTCCTTGCACCGTGTCACACCCGATCCTTGATTCACATTATTTTAGGCCTGCGTTTTTGGAGTGTTTTTAAGACAATATTTGGTGTGTTTTAAGACGAATGGGCTGGCTCCTCCTTGGAGTATATAAGGCTCCCTTGGCACTTGTAAAACTCGGATTTGGCTTATGTTGAAAAACAGTTTCTTCTTCAAAAGAGAGTCTTTTGAGAGAGAAGAGTGGATTGTTGGATTCATAGTCTAGTTGTCTTGTGGATGTCAATTCTTGAAGGATTGGTGGCCTAAAGCTTCATAGATCTCCTCCTTGTGTTTTTCTCCTTCCATGGCAGATTTATGTAAGGTTGTATGGTAAGGGTTTTGTCTTCATTTGATTTGGTTCTTAGCCTCAAGCTAAGGGTTTAATCATTGTTAGGCCAGGTTCTTCCCTTCTCTATCTTGTTCTTCTTGTATCCATCTTCAAACCATCAAATACAAAACTCATTCTCCTTGTTTCTGAGTTTGTCTTGAGATTAGGCGTCTAGATCAGATTCGACGTGGTTCATCCCCGTATCAGCATAGATGGCTCCTCTTGCTCTTGTACCTTGTCTTTGACGTCCTCCTTCGTGTCCAAGCTAGGTAAATTGAGGTCTTGATGGGAAGGATTCACATCAATAAGGGTCCCTTTAACCAAGAATTAGGCACGCAGCGATGCGAAAACGCTAATAGACTGGAAATGGGCCTAATGGTCCATTATGGCTCGAATTGGCAAAACGACGACCAAACGATGTCAGAATGGATTGAAACTTGGTTTCAATGACTATTAGAGGTATTTGACCATTCTCAATCACCACTTTGTACTTTATAAGTAACACCTACTTTGTAATACCACACAACTCTTAATTTTCAAACTTGTCATTGTACGTAGAGTTACCACAAACAACGGTTGATTCTGTTTGAAAACCTTGTGCAACTTCGTCTTATTAGGCATACGAAGTTCCATAAGGGTCTCTTTGACCAAGAATTAGGCACGCAGCGGTGTGAAAACGATAAAAGACTCTTAATGGGCCTAATGGTCCATTAAGGCTCGAATTGTGAAAACGAAGACCAAACGATATCGGAATGGATTGAAACTATGTTTCAATGACTATTAGAGGTATTTGACCATTCTCAACCACCACTTCGTACTTTATAAGTAACATCTCCTTTGTAATACCAAACAACTCTTAATTCTCCAACTTGTCAATGTACGTAGTGTTACCACAAACAACAGTTGATTTTGTTTGAAAGCGTTTTGCAACTTAGTCCTATTAGGCATACGAAGTTCCATAAGGGTCTCTTAAACCAGGAATGATGAGGGACCACTCTTGACACCTACACCTCCCCTAGTTCCCTCAATTGATGGTCCTCTTACAAGATCTAGATCTAAGAAACTTAAACAAAACTTGGACAAGGTAATCACTTATCTCTTGTCGAAAGAACTCGATTGCTTTGATGATGTTCCTAAGCTTGGAGAGAGAACCTTGATGACCATTGGAGACCACTTAGAAGACCCTCAATTTGTTTAGGGCACTAAAGACATGGCAACATTATCTATGGCCTAGTGAGTTCATTTTGCATACAGATCATCAATCCTTGAAGCATTTTAGGAGTCAAGATAAGTTAGATAGGCGTCATGGTACATGGATGGAATTCATTGAAACCTTTCCTTATGTTATCAAGTATAAAAAGGGCAAGGACAATGTAGTAGCTGATGCATTATCTAGGAGGCATGTTTTAATCACTCAACTTGACTCTAAGGTGTTAGGATTCACATACATTAAGGAACTCTATGAGCATGATACTGATTTTGGTGACACCTATAGCCATTGCATGACTAAGGGCTCTTTGGACAAGTTTTACTTGTATGAAGGGTTCTTATTTAGGGCTGATAAGGTTTGTATTCCTAAGTGCTCTCTAAGACTTTTACTTGTGGAGGAAGCCCACAAGGGAGGTCTAATGGGGCATTTTGGGAGGGACAAGACCTATGCTATGCTCCAATCTCATTTCTACTGGCCTCATATGTTAAGAGATGTGGAGAATATGCTAAAGAAGTGCCTAGAGTGTCTCAAGGCCAAATCAAAAGTGAAGCCTCATGGGCTGTACACACCACTTCCTATACCTTCTTCTCCTTGGTTAGACATTAGCATGGACTTCATTGTAGGACTACCAAGGACTAAAAAGGGTAGGGATTCAATCTTTGTGGTTGTGGACAGATTCTCAAAGATGGCACACTTCATTGCATGTCACAAGACCGGCGATGCTTCTAATGTGTCTACTCTTTTCTTTAGAGAAGTAGTGAGGCTACATGGAGTACCTCGGTCCATTGTGAGTGATAGAGACCCCAAGTTCTTGAGTCATTTTTGGAGATCTCTTTGGGGAAGACTAGGAACGAAACTCTTGTTCTCTACTTCTAGTCATCCTCAAACCGATGGCCAAACTGAGGTGACAAATAGGACTTTGGGCACATTACTTAGGGCTGTCATTAAAAAGAACTTGAAATCTTGGGAAGAAGTCCTTCCACATGTAGAATTTGCATACAATAGGGTTGTGCATTCATCTACATCCATGAGTCCTTTCCAATGTGTATATGGCATGAATCCTTTGACCCCTCTAGATCTTATACCGTTGCCTATTAAGGAGCGAGTAGAGTTCAATGCAAGAAAACAAGTTGAATTTATTAAGGAGCTCCATGATAGGACAAGGATCAAGCTTGAGCAAGTGGGAAAGGCTGCGGCTGCAAGGAACAACTAGGGACGGCGCCTTGTGATCTTCAAGCCCGGTGACATGGTTTGGGTCCATTTCAGAAAGGAAAGGTTCCCCCACAAGCGCACATCAAAGCTTTCTCCTAGAGGTGGTGGACCTTTCAAAGTGATAAGGAAGGTGGGCGACAATGCATATGTCCTAGACCTCCCCAGTGATTATGGTGTGAGTGCCACATTCAATGTAGGTGATCTATCTTTATTTGAGGAACAAGACGAGGAGCCTCATGATTCGTGGTCGAATCCTTTCCAAGAAGGGGAGGATGATGAGGGACCACTCTTGACACCTACACCTCCCCTAGTTCCCTCAATTGATGGTCCTCTTACAAGATCTAGATCTAAGAAACTCAAACAAAACTTGGACAAGGTAATCACTTACCTCTTGTCGAAAGAACTCGATTGCTTTGATGATGTTCCTAAGCTTGGAGAGAGAACCTTGATGACCATTGGAGACCACTTAGAAGACCCTCAATTTGTTGAGGAAGGATCTTGAAGTTGTAATGGTTTTTATTTGCATTTTCATAACATTTTATTAGACCTTTTAGGCCTGCGTTTTTGGTGTGTTTTTAAGACAATATTTGGTGTGTTTTAAGACCAATGAGCTGGCTCCTCCTTGGAGTATATAAGGCTCCCTTGGCACTTGTAAAACGCAGATTTGGCTTATGTTGAAAAACAGTTTCTTCTTCAAAAGAGAGTCTTTTGAGAGAGAAGAGTGGATTGTTGGATTCATAGTCTAGTTGTCTTGTGGATGTCAATCCTTGAAGGATTGGTGGCCTAAAGCTTCATAGATCTCCTTCTTGTGTTTTTCTCCTTCCATGGCAGATTTATGTAAGGTTGTATGGTAAGGGTTTTGTCTTCATTTGATTTGGTTCTTAGCCTCAAGCTAAGGGTTTAATCATTGTTAGGCCAGGTTCTTCCCTTCTCTATCTTGTTCTACTTGTTTCCATCTTCAAACCATCAAATACATAACTCATTCTCCTTGTTTATGAGTTTGTGTTGAGATTAGGCGTCTATATCAGATTCGACGTGGTTCAACACCGTATCAAAGAATTAGGAACGCAGCGGTGCGAAAACGCTAAAAGACTCTAAATGGGCCTAATGCTCCATAAAGGCTCGAATTGTCAAAACGACGACCAAACGATGTCGGAATGGATTGAAACTATGTTTCAATGACTATTAGAGGTATTTGACCATCCTCAACCTCCACTTCGTACTTTATAAGTAACACCTACTTTGTAATACCAAACAACTCTTAATTTTCCAACTTGTCAATGTACGTAGAGTTACCACAAACAACGGTTGATTCTGTTTGAAAACCTTGTGCAACTTAGTCTTATTAGGCATACGAAGTTCCATAAGGGTCTCTTTGGCCAAGAATTAGGCACGCAGCGGTCCGAAAACGCTAAAAGACTCTAAATGGGCCTTTTGGTCCATTAAGGCTCGAATTGTCAAAACGACGACCAAACGATGTCGGAATGGATTGAAACTTGGTTTCAATGACTATTAGAGGTTTTTGACCATTCTCAACCACCACTTCGTACTTTATAAGTAACATCTCCTTTGTAATACCAAACAACTCTTAATTCTCCAACTTGTCAATGTACGTAGTGTTACCACAAACAACAGTTGATTTTGTTTGAAAGCGTTTTGCAACTTAGTCCTATTAGGCATACGAAGTTCCATAAGGGTCTCTTAAACCAAGAATTAGGAACGCAGCGGTGCGAAAACGCTAAAAGACTCTAAATGGGCCTAATGCTCCATAAAGGCTCGAATTGTCAAAACGATGACCAAACGATGTCGGAATGGATTGAAACTATGTTTCAATGACTATTAGAGGTATTTGACCATTCTCAACCACCACTTCGTACTTTATAAGTAACACCTACTTTGTAATACCAAACAACTCTTAATTTTCCAACTTGTCACTCTACGTAGAGTTACCACAAACATCGGTTGATTCTGTTTGAAAACCTTGTGCAACTTAGTCTTTTTAGGCATACGAAGTTCCATAAAGGGTCTCTTTAACCAATAATTAGGCACGCAACGGTGCGAAAACGCTAAAAGACGCTAAATGGGCCTAATGGTCCATTAAGGCTCGAATTGGCAAAACGATGACCAAACGATATCGGAATGGATTGAAACTATGTTTCAATGACTATTAGAGGTATTTGACCATCCTCAACCTCCACTTCGTACTTTATAAGTAACACCTACTTTGTAATACCAAACAACTCTTAATTTTCCAACTTGTCACTGTACCTAGTGTTACCACAAACAACGTGGTGTGATTCCATCCCATCTTGAAGAAGACAAGTCCAAGGAAGACACTATGTCGGTGCCTATGCGCATTACCCGCGCCAAGGCAAAGGCACTCCAAGAAGACGTCTCCCAAGGCTTGCTCACTTTTGGGCTTGAAGAGTCCAAGACTGGAGGTCCATTTCACATCTTGGACATCAAGGAAGGAGCAGCCTAGGCGCCAGCCACATAGAGCATCCTAGGCACATTTATGTTGTTTTTCCTTTCTTGCATTTTTACCTTATTTGGCACATTCAATGGCCATTGAACACCAGCCTTTATGCAGGCGGTTTTGCTTTGTTTTTCAATGTCTTTATGACTCATTAGAAGGCTTAAAGACTTACCTTGGATGGCAAGGAGAGGTCAGCTTCACTAGCCTATTTAAGCCATCCTTAAGCTTTGTAATTTTCACCTTTGAATTGATAAACAAAAAGCTCTCTTTTGCTTGAGCAAAACTGCATCTTTGAAGGTCATATCTTGAGTGTTTGTGAGTCATATCAACCCCTCAAGATCTCCATCATCACCGCTTGGTGTGTAGCATCCAAGCTCCATAGTCCTCTCTTTGTCGGTGAGTCATATCCGACTTTGAGAGTTCATATCTCCCTCGATTTTCATCCTATCCACAATCCGTCTTCACCACCATAAACTAAACTTCAACCTCTTCATTTTCACCACAAGAACGCCCACAAAAGGTTTCTTGAGCTGCTCAAACCATCGCCATCTTTCCAGATCTACCGCAAGTCACCCGGTTGCCGCCGGACTGAAAGTTGGAGTCATTCCTTGCACCGTGACGCAGCCTAGGACGATCCTATCACAACGGTTGATTATGTTTGAAAACCTTGTGCAACTTAGTCTTTTTAGGCATACGAAGTTCCATAAAGGGTCTCTTTAACCAAGAATTAGGCACGCAGCGGTGCGAAAACGATAAAAGACTCCAAATGGGGCTAATGGTCCATTAAGGCTCGAATTGTGAAAACGACGACCAAACGATATCGGAATGGATTGAAACTATGTTTCAAAGACTATTAGAGGTATTTGACCATTCTCAACCACCACTTCGTACTTTATAACTAACACCTACTTTGTAATACCAAACAACTCTTAATTTTCCAACTTGTCACTATACCTAGTGTTACCACAAACAACGGTTGATTCTGTTTGAAAACCTTGTGCAACTTAGTCTTTTTAGGCATACGAAGTTCCATAAAGGGTCTCTTTAACCAATAATTAGGCACGCAACGGTGCGAAAACGCTAAAAGACGCTAAATGGGCCTAATGGTCCATTAAGGCTCGAATTGGCAAAACGACGACCAAACGATATCGGAATGGATTGAAACTATGTTTCAATGACTATTAGAGGTATTTGACTATCCTCAACCTCCACTTCGTACTTTATAAGTGATGTGATTCCATCTCATCTCCAAGTCAAGGACATAAGCAAATCCCAAGAACAGTCAGCGCCTCAAGACCAAGACATGCCTAGGCGGATCACTCACGCCAAGGACGAAGAATTGGGCGCCCAACTCAAGAAAGGCCTACACACTTAAGGGCTTCCTTCCCACGTCCAACCTAACCCATATACACCCTTGGAAGCCAAGGAAGAGCCTTGAAGAGCCAGCCCATCAAAAATGGAATCCTAGGCACACTTATGCCAACATTCCTTTCTTGCATTTTTCCTTTATGGTATTGTTTTAATTCAGCCTTGAACACCTTTAAGGCAGATGTTTTTAGACTTTATTTTGGACGTTTTTTATGTGTTAATTCAGACTTTGAAAGCCTAAGAGAGTTACCTTAGGAGGCAGGCCAAAAACAATATAAAAGGCCACCTCTTCCTTTGTGATTTTCAGCTTTTGACTTGATGAAAAACCTCTTATTGAGAATCGTTGAAAGCTCACTTTTATCTTGAGTTTGTGTGTAATATCAAACTCTCAAAACTCTTAGTTCTTCCCTTGGTGCGTCATATACAAAGTTAGAACTCAAGAACAATCGTTGGTCTTGTTTCAAGAGTGAGTCATATCTCTTGAATCTCGATCTCTCCTAAACTTGAGTGGTGAGTCATATCCACAAGAGTATTAGGTGCTTATCCATTCATTTCAATTCTCTAAGGTGCGTTATATCCTATGTTGAATTGATCTGCCTATCCCAAACTCTCTTTGATTCAACATTGAGAGTTATATCTTTCCCTTTTTCAAGCACATCAAATAACATCGTTTTTGAGAGTTTATTCGAGATGTCCATTTATGGGCTTTGCTTGACGATTCCTTGAAGATCTTTGAAGCCATTCCTTGCACCGTGTCACACCCGATCCTTGATTCACACTAAACTCTTAATTTTCCAACTTGTCGCTGTACGTAGAGTTACCACAAACAACGGTTGATTCTGTTTGAAAACCTTGTGCAACTTAGTCTTATTAGGCATACGAAGTTCCAAAAGGGTCTCTTTTGTAACGCCCTGAAATACAAGGGTGCTACAGTGCCAGGGATCCCCGAGATGGAAATCCCCTCAGGCGGTTAGTGAACAAGAAGTAGGATACGAGAGATCAATATGAAGGCGAAAGCGGATACCAAAGGGTTCAAAGAGTCTGTAAAGATAAACGAACTAGAATACAAACACAACCATATGATCAAGTATCAAGGTAAAACCTAAAATCTGACGTATTCCGGAGAGGTCGCTAGCATAGGCTAGGATCAAAAGAAAGGACAAAGGGGACTGGCTCGACAAGAGCATCAGTTTACAAAAGAGAAATCAAGTCTGCAAAAGACCCATCCTAGAATGCATCAAGTCGCCCTATCTCCTCTGTGCTTTGGAACTGAACGTATACCTGACCATGCACAAACACAGCCAGTCCCCCACCGAAATGGGGGTTAGTCTCCAACCAGACTAGCAAATTATATGAGCAATAATACATGTAATAGAAAAAGTCACAGAGTCACGAATATGCAAACCTATAAGTGTGCAGACATGCGGACATGATTATATTGGAAAATAGCAAGTCAAAGACACTACTCTAATACTGACGGATATGCGAGAAGGTTTACAGATGAAGAAGAAGGTTAAGAGATGAACCAGTCGTAACATAAGATCAACATGAGTAAATACCTAAGTGATATAGCCTTGCTTGCTATATGAAGCCGATCTAGACAACCATAAACACACAAGAGATCAACCAACAACAACAATAGCGAAAGCCCCTTGAAAATCAGAATGGAAAAGCAAAAGAAACAAAGGAGATAACAAAGGGAGATATACAAGATGATGAATGATCAAAACCAAGCACAAACAACAACAAGACCAAAGGCTTAGTGGCCTAAAACCAGGTTGTAATGGAGTGCAAAACCTCGATCCTACAACCCTACACAACCTTCACATGGAGGAGGCACAAGGAGGAGTTCTATGAAGCTTGTAGACACCAATTCTGATGTGAATCCTCCACGTCAAGTGTCCAACATCGAGCCTAACAAGGATGTATTGGAGCCGGTGCCTAGACTAACTCGTGCTAAGGCTAGGGAACTACAACACCTTCTTGACAAGGGCATGGCATCAAACGAAGGTCAATCAATCCACAAGCAAGGACCACTCACTCTCATCAAGGCTAAGGAAGAATAGGGCGTTATTTGTCTACTTTAAAAGACTTGGTTTATTCCTGCAATTAGATACAATTTATGGGTTTTATCCTTGAATTCTCTCCTAATTTTCGGCTGGTTTGTAGCTATTAGGAGATGGTTGTTTTTCTTTTCATTTTCCAACTTTTGATAAACATTAGAAACCCAAAAACACTCTCTTTGAGTTGTTCTTGAGATATTGAAGTTCAACCCCTTTGAATTCCTCTCTTGTGTGTCATATCAAGCTAGGAATTCGTTCTCTTTGATCCATTGGTGTGTGATATCCAATTCGTCAAGGAAGAAGCTCGTGCCGGTGCGTCATATCCGGGATCAGTTTCGTATCTCCACCATTCCAGCCTTTCCGTCCATTACCATCACCTCAGACTTCCGCCATTTCACCCTCAAGCCATCAACTCTCGATCTACTTCGCCTACACCTTCGGTGTCCTTCGTACGTGTGACTAAACCTTGCACCGTGACTCAATCAACCAAGGATCCATCAAGTGGTATCAGAGCCACGTAAGGTTTGGTCATCCTTGCTTCATTTTCTTAGTACAAATTCAAGTTAGATTCAATAAGCTCTTCGTTGCCCTTTCCGGGTTAAGTTTTTGTTGAATTTTCGCCTAAATTTGTACCTGAACTTGGAAGCCATTGTTGTTGTTCTTACCTGGTGCTTAAGCATGTTCCAAGGTTGAAGAAGACCTCAAAAAAGGAAAAAAACGTTCAAACCACCAAAAGTCAAGGCACTTAATTCGGCAGTTCACAAAACAGCATTTACTACATTCTTAATTTGGCAGAATTTCCTTATTTGCTTGTTGTAACCCCTGCTGAGTTAACTCCACCCTTATTACCCTATTTTAATCTGATTTGTGCTTTTAAATAAAGTCTAATCCGATTGCATAATTCACGTGACGGAATACCGGGTTAAGGGAAGGGAGTTTAGTTTCTTCTTACTTGCGTTATTTGAAGGAAAACGAGCAGTTTAAGTCTGATATTAATAAAAAAAAAAAAAGAAACGTGTATACTTGGGAGAAGGATTGGTCAAAAGACTATACCTCTCGAGTTTTTGTTTATAGTTTTACTCTTGGGAAAAAAGTGGTGTTCTCAGAAAAATTCGATCACCTACGAAAAGGAAAAGAAGGAGTGATCAAGAAAAAGTGAGGCACATCAAGAGCTTTGTTTCATTTGGGTAAGTTAGTTGCTAGAGTCTTAGTACCTTCCTAGTACCTCACTTGTTGCAATCGGAATAAGCCTTATTGACCGTGCATTTTCAGTTTTTCTTTCTTTGTTGGCCTAGCTCGTAACCCATTAAGAGCTTGTTGTTACTACTTGAATTTGTGTTTAGAAAATCAGCTCGGAACCCCCTAACGTGTGCGGGAACCATTTTGGTTTTCTAGTTGGTTTTGTTTGCTTGCTTGATAGGTACCATGGGCGATGGTCATCAACCCGGGCCAGTTACCCTTGAAAGCCTAATGCAACGAATGCTTGGTCTTGAAGAACGGCTTGAGTCTCGGATCCAAGAAGCTCAACAAGCTAACCAGGCAAGCATAAGAGGTCTTGAAGCAAGAATTGAGTCTTCCGAAAGTAGATTGGGGGATGTGTCCAGATTGTGTGAGGCCTTTCAACCACCTTTCTTGGGAGATAGCTCGTCCCATTCTGTTCTTAGGACTCAACCCTTGCCTAGTGCACTCAACGGCGCACCTACCGCTCCAATCCCGACGCTCGTGGCCTCTAGCGGGTCACCAGGTTTGAATATACTACCTCCTTTTGTATCACTTCCTAATAGCATTCCACTTGCGACCACTAATCATGAAGGTTTGGAGGAAGAGCACGATGAAGAGGAGGCCCAAGGTAACTTTAGGCGTCCGGGGCACCAAGCTCGAGGTCTAGCACCCTTGAGGCAGCCTATGCGCGCTTTCGAAGGACGAAGGCCGGAACCCAATGTAAGACGTGAAGGGGCGCAAGGGCAAGGCTACTTTGGTCCGCGCCATGGACTAGGCGCTCAAGGCTATGCACGTCCAGCTGAGAGGGGTCAATATGGAGGCCGGGGACAAGCGCGCTTCCAGGAACCCTACTACCAAGGGTACCCGCAGCCCGGTGACTTTGGGTATGAACAAGACCGGATGAGGCTTCCAAACAATGACCTTAAGGTAGAGAAGTTTGGAAAGAATGCTGACCCGGAAGAATGCCTGACATGGATAAGTAAGACGGAGCAAATCTTCGACATCCAACAGTTTAATGATGCCCAAAGAGTAGCCTATGCTAGCATCAAATTTGAAGGGTTCGCTGACCAATGGTGGACCGAAGAGAAAGAGGAGAGAACTCGTAATGGAGATGATCCAATCGAGACTTGGGAAGAGCTAAAAGAGGCTCTTAAGTTCAGATTTGTTCCCGTGGACTTTGCATCTCGTGTTCATGAGAGGCTTGAGCAACTCAAGCAAGGGAGTCGTAGTCCCGATGAGTACTATAAAGAGATGAAAACTCTCTTGTTCCGAACTGGCATTAAGTTTCCTGATGAGTTTGTTATTTCTAAATTTGTCGAGAACTTAAATTCTGAACTTAAACCTATAGTTTCTATGCAGCACTTTGCTAGGGGCATCACCGTGGAAGAAGTCCTTCATTACACTAATCATGTGTACCGTCACCTTCCTCCTAAGAAGGCTCCACCAGCTGCTTCTAGGACTTGGAGTAACCAGGGTTCGGGCGCTTCCCAAACAAAGCCATGGAATGGATCCAATGTCGGTTCATCTAGTTATCCTAGGCGCCAAGAGCCTCGAGAGGATACTTCCCTTAATCAGCCACGACGAGAGCCTCCAAGGACTCCTCAAGGCAGTAATCGGGAAGGTGAGCGCCGCTCTAGTGAGATCAAGTGCTTCAAATGCTTGGGTCGCGGGCACATGGCTAAGGACTGCCCTTCACGCCGCCAAGTGTTGCTGAACACAATAGGCGAGTATGAATCCGATGATGAAGCCGTGGAGGAGCTCGTGATAGAAGAAGGAGAGGAGGAGTTGCAAGTACAAGCTGAGTCTAGAGGTGAGTGCTTTGTGGTGAAACGAGCTCTTGTGGCCAGTGAGGTTCCTACTCTTCCCAATCAAAGAGAAACCATATTCCATACGAGGTGCCTCATCCAAGGTAAGATTTGTAATCTCATAATTGATGGGGGATCTTGTTGTAATATCATAGACCAAGAGGTGGTCAAAAGGTTTGCTCTTAAAACTACTCCTCATGTACAACCCTATACTCTATGTTGGCTGAATTCTAACACACCTCTTAAGGTGAATGAACAAGCTTGTGTTAAGTTTTCTATAGGGGGGTATGTTGATGAGGTGATTTGTGATGTTCTTCCTATGACGGCGTGCCATATCCTACTTGGAAGACCTTGGCAGTATGACCGAGGAGTTGTCCACCAAGGGGTGTCCAATGAATACTCCTTCCATATGAATGGTAAGAGGATCACCATTCTGCCCTTAGCTCCTCATGAGATCATGGCCGACTACATAGCCAATGAGCAAAGAAGGAAGGTGGACAAGGAAGAAAAGACGAAGGCTCCTAACCATATCCTCCTTGCCAAGCCGAGGGAAGTAAGAAAAGCAATCCAGGGGAGTAAAGTTTGCTTTCTTGTTTATTATAAAGATGTTCTTTTCTCAAGTCAAGACTTGGATGGTTTGCCTTCATCTATATCTCTACTCTTGCAGGAATTTGATGATCTTTTCCAAGATGAGATGCCTCCCGGTTTACCTCCCATTAGAGGAATTGAGCATCAAATTGACTTTGTGCCCGGAGCTTCTATTCCCAACAAGGCTGCCTATAGAGCTAATCCAATGGAGGCACAAGAACTTCAAAATCAGGTTGTAGAACTCTTGAATAAGGGTCATGTGCGTGAGAGTCTAAGTCCATGTTCGGTTCCCGTTATCTTAGTTCCTAAAAAGGATGGTTCTTGGAGAATGTGTGTGGATTGTAGAGCTATAAACAATATTACCATCAAGTATAGGCATCCTATTCCTAGACTTGATGATATGTTGGATGAACTCCATGGTGCATGCTTGTTCTCTAAGATAGATTTGAAGAGTGGTTATCACCAAATTAGAATGAAAGAGGGTGATGAATGGAAAACTGCCTTCAAAACTAAGTATGGATTGTATGAATGGCTAGTCATGCCATTTGGGCTTACTAATGCACCTAGCACTTTTATGAGACTCATGAATCATGTTCTTAGGGCTTTCCTAGGTCAGTTTGTGGTTGTGTATTTTGATGATATACTTATTTATAGCCATACCTTACAAGAGCATGCTAAGCATTTGAAAATGGTACTTGAGGTCCTTAGGAAAGAAAAGCTCTATGCAAACTTTAAGAAATGTCATTTCTGTTCGGATCATGTGGTCTTTCTTGGTTTTGTAGTGTGTAAAGAAGGACTCAAGGTGGATCAAGAGAAGATCAAGGCTATTCAAGATTGGCCTATACCTGTGAGTATGACTCAAGTAAGGAGTTTTCTAGGTCTTGCTGGCTTCTACCGCCGGTTTGTGAGAGACTTTAGCTCCCTTGCTTCTCCTTTAACCGAGCTCACCAAGAAGAATACCCCTTTTAAGTGGGGACCTAAGCAAGAGGAAGCATTTGAAACTCTTAAGGCCAAGCTCACATGTGCTCCCCTCCTAGTGTTGCCTGATTTCTCCAAGACATTTGAGATTGAATGTGATGCTTCCGGGGTGGGGCTAGGTGGTGTGCTCATGCAAGGAGGGAGACCTATTGCTTACTATAGTGAGAAGTTGAATGAAGCTGAAATCAAGTATCCCACATATGACAAGGAGCTTCTCGCTTTGGTAAGAGTACTTAAGGTATGGCAACACTATCTCCTTCCTAGGGAATTTGTCATTCATTCTGATCATGAGGCTTTACGGTTCCTTAAGGGCCAAAGTAAGCTTAATAAGCGTCATGCCAAATGGGTAGAATTCATTGAAGCTTTTCCCTACGTGATCAAACACAAGAAAGGAAAAGACAATGTAGTGGCGGACGCTTTATCACGTAGATATGCACTCATTACTACCATGGATGCTAGAATGTTGGGCTTTGCTTTTATTAAAGAACTATATGTCTTGGATGAGGATTTCAAGGACATATATGAGGCTTGTAGTTCTTTAGGAGGCAAAGATCAATATTATTTGCATGAGGGCTATCTTATGAGAAAGGATCGACTATGTGTTCCTAGTGGTTCAACTAGGAAACTCCTTGTGCAAGAAGCGCATGGTGGTGGCCTTATGGGTCATTTCGGCGTCGCTAAGACTATGCAAGCTTTGAAGGAACACTTCTTCTGGCCTCATATGCTTAGGGATGTTGAGAAACTATGTGCCTCTTGTGCAACTTGTGTACAAGCTAAATCCAAGTCGAGTCCTCATGGGTTGTATATGCCTTTGCCCATTCCCCACCAGCCGTGGGAAGACCTATCCATGGACTTTGTTTTAGGTCTTCCTAGGACTAAGAGGGGACGAGATTCCATCTTTGTAGTTGTAGATCGGTTTAGTAAGATGGCACACTTCATTGCGTGTCATAAGACCGATGATGCAACTAATGTGGCAAATCTGTTCTTTGACTTTGTTGTGCGCTTACATGGGATTCCAAAGTCCATTGTGTCCGATAGGGATGTTAAGTTCCTAAGTCACTTTTGGAAGACCTTGTGGGCCAAGCTAGGAACCAAGCTACTATATTCAAGCACATGCCATCCCCAAACTGATGGGCAAACGGAAGTGGTTAATAGAACGCTTGGCACCTTGCTCCGTGTTGTGCTTAAGACTAACCTCCGCAGGTGGGAAGAATGCTTACCTTTCATCGAGTTTGCGTACAACCGTACCGTGCATTCGGCCACCAAGAAGTCTCCTTTTGAAGTGGCGTATGGTAAAAATCCTATTACTCCCTTAGACCTTATAGCTCACCCTATTGTGAATCATCTTAGTCAGGAAGGCAAGGAGCTAGCGGAGTATGTCAAGAAGATGCACGAGGAGACTAGGAAGCAACTTGAACGACGCACAGTTCAGTATGAGCGGCAAGCTAACAAGGGCCGCAAGGAGCTGATTTTTGAGCCCGGTGACTTGGTGTGGGTGCACCTCCGCAAGGAACGGTTTCCCTCACAACGAAACTCCAAGTTGAAGCCGAGGGCCGAGGGTCCTTTCCAAGTGCTTGAGCGTATCAACGACAATGCATACAAGCTGGAGTTACCACCTACCTATGGCGTGCATGACACCTTCAATGTAGCCGACTTGAAGCCGTACATAGCCCAGGACGAGGAGGACTACCCCGGGTCAGATTCGTGGTCGAATCCTTTTGAAGGGGGGGAGGATGATGTGAATCCTCCACGTCAAGTGTCCAACATCGAGCCTAACAAGGATGTATTGGAGCCGGTGCCTAGACTAACTCGTGCTAAGGCTAGGGAACTACAACACCTTCTTGACAAGGGCATGGCATCAAACGAAGGTCAATCAATCCACAAGCAAGGACCACTCACTCTCATCAAGGCTAAGGAAGAATAGGGCGTTATTTGTCTACTTTAAAAGACTTGGTTTATTCCTGCAATTAGATACAATTTATGGGTTTTATCCTTGAATTCTCTCCTAATTTTCGGCTGGTTTGTAGCTATTAGGAGATGGTTGTTTTTCTTTTCATTTTCCAACTTTTGATAAACATTAGAAACCCAAAAACACTCTCTTTGAGTTGTTCTTGAGATATTGAAGTTCAACCCCTTTGAATTCCTCTCTTGTGTGTCATATCAAGCTAGGAATTCGTTCTCTTTGATCCATTGGTGTGTCATATCCAATTCGTCAAGGAAGAAGCTCGTGCCGGTGCGTCATATCCGGGATCAGTTTCGTATCTCCACCATTCCAGCCTTTCCGTCCATTACCATCACCTCAGACTTCCGCCATTTCACCCTCAAGCCATCAACTCTCGATCTACTTCGCCTACACCTTCGGTGTCCTTCGTACGTGTGACTAAACCTTGCACCGTGACTCAATCAACCAAGGATCCATCAAATTCTAATGAGATTGACATAGACAAGACATCTAGAGTAAGACAAGCAATCCGCTCGATCACACACATGAGTTCAAAGCTCTCTTTGAAAAGAGAAAACAACTAAGTTGATAAAACTTGAACTAACTTGGGAGTGGGGTGTCAAGGGGGTTTAAATAGACAAAAACCACCCCTTGACTTCAAAACCACACGCACACATGTCTAGAAAAAGACGCCCTTGACATGGCAAAAAGTCATGAAATGCAAGTGTCATAAAATGCACTAAAAGGGAAATGATAAGCAAGGTCTTTAACCTATCTTCTTGGACTCAAATGTGAGTAGAGTCCTAGCTTTAACCATTGAGTCCTCAAGTTCCATAGTGTTGCCTTGAAGGCTGAATTGAGTGACAAAAATGGTTAAGTCTTCTTGTAGTTGCTTAGCTTTTGACCTTGTGATTGGACCTTCCATGGATGGTGCTTCCATTGGTGTGACTTCTAAGGATGGTCCTCCATCATCCTCCCCTCCTTGGAAAGGATTCGACCACGAATCTTTAGGACTATCCTCATGGTCCTCATAGAGTGTAAGATCAGCCACATTGAAGGTAGTACTAACACCATAGTCATCCGGTAGGTCAACAACATATGCATTGTCACCTACTCTCCTTAGGACTTTGAAGGGTCCATCACCTCTTGGAGCTAGCTTGGATGCTCTCTTTGTTGGGAATCTTTCCTTGCGCAAGTGCACCCATACGAGGTCTCCTGGCTTGAAAATCACCCTTCTCCTTCCCTTGTTGTTCCTAGCAGCCACATTATGTCCTAGTTGCTCCAACCTTAGCTTGGTCTTTTCATGTAACTCCCTTATGAACTCCGCCTGTTTATCTGCATCAAAATCTACTCGTTCCTTCTTGGGAAACGGTACAAGGTCTAATGGGGTTAAGGGGTTAAGACCATAGACACATTCAAAAGGACTTAAGTTTGTAGAAGAGTGTTGCGCCCTATTATATGCAAATTCTACATGTGGCAACAAATCTTCCCAAGACTTTAAGTTCTTCCTAATGAGTGTCCTTAGGAGGGTACCAAGTGTTCTATTGGTGACTTCAGTTTGGCCATCGGTTTGGGGATGACTTGAGGTAGAAAACAAGAGTTTAGTACCAAGTTGTCCCCAAAGAGAACGCCAAAAGTGACTCAAAAACTTTGTATCCCTATCACTAACAATTGTCCTAGGAATCCCATGCAATCTAACTACTTCTCTAAAGAAAAGAATAGAAACATGTGAAGCATCATCGGTTTTGTGACAAGGTATAAAGTGAGCCATCTTAGAAAACCGATCCACAACCACAAAAATTGAGTCTCGTCCCTTCCTAGTCCTAGGTAGTCCAACAATGAAGTCCATACTTATATCTAACCAAGGAGAAGAGGGAATGGGCAGTGGTGTGTAGAGACCATGGGGTTTCACCTTAGACTTACCTTTTAAACACTCTAAGCATCTTTTAAGCACATTTTCAACATCTTTAAGCATGTGAGGCCAGTAGAAGTGTTCTTTAAGCATGGCATAGGTCTAATCATGCCCAAAGTGACCCATAAGACCTCCCTTGTGTGATTCCTCAACAAGCAAGAGTCTTAAAGAGCACTTAGGTATGCAAACCTTACTAGCTCTAAAAAGGAATCCATCAAACAAGTAAAAACACTTATCACATGAACCCGTATCTAAGCATTGTCTATAGATATTCCCAAAATCAGAATCATTATCATAGAGTTCCTTAATGTAAGCAAACCCTAGCACCTTAGAATCAAGTTGAGTAAGCAATGTATATCTCCTAGATAAGGCATCGGCTACAATGTTATCTTTTCCTTTCTTATACTTGATAATGTAAGGAAAAGTCTCAATGAATTCCAGCCATCTACCATGACGCCTATCTAGTTTATCTTGACCCCTTAGATGCTTTAATGACTTATGATCCGTATGTAACACAAATTCACTTGGCCAAAGATAGTGTTGCCAAGTCTTTAAGACCCTAAAGAGTGCATAGAGTTCTCTATCATAAGTAGAGTAATTGAGGCACGCACCTTTGAGCTTTTCACTAAAGAAAGCTATTGGTCTTGCTTCTTGCATCAACACACCACCAATTCCAATCCCGGAAGCATCACATTCTACCTCAAATGGCTTTGAGAAATTTGGTAGAATCAGGAGAGGAGCATTCGTCAATCTGGTTTTGAGCTCTTCAAATGCCGCCTCTTGTGCCTTGCCCCAAGTGAAAGGTGTGTGTTTCTTTGTCAACTCCGTGAGTGGTGAAGCTATGGTGGAGAAGTCCTTCACAAATCGCCTATAGAAGCCGGCCAGACCTTGAAAGCTTCGGACTTGTCCAACATTAGTAGGAGTAGGCCACTCCTTGATGGCTTTCACCTTTTCTTGATCAACCTCCAATCCTCTTGAGCTGACCACAAACCCTAGAAAAATCACTTCATTAGTGCAAAAATCACACTTCTTAAGGACTTGCTATAGATGAGGATGTCATCAAAGTGTGGATAATACTTCCCTAAGGTGTTGTTCATGCTCTTGTAAGGACTTGCTATAGATGAGGATGTCATCAAAGTAGACCACCACAAATTTCCCTATGTAGCTTCTTAGAACATAGTTCATAAGCCTCATGAATGTCGAAGGAGCATTAGTAAGACCAAATGGCATGACAAGCCATTCATACAAGCCAAACTTGGTCTTAAAGGCTGTTTTCCATTCATCCCCTTCTTTCATCCTAATTTGGTGGTATCCACTCCTCAAATCTATCTTAGAAAACAAAGTAGCACCATACAATTCATCAAGCATATCATCAAGTCTAGGGATAGGGTGACGATACTTGATTGTGATGTTGTTTATAGCACGGCAGTCCACACACATCCTCCATGTCTTGTCCTTCTTTGGAACCAAGAGGACCGGAACTGCACATGGTGACTTGCTCTCACGCACATAACCCTTTTGAAGTAGCTCTTGCACTTGATCCTCAATTTCCTTGCTCTCTTGAGGATTCATCTTGTAAGCTGGCCTATTTGGTAATGATGCTCCCGGAATTAGGTCTATTTGATGCTCAATCCCTCTAAAGGGTGGTAGTCCTAATGGAAGCTCTTCCGGAAACATGTCTTCAAACTCATCAAGCACAACTTGGATGGAGTGAGGGATAGTGTTGCTGCCTTCGGTACTTGTAAGTGCACGCCTTTGGTCCTTGAGCAATGTCATGACTCTTGTGTCTATAGGAAGACACAACTCGTGCAAATCTGATGTGGATGCCAACAACACACTCCCCTTGCTCACTTCTTCTTCTTTCTCTTTGTCCTTAATCTTGGACTTCTCAAATTCTTCGGCAACCTGCAATGGGGTCATAGGACACAAGGTAATAGGTCTCCCTTGGAACTTAAATGTGTGCTTGTTAGTATAACCATCATGAATAGCTTTCCTATCAAATTGCCAAGGTCTACCTAGTAAAAGATGACATGCATTCATAGGAACTACATCACATAACAAAGTATCTTGATAGTAGCCTATCTTAAAAGCTATGTTCACTTGCTTGGTGACTTTCAATTCACCACATTCATTCATCCATCTTAGCTTATAAGGCCTAGTATGTGAAATTGTTGGTAGTTGTAACTTAGACACTAAAGTAGTACTAGCTATGTTTGTACAACTTCCACCATCAATGATCATATTACACACTTTTCCTTTAACAAGACACCTAGTATGAAATAGGTTCTCTCTTTGATTAGCTTCCTCTTTAGTTGCTAGCACATGCAAAGTTCTTTTACAAATTAAGCTATCACCATGCTCATACTCTAATTCCTCACCAAAATCTAAGTCATTAGCATGCTCATTTTCAGTTTCAATGCAAGGAATCTCTTCATTATCACTACAAGAATCATATTGTCCTAGGTGATCTACAATCATAGTTCTCCTATTAGGACAATCTTTCATCATGTGACCTTTGCCTTTACATTTAAAACATTCAATTTGACTAGACTTATTAGGAAAAGTATAGTTAGAGGCATTCCCTTTTTGTCCTTGACTTGTGAATGGAGGCCGAGTGGTTTGGCCTTGATTAGTGTGGCTTGTGTTGCTTGTACCAAATTCTTTCCTAGGGGCAGAATGCTCCTTGCTTTGCTCTCGGCCATATGATGCATTCTTGGAGCTTGATTTCCAATTGGCATTGCTTGATTGCCCACGGCCTGAGGTGTATGAGCTCCTTGACTTGAGTCTCCTCTCTATCTTGATAGCATTATGAAGTAATTCCACGGCTGTACTACAAGGATACATATCTACTTCATAGGAAATGTTAGAGTTAAGTATCCTAAGATATCTAGCAATGGTGGAGTCTTCATCCTCTCTTACCCCAGCCTTAAGCATAGCATATTGCATGGCATTATAAGCTTCTTCTACACTCATACTTCCTTGTCTAAGATTCTCTAATCTTTGTCTAAGTTCTCTAGTGTAGTAGAGTGGTACAAATCTATTCCTAAGCAACACTTTCATTTGTTCCCATGTATGGACTGGTGGATCAAGGTTTCTAACTCTCTCTTTCACTAAGTTATCCCACCAAGCTAAAGCAAATCCTTTGAATTCTAATGTAGCTAATTGTACCTTCCTTTGCTCGGGGAAATTGTGACAAGTCCATATGTTCTCTACCTTGGTCTCCCATTCCATGTATAAATCAGCATCACTTGTGCCCTCAAAGGGTGGGATCTGCACCTTCACCCTTCCTAGTCCATCTTGCTCTTGCTCACGCCTCCTAGGTTGAAACCTCCTATTGCGTTCTCTTCTCCATTCCTCGTACTCATCCATGCCTTCTCCTTCATCCTGAAATTCATCAACAAACTCATTTTGTCTAAAAGAAGTAGGAGAAGAAAGATTAGAATGTTCTTCCCTCATTGGTCTAGGGGTACGTATGGAAGGTAATGGATTTCTCCTAGGTGGTGGATTGGGGTTGGTTCTATTCTGAGTTCTAAGGATGGCTTCCCTTCTAGCTTCTTCATAGACTTCTCTTTGTGTAGGAAGAGGGACTTGGCTATTGAGGTTAGAAGTTTGGCCATGTTCCATGTGGGTTCCTAGAGGAGTAGGTCTAGTGGCTAATTGTCCCTTAATGGTGTTCATTTCAGCTGTGAGGGACGTGATACTATCGGTAAGGCTCTTAAGGATGCTATAGACCTCAGGTTGTGGGGGTGAAGGACTCCTAGTGTCGGAATGGTCATTGCCCCTTTCGCCTTCATGCCTAGAGTTAGTCATGATCAAAGCAAGCAAACACTGAAATTGATTAAGTTAGATTGAATAATAACAACTCTCAAGTGTTTCCCAAACCAAGTGTTTGTTCACACAACTCTCTTGTTGCTTGTACTTCTCTAACTTGATATTGACTTGTAAAGGTCAATCCTTTCAACTTAGTGTCTATTCACTACAAGAAGCTCAAAATCAGTTTGGAAGTCAAGACAATAATCATAACTCTCAGATTGCAAGAATGTAAAGCAACCTAGTGTTTAAGCACAATTTAAGCCTTAGAATAGGTGATTACCTTCAAGTCAAGCTCGAATTGAGTCAAGAAGGACCTCGGACTGTCTAGCCTTGTCAAACCATGAGTGATATGGGTTTAGGGACTAGGTGGCTAAGGTCGATGGGTTGGCTCAAGGGCTCTTGGCAATCCCTTGTTCTCCTTCTTCAACTTGTGATTCGGAAAGGTTTAATACCCCGGGTCTAGCTGAGCCGTTTTGTTTGGCTGAGTTGGGTAGCTTTAGACCACGGTTCTTCCTTAGACCGATCTATTACAATGACTTAAGATCCCGGACTTTAATGAACCGAGCTAATAACTCCGTTTTCTTTTAATACTTAGTCCGCCTGATTTTTATGTTTTGGACTTTGGCTTTTGTTTTTCTTTTCTCTTTTTTTTTTTTTTGGAGTTTTTAAATGAAGAATAAAAGAAAAGCAACAAAAATAAGCTAAAATAAATAGCAAATGCAACTTGGCTGCAACAAGGTGAAGAGTGGGTGAGTTATAGCCTTTTTTGTAGGGAAAAGTGGGTGAGAGTGGCCTGATTTTCGTGGGTTATCAATGCCACTTGATATAGCCTGATTTTGTAGGGAAGAGTGGGTGAGAGTTACCTGATTTTGTGGGGAATGAATGGCTGAAAATTACTTTGACTTTCTTGGTAATTTGGGCCTTGTAACCACCCTCTTAATATTCCCATTCAGCCATGAAGAACAACCATGAAGAACATGAAGAACAACCATGAAGAACATGAAGAACAACCATGAAGAACAACAACAATTTCAGCCGTCTTCTTCTCTTCTTCTTCCTTGAGTTTTGTGAGATCAATGGATGTGTTTAGGCAATGGATTTGACAAGGACAAGACCACGCCTACTACCCTTCCTTCTCTCAATGCAAGCCTTCCTCTTTGGTGTTCAACCTGCACACAACTCACAATTTAGAGGTCACACCTTGTTTGAACAAGAAACTCAAGAACACAACCAAGAAGGCTTAGATTGATGTTCTAATGAGCATGAATGGTGTGTATGGAGTCAAATGGCTCTGATACCACTTTGATATAGCCTTGCTTGCTATATGAAGCCGATCTAGACAACCATAAACACACAAGAGATCAACCAACAACAACAATAGCGAAAGCCCCTTGAAAATCAGAATGGAAAAGCAAAAGAAACAAAGGAGATAACAAGGGGAGATATACAAGATGATGAATGATCAAAACCAAGCACAAACAACAACAAGACCAAAGGCTTAGTGGCCTAAAACCAGGTTTTAATGGAGTGCAAAACCTCGATCCTACAACCCTACACAGCCTTCACATGGAGGAGGCACAAGGAGGAGTTCTATGAAGCTTGTAGACACCAATTCTAATGAGATTGACATAGACAAGACATCTAGAGTAAGACAAGCAATCCGCTCGATCACACACATGAGTTCAAAGCTCTCTTTGAAAAGAGAAAACAACTAAGTTGATAAAACTTGAACTAACTTGGGAGTGGGGTGTCAAGGGGGTTTAAATAGACAAAAACCACCCCTTGACTTCAAAACCACTCGCACACATGTCTAGAAAAAGACGCCCTTGACATGGCAAAAAGTCATGAAATGCAAGTGTCATAAAATGCACTAAAAGGGAAATGATAAGCAAGGTCTTCAAGCTATCTTCTTGGACTCAAATGTGAGTAGAGTCCTAGCTTTAACCATTGAGTCCTCAAGTTCCATAGTGTTGCCTTGAAGGCTGAATTGAGTGACAAAAATGGTTAAGTCTTCTTGTAGTTGCTTAGCTTTTGACCTTGTGATTGGACCTTCCATGGATGGTGCTTCCATTGGTGTGACTTCTAAGGATGGTCCTCCATCACTAAGGACACTTGGTATAATCAATACGCTTATCCATATCAAACTACAATATAAATATCATCACTAGACGACCCTTACCTACAGTTATCAGATTGATCAATCAAATTATAGTGAAGTCATAGATTTCAAAACAGGAAGGCAATCATTCACAAGCACACACACAAATAGCATAAAAGCACATACAAGCAAGCAATGCAAAAGAAAACTAATGAAAAACATAAAGTACGAAAAAACGTTTCGAAAACAAGTCCAAGTCTGTCTTGGACCCGAAGGTATACCCTCTAACCCGTACCTTGGGCTGAACCCATATCTTGGGTACCAATGTCTTACCAAGAGTCGGAGAACGAACACTAGCTAGGTTAACGGCCGACCCAGATTGATAAGACGGTCCCTACGACCACTCTTCAAATTGAGCAATCGAGGGCACCATGCTGACCAAAAACATTATAAAACCAAATAGGGATCGGAACCATCCTTACCCCGAATTTATCGTGTTTTATAACTCAACCTCTGAAATCCAAGAGTATGTAACTCGATGCCTCAACATTATTATATGTAAAGCGATAACGCAATCACTAATCATATTTCAACCATTCGTATCACCATGAGCGTAGTTAACTCATAAAAATCACCATATAATAAGACATCTCTACACAACTACACATAATGCAACAAGTGACATTAACCAAATAACAATTAAAAGACATCACCAAGGAACCTACTTTGTAATACCAAACAACTCTTAATTTTCCAACTTGTCGCTGTACGTAGAGTTACCACAAACAACGGTTGATTCTGTTTGAAAACCTTGTGCAACTTAGTCTTATTAGGCATACGAAGTTCCATAAGGGCCTCTTTGACCAAAAATTAGGTGCGAAAACGCTAAAAGACTCTAAATGGGCCTAATGGTCCATTAAGGCTCGAATTGTGAAAACGACGACCAAACTATATCGGAATGGATTGAAACTATGTTTCCAAGACTATTAGAGGTATTTGACCATTCTCAACCACCACTTCGTACTTTATAAGTAACACCTACTTTGTAATACCAAACAACTCTTAATTTTCCAACTTGTCGCTGTACGTAGAGTTATCACAAACAACGGTTGATTCTGTTTGAAAACCTTGTGCAACTTAGTCTTATTAGGCATACGAAGTTCCATAAGGGTCTCTTTGACCAAGAATTAGGTACGCAGCGGTGCGAAAACGCTAAAAGACTCTAAATGGGCCTAATGGTCCATTAGGGCTCGAATTGTGAAAACGACGACCAAACTATATCGGAATGGATTGAAACTATGTTTCCATGACTATTAGAGGTATTTGACCATTCTCAACCACCACTTCGTACTTTATAAGTAACACCTACTTTGTAATACCAAACAACTCTTAATTTTCCAACTTGTCGTTGTACGTAGAGTTACCACATACAACGGTTGATTTTGTTTGTAAACCTTGTGCAACTTAGTCTTATTAAGCATACGAAGTTCCATAAGCGTCTCTTTGACCAAGAATTAGGCACGCAGCGGTGCGAAAACGCTAAAAGACTCTAAATGGGCCTAATGGTCCATTAAGGCTCGAATTGTGAAAACGACGACCAAACTATATCGGAATGGATTGAAACTATGTTTCAATGACTATTAGAGGTATTTGACCATTCTCAACCACCACTTCGTACTTTATAAGTAACACCTACTCTGTACGTAGAGTTACCACAAACAACGGTTGATTCTGTTTGAAAACCTTGTGCAACTTAGTCTTATTAGGCATACGAAGTTCCATAAGGGTCTCTTTGACCAAAAATTAGGTGCAAAAACGCTAAAAGACTCTAAATGGGCCTAATGGTCCATTAAGGCTCGAATTGTGAAAACGAAGACCAAACTATATCGGAATGGATTGAAACTATGTTTCCAAGACTATTAGAGTTATTTGACCCTTCTCAACCACCACTTCGTACTTTATAAGTAACACCTACTTTGTAATACCAAACAACTCTTAATTTTCCAACTTGTCGTTGTACGTAGAGTTACCACAAACAACGGTTGATTCTGTTTGAAAACCTTGTGCAACTTAGACTTATTAGGCATACGAAGTTCCATAAGGGTCTCTTTGACCAAGAATTAGGCACGCAGCGGTGCGAAAACGTTAAAAGACTCTAAATGGGCCTAATGGTCCATTAGGGCTCGAATTGTGAAAACGACGACCAAACTATATCGGAATGGATTGAAACTATGTTTCCATGACTATTAGAGATATTTGACCATTCTCAACCACCACTTCGTACTTTATAAGTAACACCAACTTTGTAATACCAAACAACTATTAATTTTCCAACTTGTCGTTGTACGTAGAGTTACCACAAACAACGGTTGATTCTGTTTGAAAACCTTGTGCAACTTAGTCTTATTAGGCATACGAAGTTCCATAAGGGCCTCTTTGACCAAAAATTAGGTGCGAAAACGCTAAAAGACTCTAAATGGGCCTAATGGTCCATTAAGGCTCGAATTGTGAAAACGACGACCAAACTATATCGGAATGGATTGAAACTATGTTTCCAAGACTATTAGAGGTATTTGACCATTCTCAACCACCACTTCGTACTTTATAAGTAACACCTACTTTGTAATACCAAACAACTCTTAATTTTCCAACTTGTCGTTGTACGTAGAGTTACCACAAACAACGGTTGATTCTGTTTGAAAACCTTGTGCAACTTAGACTTATTAGGCATACGAAGTTCCATAAGGGTCTCTTTGACCAAGAATTAGGCACGCAGCGGTGCGAAAACGTTAAAAGACTCTAAATGGGCCTAATGGTCCATTAGGGCTCGAATTGTGAAAACGACGACCAAACTATATCGGAATGGATTGAAACTATGTTTCCATGACTATTAGAGATATTTGACCATTCTCAACCACCACTTCGTACTTTATAAGTAACACCAACTTTGTAATACCAAACAACTATTAATTTTCCAACTTGTCGCTGTACGTAGAGTTACCACAAACAACGGTTGATTCTGTTTGAAAACCTTGTGCAACTTAGTCTTATTAGGCATACGAAGTTCCATAAGGGTCTCTTTGACCAAAAATTAGGTGCGAAAACGCTAAAAGACTCTAAATGGGCCTAATGGTCCATTAAGGCTCGAATTCTGAAAACGACGACCAAACTATATCGGAATGGATTGAAACTATGTTTCCAAGACTATTAGAGTTATTTGACCATTCTCAACCACCACTTCGTACTTTATAAGTAACACCTACTTTGTAATACCAAACAACTCTTAATTTTCCAACTTGTCGCTGTATGTAGAGTTACCACAAACAACGGTTGATTCTGTTTGAAAACCTTGTGCAACTTAGTCTTATTAGGCATACGAAGTTCCATAAGGGTCTCTTTGACCAAGAATTAGGCACGCAGCGGTGCGAAAACGCTAAAAGACTCTAAATGGGCCTAATGGTCCATTAGGGCTCGAATTGTGAAAACCACGACCAAACTATATCGGAATGGATTGAAACTATGTTTCCATGACTATTAGAGATATTTGACCATTCTCAACCACCACTTCGTACTTTATAAGTAACACCAACTTTGTAATACCAAACAACTATTAATTTTCCAACTTGTCGATGTACGTAGAGTTACCACAAACAACGGTTGATTCTGTTTGAAAACCTTGTGCAACTTAGTCTTATTAGGCATACGAAGTTCCATAAGGGTCTCTTTGACCAAAAATTAGGTGCGAAAACGCTAAAAGACTCTAAATGGGCCTAATGGTCCATTAAGGCTCGAATTGTGAAAACGAAGACCAAACTATATCGGAATGGATTGAAACTATGTTTCCAAGACTATTAGAGTTATTTGACCCTTCTCAACCACCACTTCGTACTTTATAAGTAACACCTACTTTGTAATACCAAACAACTCTTAATTTTCCAACTTGTCGTTGTACGTAGAGTTACCACAAACAACGGTTGATTCTGTTTGAAAACCTTGTGCAACTTAGACTTATTAGGCATACGAAGTTCCATAAGGGTCTCTTTGACCAAGAATTAGGCACGCAGCGGTGCGAAAACGTTAAAAGACTCTAAATGGGCCTAATGGTCCATTAGGGCTCGAATTGTGAAAACGACGACCAAACTATATCGGAATGGATTGAAACTATGTTTCCATGACTATTAGAGATATTTGACCATTCTCAACCACCACTTCGTACTTTATAAGTAACACCAACTTTGTAATACCAAACAACTATTAATTTTCCAACTTGTCGTTGTACGTAGAGTTACCACAAACAACGGTTGATTCTGTTTGAAAACCTTGTGCAACTTAGTCTTATTAGGCATACGAAGTTCCATAAGGGTCTCTTTGACCAAAAATTAGGTGCGAAAACGCTAAAAGACTCTAAATGGGCCTAATGGTCCATTAAGGCTCGAATTCTGAAAACGACGACCAAACTATATCGGAATGGATTGAAACTATGTTTCCAAGACTATTAGAGGTATTTGACCATTCTCAACCACCACTTCGTACTTTATAAGTAACACCTACTTTGTAATACCAAACAACTCTTAATTTTCCAACTTGTCGCTGTACGTAGAGTTACCACAAACAACGGTTGATTCTGTTTGAAAACCTTGTGCAACTTAGTCTTATTAGGCATACGAAGTTCCATAAGGGCCTCTTTGACCAAAAATTAGGTGCGAAAACGCTAAAAGACTCTAAATGGGCCTAATGGTCCATTAAGGCTCGAATTGTGAAAACGACGACCAAACTATATCGGAATGGATTGAAACTATGTTTCCAAGACTATTAGAGGTATTTGACCATTCTCAACCACCACTTCGTACTTTATAAGTAACACCTACTTTGTAATACCAAACAACTCTTAATTTTCCAACTTGTCGTTGTACGTAGAGTTACCACATACAACGGTTGATTCTGTTTGTAAACCTTGTGCAACTTAGTCTTATTAAGCATACGAAGTTCCATAAGCGTCTCTTTGACCGAGAATTAGGCACGCAGCGGTGCGAAAACGCTAAAAGACTCTAAATGGGCCTAATGGTCCATTAAGGCTCGAATTGTGAAAACGACGACCAAACTATATCGGAATGGATTGAAACTATGTTTCAATGACTATTAGAGGTATTTGACCATTCTCAACCACCACTTCGTACTTTATAAGTAACACCTACTCTGTACGTAGAGTTACCACAAACAACGGTTGATTCTGTTTGAAAACCTTGTGCAACTTAGTCTTATTAGGCATACGAAGTTCCATAAGGGTCTCTTTGACCAAAAATTAGGTGCAAAAACGCTAAAAGACTCTAAATGGGCCTAATGGTCCATTAAGGCTCGAATTGTGAAAACGAAGACCAAACTATATCGGAATGGATTGAAACTATGTTTCCAAGACTATTAGAGTTATTTGACCCTTCTCAACCACCACTTCGTACTTTATAAGTAACACCTACTTTGTAATACCAAACAACTCTTAATTTTCCAACTTGTCGTTGTACGTAGAGTTACCACAAACAACGGTTGATTCTGTTTGAAAACCTTGTGCAACTTAGACTTATTAGGCATACGAAGTTCCATAAGGGTCTCTTTGACCAAGAATTAGGCACGCAGCGGTGCGAAAACGTTAAAAGACTCTAAATGGGCCTAATGGTCCATTAGGGCTCGAATTGTGAAAACGACGACCAAACTATATCGGAATGGATTGAAACTATGTTTCCATGACTATTAGAGATATTTGACCATTCTCAACCACCACTTCGTACTTTATAAGTAACACCAACTTTGTAATACCAAACAACTATTAATTTTCCAACTTGTCGTTGTACGTAGAGTTACCACAAACAACGGTTGATTCTGTTTGAAAACCTTGTGCAACTTAGTCTTATTAGGCATACGAAGTTCCATAAGGGCCTCTTTGACCAAAAATTAGGTGCGAAAACGCTAAAAGACTCTAAATGGGCCTAATGGTCCATTAAGGCTCGAATTGTGAAAACGACGACCAAACTATATCGGAATGGATTGAAACTATGTTTCCAAGACTATTAGAGGTATTTGACCATTCTCAACCACCACTTCGTACTTTATAAGTAACACCTACTTTGTAATACCAAACAACTCTTAATTTTCCAACTTGTCGTTGTACGTAGAGTTACCACAAACAACGGTTGATTCTGTTTGAAAACCTTGTGCAACTTAGACTTATTAGGCATACGAAGTTCCATAAGGGTCTCTTTGACCAAGAATTAGGCACGCAGCGGTGCGAAAACGTTAAAAGACTCTAAATGGGCCTAATGGTCCATTAGGGCTCGAATTGTGAAAACGACGACCAAACTATATCGGAATGGATTGAAACTATGTTTCCAAGACTATTAGAGTTATTTGACCATTCTCAACCACCACTTCGTACTTTATAAGTAACACCTACTTTGTAATACCAAACAACTCTTAATTTTCCAACTTGTCGCTGTATGTAGAGTTACCACAAACAACGGTTGATTCTGTTTGAAAACCTTGTGCAACTTAGTCTTATTAGGCATACGAAGTTCCATAAGGGTCTCTTTGACCAAAAATTAGGTGCGAAAACGCTAAAAGACTCTAAATGGGCCTAATGGTCCATTAAGGCTCGAATTCTGAAAACGACGACCAAACTATATCGGAATGGATTGAAACTATGTTTCCAAGACTATTAGAGGTATTTGACCATTCTCAACCACCACTTCGTACTTTATAAGTAACACCTACTTTGTAATACCAAACAACTCTTAATTTTCCAACTTGTCGCTGTACGTAGAGTTACCACAAACAACGGTTGATTCTGTTTGAAAACCTTGTGCAACTTAGTCTTATTAGGCATACGAAGTTCCATAAGGGCCTCTTTGACCAAAAATTAGGTGCGAAAACGCTAAAAGACTCTAAATGGGCCTAATGGTCCATTAAGGCTCGAATTCTGAAAACGACGACCAAACTATATCGGAATGGATTGAAACTATGTTTCCAAGACTATTAGAGTTATTTGACCATTCTCAACCACCACTTCGTACTTTATAAGTAACACCTACTTTGTAATACCAAACAACTCTTAATTTTCCAACTTGTCGCTGTATGTAGAGTTACCACAAACAACGGTTGATTCTGTTTGAAAACCTTGTGCAACTTAGTCTTATTAGGCATACGAAGTTCCATAAGGGTCTCTTTGACCAAGAATTAGGCACGCAGCGGTGCGAAAACGCTAAAAGACTCTAAATGGGCCTAATGGTCCATTAGGGCTCGAATTGTGAAAACCACGACCAAACTATATCGGAATGGATTGAAACTATGTTTCCATGACTATTAGAGATATTTGACCATTCTCAACCACCACTTCGTACTTTATAAGTAACACCAACTTTGTAATACCAAACAACTATTAATTTTCCAACTTGTCGATGTACGTAGAGTTACCACAAACAACGGTTGATTCTGTTTGAAAACCTTGTGCAACTTAGTCTTATTAGGCATACGAAGTTCCATAAGGGTCTCTTTGACCAAAAATTAGGTGCGAAAACGCTAAAAGACTCTAAATGGGCCTAATGGTCCATTAAGGCTCGAATTGTGAAAACGAAGACCAAACTATATCGGAATGGATTGAAACTATGTTTCCAAGACTATTAGAGTTATTTGACCCTTCTCAACCACCACTTCGTACTTTATAAGTAACACCTACTTTGTAATACCAAACAACTCTTAATTTTCCAACTTGTCGTTGTACGTAGAGTTACCACAAACAACGGTTGATTCTGTTTGAAAACCTTGTGCAACTTAGACTTATTAGGCATACGAAGTTCCATAAGGGTCTCTTTGACCAAGAATTAGGCACGCAGCGGTGCGAAAACGTTAAAAGACTCTAAATGGGCCTAATGGTCCATTAGGGCTCGAATTGTGAAAACGACGACCAAACTATATCGGAATGGATTGAAACTATGTTTCCATGACTATTAGAGATATTTGACCATTCTCAACCACCACTTCGTACTTTATAAGTAACACCAACTTTGTAATACCAAACAACTATTAATTTTCCAACTTGTCGTTGTACGTAGAGTTACCACAAACAACGGTTGATTCTGTTTGAAAACCTTGTGCAACTTAGTCTTATTAGGCATACGAAGTTCCATAAGGGTCTCTTTGACCAAAAATTAGGTGCGAAAACGCTAAAAGACTCTAAATGGGCCTAATGGTCCATTAAGGCTCGAATTCTGAAAACGACGACCAAACTATATCGGAATGGATTGAAACTATGTTTCCAAGACTATTAGAGGTATTTGACCATTCTCAACCACCACTTCGTACTTTATAAGTAACACCTACTTTGTAATACCAAACAACTCTTAATTTTCCAACTTGTCGCTGTACGTAGAGTTACCACAAACAACGGTTGATTCTGTTTGAAAACCTTGTGCAACTTAGTCTTATTAGGCATACGAAGTTCCATAAGGGCCTCTTTGACCAAAAATTAGGTGCGAAAACGCTAAAAGACTCTAAATGGGCCTAATGGTCCATTAAGGCTCGAATTGTGAAAACGACGACCAAACTATATCGGAATGGATTGAAACTATGTTTCCAAGACTATTAGAGGTATTTGACCATTCTCAACCACCACTTCGTACTTTATAAGTAACACCTACTTTGTAATACCAAACAACTCTTAATTTTCCAACTTGTCGCTGTACGTAGAGTTACCACAAACAACGGTTGATTCTGTTTGTGATATAGCCTTGCTTGAGCTATGAAGCCGATCTAGACAACCATGAACACACAAGAGATCAATCAACAACAACAATGGCGAAAGCCCTTTGAAAATCAGAATTGAAATGCAATGGAACAAAGGAAGAACAATGGGATATCTACGAGATGATGATGAATGATGAATGATCAAAACCAAGCACAAACAACAACAAGACCAAAGGCTTTAATGGCCTAAAACCAGGTTGTAATGGAGTGCAAAACCTTGATCCTACAACTCTACACAACATTCACATGGAGGAGGCACAAGGAGGAGTTCTATGAAGCTTGTAAACACCAATTCTAATGAGATTGACATAGACAAGACATCTAGAGTAAGACAAGCAAACCGCTCGATCACACACTTGAGTTCAAAGCTCTCTTTGAAAAGAGAAAACAACAAAGTTGATAAACTTGAACTGCCTTGGTCAAGGAGGTTTAAATAGACAAATAACCGCTCCTTGACTTTAAAACCACACGCACAAAAAGTCTTGAAAAGAAGCCCTTGACATGGCTAAACAAAGGTTTAAAAATGCAACCAAAATGTCATGAAATGCAAGTGTCATAAAATGCACTAAAAGGGAAAAGATAAGAAAGGTCTTCAAGCTATCTCCTTGGACTCAAATGTGAGTAGAGTCCTAGCTTTAACCATTGAGTCCTCAAGTTCCATAGTGTTGCCTTGAAGGCTGAATTGAGTGACAAAAATGGTTAAGTCTTCTTGTAGTTGCTTAGCTTTTGACCTTGTGATTGGACCTTCTATGGATGGTGCTTCCATTGGTGTGACTTCTAAGGATGGTCCTCCATCATCCTCCCCTCCTTGGAAAGGATTCGACCACGAATCTTTAGGACTGTCCTCATGGTCCTCATAGAGTGTAAGATCAGCCACATTGAAGGTAGCACTAACACCATAGTCACCCGGTAGGTCAACAACATATGCATTGTCACCTACTTTCCTTAGGACTTGGAAGGGTCCATCACCTCTAGGAGCTAGCTTGGATGCTCTCTTTGTTGGGAATCTTTCCTTGCGCAAGTGCACCCATACGAGGTCGCCGGGCTTGAAAATCACCCTTCTCCTTCCCTTGTTGTTCCTAGCAGCCACATCACGTCCTAGTTGCTCCAACCTTAGCTTGGTCTTTTCATGTAACTCCCGTATGAACTCCACCTGTTTATCTGCATCAAAATCTACTCGTTCCTTCTTGGGAAACGGTACAAGGTCTAATGGGGTTAAGGGGTTAAGACCATAGACACATTCATAAGGACTTAAGTTTGTAGAAGAGTGTTGCGCCCTATTATATGCAAATTCTACATGTGGCAACAAATCTTCCCAAGACTTTAAGTACTTCCTAATGAGTGTCCTTAGGAGGGTACCAAGTGTTCTATTGGTGACCTCAGTTTGGCCATCGGTTTGGGGATGACTTGAGGTAGAAAACAAGAGTTTAGTACCAAGTTGTCCCCAAAGAGAACGCCAAAAGTGACTCAAAAACTTTGTATCCCTATCACTAACAATTGTCCTAGGAATCCCATGCAATCTAACTACTTCTCTAAAGAAAAGAATAGAAATATGTGAAGCATCATCAGTTTTGTGACAAGGTATAAAGTGAGCCATCTTAGAAAACCGATCTACAACCACAAAAATTGAGTCTCGTCCCTTCCTAGTCCTAGGTAGTCCAACAATGAAGTCCATACTTATATCTAACCAAGGAGAAGAGGGAATGGGCAGTGGTGTGTAGAGACCATGGGGTTTCACCTTAGACTTAGCTTTCAAACACTCTAAGCATCTTTTAAGCACATTTTCAACATCTTTAAGCATGTGAGGCCAGTAGAAGTGTTCTTTAAGCATGGCATAGGTCTTATCACGCCCAAAGTGACCCATAAGACCTCCCTTGTGTGATTCCTCAACAAGCAAGAGTCTTAAAGAGCACTTAGGTATGCAAACCTTACTAGCTCTAAAAAGGAATCCATCAAACAAGTAAAAACACTTATCACATGAACCCGTATCTAAGCATTGTCTATAGATATTCCCAAAATCAGAATCATTATCATAGAGTTCTTTAATGTAAGCAAACCCTAGCACCTTAGAATCAAGTTGAATAAGCAATGTATGTCTCCTAGATAAAGCATCGGCTACAATGTTATCTTTTCCTTTCTTATACTTGATAATGTAAGGAAAAGTCTCTATGAATTCCAGCCATCTACCATGACGCCTATCTAGTTTATCTTGACCCCTTAGATGCTTTAATGACTTATGATCCGTATGTAACACAAATTCACTTGGCCAAAGATAGTGTTGCCAAGTCTTTAAGACCCTAAAGAGTGCATAGAGTTCTCTATCATAAGTAGAGTAATTGAGGCACGCACCTTTGAGCTTTTCACTAAAGAAAGCTATTGGTCTTCTGATGTGATTCCATCCCATCTTGAAGAAGACAAGTCCAAGGAAGACACTATGTCGGTGCCTATGCGCATTACCCGCGCCAAGGCAAAGGCACTCCAAGAAGACGTCTCCCAAGGCTTGCTCACTTTTGGGCTTGAAGAGTCCAAGACTGGAGGTCCATTTCACATCTTGGACATCAAGGAAGGAGCAACCTAGGCGCCAGCCACATAGAGCATCCTAGGCACATTTATCTTGTTTTTCCTTTCTTGCATTTTTACCTTATTTGGCACATTCAATGGCCATTGAACACCAGCCTTTATGCAGGCGGTTTTTCTTTGTTTTTCAACGTCTTTATGACTCATTAGGAGGCTTAAAGACTTACCTTGGATGGCAAGGAGAGGTCAGCTTCACTAGCCTATTTAAGCCATCCTTAAGCTTTGTAATTTTCACCTTTGAATTGATAAACAAAAAGCTCTCTTTTGCTTGAGCAAAACTG
The DNA here is from genome assembly GCA_029168935.1 of Oxyria digyna. Taxonomy (NCBI): domain Eukaryota; kingdom Viridiplantae; phylum Streptophyta; class Magnoliopsida; order Caryophyllales; family Polygonaceae; genus Oxyria; species Oxyria digyna. Next base: position 23,187,094 of record JAPVLV010000005.1, read on the forward strand.
CATCTTTGAAGGTCATAATCTTGAGTGTTTGTGAGTCATATCAACCCCTCAAGATCTCCATCATCGCCGCTTGGTGTGTAGCATCCAAGCTCCATAGTCCTCTCTTTGTCGGTGAGTCATATCCGACTTTGAGAGTTCATATCTCCCTCGATTTTCATCCAATCCACAATCTGTCTTCACCACCATAAACTACACTTCATCCTCTTCATTTTCACCACAAGAACGCCCACAAAAGGTTTCTTGAGCTGCTCAAACCATCGCCATCTTTCCAGATCTGCCGCAAGTCACCCGGTTGCCGCCGGACTGAAAGTTGGAGCCATTCCTTGCACCGTGACGCAGCCTAGGACGATCCTATCAAGTGGTATCAGAGCCACGTAAGGTTTGGCCTCTAAACTTAGTTTTAAGTTCAAAGGAATCAGATTTCATGCAAGCTTAGTGTAGCCATAGCCATACTTGTTACTTTCTTGCTGTTTTGGCCTTGGAATTGTGTTTTGCATAAGAAATCTGATTGCTCTTGTATTGAGCACGAAATTGTTGAGGAAGAAGACCTTTGAATGCCCAAAAACCAGTTACAACTCTCTTTTAATAGCCACATTAAAGTCTTAAATAAAGGGTTTGACTTTGTTACCTTATATGGCTTATTTCCTTATATGAAGCTCAACCTTAATTCCATATCTTAGCTGCCTAAATTTCCATTGTGTGTTGCTGAAATTGAGTTCATTTTGTTGCAATCAATCAAGTGGATCAAAAACAAGGTTAAGGGGACGGAAACTTACATTTTGAAGCATCATAATCTGAAGTGTGTTGCTGAATTCTCTAAGTACAAAGGTTGTGAGCAATTGGTTATATCTTATCATTATTAGTACAAGAAACACCCCAGAAAAAGTGGTAGAACTCAGAAAAACTCGGACTCCACGAAAAGCATAAGCGAAAAAGAGGTGGAGCTTAGAAGAAGTGAGTCTACATAAAAGGGGAACAAGTCAATTAAAAACACTCAAGTAGTGAAAAATCATGTGTATGTTGCTAGAATTGTAAGGGAACTTAGTACCTTCCTTGAATTTCACTTGTGACAACAACTTGAACGACTTTTGGTAATACACTTTGTCTCGCTAGCTCACAAAACCTAAGCTCGTAACCTTCCATTAAGCTTGCTGAATTTTGATTGCTTTGCTGCTTAAATATCAGTTTTAAGGACCCTTGACGTGTGTGGGATCCATTGACAAGTTTGTCCTAGTTGTGTTGTGTGTTGAGTTTGTGTTCTAGAGACATCATGGGGGAACCGGGCAACAAGAAGGACAAGTCCGTCCTTGATGGAGATGTGTCTCCTACATCCGTCACCATGGCTGATTTGCTCCAAGCCATTCAAGGCCTTAAGTTTGAGAATGAGGAAAGGTTGCGTGCGCAACAAGAAGAGATGGCTGACTTCATGCGAGCCGTGGAAGCTAAGATCGGTGCTTCACAACTTGGAAGCCAAGGTGGGACTCAAGTAAGCGGAGGAGTCCAACAATCCACCTACATGGAGGGCAGCTATTCAGGCCACTCGTCCCTACCCACGCCCTTGCCATCACTGTCCATGGCGCCTTCATCCTCCCACCAGCCTATCACGGCGACACACCGAGAAGATTCAGGTATGAACTATGCCCATTCTCTTCCTTTTGCTAGCTATCCTACCATGCCTTTGCCTACGGGCACCACTAACCTGCTAGGCCGAGAGAATGTGGGCGACTTCCAACCAAGGCCGTCGTTGCCTCTCTTGCAACCGAGGCGTCCCGCTGTAGGCCGTGGCTTTGGGCGAGGAAACTACCAAGCTGGAAGGGCACCCCTACAACCAGTACGGGGCTACTTTGGTCAAGACATGGACCAAGGTTATGGAAGAGGTCCTAATGTGAAGTTGGAAGTTCAGCCATTTGGAGGAACAACCGATGCCGAGGCCTACTTGGAGTGGGAGCACAAGACAGAACAAGTCTTTGATTTCTACCAATACACTGATGCTCAAAAGGTAGTCATCGCCACCATTAAATTCATTGATTTAGCTTATTGATGAGAATCAGGATCGTGGATCGCTTGTGTCGGTGTCGAAGAAGTTCCTATGAACTGAAATTACAAATTTATTTCTTCAATAAAGCATAAAAAGATAGGCAATCAACCCCTCAAGTGAATCCACACACGAGGTTTGAAAGTCTCGCCTTGAACTCGGAATTCACCAAGAACGCAGCAAGGGTGAACGATTCGAGAGCGTCGGAATCCACCGGCGTGTCGAAGGTTCGGGATAAACACCTAACACTCTTGTGGATATGACTCACCACTCAAGTTTAGGAGAGATCAAGGATCAAGAGATATGACTCACTCTTGAAACAAGATCGGATTGTTCGATATTACTCACGAACACGCTCGATATGACCCACGAGCACAAAAGGGTCAAAAAAGAAAATAACAAAGAAATAAAAGTGAGACAAGAGAAACTCTTTCTTTCTTCAATCTTGTCTATCTAAAAACATAACAAAATATCAAATATATAGGACAAGTAAGCTACAAAAGAAACTCTTCACATGTCAAGGCATTTAGGAGGGTAGGTATCTCAAGGGTCTTGATCATAAACACTCATCTTGAATGCTGAAATCTCTTCATTTTCTGGAATGACTTCTGAGATGATTGACAGTTTTGAGTCCGTTAAGAGGAGATTTGGCTTCTGTGATTGTCACCAATCTTGTAGCCCTTGAAGTTATCTTTCCAACGAGTACTCATGGACTGTCACTGGACATTCGTAGATTCTAAAATGATCAAAATACAGAGGTGTTGTCTGAAAAATCCGAGAAGAACAAACTGAATTAATACTTCGTGCTTGGTCTGTTGTTTCAACTCGAATCACATCACTTATCATTGGTGGATAGAGGACAAAGAAGAAAGGGAGTACAATGGTTACCCACCCATTGATACTTGGGACGAGCTCAAAACTGCATTAAGGCACCGGTTTGTGCCCGAGGACTTCACAGCCCGCCTACACTCAAGGTTGGAGCAATTGAGGCAAGGAACCAAGACGCCGGATGAGTACTACAAAGAACTCAAAATCCTCATCTATAGATCCGGCCTAAGGTTCCCCGAAGGGTATGTTATTTCTAAATTTATCAATTGCTTAAATCCTGACCTTAAGGCTATTGTGAGTACGCAGCATTTTGTTCGAGGTACTACTATTGAGGAGATTTTGCACTACACCAATCATATCTATCAAAACTTACCTCAAAGGAAGAGTTACTCATCCAACAATAGGCCTTGGAACAACCAAGGAGGAGGATCCTCTAGCTACCCCACTCGGCGTCCCGAGAGCAAGCAAGATGCCCCAGCCGTGCCCACAAGACGTGAGCCTTCAAGGACTCCACAAGGCGGCAGGCGAGAAGGGGAGCAACGCTCAAGTGAGATCAAGTGCTTTAAATGCCTTGGGCGTGGCCACATGGCTAAGGATTGTCCTTCTAGGCGCCAAGTCCTACTCAACACCATTGGTGAGTATGAGTCGGATGAGGAGGCCGGGGTTGAGGAGCCACAAGGAGAAGAAGAGGAGGTGGCGGAGCTGCAAGTAGAAGCTGAGACTCAAGGTGAGTGTTTTGTGGTCAAACGATCTCTAATCACTAATGAAGCTCCCGCCCCACCAAACTAAAGAGAAACCATTTTCCATACAAGATGCCTCATCCAAGGTAAAATTTGCAATCTCATAATTGATGGAGGATCTTGTTGTAACATCATAGACCAAGAGGTGGTCAAAAGGTTTGCTCTTAAAACTACTCCTCATGTACAACCCTATACTTTATATTGGCTGAATTCTAACACACCTCTTAAGGTGAATGAACAAGCTTGTGTTAAGTTTTCTATAGGGGGGTATGTTGATGAGGTGATTTGTGATGTTCTTCCTAGGACGGCGTGCCATATCTTACTTGGAAGGCCTTGGCAATATGACCGCGGCGTCATCCACCAAGGAGTCACAAATGAGTATTCTTGCCATTGGCGCCACATGAAATCATGGTTGATCACATAGCCAATGAGCAAAGGCGCAATGCTGCGGCGCAAGGGAAAAGTCAAGAGAAGAAGGCGCCACCTAGCCATCTACTACTAGCCAAATCAAGAGAGGCTAGAAAAGCTATGGAAGGGAGTAACACTTGCTTTCTTTTGTTGTTTAAAGATGTGTTATTTAATGAAAAAGATGTGCAAGACTTACCTTCCTCTATTGCTTCTTTGTTGAAGGAGTTTGATGACTTGTTTCCCGAGGATATGCCGGAAGGACTGCCCCCACTACGTGGGATAGAACATCAAATAGACTTTGTACCCGGCGCCTCCATCCCTAACAAGCCAGCTTATAGAGCCAACCCCATGGAGGCCGAGGAGCTTCAAAAACAGGTTGTTGAACTTCTATCTAAAGGCTATGTGCGTGAGAGTTTAAGTCCATGCTCGGTCCCCGTCATCTTAGTTCCTAAGAAAGATGGAACTTGGAGAATGTGTGTAGATTGTAGAGCTTCCTTGGCTTGGCTGGCTTCTACCGCCGTTTTGTCAAGGATTTTAGCTCCCTTGCCACTCCTCTAACCGAGCTCACTAAGAAGAAGGTGGCCTTTCAATGGGGCCCAAATCTGGAGCAAGCTTTCGCCACCATCAAGTTCAAGCTCACTCACGCCCCTCTCTTAGTACTACCGGACTTCTCAAGGACATTTGAGATAGAATGTGATGCTTCGGGAGTGGGGCTTGGAGGAGTTCTTATGCAAGGCGGGAGGCCAATTGCATACTTTAGTGAGAAGCTTAATGATGCCGAGCTCAAGTACCCAACTTATGACAAGGAACTTCTAGCTTTGGTAAGGGTGCTCAAGGTATGGCAACACTATCTTCTCCCTAAAGAGTTTGTAATCCATTCTGACCATGAGGCACTTAGGTTCCTCAAGGGTCAAAGTAAACTAAACAAGCGTCACGCCAAATGGGTGGAATTTATTGAGGCTTTCCCTTATGTGATCAAACACAAGAAGGGAAAGGACAATATTGTGGCGGATGCTTTGTCTAGGAGATATGCCTTGATATCCACCTTGGATGCAAGAATGTTGGGCTTTGCTTTCATCAAGGAACTATATGCCTTAGACCTTGACTTCAAGGAAATCTATGAGGAATGTAGTACTTTGGGAAGCAAGGATCAATTTTTCTTGCATGAGGGCTATCTCATGAAGGGGGCTAAGCTTTGCATCCCTAGTGGGTCTACTCGACGACTACTAGTGCAAGAAGCGCACGGTGGTGGTCTTATGGGCCACTTCGGCGTTGCTAAGACATTGCAAGCCTTGAAGGAACACTTCTACTGGCCACACATGCTTAGGGACGTGGAAAAACTTTGTGCTTCTTGTGCTACATGTGCGCAAGCAAAGTCTAGAGCCAGCCCACATGGGTTATATACTCCCTTACCCATTCCCCAACAACCTTGGGAAGACCTATCCATGGACTTTGTGTTAGGCCTTCCTAGGACTAAGAGGGGAAGAGACTCCATTTTTGTGGTTGTAGACCGGTTTAGTAAAATGGCACACTTCATTGCGTGTCATAAAACCGATGATGCAACCAATGTGGCGTCCTTGTTTTTCAATCATGTTGTGCGCCTACATGGTCTTCCTAAGTCCATAGTGTCGGATAGGGATGTTAAGTTCCTTAGCCATTTTTGGAGGACCTTGTGGGCTAAATTAGGCACCAAGTTGCTCTATTCCACTACTTGTCATCCTCAAACGGATGGTCAAACCGAAGTAGTGAATAGGTCACTTGGCACCTTACTTCGTGTTGTTTTGAAAGCTAACCTACGCAGGTGGGAAGAATGCCTTCCTTACATTGAGTTTGCATACAACCGCACCACACACTCGGCGACCAAGAAGACTCCCTTTGAAGTCGCCTATGGTAAAAACCCTCTCACTCCTTTAGACCTTGTTGCTCACCCCATTATTGATGGTTTTAGCAAGGAAGGAAAGGAGTTGGCAGACTATGTTAAGCGGTTGCATGAAGACACTAGGAAGCAACTTGAGAAGCGCACGGCGCAGTATGAGAGACAACACAACAAGGGACGCAAGGAGCTCCTATTTGAGCCCGGTGACTTGGTGTGGGTGCACCTCCGCAAGGAACGGTTTCCCTCACGTAGAAACTCCAAGTTGAAACCAAGGGCGGACGGACCTTTTCAAGTACTTAGAAAATCAACAACAACGCCTATCGGCTAGAGCTACCGCCAACCATGGGAGTTCATGATGTCTTCAATGTGGCAGACCTCAAGCACTACATAGTGAATGAAGACACGGAGCTAGAAGGTCTTGATTCGAGGTCGAATCCTCTTGAAGGATGATGTGATTCCATCCCATCTTGAAGAAGACAAGTCCAAGGAAGACACTATGTCGGTGCCTATGCGCATTACCCGCGCCAAGGCAAAGGCACTCCAAGAAGACGTCTCCCAAGGTTTGCTCACTTTTGGGCTTGAAGAGTCCAAGACTGGAGGTCCATTTCACATCTTGGACATCAAGGTAGGAACAGCCTAGGCGCCAGCCACATAGAGCATCCTAGGCACATTTATCTTGTTTTTCCTTTCTTGCATTTTTACCTTATTTGGCACATTCAATGGCCATTGAACACCAGCCTTTATGCAGGCGGTTTTTCTTTGTTTTTCAACGTCTTTATGACTCATTAGGAGGCTTAAAGACTTACCTTGGATGGCAAGGAGAGGTCAGCTTCACTAGCCTATTTAAGCCATCCTTAAGCTTTGTAATTTTCACCTTTGAATTGATAAACAAAAAGCTCTCTTTTGCTTGAGCAAAACTGCATCTTTGAAGGTCATAATCTTGAGTGTTTGTGAGTCATATCAACCCCTCAAGATCTCCATCATCGCCGCTTGGTGTGTAGCATCCAAGCTCCATAGTTCTCTCTTTGTCGGTGAGTCATATCCGACTTTGAGAGTTCATATCTCCCTCGATTTTCATCCAATCCACAATCTGTCTTCACCACCATAAACTACACTTCATCCTCTTCATTTTCACCACAAGAACGCCCACAAAAGGTTTCTTGAGCTGCTCAAACCATCGCCATCTTTCCAGATCTGCCGCAAGTCACCCGGTTGCCGCCGGACTGAAAGTTGGAGCCATTCCTTGCACCGTGACGCAGCCTAGGACGATCCTATCATCTTCCTTCTTGCATCAACACACCACCAATTCCAATCCCGGAAGCATCACATTCTACCTCAAATGGTTTTGAGAAATTTGGTAGAATCAGGAGAGGAGCATTCGTCAATCTGGTTTTGAGCTCTTCAAATGCCGCCTCTTGTGCCTTCCCCCAAGTGAATGGTGTGTGTTTCTTTGTCAACTCCGTGAGTGGTGAAGCTATGGTGGAGAAGTCCTTCACAAATCGCCTATAGAAACCGGCCAGACCTTGAAAGCTTCGGACTTGTCCAACATTAGTAGGAGTAGGCCACTCCTTGATGGCTTTCACCTTCTCTTGATCAACCTCCAATCCTCTTGAGCTGACCACAAACCCTAGAAAAATCACTTCATTAGTGCAAAAATCACACTTCTTAATGTTAGCATAAAGATGATTAAGTCTAAGTGTGGATAATACTTCCCTAAGGTGTTGTTCATGCTCTTGTAAGGACTTGCTATAGATGAGGATGTCATCAAAGTAGACCACCAAAAATTTCCCTATGTAGCTTCTTAGAACATAGTTCATAAGCCTCATGAATGTCGAAGGAGCATTAGTAAGACCAAATGGCATGACAAGCCATTCATACAAGCCAAACTTGGTCTTAAAGGCTGTTTTCCATTCATCCCCTTCTTTCATCCTAATTTGGTGGTATCCACTCCTCAAATCTATCTTAGAAAGCAAAGTAGCACCATACAATTCATCAAGCATATCATCAAGTCTAGGGATAGGGTGACGATACTTGATTGTGATGTTGTTTATAGCACGGCAGTCCACACACATCCTCCATGTCTTGTCCTTCTTTGGAACCAAGAGGACCGGAACTGCACATGGTGACTTGCTCTCACGCACATAACCCTTTTGAAGTAGCTCTTGCACTTGATCCTCAATTTCCTTGCTCTCTTGAGGATTCATCTTGTAAGCTGGCCTATTTGGTAATGATGCTCCCGGAATTAGGTCTATTTGATGCTCAATCCCTCTAAAGGGCGGTAGTCCTAATGGAAGCTCTTCCGGAAACATGTCTTTAAACTCATCAAGCACAACTTGGATGGAGTGAGGGATAGTGTTGTTGCCTTCGGCACTTGTAGGTGCACGCCATTGGTCCTTGAGCAATATCATGACTCTTGTGTCTATAGGAAGACACAACTCGTGCAAATCTGATGTGGACGCCAACAACACACTCCCCTTGCTCACTTCTTCTTCTTTCTCTTTGTCCTTCATCTTGGACTTCTCAAATTCTTCAGCAACCTGCAATGGGGTCATAGGACACAAGGTAATAGGTCTGCCATGGAACTTAAATGTGTGCTTGTTAGTATAGCCATCATGAATAGCTTTCCTATCAAATTGCCAAGGTCTACCTAGTAAAATATGACATGCATTCATAGGAACTACATCACATAACAAAGTATCTTGATAGGAGCCTATCTTAAAAGCTATGTTCACTTGCTTGGTGACTTTCAATTCACCACATTCATTCATCCATCTTAGCTTATAAGGCCTAGTATGTGAAATTGTTGGTAGTTGTAACTTCGACACTAAAGTAGTACTAGCTATGTTTGTACAACTTCCACCATCAATGATCATATTACACACTTTTCCTTTAACAAGACACCTAGTATGAAATAGGTTCTCTCTTTGATTAGCTTCCTCTTTAGTTGCTAGCACATGCAAAGTTCTCTTACAAATTAAGCTATCACCATGCTCATACTCTAATTCCTCACCAAAATCTAAGTCATTAGCATGCTCATTTTCAGTTTCAATGCAAGGAATCTCTTCATTATCACTACAAGAATCATATTGTCCTAGGTGATCTACAATCATAGTTCTCCTATTAGGGCAATCTTTCATCATGTGACCTTTGCCTCTACATTTAAAACATTCAATTTGACTAGACTTAATAGGAAAAGTAGAGTTAGAGCCATTCCCTTTTTGTCCTTGACTTGAGAATGGAGACAGAGTGGTTTGGCCTTGATTAGTGTTGCTTGTGTTGCTTGCGTTGCTTGCACCAACTTCTTTCCTAGGGGCAGAAAACTCCTTGTTTTGCTCTCGGCCATATGATGCATTCTTGGAGCTTGATTTCCAATTTGCATTGCTTGATTGCCCACGGCCTGAGGTGTATGAGCTCTTTGACTTGAGTCTCTTCTCTATCTTGATGGCATTATGAAGTAATTCCACGGCTGTACTACAAGGATACATATCTACTTCATAGGAAATGTTAGAGTTAAGTATCCTAAGATATCTAGCAATGGTGGAGTCTTCATCCTCTCTTACCCCAGCCTTAAGCATAGCATGTTGCATGGCATTATAAGCTTCTTCTACACTCATACTTCCTTGTCTAAGATTCTCTAATCTTTGTCTAAGTTCTCTAGTGTAGTAGGGTGGTACAAATCTATTCCTAAGGAACACTTTCATTTGTTCCCATGTATGGACTGGTGGATCAAGGTTTCTAACTCTCTCTTTTACTAAGTTATCCCACCAAGTTAAAGCAAATCCTTTGAATTCTAATGTAGCTAATTGTACCTTCCTTTGCTCGGGGAAATTGTGACAAGTCCATATGTTCTCTACCTTGGTCTCCCATTCCATGTATAAATCAGCATCACTTGTGCCCTCAAAGGGTGGGATCTGCACCTTCACCCTTCCTAGTCCATCTTGCTCTTGCTCACGCCTCCTAGGTTGAAACCTCCTATTGCGTTCTCTTCTCCATTCCTCGTACTCATCCATGCCTTCTTCTTCATCCTGAAATTCATCAACAAACTCATTTTGTCTAAAAGAATTAGGAGAAGAAAGATTAGAATGTTCTTCCCTCATTGGTCTAGGGGTACGTATGGGAGGTAATGGATTTCTCCTAGGTGGTGGATTAGGGTTGGTTCTATTCTGAGTTCTAAGGATGGCTTCCCTTCTAGCTTCTTCATAGACTTCTCTTTGTGTAGGAAGAGGGACTTGGCTATTGAGGTTAGAAGTCTGGCCATGTTCCATGTGGGTTCCTAGAGGAGTAGGTCATGTGGGTTCACACAACTCTCCTGTTGCTTGTACTTCTCTAACTTGATATTGACTTGTAAAGATCAATCCTTTCAACTTAGTGTCTATTCACTACAAAGAAACTCAAAACCAGTTTTGAAGTCAAGACAATAATCACAACTCTCAGATTGCAAGAATGAAAAGCAACCTAGTGTTTAAGCACAATTTAAGCCTTAGAATAGGTGATTACCTTCAAGTCAAGCTCGAATTGAGTCAAGAAGGACCTCGGACTGTCTAGCCTTGTCAAACCGTGAATGATATGGGTTTCGGGACTAGATGGCTAAGGTCAATGGGTTGGCTCAAGGGCTCTTGGCAATCCCTTGTTCTCCTTCTTCAACTTGTGATTCGGAAAGGCTTAATACCCCGGGTCTAGCTAAGCCGTTTTGTTTGGCTGTGAATTGTAGCTTTAGACCACGGTTCTCCTTAGACCGATCTATTACAATGACTTAAGAACCCGGACTTTAATGAACCGAGCTAATACAATGGGTTTTCTAGACTTAAGAAACCGGACTTAAACAAAGAGCCGGATTAAAAGACTACTGAACCGATTTAATAACTCCGATTTCTTTTAATGACTTAGTCCGCCTGATTTTTATATTTTGGACTTTGGCTTTTGTTTTTCTTTTCTTTTTTGGAGTTTTTAAATGAAGAATAAAAGAAAAGCAACAAAATAAGCTAACAAAAAAAAAATAGCAAAGGCATGCTGCATTCCAAGTGAGTTGAGTCGTTCAATTGTCTTGATTTGTAGGGAGGAGGGGGTGAGGTGGCCTGATTTGTAGGGAGGAGTGGGTGAGGTAGCCTGATTTTGTAGGGAGGAGTGGGTGAGGTAGCCTGATTTTGTAGGGAGGAGTGGGTGAGATAGCCTGATTTTGTAGGGAGGAGTGGGTGAGATAGTTACCTGATTTGTGGGCAATGAATGGCTGGAAATTTTGGCCTTGTAACCACCCTCTCAATACTCCAATTCAGCAATGAAGAACATGAAGAACAACCATGAAGAACAACAACAAGGTACAGCCGTTTTCTTCTTCTTCTTCCTTGAGTTTTGTGAGATCAATGGATGTGTTTAGGCAATGGATTTGACAAGGACAACACCACGCCTACTACCCTTCCTTCTCTCAATGCAAGCCGTCCTCTTTGGTGTTCAACCTGCACACAACTCGCAATTTTAGAGAGCACACCTTGTTTGAACAAGAAACTCAAGAACACAGCCAAGAAAAGCTTAGATTGATGTTCGAATGAGTCGGAATGGTGTGTATGGAGTCAAGTAGCTCTGATACCACTTGATATAGCCTTGCTTGAGCTATGAAGCCGATCTAGACAACCATGAACACACAAGAGATCAATCAACAACAACAATGGCGAAAGCCCTTTGAAAATCAGAATTGAAATGCAATGGAACAAAGGAAGAACAATGGGATATCTACGAGATGATGATGAATGATGAATGATCAAAACCAAGCACAAAGAACAACAAGACCAAAGGCTTTAATGGCCTAAACCAGGTTGTAATGGAGTGCAAAACCTTGATCCTACAACCCTACACAACCTTCACATGGAGGAGGCACAAGGAGGAGTTCTATGAAGCTTGTAAACACCAATTCTAATGAGATTGACATAGACAAGACATCTAGAGTAAGACAAGCAATCCACTCGATCACACACTTGAGTTCAAAGCTCTCTTTGAAAAGAGAAAACAACAAAGTTGATAAACTTGAACTGCGTTGGGCGTGGGGGTGTCAAGGAGGTTTAAGTAGACAAATAACCGCTCCTTGACTTTAAAACCACACGCACAAAAAGTCTTGAAAAGAAGCCCTTGACATGGCTAAACAAAGGTTTAAAAATGCAACCAAAATGTCATGAAATGCAAGTGTCATAAAATGCACTAAAAGGGAAAAGATAAGCAAGGTCTTCAAGCTATCTCCTTGGACTCAAATGTGAGTAGAGTCCTAGCTTTAACCATTGAGTCCTCAAGTTCCATAGTGTTGCCTTGAAGGCTGAATTGAGTGACAAAAATGGTTAATTCTTCTTGTAGTTGCTTAGCTTTTGACCTTGTGATTGGACCTTCTATGGATGGTGCTTCCATTGGTGTGACTTCTAAGGATGGTCCTCCATCAGTTTGTAAACCTTGTGCAACTTAGTCTTATTAGGCATACGAAGTTCCATAAGGGTCTCTTTGACCAAGAATTAGGCACGCAGCGGTGCGAAAACGCTAAAAGACTCTAAATGGGCCTAATGGTCCATTAAGGCTCGAATTGTGAAAACGACGACCAAACTATATCGGAATGGATTGAAACTATGTTTCTAAGACTATTAGAGGTATTTGACCATTCTCAACCACCAGTTTTACTTTATAAGTAACACCTACTTTGTAATACCAAATAACTCTTAATTTTCCAACTTGTCGCTGTACGTAGAGTTACCACAAACAACGGTTGATTCTGTTTGAAAACCTTGTGCAACTTAGTCTTATTAGGCATACGAAGTTCCATAAGGGTCTCTTTGACCAAGAATTAGTCACGCAGCGGTGCGAAAACGCTAAAAGACTCTAAATGGGCCTAATGGTCCATTAAGGCTCGAATTCGCAAAAGGACGACCAAACGATGTCTGAATGGATTGAAACTTGGTTTCAATGACCATTAGAGGTATCTGACCTTTCCTAACCACCACTTCGCACTTTATAAGTAACATTTCCTTTGTAATACCAAACAACTCTTAATTTTCCAACACAAACAACGGTTGATTCTGTTTGAAAACGTTTTGCAACTTAGTCTTATTAGGCATACGAAGTTCCATAAGGGTCTCTTTGACCAAGAATTAGGCACGCAGCGGTGCGAAAACGCTAAAAGACTCTAAATGGGCCTAATGGTCCATTAAGGCTCGAATTGTGAAAACGACGACCAAACTATATCGGAATGGATTGAAACTATGTTTCCAAGACTATTAGAGGTATTTGACCATTCTCAACCACCACTTCGTACTTTATAAGTAACACCTACTTTGTAATACCAAATAACTCTTAATTTTCCAACTTGTCGCTGTACGTAGAGTTACCACAAACAACGGTTGATTCTGTTTGTAAACCTTGTGCAACTTAGTCTTATTAGGCATACGAAGTTCCATAAGGGTCTCTTTGACCAAGAATTAGGCACGCAGCGGTGCGAAAACGCTAAAATACTCTAAATGGGCCTAATGGTCCATTAAGGCTCGAATTGTGAAAACGACGACCAAACTATATCGGAATGGATTGAAACTATGTTTCCAAGACTATTAGAGGTATTTGACCATTCTCAACCACCACTTCGTACTTTATAAGTAACACCTACTTTGTAATACCAAACAACTCTTAATTTTCCAACTTGTCGCTGTACGTAGAGTTACCACAAACAACGGTTGATTCTGTTTGAAAACCTTGTGCAACTTAGTCTTATTAGGCATACGAATTTCCATAAGGGTCTCTTTGACCAAGAATTAGGCACGCAGCGGTGCGAAAACGCTAAAAGACTCTAAATGGGCCTAATGGTCCATTAAGGCTCGAATTGTGAAAACGACGACCAAACTATATCAGAATGGATTGAAACTATGTTTCCAAGACTATTAGAGGTATTTGACCATTCTCAACCACCACTTCGTACTTTATAAGTAACACCTTCTTTGTAATACCAAACAACTCTTAATTTTCCAACTTGTCGCTGTACGTAGAGTTACCACAAACAACGGTTGATTCTGTTTGAAAACCTTGTCCAACTTAGTCTTATTAGGCATACGAAGTTCCATAAGGGCCTCTTTGACCAAAAATTAGGTGCGAAAACGCTAAAAGACTCTAAATGGGCCTAATGGTCCATTAAGGCTCGAATTGTGAAAACGACGACCAAACTATATCGGAATGGATTGAAACTATGTTTCCAAGACTATTAGAGTTAATTTTCCAACTGTGTTTTAAGACGAATGGGCTGGCTCCTCCTTGGAGTATATAAGGCTCCCTTGGCACTTGTAAAACTCGGATTTGGCTTATGTTGAAAAACAGTTTCTTCTTCAAAAGAGAGTCTGTTGAGAGAGAAGAGTGGATTGTTGGATTCATAGTCTAGTTGTCTTGTGGATGTCAATTCTTGAAGGATTGGTGGCCTAAAGCTTCATAGATCTCCTCCTTGTGTTTTTCTCCTTCCATGGCAGATTTATGTAAGGTTGTATGGTAAGGGTTTTGTCTTCATTTGATTTGGTTCTTAGCCTCAAGCTAAGGGTTTAATCATTGTTAGGCCAGGTTCTTCCCTTCTCTATCTTGTTCTTCTTGTATCCATCTTCAAACCATCAAATACAAAACTCATTCTCCTTGTTTCTGAGTTTGTCTTGAGATTAGGCGTCTAGATCAGATTCGACGTGGTTCATCCCCGTATCAGCATAGATGGCTCCTCTTGCTCTTGTACCTTGTCTTTGACGTCCTCCTTCGTGTCCAAGCTAGGTAAATTGAGGTCTTGATGGGAAGGATTCACATCAATAAGGGTCCCTTTAACCAAGAATTAGGCACGCAGCGATGCGAAAACGCTAATAGACTGGAAATGGGCCTAATGGTCCATTATGGCTCGAATTGGCAAAACGACGACCAAACGATGTCAGAATGGATTGAAACTTGGTTTCAATGACTATTAGAGGTATTTGACCATTCTCAATCACCACTTTGTACTTTATAAGTAACACCTACTTTGTAATACCACACAACTCTTAATTTTCAAACTTGTCATTGTACGTAGAGTTACCACAAACAACGGTTGATTCTGTTTGAAAACCTTGTGCAACTTCGTCTTATTAGGCATACGAAGTTCCATAAGGGTCTCTTTGACCAAGAATTAGGCACGCAGCGGTGTGAAAACGATAAAAGACTCTTAATGGGCCTAATGGTCCATTAAGGCTCGAATTGTGAAAACGAAGACCAAACGATATCGGAATGGATTGAAACTATGTTTCAATGACTATTAGAGGTATTTGACCATTCTCAACCACCACTTCGTACTTTATAAGTAACATCTCCTTTGTAATACCAAACAACTCTTAATTCTCCAACTTGTCAATGTACATAGTGTTACCACAAACAACAGTTGATTTTGTTTGAAAGCGTTTTGCAACTTAGTCCTATTAGGCATACGAAGTTCCATAAGGGTCTCTTAAACCAGGAATGATGAGGGACCACTCTTGACACCTACACCTCCCCTAGTTCCCTCAATTGATGGTCCTCTTACAAGATCTAGATCTAAGAAACTTAAACAAAACTTGGACAAGGTAATCACTTATCTCTTGTCGAAAGAACTCGATTGCTTTGATGATGTTCCTAAGCTTGGAGAGAGAACCTTGATGACCATTGGAGACCACTTAGAAGACCCTCAATTTGTTTAGGGCACTAAAGACATGGCAACATTATCTATGGCCTAGTGAGTTCATTTTGCATACAGATCATCAATCCTTGAAGCATTTTAGGAGTCAAGATAAGTTAGATAGGCGTCATGGTACATGGATGGAATTCATTGAAACCTTTCCTTATGTTATCAAGTATAAAAAGGGCAAGGACAATGTAGTAGCTGATGCATTATCTAGGAGGCATGTTTTAATCACTCAACTTGACTCTAAGGTGTTAGGATTCACATACATTAAGGAACTCTATGAGCATGATACTGATTTTGGTGACACCTATAGCCATTGCATGACTAAGGGCTCTTTGGACAAGTTTTACTTGTATGAAGGGTTCTTATTTAGGGCTGATAAGGTTTGTATTCCTAAGTGCTCTCTAAGACTTTTACTTGTGGAGGAAGCCCACAAGGGAGGTCTAATGGGGCATTTTGGGAGGGACAAGACCTATGCTATGCTCCAATCTCATTTCTACTGGCCTCATATGTTAAGAGATGTGGAGAATATGCTAAAGAAGTGCCTAGAGTGTCTCAAGGCCAAATCAAAAGTGAAGCCTCATGGGCTGTACACACCACTTCCTATACCTTCTTCTCCTTGGTTAGACATTAGCATGGACTTCATTGTAGGACTACCAAGGACTAAAAAGGGTAGGGATTCAATCTTTGTGGTTGTGGACAGATTCTCAAAGATGGCACACTTCATTGCATGTCACAAGACCGACGATGCTTCTAATGTGTCTACTCTTTTCTTTAGAGAAGTAGTGAGGCTACATGGAGTACCTCGGTCCATTGTGAGTGATAGAGACCCCAAGTTCTTGAGTCATTTTTGGAGATCTCTTTGGGGAAGACTAGGAACGAAACTCTTGTTCTCTACTTCTAGTCATCCTCAAACCGATGGCCAAACTGAGGTGACAAATAGGACTTTGGGCACATTACTTAGGGCTGTCATTAAAAAGAACTTGAAATCTTGGGAAGAAGTCCTTCCACATGTAGAATTTGCATACAATAGGGTTGTGCATTCATCTACATCCATGAGTCCTTTCCAATGTGTATATGGCATGAATCCTTTGACCCCTCTAGATCTTATACCGTTGCCTATTAAGGAGCGAGTAGAGTTCAATGCAGGAAAACAAGTTGAATTTATTAAGGAGCTCCATGATAGGACAAGGATCAAGCTTGAGCAAGTGGGAAAGGCTGCGGCTGCAAGGAACAACTAGGGACGGCGCCTTGTGATCTTCAAGCCCGGTGACATGGTTTGGGTCCATTTCAGAAAGGAAAGGTTCCCCCACAAGCGCACATCAAAGCTTTCTCCTAGAGGTGGTGGACCTTTCAAAGTGATAAGGAAGGTGGGCGACAATGCATATGTCCTAGACCTCCCCAGTGATTATGGTGTGAGTGCCACATTCAATGTAGGTGATCTATCTCTATTTGAGGAACAAGACGAGGAGCCTCATGATTCGTGGTCGAATCCTTTCCAAGAAGGGGAGGATGATGAGGGACCACTCTTGACACCTACACCTCCCCTAGTTCCCTCAATTGATGGTCCTCTTACAAGATCTAGATCTAAGAAACTCAAACAAAACTTGGACAAGGTAATCACTTACCTCTTGTCGAAAGAACTCGATTGCTTTGATGATGTTCCTAAGCTTGGAGAGAGAACCTTGATGACCATTGGAAACCACTTAGAAGACCCTCAATTTGTTGAGGAAGGATCTTGAAGTTGTAATGGTTTTTATTTGCATTTTCATAACATTTTATTAGACCTTTTAGGCCTGCGTTTTTGGTGTGTTTTTATGATAATATTTGGTGTGTTTTAAGACCAATGGGCTGGCTCCTCCTTGGAGTATATAAGGCTCCCTTGGCACTTGTAAAACGCAGATTTGGCTTATGTTGAAAAACATTTTCTTCTTCAAAAGAGAGTCTTTTGAGAGAGAAGAGTGGATTGTTGGATTCATAGTCTAGTTGTCTTGTGGATGTCAATCCTTGAAGGATTGGGGGCCTAAAGCTTCATAGATCTCCTTCTTGTGTTTTTCTCCTTCCATGGCAGATTTATGTAAGGTTGTATGGTAAGGGTTTTGTCTTCATTTGATTTGGTTCTTAGCCTCAAGCTAAGGGTTTAATCATTGTTAGGCCAGGTTCTTCCCTTCTCTATCTTGTTCTACTTGTTTCCATCTTCAAACCATTAAATACATAACTCATTCTCCTTGTTTATGAGTTTGTGTTGAGATTAGGCGTCTATATCAGATTCGACGTGGTTCATCCCCGTATCAAAGAATTAGGAACGCAACGGTGCGAAAACGCTAAAAGACTCTAAATGGGCCTAATGCTCCATAAAGGCTCGAATTGTCAAAACGACGACCAAACGATGTCCGAATGGATTGAAACTATGTTTCAATGACTATTAGAGGTATTTGACCATCCTCAACCTCCACTTCGTACTTTATAAGTAACACCTACTTTGTAATACCAAACAACTCTTAATTTTCCAACTTGTCAATGTACGTAGAGTTACCACAAACAACGGTTGATTCTGTTTGAAAACCTTGTTCAACTTAGTCTTATTAGGCATACGAAGTTCCATAAGGGTCTCTTTGGCCAAGAATTAGGCACGCAGCGGTCCGAAAACGCTAAAAGACTCTAAATGGGCCTTTTGGTCCATTAAGGCTCGAATTGTCAAAACGACGACCAAACGATGTCGGAATGGATTGAAACTTGGTTTCAATGACTATTAGAGGTTTTTGACCATTCTCAACCACCACTTCGTACTTTATAAGTAACACCTACTTTGTAATACCAAACAACTCTTAATTTTCCAACTTGTCACTCTACGTAGAGTTACCACAAACATCGGTTGATTCTGTTTGAAAACCTTGTGCAACTTAGTCTTTTTAGGCATACGAAGTCCCATAAAGGGTCTCTTTAACCAATAATTAGGCACGCAACGGTGCGAAAACGCTAAAAGACGCTAAATGGGCCTAATGGTCCATTAAGGCTCGAATTGGCAAAACGATGACCAAACGATATCGGAATGGATTGAAACTATGTTTCAATGACTATTAGAGGTATTTGACCATCCTCAACCTCCACTTCGTACTTTATAAGTAACACCTACTTTGTAATACCAAACAACTCTTAATTTTCCAACTTGTCACTGTACCTAGTGTTACCACAAACAACGTGGTGTGATTCCATCCCATCTTGAAGAAGACAAGTCCAAGGAAGACACTATGTCGGTGCCTATGCGCATTACCCGCGCCAAGGCAAAGGCACTCCAAGAAGACGTCTCCCAAGGCTTGCTCACTTTTGGGCTTGAAGAGTCCAAGACTGGAGGTCCATTTCACATCTTGGACATCAAGGAAGGAGCAGCCTAGGCGCCAGCCACATAGAGCATCCTAGGCACATTTATGTTGTTTTTCCTTTCTTGCATTTTTACCTTATTTGGCACATTCAATGGCCATTGAACACCAGCCTTTATGCAGGCGGTTTTGCTTTGTTTTTCAACGTCTTTATGACTCATTAGAACGCCCACAAAAGGTTTCTTGAGCTGCTCAAACCATCGCCATCTTTCCAGATCTACCGCAAGTCACCCGGTTGCCGACGGACTAAAAGTTGGAGCCATTCCTTGCACCGTGACGCAGCCTAGGACGATCCTATCACAACGGTTGATTCTGTTTGAAAACCTTGTGCAACTTAGTCTTTTTAGGCATACGAAGTTCCATAAAGGGTCTCTTTAACCAAGAATTAGGCACGCAGCGGTGCGAAAACGATAAAAGACTCCAAATGGGGCTAATGGTCCATTAAGGCTCGAATTGTGAAAACGACGACCAAACGATATCGGAATGGATTGAAACTATGTTTCAAAGACTATTAGAGGTATTTGACCATTCTCAACCACCACTTCGTACTTTATAACTAACACCTACTTTGTAATACCAAACAACTCTTAATTTTCCAACTTGTCACTATACCTAGTGTTACCACAAACAACGGTTGATTCTGTTTGAAAACCTTGTGCAACTTAGTCTTATTAGGCATACGAAGTTCCATAAGGGTCTCTTTGACCAAGAATTAGGTACGCAGCGGTGCGAAAACGCTAAAAGACGCTAAATGGGCCTAATGGTCCATTAAGGCTCGAATTGGCAAAACGACGACCAAACGATATCGGAATGGATTGAAACTATGTTTCAATGACTATTAGAGGTATTTGACCATTCTCAACCACCACTTCGTACTTTATAAGTAACATCTCCTTTGTAATACCAAACAACTCTTAATTCTCCAACTTGTCAATGTACGTAGAGTTACCACAAACAACGGTTGATTCTGTTTGAAAACCTTGTGCAACTTAGTCTTATTAGGCATACGAAGTTCCATATGGGTCTCTTTGGCCAAGAATTAGGCACACAGCGGTCCGAAAACGCTAAAAGACTCTAAATGGGCCTTTTGGTCCATAAAGGCTCGAATTGTCAAAACGACGACCAAACGATGTCGGAATGGATTGAAACTGTGTTTCAATGACTATTAGAGGTATTTGACCATCCTCAACCTCCACTTCGTACTTTATAAGTAACACCTACTTTGTAATACCAAACAACTCTTAATTTTCCAACTTGTCAATGTACGTAGAGTTACCACAAACAACGGTTGATTCTGTTTGAAAACCTTGTGCAACTTAGTCTTTTTAGGCATACGAAGTCCCATAAAGGGTCTCTTTAACCAATAATTAGGCACGCAACGGTGCGAAAACGCTAAAAGACGCTAAATGGGCCTAATGGTCCATTAAGGCTCGAATTGGCAAAACGATGACCAAACGATATCGGAATGGATTGAAACTATGTTTCAATGACTATTAGAGGTATTTGACCATCCTCAACCTCCACTTCGTACTTTATAAGTAACACCTACTTTGTAATACCAAACAACTCTTAATTTTCCAACTTGTCACTGTACCTAGTGTTACCACAAACAACGTGGTGTGATTCCATCCCATCTTGAAGAAGACAAGTCCAAGGAAGACACTATGTCGGTGCCTATGCGCATTACCCGCGCCAAGGCAAAGGCACTCCAAGAAGACGTCTCCCAAGGCTTGCTCACTTTTGGGCTTGAAGAGTCCAAGACTGGAGGTCCATTTCACATCTTGGACATCAAGGAAGGAGCAGCCTAGGCGCCACCCACATAGAGCATCCTAGGAACATTTATGTTGTTTTTCCTTTCTTGCATTTTTACCTTATTTGGCACATTCAATGGCCATTGAACACCAGCCTTTATGCAGGCGGTTTTGCTTTGTTTTTCAACGTCTTTATGACTCATTAGAACGCCCACAAAAGGTTTCTTGAGCTGCTCAAACCATCGCCATCTTTCCAGATCTACCGCAAGTCACCCGGTTGCCGACGGACTAAAAGTTGGAGCCATTCCTTGCACCGTGACGCAGCCTAGGACGATCCTATCACAACGGTTGATTCTGTTTGAAAACCTTGTGCAACTTAGTCTTTTTAGGCATACGAAGTTCCATAAAGGGTCTCTTTAACCAAGAATTAGGCACGCAGCGGTGCGAAAACGATAAAAGACTCCAAATGGGGCTAATGGTCCATTAAGGCTCGAATTGTGAAAACGACGACCAAACGATATCGGAATGGATTGAAACTATGTTTCAAAGACTATTAGAGGTATTTGACCATTCTCAACCACCACTTCGTACTTTATAACTAACACCTACTTTGTAATACCAAACAACTCTTAATTTTCCAACTTGTCACTATACCTAGTGTTACCACAAACAACGGTTGATTCTGTTTGAAAACCTTGTGCAACTTAGTCTTATTAGGCATACGAAGTTCCATAAGGGTCTCTTTGACCAAGAATTAGGTACGCAGCGGTGCGAAAACGCTAAAAGACGCTAAATGGGCCTAATGGTCCATTAAGGCTCGAATTGGCAAAACGACGACCAAACGATATCGGAATGGATTGAAACTATGTTTCAATGACTATTAGAGGTATTTGACTATCCTCAACCTCCACTTCGTACTTTATAAGTGATGTGATTCCATCCCATCTCCAAGTCAAGGACATAAGCAAATCCCAAGAAGAGTCAGCGCCTCAAGACCAAGACATGCCTAGGCGGATCACTCACGCCAAGGACGAAGAATTGGGCGCCCAACTCAAGGAAGGCCTACACACTTAAGGGCTTCCTTCCCACGTCCAACCTAACCCATATACACCCTTGGAAGCCAAGGAAGAGCCTTGAAGAGCCAGCCCATCAAAAATGGAATCCTAGGCACACTTATGCCAACATTCCTTTCTTGCATTTTTCCTTTATGGTATTGTTTTAATTCAGCCTTGAACACCTTTAAGGCAGATGTTTTTAGACTTTATTTTGGACGTTTTTTATGTGTTAATTCAGGCTTTGAAAGCCTAAGAAAGTTACCTTAGGAGGCAGGCCAAAAACAATATAAAAGGCCACCTCTTCCTTTGTGATTTTCAGCTTTTGACTTGATGAAAAACCTCTTATTGAGAATCGTTGAAAGCTCACTTTTATCTTGAGTTTGTGTGTAATATCAAACTCTCAAAACTCTTAGTTCTTCCCTTGGTGCGTCATATCCAAAGTTAGAACTCAAGAACAATCGTTGGTCTTGTTTCAAGAGTGAGTCATATCTCTTGAATCTTGATCTCTCCTAAACTTGAGTGGTGAGTCATATCCACAAGAGTATTAGGTGCTTATCCATTCATTTCAATTCTCTAAGGTGCGTTATATCCTATGTTGAATTGATCTGCCTATCCCAAACTCTCTTTTATTCAACATTGAGAGTTATATCTTTACCTTTTTCAAGCACATCAAATAACATCGTTTTTGAGAGTTTATTCGAGATGTCCATTTATGGGCTTTGCTTGACGATTCCTTGAAGATCTTTGAAGCCATTCCTTGCACCGTGTCACGCCCGATCCTTGATTCACACTAAACTCTTAATTTTCCAACTTGTCGCTGTACGTAGAGTTACCACAAACAACGGTTGATTCTGTTTGAAAACCTTGTGCAACTTAGTCTTATTAGGCATACGAAGTTCCAAAAGGGTCTCTTTTGTAACGCCCCGAAATACAAGGGTGCTACAGTGCCAGGGATCCCCGAGATGGAAATCCCCTCAGGCGGTTAGTGAACAAGAAGTAGGATACGAGAGATCAATATGAAGGCGAAAGCGGATACCAAAGGGTTCAAAGAGTCTGTAAAGATAAACGAACTAGAATACAAACACAACCATATGATCAAGTATCAAGGTAAAACCTAAAATCTGAGGTATTCCGGAGAGGTCGCTAGCATAGGCTAGGATCAAAAGAAAGGACAAAGGGGACTGGCTCGACAAGAGCATCAGTTTACAAAAGAGAAATCAAGTCTGCAAAAGACCCATCCTAGAATGCATCAAGTCGCCCTATCTCCTCCGTGCTTTGGAACTGAACGTATACCTGACCATGCACAAGCACAGCCAGTCCCCCACCGAAATGGGGGTTAGTCTCCAACCAGACTAGCAAATTATATGAGCAATAATACATGTAATAGAAAAAGTCACAGAGTCACGAATATGCAAACCTATAAGTGTGAAGACATGCGGACATGATTATATTGGAAAATAGCAAGTCAAAGACACTACTCTAATACTGACGGTTATGCGAGAAGGTTTACAGATGAAGAAGAAGGTTAAGAGATGAACCAGTCGTAACATAAGATCAACATGAGTAAATACCTAAGGACACTTGGTATAATCAATACGCTTATCCATATCAAACTACAATATAAATATCATCACTAGACGACCCTTACCTACAGTTATCAGATTGATCAATCAAATTATAGTGAAGTCATAGATTTCAAAACAGGAAGGCAATCATTCACAAGCACACACACAAATAGCATAAAAGCACATACAAGCAAGCAATGCAAAAGAAAACTAATGAAAAACATAAAGTACGAAAAACCGTTTCGAAAACAAGTCCAAGTCTGTCTTGGACCCGAAGGTATACCCTCTAACCCGTACCTTGGGCTGAACCCATATCTTGGGTATCAATATCTTACCAAGAGTCGGAGAACGAACACTAGCTAGGTGAACGGCCGACCCAGATTGATAAGACGGTCCCTACGACCACTCTTCAAATTGAGAAATCGAGGGCACCATGCTGACCAAAAACATTATAAAACCAAATAGGGATCGGAACCATCCTTACCCCGAATTTATCGTGTTTTATAACTCAACCTCTGAAATCCAAGAGTATGTAACTCGATGCCTCAACATTATTATATGTAAAGCGATAACGCAATCACTAATCATATTTCAACCATTCGTATCACCATGAGAGTAGTTAACTCATAAAAATCACCATATAATAAGACATCTCTACACAACTACACATAATGCAACAAGTGACATTAACCAAATAACAATTAAAAGACATCACCAAGGAACCAACAATAGCAACAAGAGACAACTTATATGATTAGACGTATGTACAACTAAATGTTTGAGATTCGTTCATCCTAACTCTTTACTACGACATGGAAAACGCTCACAAATAACTTGCCTTAATGTCGTTAAGCAAGATCCTCCAAAAGTCGGAGCACCAACAACTCAAGTAGTTCGAGGCTCCACAAAATCTAAATAATGCAACCACATTAATATCTAAGCATCTACCAACAACATAAACAATTTAATTACTCAACTCATATCAACAACTTACCCTTAAACCTTCAATCAACACCAATGCTCTTCAAACCCCAAATCTCAACTTGTATCACCAAAAACCCACTTCAAACAACCTAATAAGTAAATATCAAGCATCAATTTCTATCCAAACATCACTTAAATAGAAAAGCCCCAATTTATAAAAATTAGGGTTCTAAGGTTTGGGATGAACTCTCACAATGGGATAAAATTGGCAAGGCTAGGAAGTGAGATTTGCTCCACCACGACCTTGGTGGTTCGCAAAAGCCAACCACCGCTGAAGAGGGCGGCGACGACACCACCCTGGCTGGAGAAGGGCTGTCCGAGCGGGACTGCTGCTGGCTCACGGTGGCTGTTGCGCTGCTGTATGGAGAAGGAAGAGCTTCGACGATGCTGCGAGGAGGAGCTGCGACGATGCTACGAGGAGGAGCTGTGACAGCTGGCTTGGTGGCTGCTGCGCCGCTGTATGGAGAAGGAAGAGCTGCAAGGAGGAGCTGCGACAGCTGGCTTGGTGGCTGCTGCGCCGCTGTATGGAGAAGGAAGAGCTGCAAGGAGGAGCTGCGACAGCTGGCTGGACGAAGGAGAAGGCGGAGGCTGAGCGTGGTGTACGGGAGAAATGAAGGTGGAAGAGTTGAGAGAGGTGAAGCACAGGTAAAGCTATGTACGGGAAGATGTAATTTGTAAAGGAGGGAAGTATATTAAAGTAAGGATAAGGTTTATTTAGCTTAGGGTTAAATTCTCACTATATGATACGGGAAAATAAATTAAAACCAACCCAAACGTATCCTAATAAATCACGGAAGCATGAAAAATAATTTCTACAACTAGTTAGTAAAACGCACGTCATCATACATCATATGGGCAAAACCCGACACATCCAACTCAGAGCACATAAACTGATGGATCCTTGGTTGATTGAGTCACGGTGCAAGGTTCAGTCACACGTACGAAGGACACCGAAGGTGTAGGCGAAGTAGATCGATAGTTGATGGCTTGAGGGTGAAATGGCGGAAGGCTGAGGTGATGGCAATGGACGGGAAGGCTGGAATGGTGGAGATACGAAACTGATCCCGGATATGACGCACCGGCACGAGCTTCTTCCTTGACGATTGGATATGACACACCAATGGATCAAAGTGAATGAATTCCTGGCTTGATATGACTCACAAGAGAGGAACTCAAAGGTTTTGAACTTCAATATCTCAAGAACAACTCAAAGAGAGTGTTTTTGGGTTTCTAATGTTTATCAAAGTTCCAAATGAAAAGAAAACCAACCATCTCCTAATAGCTACAAGCCAGCCGAAAATTAGGAGAAAATCCAAGGATAAAACACATAAATTGTATCTAATTGCAGGAATAAACCAAGTCTTTTAAAGTAGACAAATAACGCCCTATTCTTCCTTAGCCTTGATGAGAGTGAGTGGTCCTTGCTTGCGGATTGACCGACCTTCGTTTGATGCCATGCCCTTGTCAAGAAGGTGTTGTAGTTCCCTAGCCTTAGCACGAGTTAGTCTAGGCACCGGCTCCAATACGTCCTTGTTAGGTTCAATGTTGGACACTTGATGTGGAGGATTCACATCATCCTCCCCCCCTTCAAAAGGATTCGACCACGAATCTGACCCGGGGTAGTCCTCCTCGTCCTGGGCTATGTACGGCTTCAAGTCGGCTACATTGAAGGTGTCATGCACGCCATAGGTAGGTGGTAACTCCATCTTGTATGCATTGTCGTTGATACGCTCAAGCACTTGGAAAGGACCCTCGGCCCTCGGCTTCAACTTGGAGTTTCGTTGTGATGGAAACCGTTCCTTGCGGAGGTGCACCCACACCAAGTCACCGGGCTAAAAAATCAGCTCCTTGCGGCCCTTGTTAGCTTGCCGCTCATACTGAACTGTGCGTCGTTCAAGTTGCTTCCTAGTCTCCTCGTGCATCTTCTTGACATACTCCGCTAGCTCCTTGCCTTCCTGACTAAGATGATTCACAATAGGGTGAGCTATAAGGTCTAAGGGAGTAATAGGATTTTTACCATACGCCACTTCAAAAGGAGACTTCTTGGTGGCCGAATGCACGGTACGGTTGTATGCAAACTCGATGAAGGGTAAGCATTCTTCCCACCTGCAGAGGTTAGTCTTAAGCACAACACGGAGCAAGGTGCCAAGCGTTCTATTAACCACTTCCGTTTGCCCATCAGTTTGGAGATGGCATGTGGTTGAATATAGTAGCTTGGTTCCTAGCTTGGCCCACAAGGTCTTCCAAAAGTGACTTAGGAACTTAACATCCCTATCGGACACAATGGACTTTGGAATCCCATGTAAGCGCACAACAAAGTCAAAGAACAGATTTGCCACATTAGTTCCATCATCGGTCTTATGACACGCAATGAAGTGTGCCATCTTACTAAACCGATCTACAACTACAAAGATGGAATCTCGTCCCCTCTTAGTCCTAGGAAGACCCAAAACAAAGTCCATGGATAGGTCTTCCCACGGCTTGTGGGGAATGGGCAAAGGCATATACAACCCATGAGGACTCGACTTGGATTTAGCTTGTACACAAGTTGCACAAGAGGCACATAGTTTCTCAACATCCCTAAGCATATGAGGCCAGAAGAAGTGTTCCTTCAAGGCTTGCATAGTCTTAGCGACGCCGAAATGACCCATAAGGCCACCACCATGCGCTTCTTGCACAAGGAGTTTCCTAGTTGAACCACTAGGAACACATAGCCGATCCTTTCTCATAAGATAGCCCTCATGCAAATAATATTGGTCTTTGCCTCTAAAGAACTACAGGCCTCATATATGTCCTTGAAATCTGCATCCAAGACATATAGTTCTTTAATAAAAGCAAAACCCAACATTCTAGCATCCATGGTAGTAATGAGTGCATATCTACGTGATAAAGCGTCCGCCACTACATTGTCTTTTCCTTTCTTGTGTTTGATCACGTAGGGAAAAGCTTCAATGAATTCTACCCATTTGGCATGACGCTTATTAAGCTTACTTTGGCCCTTAAGGAACCGTAGAGCCTCACGATCAGAATGAATGACAAATTCCCTAGGAAGGAGATAGTGTTGCCATACCTTAAGTACTCTTACCAAAGCGAGAAGCTCCTTGTCATATGTGGGATACTTGATTTCAGCTTCATTCAACTTCTCACTATAGTAAGCAATAGGTCTCCCTCCTTGCATGAGCACACCACCTAGCCCCACCCCGGAAGCATCACATTCAATCTCAAATGTCTTGGAGAAATCAGGCAACACTAGGAGGGGAGCACATGTGAGCTTGGCCTTAAGAGTTTCAAAGGCTTCCTCTTGCTTAGGTCCCACTTGAAAGGGACATTCTTCTTGGTGAGCTCGGTTAAAGGAGAAGCAAGGGAGCTAAAGTCTCTCACAAACCGGCGGTAGAAGCCAACAAGACCTAGAAAACTCCTTACTTGAGTCATACTCACAGGTATAGGCCAATCTTGAATAGCCTTGATCTTCTCTTGATCCACCTTGAGTCCTTCTTTACACACTACAAAACCAAGAAAGACCACATGATCCGAACAGAAATGGCATTTCTTAAAGTTTGCATAGAGCTTTTCTTTCCTAAGGACCTCAAGTACCATTTTCAAATGTTTAGCATGCTCTTGTAAGGTATGGCTATAAATAAGTATATCATCAAAATACACAACCACAAACTGACCTAGGAAAGCCCTAAGAACATGATTCATGAGTCTCATAAAAGTGCTAGGTGCATTAGTAAGCCCAAATGGCATGACTAGCCATTCATACAATCCATACTTAGTTTTGAAGGCAGTTTTCCATTCATCACCCTCTTTCATTCTAATTTGGTGATAACCACTCTTCAAATCTATCTTAGAGAACAAGCATGCACCATGGAGTTCATCCAACATATCATCAAGTCTAGGAATAGGATGCCTATACTTGATGGTAATATTGTTTATAGCTCTACAATCCACACACATTCTCCAAGAACCATCCTTTTTAGGAACTAAGATAACGGGAACCGAACATGGACTTAGACTCTCACGCACATGACCCTTATTCAAGAGTTCTACAACCTGATTTTGAAGTTCTTGTGCCTCCATTGGATTAGCTCTATAGGCAGCCTTGTTGGGAATAGAAGCTCCGGGCACAAAGTCAATTTGATGCTCAATTCCTCTAATGGGAGGTAAACCGGGAGGCATCTCATCTTGGAAAAGATCATCAAATTCCTGCAAGAGTAGAGATATAGATGAAGACAAACCATCCAAGTCTTGACTTGAGAAAAGAACATCTTTATAATAAACAAGAAAGCAAACTTTACTCCCCTGGATTGCTTTTCTTACTTCCCTTGGCTTGGCAAGGAGGATATGGTTAGGAGCCTTCGTCTTTGCTTCCTTGTCCACCTTCCTTCTTTGCTCATTGGCTATGTGGTCGGCCATGATCTCATGAGGAGCTAAGGGCAGAATGGTGATCCTCTTACCATTCATATGGAAGGAGTACTCATTGGACACCCCTTGATGAATAACTCCTCGGTCATACTGCCAAGGTCTTCCAAGTAGGATGTGGCACGCCGTCATAGGAAGAACATCCCAAATGACCTCATCAACATACCCCCCTATAGAAAACTTAACACAAGCTTGTTCATTCACCTTAAGAGGTGTGTTAGAATTCAGCCAACATAGAGTATAGGGTTGTACATGAGGAGTAGTTTTAAGAGCAAACCTTTTGACCACCTCTTGGTCTATGATATTACAACAAGATCCTCCATCAATTATGAGATTACAAATCTTACCTTGGATGAGGCACCTTGTATGGAATATGGTTTCTCTTTGATTGGGAAGAGTAGGAACCTCACTGGCCACAAGAGCTCGTTTCACCACAAAGCACTCACCTCTAGACTCGGCTTGCACTTGCAACTCCTCCTCTCCTTCTTCTATCACGAGCTACTCCACGGCTTCATCATCGGATTCATACTCGCCTATTGTGTTCAGCAACACTTGGCGGCGTGAAGGGCAGTCCTTAGCCATGTGCCCGCGACCCAAGCATTTGAAGCACTTGATCTCACTAGAGCGGCGCTCACCTTCTCGATTACTGCCTTGAGGAGTCCTTGGAGGCTCTCGTCGTGGCTGATTAGGGGAAGTATCCTCTCGAGGCTCTTGGCGCCTAGGATAACTAGAAGAACCGACATTGGATCCATTCCATGGCTTTGTTTGGGAAGCGCCCGAACCCTGGTTACTCCAAGACCTAGAAGCAGCTGGTGGAGCCTTCTTAGGAGGAAGGTGACGGTACACATGATTAGTGTAATGAAGGACTTCTTCCACGGGCACATGATTAGTGTAATGGTGGAGCCTTCTTAGGAAGCTGGTGGAGCCTTCCTAGCAAAGTGCTGCATAGAAACTATAGGTTTAAGGTCAGAATTTAAGTTCTCGACAAATTTAGAAATAACAAACTCATCAGGAAACTTAATGCCAGTTCGAAACAAGAGAGTTTTCATCTCTTTATAGTACTCATCGGGGCTACGACTCCCTTGCTTGAGTTGCTCAAGCCTCTCATGAACACGAGATGCAAAGTCCACGGGAACAAATGAACTTAAGAGCCTCTTTTAGCTCTTCCCAAGTCTCGATTGGATCATCTCCATTACGAGCTCTTTCCTCTTTCTCTTCGGTCCACCATTGGTCAGCGAACCCTTCAAATTTGATGCTAGCATAGGCTACTCTTTGGGCATCATTAAACTGTTGGATGTCGAAGATTTGCTCCGTCTTACTTATCCATGTCAGGCACTCTTCCGGGTCAGCATTCTTTCCAAACTTCTCTACCTTAAGGTCATTGTTTGGAAGCCTCATCCGGTCTTGTTCATACCCAAAGTCACCGGGCTGCGGGTACCCTTGGTAGTAGGGTTCCTGGAAGCGCGCTTGTCCCCGGCCTCCATATTGACCCCTCTCAGCTGGACGTGCATAGCCTTGAGCGCCTAGTCCCTGGCGCGGACCAAAGTAGCCTTGCCCTTGCGCCCCTTCACATCTTACATTGGGCTCCGGCCTTCGTCCTTCGAAAGCGCGCATAGGCTGCCTCAAGGGTGCTAGACCTCGAGCTTGGTGCCCCGGACGCCTAAAGTTACCTTGGGCCTCCTCTTCATCGTGCTCTTCCTCCAAACCTTCATGATTAGTGGTCGCAAGTGGAATGCTATTAGGAAGTGATACAAAAGGAGGTAGTATATTCAAACCTGGTGACCCGCTAGAGGCCACGAGCGTCGGGATTGGAGCGGTAGGTGCGCCGTTGAGTGCACTAGGCAAGGGTTGAGTCCTAAGAACAGAATGGGACGAGCTATCTCCCAAGAAAGGTGGTTGAAAGGCCTCACACAATCTGGACACATCCCCCAATCTACTTTCGGAAGACTCAATTCTTGCTTCAAGACCTCTTATGCTTGCCTGGTTAGCTTGTTGAGCTTCTTGGATCCGAGACTCAAGACGTTCTTCAAGACCAAGCATTCGTTGCATTAGGCTTTCAAGGGTAACTGGCCCGGGTTGATGACCATCGCCCATGGTACCTATCAAGCAAGCAAACAAAACCAACTAGAAAACCAAAATGGTTCCCGCACACGTTAGGGGGTTCCGAGCTGATTTTCTAAACACAAATTCAAGTAGTAACAACAAGCTCTTAATGGGTTACGAGCTAGGCCAACAAAGAAAGAAAAACTGAAAATGCACGGTCAATAAGGCTTATTCCGAGTGCAACAAGTGAGGTACTAGGAAGGTACTAAGACTCTAGCAACTAACTTACCCAAATGAAACAAAGCTCTTGATGTGCCTCACTTTTTCTTGATCACTCCTTCTTTTCCTTTTCGTAGGTGATCGAATTTTTCTGAGAACACCACTTTTTTCCCAAGAGTAAAACTATAAACAAAAACTCGAGAGGTATAGTCTTTTGACCAATCCTTCTCCCAAGTATACACGTTTTTTTTTTATTAATATTAGACTTAAACTGCTCGTTTTCTTTCAAATAACGCAAGTAAGAAGAAACTAAACTCCCTTCCCTTAACCCGGTATTCCTTCACGTGAATTATGCAATCGGATTAGACTTTATTTAAAAGCACAAATCAGATTTAAAATGGCTAATAAGGGTGGAGTTAACTCAGCAGGGGTTACAACAAGCAAATAAGGAAATTCTGGCAAATTAAGAAGGTAGTAAATGCCTTTTTTGTGAACTGCCGAATTAAGTGCCCTTTACTTGTGGTTTGAACGTTTTTTAGAGGTCTTCTTCAACCTTGGAACATGCTTAA
The DNA here is from genome assembly GCA_029168935.1 of Oxyria digyna. Lineage (NCBI taxonomy): Eukaryota > Viridiplantae > Streptophyta > Magnoliopsida > Caryophyllales > Polygonaceae > Oxyria > Oxyria digyna. The sequence continues at coordinate 23,218,645 of JAPVLV010000005.1, forward strand.
GCACCAGGTAAGAACAACAACAATGGCTTCCAAGTTCAGGTACAAATTTAGGCGAAAATTCAACAAAAACTTAACCCGGAAAGGGCAACGAAGAGCTTATTGAATCTAACTTGAATTTGTACTAAGAAAATGAAGCAAGGATGACCAAACCTTACGTGGCTCTGATACCACTTGATGGATCCTTGGTTGATTGAGTCACGGTGCAAGGTTCAGTCACACGTACGAAGGACACCGAAGGTGTAGGCGAAGTAGATCGAGAGTTGATGGCTTGAGGGTGAAATGGCGGAAGGCTGAGGTGATGGCAATGGACGGGAAGGCTGGAATGGTGGAGATACGAAACTGATCCCGGATATGACGCACCGGCACGAGCTTCTTCCTTGACGATTGGATATGACACACCAATGGATCAAAGAGAATGAATTCCTGGCTTGATATGACTCACAAGAGAGGAACTCAAAGGTTTTGAACTTCAATATCTCAAGAACAACTCAAAGAGAGTGTTTTTGGGTTTCTAATGTTTATCAAAGTTCCAAATGAAAAGAAAAACAACCATCTCCTAATAGCTACAAGCCAGCCGAAAATTAGGAGAAAATCCAAGGATAAAACCCATAAATTGTATCTAATTGCAGGAATAAACCAAGTCTTTTAAAGTAGACAAATAACGCCCTATTCTTCCTTAGCCTTGATGAGAGTGAGTGGTCCTTGCTTGCGGATTGACCGACCTTCGTTTGATGCCATGCCCTTGTCAAGAAGGTGTTGTAGTTCCCTAGCCTTAGCACGAGTTAGTCTAGGCACCGGCTCCAATACGTCCTTGTTAGGTTCAATGTTGGACACTTGATGTGGAGGATTCACATCATAAACATTTATTAAAACATTCCAAAGAATTCAAATCCAACACATAAGCATGAACCGCTAATTAAAATTATTAATCATCGCCAAAGAAAATTTAACACGAAACTAGAAAATTACCGGGTATTACATCTTTGACCAAGAATTAGGCACGCACCGGTGCGAAAACGCTAAAAGACTCTAAATGGGCGTAATGGTCCATTAGGGCTCGAATTGTGAAAACGACGACCAAACTATATCGGAATGGATTGAAACTATGTTTCCAAGACTATTAGAGGTATTTGACCATTCTCAAACACCACTTCGTACTTTATAAGTAACACCTACTTTGTAATACCAAACAACTCTTAATTTTCCAACTTGTCGCTGTACGTAGAGTTACCACAAACAACGGTTGATTCTGTTTGAAAACCTTGTGCAACTTAGTCTTATTAGGAATACGAAGTTCCATAAGGGTCTCTTCGACCAAGAATTAGGCACGCAGCGGTGCAAAAACGCTAAAAGACTCTAACTGGGCGTAATGGTCCATTAGGGCTCGAATTGTGAAAACGACGACCAAACTATATCGGAATGGATTGAAACTATGTTTCCATGACTATTAGAGGTATTTGACCATTCTCAACCACCACTTCGTACTTTATAAGTAACACCTACTTTGAAATACCAAACAACTCTTAATTTTCCAACTTGTCGCTGTACGTAGCGTTACCACAAACAACGGTTGATTCTGTTTGAAAACCTTGTGCAACTTAGTCTTATTAGGCATAAGAAGTTCCATAAGGGTCTCTTTGACCAAGAATTAGGCACGCAGCGGCGCGAAAACGCTAAAAGACTCTAAATGGGCCTAATGGTCCATTAGGGCTCGAATTGTGAAAACGACGACCAAACTATATCGGAATGGATTGAAACTATGTTTCCAAGACTATTAGAGGTATTTGACCATTCTCAAACACCACTTCGTACTTTATAAGTAACACCTACTTTGTAATACCAAACAACTCTTAATTTTCCAACTTGTCGCTGTACGTAGAGTTACCACAAACAACGGTTGATTCTGTTTGAAAACCTTGTGCAACTTAGTCTTATTAGGAATACGAAGTTCCATAAGGGTCTCTTCGACCAAGAATTAGGCACGCAGCGGTGCAAAAACGCTAAAAGACTCTAAATGGGCCTAATGGTCCATTAGGGCTCGAATTGTGAAAACGACGACCAAACTATATCGGAATGGATTGAAACTATGTTTCCATGACTATTAGAGGTATTTGACCATTCTCAACCACCACTTCGTACTTTATAAGTAACACCTACTTTGTAATACCAAACAACTCTTAATTTTCCAACTTGTCGCTGTACGTAGAGTTACCACAAACAACGGTTGATTCTGTTTGTAAACCTTGTGCAACTTAGTCTTATTAGGCATACGAAGTTCCATAAGGGTCTCTTTGACCAAGAATTAGGCACGCAGCGGTGCGAAAACGCTAAAAGACTCTAAATGGGCCTAATGGTCCATTAGGGCTCGAATTGTGAAAACGACGACCAAACTATATCGGAATGGATTGAAACTATGTTTCCAAGACTATTAGAGGTATTTGACCATTCTCAACCACCACTTCGTACTTTATAAGTAACACCTACTTTGTAATACCAACCAACTCTTAATTTTCCAACTTGTCGTTGTACGTAGAGTTACCACAAACAACGGTTGATTCTGTTTGAAAACCTTGTGCAACTTAGTCTTATTAGGCATACGAAGTTCCATAAGGGTCTCTTTGACCAAGAATTAGGCACGCAGCGGCGCGAAAACGCTAAAAGACTCTAAATGGGCCTAATGGTCCATTAGGACTCGAATTGTGAAAATGACGACCAAACGATATCGGAATGGATTGAAACTATGTTTCCATGACTATTAGAGGTATTTGACCATTCTCAACCACCACTTCGTACTTTATAAGTAACACCTACTTTGTAATACCAAACAACTCTTAATTTTCCAACTTGTCGCTGTACGTAGAGTTACCATAAACAACGGTTGATTCTGTTTGAAAACCTTGTGCAACTTAGTCTTATTAGGCATACGAAGTTCCATAAGGGTCTCTTCGACCAAGAATTAGGCACGCAGCGGTGCGAAAACGCTAAAAGACTCTAACTGGGCGTAATGGTCCATTAGGGCTCGAATTGTGAAAACGACGACCAAACTATATCGGAATGGATTGAAACTATGTTTCCAAGACTATTAGAGGTATTTGACCATTCTCAACCACCACTTCGTACTTTATAAGTAACACCTACTTTGTAATACCAAACAACTCTTAATTTTCCAACTTGTCGCTGTACGTAGAGTTACCACAAACAACGGTTGATTCTGTTTGAAAACTTTGTACAACTTAGTCTTATTAGGCATACAAAGTTCCATAAGGGTCTCTTTGACCAAGAATTAGGCACGCAGCGGCGCGTAAACGCTAAAAGACTCTAAATGGGCCTAATGGTCCATTAGGACTCGAATTGTGAAAACGACGACCAAACGATATCGGAATGGATTGAAACTATGTTTCAATGACTTTAAGAGGTATTTGACCATTCTCAACCACCACTTCGTACTTTATAAGTAACACCTACTTTGTAATACCAAACAACTCTTAATTTTCCAACTTGTCGCTGTACGTAGAGTTACCACAAACAACGGTTGATTCTGTTTGTAAACTTTTTGCAACTAAGTCCTATTAGGCATACGAAGTTCCATAAGGGTCTCTTAAACCAAGAATTAGGAACGCAGCGGTGCGAAAACGCTAAATGACGCTAAATGGGCCTAATGCTCCATTAATGCTCGAATTGTCAAACCGACGACCAAACGATGTCGGAATGGATTGAAACCAGGTTTCCATGACTATTAGAGGTATTTGACGATTCTCAACTACCACTTCGTACTTTATAAGTAACACACCTATGATGGAGGACCATCCTTAGAAGTCACACCAATGGAAGCACCATCCATAGAAGGTCCAATCACAAGGTCAAAAGCTAAGCAACTACAAGAAGACTTAACCATTTTTGTCACTCAATTCAGCCTTCAAGGCAACACTATGGAACTTGAGGACTCAATGGTTAAAGCTAGGACTCTTCTCACATTTGAGTCCAAGGAGATAGCTTGAAGACCTTGCTTATCATTTCCCTTTAGTGCATTTTATGACACTTGCATTTCATGACATTTTGGTTGCATTTTTAAACCTTTGTTTAGCCGTGTCAAGGGCTTCATTTCAAGACATTTTGTGCGTGTGGTTTTGAAGTCAAGGGGCGGTCATTAGACTATTTAAACCTCCTTGACACCCCACGCCCAAGGCAGTTCAAGTTTATCAACATTGTTGTTTTCTCCTTTCAAAGAGAGCTTTGAACTCAAGTGTGTGATCGAGCGGATTGCTTGTCTTACTCTAGATGCCTTGTCCATGTCAATCTCATTAGAATTGGTGTTTACAAGCTTCATAGAACTCCTCCTTGTGCCTCCTCCACGTGAAGGTTGTGTAGGGTTGTAGGATCGAGGTTTTGCACTCCATTACAACCTGGTTTTAGGCCATTAAAGCCTTGGGTCTTGTTGTTGTTTGTGCTTGGTTTTGATCATTCATCATCTCGTATATATCCCATTGTTATTTCCTTGTTTCATTGCATTTCAATTCTGATTTTCAAAGGGCTTTCGCCATTGTTGTTGTTGATTGATCTCTTGTGTGTTCATGGTTGTCTAGATCGGCTTCATAGCTCAAGCAAGGCTATATCAACCTACTTCGTAATACCATACAACTCTTAATTTTCAAACTTGTCATTGTACGTAGAGTTACCACAAACAACGGTTGATTCTGTTTGAAAACCAACTTTGTAATACCAAACAACTCTTAATTTTCCAACTTGTCAATGTACGTAGTGTTACCACAAACAACGGTTGATTCTGTTTGAAAACCTTGTGCAACTTAGTCTTATTAGGCATACGAAGTTCAATAAGGGTCTCTTTGACCAAGAATTAGGCACGCACGATAAAAGACTCTAAATGGGCCTAATGGTCCATTAAGGCTCGAATTGTCAAAACGACGACCAAACGATGTCGGAATGGATTGAAATTTGGTTTCCATGACTATTAGAGGTATTTGACCATTCTCAACCACCACTTCGTACTTTATAAGTAACACCTACTTCGTAATACCACACAACTCTTAATTTTCAAACTTGTCATTGTACGTAGAGTTACCACAAACAACGGTTGATTCTGTTTGAAAACCTTGTGCACCTTAGTCTTATTAGGCATACGAATTTCCATAAGGGTCTCTTTGACCAAGAATTAGGCACGCAGCGGCGCGAAAACGATAAAAGACTCTAAATGGGCCTAATGGTCCATTAAGGCTCGAATTGTGAAAACGACGACCAAACGATATCGGAATGGATTGAAATTTGGTTTCCATGACTATTAGAGGTATTTGACCATTCTCAACCACCACTTCGTACTTTATAAGTAACACCTACTTTGTAATACCAAACAACTCTTAATTTTCCAACTTGTCACTGTAAGTAGAGTTACCACAAACAACGGTTGATTCTGTTTGAAAACCTTGTGCAACTTAGTCTTATTAGGCATACGAAATTCCATAAGGGTCTCTTTGACCAAGAATTAGGCACGCAGCGGCGCGAAAACGATAAAAGACTCCAAATGGGCCTAATGGTCCATTAAGGCTCGAATTGTGAAAACGACGACCAAACGATATCGGAATGGATTGAAACTATGTTTCAATGACTATAAGAGGTATTTGACCATTCTCAACCACCACTTCGTACTTTATAAGTAACACCTACTTTGAAATACCAAACAACTCTTAATTTTTTAACTTGTCAATGTACGTAGTGTTACCACAAACAACGGTTGATTCTGTTTGAAAACTTTTTGCAACTAAGTCCTATTAGGCATACGAAGTTCCATAAGGGCCTCTTAAACCAAGAATTAGGAACGCAGCGGTGCGAAAACGCTAAATGACGCTAAATGGGCCTAATGCTCCATTAATGCTCGAATTGTCAAACCGACGACCAAACGATGTCGGAATGGATTGAAACCAGGTTTCCATGACTATTAGAGGTATTTGACGATTCTCAACCACCACTTCGTACTTTATAAGTAACACCTACTTCGTAATACCATACAACTCTTAATTTTCAAACTTGTCATTGTACGTAGAGTTACCACAAACAACGGTTGATTCTGTTTGAAAACCTTGTGCACCTTAGTCTTATTAGGCATACGAATTTCCATAAGGGTCTCTTTGACCAAGAATTAGGCACGCAGCGGCGCGAAAACGATAAAAGACTCTAAATGGGCCTAATGGTCCATTAAGGCTCGAATTGTGAAAACGACGACCAAACGATATCGGAATGGATTGAAATTTGGTTTCCATGACTATTAGAGGTATTTGACCATTCTCAACCACCACTTCGTACTTTATAAGTAACACCTACTTTGTAATACCAAACAACTCTTAATTTTCCAACTTGTCACTGTACGTAGAGTTACCACAAACAACGGTTGATTCTGTTTGAAAACCTTGTGCAACTTAGTCTTATTAGGCATACGAAATTCCATAAGGGTCTCTTTGACCAAGAATTAGGCACGCAGCGGCGCGAAAACGATAAAAGACTCCAAATGGGCCTAATGGTCCATTAAGGCTCGAATTGTGAAAACGACGACCAAACGATATCGGAATGGATTGAAACTATGTTTCAATGACTATAAGAGGTATTTGACCATTCTCAACCACCACTTCGTACTTTATAAGTAACACCTACTTTGTAATACCAAACAACTCTTAATTTTTTAACTTGTCAATGTACGTAGTGTTACCACAAACAACGGTTGATTCTGTTTGAAAACTTTTTGCAACTAAGTCCTATTAGGCATACGAAGTTCCATAAGGGCCTCTTAAACCGAGAATTAGGAACGCAGCGGTGCGAAAACGCTAAATGACGCTAAATGGGCCTAATGCTCCATTAATGCTCGAATTGTCAAACCGACGACCAAACGATGTCGGAATGGATTGAAACCAGGTTTCCATGACTATTAGAGGTATTTGACGATTCTCAACCACCACTTCGTACTTTATAAGTAACACCTACTTCGTAATACCATACAACTCTTAATTTTCAAACTTGTCATTGTACGTAGAGTTACCACAAACAATGGTTGATTCTGTTTGAAAACCTACTTTGTAATACCAAACAACTCTTAATTTTCCAACTTGTCAATGTACGTAGTGTTACCACAAACAACGGTTGATTCTGTTTGAAAACCTTGTGCAACTTAGTCTTATTAGGCATACGAAGTTCAATAAGGGTCTCTTTGACCAATAATTAGGCACGCAGCGGTGCGAAAACGATAAAAGACTCTAAATGGGCCTAATGGTCCAATAAGGCTCGAATTGTCAAAACGACGACCAAACGATGTCGGAATGGATTGAAATTTTGTTTCCATGACTATTAGAGGTATTTGACCATTCTCAACCACCTATTCGTACTTTATAAGTAACACCTACTTCGTAATACCACACAACTCTTAATTTTCAAACTTGTCATTGTACGTAGAGTTACCACAAACAACGGTTGATTCTGTTTGAAAACCTTGTGCAACTTAGTCTTATTAGGCATACGAAGTTCCATAAGGGTTTCTTTGACCAAGAATTAGGCACGCAGCGGTGCGAAAACGATAAAAGACTCTAAATGGGCCTAATGGTCCATTAAGGCTCGAATTGTCAAAACGACGACCAAACGATGTCGGAATGGATTGAAATTTTGTTTCCATGACTATTAGAGGTATTTGACCATTCTCAACCACCACTTCGTACTTTATAAGTAGCACCTACTTCGTAATACCACACAACTCTTAATTTTCAAACTTGTCATTGTACGTAGAGTAACCACAAACAACGGTTGATTCTGTTTGAAAACCTTGTGCACCTTAGTCTTATTAGGCATACAAATTTCCATAAGGGTCTCTTTGACCAAGAATTAGGCACGCAGAGGCGCGAAAACGATAAAAGACTCTAAATGGGCCTAATGGTCCATTAAGGCTCGAATTGTGAAAACGACGACCAAACGATATCGGAATGGATTGAAACTATGTTTCAATGACTATTAGAGGTATTTGACCATTCTCAACCACCACTTCGTACTTTATAAGTAACACCTAATTTGTAATACCAAACAACTCTTAATTTTCCAACTTGTCACTGTACGTAGAGTTACCACAAACAACGGTTGATTCTGTTTGAAAACCTTGTGCAACTTAGTCTTATTAGGCATACGAAATTCCATAAGTGATGTGAATCCTCCACGTCAAGTGTCCAACATCGAGCCTAACAAGGATGTATTGGAGCCGGTGCCTAGACTAACTCGTGCTAAGGCTAGGGAACTACAACACCTTCTTGACAAGGGCATGGCATCAAACGAAGGTCAATCAATCCACAAGCAAGGACCACTCACTCTCATCAAGGCTAAGGAAGAATAGGGCGTTATTTGTCTACTTTAAAAGACTTGGTTTATTCCTGCAATTAGATACAATTTATGGGTTTTATCCTTGAATTCTCTCCTAATTTTCGGCTGGTTTGTAGCTATTAGGAGATGGTTGTTTTTCTTTTCATTTTCCAACTTTGATAAACATTAGAAACCCAAAAACACTCTCTTTGAGTTGTTCTTGAGATATTGAAGTTCAACCCCTTTGAATTCCTCTCTTGTGTGTCATATCAAGCTAGGAATTCGTTCTCTTTGATCCATTGGTGTGTCATATCCAATTCGTCAAGGAAGAAGCTCGTGCCGGTGCGTCATATCCGGGATCAGTTTCGTATCTCCACCATTCCAGCCTTTCCGTCCATTACCATCACCTCAGCCTTCCGCCATTTCACCCTCAAGCCATCAACTCTCGATCTACTTCGCCTACACCTTCGGTGTCCTTCGTACGTGTGACTGAACCTTGCACCGTGACTCAATCAACCAAGGATCCATCAAGTGGTATCAGAGCCATGTAAGGTTTGGTCATCCTTGCTTCATTTTCTTAGTACAAATTCAAGTTAGATTCAATAAGCTCTTCGTTGCCCTTTCCGGGTTAAGTTTTTGTTGAATTTTCGCCTAAATTTGTACCTGAACTTGGAAGCCATTGTTGTTGTTCTTACCTGGTGCTTAAGCATGTTCCAAGGTTGAATAAGACCTCAAAAAAGGAAAAAAAACGTTCAAACCACCAAAAGTCAAGGCACTTAATTCGGCAGTTCACAAAACAGCATTTACTACATTCTTAATTTGGCAGAATTTCCTTATTTGCTTGTTGTAACCCCTGCTGAGTTAACTCCACCCTTATTACCCTATTTTAATCTGATTTGTGCTTTTAAATAAAGTCTAATCCGATTGCATAATTCACGTGACGGAATACCGGGTTAAGGGAAGGGAGTTTAGTTTCTTCTTACTTGCGTTATTTGAAGGAAAACGAGCAGTTTAAGTCTGATATTAATAAAAAAAAAAAAGAAACGTGTATACTTGGGAGAAGGATTGGTCAAAAGACTATACCTCTCGAGTTTTTGTTTATAGTTTTACTCTTGGGAAAAAAGTGGTGTTCTCAGAAAAATTCGATCACCTACGAAAAGGAAAAGAAGGAGTGATCAAGAAAAAGTGAGGCACATCAAGAGCTTTGTTTCATTTGGGTAAGTTAGTTGCTAGAGTCTTAGTACCTTCCTAGTACCTCACTTGTTGCAATCGGAATAAGCCTTATTGACCGTGCATTTTCAGTTTTTCTTTCTTTGTTGGCCTAGCTCGTAACCCATTAAGAGCTTGTTGTTACTACTTGAATTTGTGTTTAGAAAATCAGCTCGGACCCCCTAACGTGTGCGGGAACCATTTTGGTTTTCTAGTTGGTTTTGTTTGCTTGCTTGATAGGTACCATGGGCGATGGTCATCAACCCGGGCCAGTTACCCTTGAAAGCCTAATGCAACGAATGCTTGGTCTTGAAGAACGGCTTGAGTCTCGGATCCAAGAAGCTCAACAAGCTAACCAGGCAAGCATAAGAGGTCTTGAAGCAAGAATTGAGTCTTCCGAAAGTAGATTGGGGGATGTGTCCAGATTGTGTGAGGCCTTTCAACCACCTTTCTTGGGAGATAGCTCGTCCCATTCTGTTCTTAGGACTCAACCCTTGCCTAGTGCACTCAACGGCGCACCTACCACTCCAATCCCGACGCTCGTGGCCTCTAGCGGGTCACCAGGTTTGAATATACTACCTCCTTTTGTATCACTTCCTAATAGCATTCCACTTGCGACCACTAATCATGAAGGTTTGGAGGAAGAGCACGATGAAGAGGAGGCCCAAGGTAACTTTAGGCGTCCGGGGCACCAAGCTCGAGGTCTAGCACCCTTGAGGCAGCCTATGCGCGCTTTCGAAGGACGAAGGCCGGAACCCAATGTAAGACGTGAAGGGGCGCAAGGGCAAGGCTACTTTGGTCCGCGCCATGGACTAGGCGCTCAAGGCTATGCACGTCCAGCTGAGAGGGGTCAATATGGAGGCCGGGGACCAGCGCACTTCCAGGAACCCTACTACCAAGGGTACCCGCAGCCCGGTGATTTTGGGTATGAACAAGACCGGATGAGGCTTCCAAACAATGACCTTAAGGTAGAGAAGTTTGGAAAGAATGCTGACCCGGAAGAATGCCTGACATGGATAAGTAAGACGGAGCAAATCTTCGACATCCAACAGTTTAATGATGCCCAAAGAGTAGCCTATGCTAGCATCAAATTTGAAGGGTTCGCTGACCAATGGTGGACCGAAGAGAAAGAGGAGAGAACTCGTAATGGAGATGATCCAATCGAGACTTGGGAAGAGCTAAAAGAGGCTCTTAAGTTCAGATTTGTTCCCGTGGACTTTGCATCTCGTGTTCATGAGAGGCTTGAGCAACTCAAGCAAGGGAGTCGTAGTCCCGATGAGTACTATAAAGAGATGAAAACTCTCTTGTTCCGAACTGGCATTAAGTTTCCTGATGAGTTTGTTATTTCTAAATTTGTCGAGAACTTAAATTCTGAACTTAAACCTATAGTTTCTATGCAGCACTTTGCTAGGGGCATCACCGTGGAAGAAGTCCTTCATTACACTAATCATGTGTACCGTCACCTTCCTCCTAAGAAGGCTCCACCAGCTGCTTCTAGGACTTGGAGTAACCAGGGTTCGGGCGCTTCCCAAACAAAGCCATGGAATGGATCCAATGTCGGTTCATCTAGTTATCCTAGGCGCCAAGAGCCTCGAGAGGATACTTCCCTTAATCAGCCACGACGAGAGCCTCCAAGGACTCCTCAAGGCAGTAATCGGGAAGGTGAGCGCCGCTCTAGTGAGATCAAGTGCTTCAAATGCTTGGGTCGCGGGCACATGGCTAAGGACTGCCCTTCACGCCGCCAAGTGTTGCTGAACACAATAGGCGAGTATGAATCCGATGATGAAGCCGTGGAGGAGCTCGTGATAGAAGAAGGAGAGGAGGAGTTGCAAGTACAAGCTGAGTCTAGAGGTGAGTGCTTTGTGGTGAAACGAGCTCTTGTGGCCAGTGAGGTTCCTACTCTTCCCAATCAAAGAGAAACCATATTCCATACGAGGTGCCTCATCCAAGGTAAGATTTGTAATCTCATAATTGATGGGGGATCTTGTTGTAATATCATAGACCAAGAGGTGGTCAAAAGGTTTGCTCTTAAAACTACTCCTCATGTACAACCCTATACTCTATGTTGGCTGAATTCTAACACACCTCTTAAGGTGAATGAACAAGCTTGTGTTAAGTTTTCTATAGGGGGGTATGTTGATGAGGTGATTTGTGATGTTCTTCCTATGACGGCGTGCCATATCCTACTTGGAAGACCTTGGCAGTATGACCGAGGAGTTGTCCACCAAGGGGTGTCCAATGAATACTCCTTCCATATGAATGGTAAGAGGATCACCATTCTGCCCTTAGCTCCTCATGAGATCATGGCCGACTACATAGCCAATGAGCAAAGAAGGAAGGTGGACAAGGAAGAAAAGACGAAGGCTCCTAACCATATCCTCCTTGCCAAGCCGAGGGAAGTAAGAAAAGCAATCCAGGGGAGTAAAGTTTGCTTTCTTGTTTATTATAAAGATGTTCTTTTCTCAAGTCAAGACTTGGATGGTTTGCCTTCATCTATATCTCTGCTCTTGCAGGAATTTGATGATCTTTTCCAAGATGAGATGCCTCCCGGTTTACCTCCCATTAGAGGAATTGAGCATCAAATTGACTTTGTGCCCGGAGCTTTTATTCCCAACAAGGCTGCCTATAGAGCTAATCCAATGGAGGCACAAGAACTTCAAAATCAGGTTGTAGAACTCTTGAATAAGGGTCATGTGCGTGAGAGTCTAAGTCCATGTTCGGTTCCCGTTATCTTAGTTCCTAAAAAGGATGGTTCTTGGAGAATGTGTGTGGATTGTAGAGCTATAAACAATATTACCATCAAGTATAGGCATCCTATTCCTAGACTTGATGATATGTTGGATGAACTCCATGGTGCATGCTTGTTCTCTAAGATAGATTTGAAGAGTGGTTATCACCAAATTAGAATGAAAGAGGGTGATGAATGGAAAACTGCCTTCAAAACTAAGTATGGATTGTATGAATGGCTAGTCATGCCATTTGGGCTTACTAATGCACCTAGCACTTTTATGAGACTCATGAATCATGTTCTTAGGGCTTTCCTAGGTCAGTTTGTGGTTGTGTATTTTGATGATATACTTATTTATAGCCATACCTTACAAGAGCATACTAAGCATTTGAAAATGGTACTTGAGGTCCTTAGGAAAGAAAAGCTCTATGCAAACTTTAAGAAATGTCATTTCTGTTCGGATCATGTGGTCTTTCTTGGTTTTGTAGTGTGTAAAGAAGGACTCAAGGTGGATCAAGAGAAGATCAAGGCTATTCAAGATTGGCCTATACCTGTGAGTATGACTCAAGTAAGGAGTTTTCTAGGTCTTGCTGGCTTCTACCGCCGGTTTGTGAGAGACTTTAGCTCCCTTGCTTCTCCTTTAACCGAGCTCACCAAGAAGAATACCCCTTTTAAGTGGGGACCTAAGCAAGAGGAAGCATTTGAAACTCTTAAGGCCAAGCTCACATGTGCTCCCCTCCTAGTGTTGCCTGATTTCTCCAAGACATTTGAGATTGAATGTGATGCTTCCGGGGTGGGGCTAGGTGGTGTGCTCATGCAAGGAGGGAGACCTATTGCTTACTATAGTGAGAAGTTGAATGAAGCTGAAATCAAGTATCCCACATATGACAAGGAGCTTCTCGCTTTGGTAAGAGTACTTAAGGTATGGCAACACTATCTCCTTCCTAGGGAATTTGTCATTCATTCTGATCATGAGGCTTTACGGTTCCTTAAGGGCCAAAGTAAGCTTAATAAGCGTCATGCCAAATGGGTAGAATTCATTGAAGCTTTTCCCTACGTGATCAAACACAAGAAAGGAAAAGACAATGTAGTGGCGGACGCTTTATCACGTAGATATGCACTCATTACTACCATGGATGCTAGAATGTTGGGCTTTGCTTTTATTAAAGAACTATATGTCTTGGATGAGGATTTCAAGGACATATATGAGGCTTGTAGTTCTTTAGGAGGCAAAGATCAATATTATTTGCATGAGGGCTATCTTATGAGAAAGGATCGACTATGTGTTCCTAGTGGTTCAACTAGGAAACTCCTTGTGCAAGAAGCGCATGGTGGTGGCCTTATGGGTCATTTCAGCGTCGCTAAGACTATGCAAGCTTTGAAGGAACACTTCTTCTGGCCTCATATGCTTAGGGATGTTGAGAAACTATGTGCCTCTTGTGTACAAGCTAAATCCAAGTCGAGTCCTCATGGGTTGTATATGCCTTTGCCCATTCCCCACCAGCCGTGGGAAGACCTATCCATGGACTTTGTTTTAGGTCTTCCTAGGACTAAGAGGGGACGAGATTCCATCTTTGTAGTTGTAGATCGGTTTAGTAAGATGGCACACTTCATTGCGTGTCATAAGACCGATGATGCAACTAATGTGGCAAATCTGTTCTTTGACTTTGTTGTGCGCTTACATGGGATTCCAAAGTCCATTGTGTCCGATAGGGATGTTAAGTTCCTAAGTCACTTTTGGAAGACCTTGTGGGCCAAGCTAGGAACCAAGCTACTATATTCAACCACATGCCATCCCCAAACTGATGGGCAAACGGAAGTGGTTAATAGAACGCTTGGCACCTTGCTCCGTGTTGTGCTTAAGACTAACCTCCGCAGGTGGGAAGAATGCTTACCTTTCATCGAGTTTGCGTACAACCGTACCGTGCATTCGGCCACCAAGAAGTCTCCTTTTGAAGTGGCGTATGGTAAAAATCCTATTACTCCCTTAGACCTTATAGCTCACCCTATTGTGAATCATCTTAGTCAGGAAGGCAAGGAGCTAGCGGAGTATGTCAAGAAGATGCACGAGGAGACTAGGAAGCAACTTGAACGACGCACAGTTCAGTATGAGCGGCAAGCTAACAAGGGCCGCAAGGAGCTGATTTTTGAGCCCGGTGACTTGGTGTGGGTGCACCTCCGCAAGGAACGGTTTCCCTCACAACGAAACTCCAAGTTGAAGCCGAGGGCCGAGGGTCCTTTCCAAGTGCTTGAGCGTATCAACGACAATGCATACAAGCTGGAGTTACCACCTACCTATGGCGTGCATGACACCTTCAATGTAGCCGACTTGAAGCCGTACATAGCCCAGGACGAGGAGGACTACCCCGGGTCAGATTCGTGGTCGAATCCTTTTGAAGGGGGGGAGGATGATGTGAATCCTCCACGTCAAGTGTCCAACATCGAGCCTAACAAGGATGTATTGGAGCCGGTGCCTAGACTAACTCGTGCTAAGGCTAGGGAACTACAACACCTTCTTGACAAGGGCATGGCATCAAACGAAGGTCAATCAATCCACAAGCAAGGACCACTCACTCTCATCAAGGCTAAGGAAGAATAGGGCGTTATTTGTCTACTTTAAAAGACTTGGTTTATTCCTGCAATTAGATACAATTTATGGGTTTTATCCTTGAATTCTCTCCTAATTTTCGGCTGGTTTGTAGCTATTAGGAGATGGTTGTTTTTCTTTTCATTTTCCAACTTTGATAAACATTAGAAACCCAAAAACACTCTCTTTGAGTTGTTCTTGAGATATTGAAGTTCAACCCCTTTGAATTCCTCTCTTGTGTGTCATATCAAGCTAGGAATTCGTTCTCTTTGATCCATTGGTGTGTCATATCCAATTCGTCAAGGAAGAAGCTCGTGCCGGTGCGTCATATCCGGGATCAGTTTCGTATCTCCACCATTCCAGCCTTTCCGTCCATTACCATCACCTCAGCCTTCCGCCATTTCACCCTCAAGCCATCAACTCTCGATCTACTTCGCCTACACCTTCGGTGTCGTTCGTACGTGTGACTGAACCTTGCACCGTGACTCAATCAACCAAGGATCCATCAATAAGGGTCTCTTTGACCAAGAATTAGGCACGCAGCGGCGCGAAAATGATAAAAGACTCCAAATGGGCCTAATGGTCCATTAAGGCTCGAATTGTGAAAACGACGACCAAACGATATCGGAATGGATTAAAACTATGTTTCAATGACTATAAGAGGTATTTGACCATTCTCAACCACCACTTCGTACTTTATAAGTAACACCTACTTTGTAATACCAAACAACTCTTAATTTTTTAACTTGTCAATGTACGTAGTGTTACCACAAACAACGGTTGATTCTGTTTGAAAACTTTTTGCAACTAAGTCCTATTAGGCATACGAAGTTCCATAAGGCTCTCTTAAACCAAGAATTAGGAACGCAGCGGTGCGAAAACGCTAAATGACGCTAAATGGGCCTAATGCTCCATTAATGCTCGAATTGTCAAACCGACAACCAAACGATGTCGGAATGGATTGAAACCAGGTTTCCATGACTATTAGAGGTATTTGACGATTCTCAACCACCACTTCGTACTTTATAAGTAACACCTACTTCGTAATACCATACAACTCTTAATTTTCAAACTTGTCATTGTACGTAGAGTTACCACAAACAACGGTTGATTCTGTTTGAAAACCTTGTGCACCTTAGTCTTATTAGGCATACGAATTTCCATAAGGGTCTCTTTGACCAAGAATTAGGCACGCAGCGGCGCGAAAACGATAAAAGACTCTAAATGGGCCTAATGGTCCATTAAGGCTCGAATTGTGAAAACGACGACCAAACGATATCGGAATGGATTGAAACTATGTTTCAATGACTATTAGAGGTATTTGACCATTCTCAACCACCACTTCGTACTTTATAAGTAACACCTACTTTGTAATACCAAACAACTCTTAATTTTCCAACTTGTCACTGTACGTAGAGTTACCACAAACAACGGTTGATTCTGTTTGAAAACCTTGTGCAACTTAGTCTTATTAGGCATACGAAATTCCATAAGGGTCTCTTTGACCAAGAATTAGGCACGCAGCGGCGCGAAAACGATAAAAGACTCCAAATGGGCCTAATGGTCCATTAAGGCTCGAATTGTGAAAACGACGACCAAACGATATCGGAATGGATTGAAACTATGTTTCAATGACTATAAGAGGTATTTGACCATTCTCAACCACCACTTCGTACTTTATAAGTAACACCTACTTTGTAATACCAAACAACTCTTAATTTTTTAACTTGTCAATGTACGTAGTGTTACCACAAACAACGGTTGATTCTGTTTGAAAACTTTTTGCAACTAAGTCCTATTAGGCATACGAAGTTCCATAAGGGTCTCTTAAACCAAGAATTAGGAACGCAGCGGTGCGAAAACGCTAAATGACGCTAAATGGGCCTAATGCTCCATTAATGCTCGAATTGTCAAACCGACGACCAAACGATGTCGGAATGGATTGAAACCAGGTTTCCATGACTATTAGAGGTATTTGACGATTCTCAACCACCACTTCGTACTTTATAAGTAACACCTACTTCGTAATACCATACAACTCTTAATTTTCAAACTTGTCATTGTACGTAGAGTTACCACAAACAACGGTTGATTCTGTTTGAAAACCTTGTGCACCTTAGTCTTATTAGGCATACGAATTTCCATAAGGGTCTCTTTGACCAAGAATTAGGCACGCAGCGGCGCGAAAACGATAAAAGACTCTAAATGGGCCTAATGGTCCATTAAGGCTCGAATTGTGAAAACGACGACCAAACGATATCGGAATGGATTGAAACTATGTTTCAATGACTATTAGAGGTATTTGACCATTCTCAACCACCACTTCGTACTTTATAAGTAACACCTACTTTGTAATACCAAACAACTCTTAATTTTCCAACTTGTCACTGTACGTAGAGTTACCACAAACAACGGTTGATTCTGTTTGAAAACCTTGTGCAACTTAGTCTTATTAGGCATACGAAATTCCATAAGGGTCTCTTTGACCAAGAATTAGGCACGCAGCGGCGCGAAAACGATAAAAGACTCCAAATGGGCCTAATGGTCCATTAAGGCTCGAATTGTGAAAACGACGACCAAACGATATCGGAATGGATTGAAACTATGTTTCAATGACTATAAGAGGTATTTGACCATTCTCAACCACCACTTCGTACTTTATAAGTAACACCTACTTTGTAATACCAAACAACTCTTAATTTTTTAACTTGTCAATGTACGTAGTGTTACCACAAACAACGGTTGATTCTGTTTGAAAACTTTTTGCAACTAAGTCCTATTAGGCATACGAAGTTCCATAAGGGTCTCTTAAACCAAGAATTAGGAACGCAGCGGTGCGAAAACGCTAAATGACGCTAAATGGGCCTAATGCTCCATTAATGCTCGAATTGTCAAACCGACGACCAAACGATGTCGGAATGAATTGAAACCAGGTTTCCATGACTATTAGAGGTATTTGACGATTCTCAACCACCACTTCGTACTTTATAAGTAACACCTACTTCGTAATACCATACAACTCTTAATTTTCAAACTTGTCATTGTACGTAGAGTTACCACAAACAACGGTTGATTCTGTTTGAAAACCTACTTTGTAATACCAAACAACTCTTAATTTTCCAACTTGTCAATGTACGTAGTGTTACCACAAACAACGGTTGATTCTGTTTGAAAACCTTGTGCAACTTAGTCTTATTAGGCATACGAAGTTCAATAAGGGTCTCTTTGACCAATAATTAGGCACGCAGCGGTGCGAAAACGATAAAAGACTCTAAATGGGCCTAATGGTCCATTAAGGCTCGAATTGTCAAAACGACGACCAAACGATGTCGGAATGGATTGAAATTTTGTTTCCATGACTATTAGAGGTATTTGACCATTCTCAACCACCTCTTCGTACTTTATAAGTAACACCTACTTCGTAATACCACACAACTCTTAATTTTCAAACTTGTCATTGTACGTAGAGTTACCACAAACAACGGTTGATTCTGTTTGAAAACCTTGTGCACCTTAGTCTTATTAGGCATACGAATTTCCATAAGGGTCTCTTTGACCAAGAATTAGGCACGCAGCGGCGCGAAAATGATAAAAGACTCCAAATGGGCCTAATGGTCCATTAAGGCTCGAATTGTGAAAACGACGACCAAACGATATCGGAATGGATTAAAACTATGTTTCAATGACTATAAGAGGTATTTGACCATTCTCAACCACCACTTCGTACTTTATAAGTAACACCTACTTTGTAATACCAAACAACTCTTAATTTTTTAACTTGTCAATGTACGTAGTGTTACCACAAACAACGGTTGATTCTGTTTGAAAACTTTTTGCAACTAAGTCCTATTAGGCATACGAAGTTCCATAAGGCTCTCTTAAACCAAGAATTAGGAACGCAGCGGTGCGAAAACGCTAAATGACGCTAAATGGGCCTAATGCTCCATTAATGCTCGAATTGTCAAACCGACAACCAAACGATGTCGGAATGGATTGAAACCAGGTTTCCATGACTATTAGAGGTATTTGACGATTCTCAACCACCACTTCGTACTTTATAAGTAACACCTACTTCGTAATACCATACAACTCTTAATTTTCAAACTTGTCATTGTACGTAGAGTTACCACAAACAACGGTTGATTCTGTTTGAAAACCTTGTGCACCTTAGTCTTATTAGGCATACGAATTTCCATAAGGGTCTCTTTGACCAAGAATTAGGCACGCAGCGGCGCGAAAACGATAAAAGACTCTAAATGGGCCTAATGGTCCATTAAGGCTCGAATTGTGAAAACGACGACCAAACGATATCGGAATGGATTGAAACTATGTTTCAATGACTATTAGAGGTATTTGACCATTCTCAACCACCACTTCGTACTTTATAAGTAACACCTACTTTGTAATACCAAACAACTCTTAATTTTCCAACTTGTCACTGTACGTAGAGTTACCACAAACAACGGTTGATTCTGTTTGAAAACCTTGTGCAACTTAGTCTTATTAGGCATACGAAATTCCATAAGGGTCTCTTTGACCAAGAATTAGGCACGCAGCGGCGCGAAAACGATAAAAGACTCCAAATGGGCCTAATGGTCCATTAAGGCTCGAATTGTGAAAACGACGACCAAACGATATCGGAATGGATTGAAACTATGTTTCAATGACTATAAGAGGTATTTGACCATTCTCAACCACCACTTCGTACTTTATAAGTAACACCTACTTTGTAATACCAAACAACTCTTAATTTTTTAACTTGTCAATGTACGTAGTGTTACCACAAACAACGGTTGATTCTGTTTGAAAACTTTTTGCAACTAAGTCCTATTAGGCATACGAAGTTCCATAAGGGTCTCTTAAACCAAGAATTAGGAACGCAGCGGTGCGAAAACGCTAAATGACGCTAAATGGGCCTAATGCTCCATTAATGCTCGAATTGTCAAACCGACGACCAAACGATGTCGGAATGAATTGAAACCAGGTTTCCATGACTATTAGAGGTATTTGACGATTCTCAACCACCACTTCGTACTTTATAAGTAACACCTACTTCGTAATACCATACAACTCTTAATTTTCAAACTTGTCATTGTACGTAGAGTTACCACAAACAACGGTTGATTCTGTTTGAAAACCTACTTTGTAATACCAAACAACTCTTAATTTTCCAACTTGTCAATGTACGTAGTGTTACCACAAACAACGGTTGATTCTGTTTGAAAACCTTGTGCAACTTAGTCTTATTAGGCATACGAAGTTCAATAAGGGTCTCTTTGACCAATAATTAGGCACGCAGCGGTGCGAAAACGATAAAAGACTCTAAATGGGCCTAATGGTCCATTAAGGCTCGAATTGTCAAAACGACGACCAAACGATGTCGGAATGGATTGAAATTTTGTTTCCATGACTATTAGAGGTATTTGACCATTCTCAACCACCTCTTCGTACTTTATAAGTAACACCTACTTCGTAATACCACACAACTCTTAATTTTCAAACTTGTCATTGTACGTAGAGTTACCACAAACAACGGTTGATTCTGTTTGAAAACCTTGTGCACCTTAGTCCTATTAGGCATACGAATTTCCATAAGGGTCTCTTTGACCAAGAATTAGGCACGCAGCGGCGCGAAAACGATAAAAGACTCTAAATGGGCCTAATGGTCCATTAAGGCTCGAATTGTGAAAACGACGACCAAACGATATCGAAATGGATTGAAACTATGTTTCAATGACTATTAGAGGTATTTGACCATTCTCAACCACCACTTCGTACTTTATAAGTAACACCTACTTTGTAATACCAAACAACTCTTAATTTTCCAACTTGTCACTGTACGTAGAGTTACCACAAACAACGGTTGATTCTGTTTGAAAACCTTGTGCAACTTAGTCTTATTAGGCATACGAAATTCCATAAGGGTCTCTTTGACCAAGAATTAGGCACGCAGCGGCGCGAAAACGATAAAAGACTCCAAATGGGCCTAATGGTCCATTAAGGCTCGAATTGTGAAAACGACGACCAAACGATATCGGAATGGATTGAAACTATGTTTCAATGACTATTAGAGGTATTTGACCATTCTCAACCACCACTACGTACTTTATAAGTAACACCTACTTTGTAATACCAAACAACTCTTAATTTTTTAACTTGTCAATGTACGTACTGTTACCACAAACAACGGTTGATTCTGTTTGAAAACTTTTTGCAACTAAGTCCTATTAGGCATACGAAGTTCCATAAGGGTCTCTTAAACCAAGAATTAGGAACGCAGCGGTGCGAAAACGCTAAATGACGCTAAATGGGCCTAATGCTCCATTAATGCTCGAATTGTCAAACCGACGACCAAACGATGTCGGAATAGATTGAAACCAGGTTTCCATGACTATTAGAGGTATTTGACGATTCTCAACCACCACTTCGTACTTTATAAGTAACACCTACTTCGTAATACCATACAACTCTTAATTTTCAAACTTGTCATTGTACGTAGAGTTACCACAAACAACGGTTGATTCTGTTTGAAAACCTTGTGCACCTTAGTCTTATTAGGCATACGAATTTCCATAAGGGTCTCTTTGACCAAGAATTAGGCACGCAGCGGTGCGAAAACGATAAAAGACTCTAAATGGGCCTAATGGTCCATTAAGGCTCGAATTGTGAAAACGACGACCAAACGATATCGGAATGGATTGAAACTATGTTTCAATGACTATTAGAGGTATTTGACTATTCTCAACCACCACTTCGTACTTTATAAGTAACACCTACTTCGTAATACCACACAACTCTTAATTTTCAAACTTGTCATTGTACGTAGAGTTACCAGAAACAACGGTTGATTATGTTTGAAAACCTTGTGCACCTTAGTCTTATTAGGCATACAAATTTCCATAAGGGTCTCTTTGACCAAGAATTAGGCACGCAGCGGTGCGAAAACGATAAACGACTCTAAATGGGACTAATGGTCCATTAAGGCTCGAATTGTGAAAACGACGACCAAACGATATCAGAATGGATTGAAACTATGTTTCAATGACTATTAGAGGTATTTCACCATTCTCAACCACCACTTCGTACTTTATAAGTAACACTTACTTTGTAATACCAAACAACTCTTAATTTTTTAACCTGTCAATGTACGTAGTGTTACCACAAACAACGGTTGATTCTGTTTGAAAACCTTGTGCACCTTAGTCTTATTACGCATACGAAGTTCCATAAGCGTCTCTTTGACAAAGAATTAGGCACGCAGAAGACTCTAAATGGGCCTAATGGTCCATTAAGGCTCGAATTGTGAAAACGACGACCAAACGATATCAGAATGGATTGAAACTATGTTTCAATGACTATTAGAGGTATTTGACCATTCTCAACCACCACTTCGTACTTTATAAGTAACACCTACTTCGTAATACCACACAACTCTTAATTTTCAAACTTGTCATTGTACGTAGAGTTACCAGAAACAACGGTTGATTCTGTTTGAAAACCTTGTGCACCTTAGTCTTATTAGGCATACGAATTTCCATAAGGGTCTCTTTGACCAAGAATTAGGCACGCAGCGGTGCGAAAACGATAAAAGACTCTAAATGGGCCTAATGGTCCATTAAGGCTCGAATTGTGAAAACGACGACCAAACGATATCGGAATGGATTGAAACTATGTTTCAATGACTATTAGAGGTATTTGACCATTCTCAACCACCACTTCGTACTTTATAAGTAACACCTACTTCGTAATACCACACAACTCTTACTTTTCAAATTTGTCATTGTACGTAGAGTTACCACAAACAACGGTTGATTCTGTTTGAAAACCTTGTGCACCTTAGTCTTATTAGGCATACGAATTTCAATAAGGGTCTCTTTGACCAAGAATTAGGCACGCAGCGGCGCGAAAACGATAAAAGACTCTAAATGGGCTAATGGTCCATTAAGGCTCGAATTGTGAAAACGACGACCAAACGATATCGGAATGGATTGAAACTATGTTTCAATGACTATTAGAGGTATTTGACCATTCTCAACCACCACTTCGTACTTTATAAGTAACACCTACTTTGTAATACCACACAACTCTTAATTTTCAAACTTGTCATTGTACGTAGAGTTACCACAAACAACGGTTGATTCTGTTTGAAAACCTTGTGCACCTTATTCTTATTAGGCATACGAAGTTCAATAAGGGTCTCTTTGACCAAGAATTAGGGACGCAGCGGTGCGAAAACGATAAAAGACTCTAAATGGGCTTAATGGTCCATTAAGGCTCGAATTGTCAAAACGACGACCAAACGATATCGGAATGGTTTGAAGCTATGTTTCAATGACTATTAGAGGTATTTGACCATTCTCAACCACCACTTCGTACGTTATAAGTAACACCTACTTTGTAATACCAAACAACTCTTAATTTTCCAACTTGTCAATGTACGTAGTGTTACCACAAACAACAGTTGATTCTGTTTGAAAACGTTTTGGAACTTAGTCCTATTAGGCATACGAAGTTCCATAAGGGTCTCCTAAACCAAGAATTAGGAACTCAGCGTTGCGAAAACGCTAAAAGACGCTAAATGGGCCTAATGGTCCATTAAGGCTCGAATTGTGAAAACGACGACCAAACGATATCGGAATGGATTGAAACTATGTTTCAATGACTATTAGAGGTATTTGACTATTCTCAACCACCACTTCGTACTTTATAAGTAACACCTACTTCGTAATACCACACAACTCTTAATTTTCAAACTTGTCATTGTACGTAGAGTTACCACAAACAACGGTTGATTATGTTTGAAAACCTTGTGCACCTTAGTCTTATTAGCCATACGAATTTCCATAAGGGTCTCTTTGACCAAGAATTAGGCACGCAGCGGTGCGAAAACGATAAACGACTCTAAATGGGCCTAATGGTCCATTAAGGCTCGAATTGTGAAAACGACGACCAAACGATATCGGAATGGATTGAAACTATGTTTCAATGACTATTAGAGGTATTTCACCATTCTCAACCACCACTTCGTACTTTATAAGTAACACCTACTTTGTAATACCAAACAACTCTTAATTTTTTAACCTGTCAATGTACGTAGTGTTACCACAAACAACGGTTGATTATGTTTCAAAACCTTGTGCACCTTAGTCTTATTAGGCATACGAATTTCCATAAGGGTCTCTTTGACCAAGAATTAGGCACGCAGCGATGCGAAAACGATAAACGACTCTAAATGGGCCTAATGGTCCATTAAGGCTCGAATTGTGAAAACGACGACCAAACGATATCAGAATGGATTGAAACTATGTTTCAATGACTATTAGAGGTATTTCACCATTCTCAACCACCACTTCGTACTTTATAAGTAACACTTACTTTGTAATACCAAACAACTCTTAATTTTTTAACCTGTCAATGTACGTAGTGTTACCACAAACAACGGTTGATTCTGTTTGAAAACCTTGTGCACCTTAGTCTTATTACGCATACGAAGTTCCATAAGCGTCTCTTTGACAAAGAATTAGGCACGCAGCGGTGCGAAAACGATAAAAGACTCTAAATGGGCCTAATGGTCCATTAAGGCTCGAATTGTGAAAACGACGACCAAACGATATCAGAATGGATTGAAACTATGTTTCAATGACTATTAGAGGTATTTGACCATTCTCAACCACCACTTCGTACTTTATAAGTAACACCTACTTCGTAATACCACACAACTCTTAATTTTCAAACTTGTCATTGTACGTAGAGTTACCAGAAACAACGGTTGATTCTGTTTGAAAACCTTGTGCACCTTAGTCTTATTAGGCATACGAATTTCCATAAGGGTCTCTTTGACCAAGAATTAGGCACGCAGCGGTGCGAAAACGATAAAAGACTCTAAATGGGCCTAATGGTCCATTAAGGCTCGAATTGTGAAAACGACGACCAAACGATATCGGAATGGATTGAAACTATGTTTCAATGACTATTAGAGGTATTTGACCATTCTCAACCACCACTTCGTACTTTATAAGTAACACCTACTTCGTAATACCACACAACTCTTACTTTTCAAATTTGTCATTGTACGTAGAGTTACCACAAACAACGGTTGATTCTGTTTGAAAATGATATAGCCTTGCTTGAGCTATGAAACCGATCTAGACAACCACAAACACACAAGAGATCAACCAACAACAACAATGGCGAAAGCCCTTTGAAAATCAGAATGGAAATGGCAAGGAAACAAAGGAGATAGCAAGGGGAGATATACAAGATGATGAATGATCAAAACCAAGCACAAACAACAACAAGACCAAAGGCTTAGTGGCCTAAAACCAGGTTGTAATGGAGTGCAAAACCTCGATCCTACAACCCTACACAACCTTCACATGGAGGAGGCACAAGGAGGAGTTCTATGAAGCTTGTAAACACCAATTCTAATGAGATTGACATAAACAAGACATCTAGAGTAAGACAAGCAATCCGCTCGATCACACACATGAGTTCAAAGCTCTCTTTGAAAAGAGGAAACAACAAAGTTGATAAAACTTGAACTAAGTTGGGAGTGGGGTGTCAAGGAGGTTTAAATAGCCTAATAACCTCCCCTTGACTTTAAAACCACACACACAACATGTCTTGAAAAGACGCCCTTGACATGGCAAAATGTCATGAAATGCAAGTGTCATAAAATGCACTAAAAGGAAAAGATAAGCAAGGTCTTCAAGCTATCTCCTTGGACTCAAATGTGAGTAGAGTCCTAGCTTTAACCATTGAGTCCTCAAGTTCCATAGTGTTGCCTTGAAGGCTGAATTGAGTGACAAAAATGGTTAAGTCTTCTTGTAGTTGCTTAGCTTTTGACCTTGTGATTGGACCTTCCATGGATGGTGCTTCCATTGGTGTGACTTCTAAGGATGGTCCTCCATCATCCTCCCCTCCTTGGAAAGGATTCGACCACGAATCTTTAGGACTGTCCTCATGGTCCTCATAGAGTGTAAGATCAGCCACATTGAAGGTAGTACTAACACCATAGTCATCCGGTAGGTCAACAACATATGCATTGTCACCTACTCTCCTTAGGACTTTGAAGGGTCCATCACCTCTTGGGGCTAGCTTGGATGCTCTCTTTGTTGGGAATCTTTCCTTGCGCAAGTGCACCCATACGAGGTCTCCTGGCTTGAAAATCACCCTTCTCCTTCCCTTGTTGTTCCGAGCAGCCACATTACGTCGTAGTTGCTCCAACCTTAGCTTGGTCTTTTCATGTAACTCCCTTATGAACTCCACCTGTTTATCTGCATCAAAATCTACTCGTTCCTTCTGGGGAAACGGTACAAGGTCTAATGGGGTTAAGGGGTTAAGACCATAGACACATTCAAAAGGACTTAAGTTTGTAGAAGAGTGTTGCGCCCTATTATATGCAAATTCTACATGTGGCAACAAATCTTCCCAAGACTTTAAGTTCTTCCTAATGAGTGTCCTTAGGAGGGTACCAAGTGTTCTATTAGTAACCTCAGTTTGACCATCGGTTTGGGGATGACTTGAGGTAGAAAACAAAAGTTTAGTACCAAGTTGTCCCCAAAGAGAACGCCAAAAGTGACTCAAAAACTTTGTATCCCTATCACTAACAATTGTCCTAGGAATCCCATGCAATCTAACTACTTCTCTAAAGAAAAGAATAGAAACATGTGAAGCATCATCAGTTTTGTGACAAGGTATAAAGTGAGCCATCTTAGAAAACCGATCTACAACCACAAAAATTGAGTCTCGTCCCTTCCTAGTCCTAGGTAGTCCAACAATGAAGTCCATACTTATATCTAACCAAGGAGAAGAGGGAATGGGCAGTGGTGTGTAGAGACCATGGGGTTTCACCTTAGACTTAGCTTTTAAACACTCTAAGCATCTTTTAAGCACATTTTCAACATCTTTAAGCATGTGAGGCCAGTAGAAGTGTTCTTTAAGCATGGCATAGGTCTTATCACGCCCAAAGTGACCCATAAGACCTCCCTTGTGTGATTCCTCAACAAGCAAGAGTCTTAAAGAGCACTTAGGTATGCAAACCTTACTAGCTCTAAAAAGGAATCCATCAAACAAGTAAAAACACTTATCACATGAACCCGTATCTAAGCATTGTCTATAGATATTCCCAAAATCAGAATCATTATCATAGAGTTCC
This sequence comes from Oxyria digyna, assembly GCA_029168935.1. Classification (NCBI taxonomy): domain Eukaryota; kingdom Viridiplantae; phylum Streptophyta; class Magnoliopsida; order Caryophyllales; family Polygonaceae; genus Oxyria; species Oxyria digyna. The sequence continues at coordinate 23,245,666 of JAPVLV010000005.1, forward strand.
TTAATGTAAGCAAACCCTAGCACCTTAGAATCAAGTTGAGTAAGCAATGTATATCTCCTAGATAAAGCATCGGCTACAATGTTATCCTTTCCTTTCTTATACTTGATAATGTAAGGAAAAGTCTCAATGAATTCCAACCATCTACCATGACGCCTATCTAGTTTATCTTGACCCCTTAGATGCTTTAATGACTTATGATCCGTATGTAACACAAATTCACTTGGCCAAAGATAGTGTTGCCAAGTCTTTAAGACCCTAAAGAGTGCATAGAGTTCTCTATCATAAGTAGAGTAATTGAGGCACGCACCTTTGAGCTTTTCACTAAAGAAAGCTATTGGTCTTCCTTCTTGCATCAACACACCACCAATTCCAATCCCGGAAGCATCACATTCTACCTCAAATGGCTTTGAGAAATTTGGTAGAATCAGGAGAGGAGCATTCGTCAATCTGGTTTTGAGCTCTTCAAATGCCGCCTCTTGTGCCTTGCCCCAAGTGAATGGTGTGTGTTTCTTTGTCAACTCCGTGAGTGGTGAAGCTATGGTGGAGAAGTCCTTCACAAATCGCCTATAGAAACCGGCCAGTCCTTGAAAGCTTCGGACTTGTCCAACATTAGTAGGAGTAGGCCACTCCTTGATGGCTTTCACCTTCTCTTGATCAACCTCCAATCCTCTTGAGCTGACCACAAACCCTAGAAAAATCACTTCATTAGTGCAAAAATCACACTTCTTAATGTTAGCATAAAGATGATTAAGTCTAAGTGTGGATAATACTTCCCTAAGGTGTTGTTCATGCTCTTGTAAGGACTTGCTATAGATGAGGATGTCATCAAAGTAGACCACCAAAAATTTCCCTATGTAGCTTCTTAGAACATAGTTCATAAGCCTCATGAATGTCGAAGGAGCATTAGTAAGACCAAATGGCATGACAAGCCATTCATACAAGCCAAACTTCGTCTTAAAGGCTGTTTTCCATTCATCCCCTTCTTTCATCCTAATTTGGTGGTATCCACTCCTCAAATCTATCTTGGAGAACAAAGTAGCACCATACAATTCATCAAGCATATCATCAAGTCTAGGAATAGGGTGACGATACTTGATTGTGATGTTGTTTATAGCACGGCAGTCCACACACATTCTCCATGTCTTGTCCTTCTTTGGAACCAAGAGGACCGGAACTGCACATGGTGACTTGCTCTCTCGCACATAACCCTTTTGAAGTAGCTCTTGCACTTGATCCTCAATTTCCTTGCTCTCTTGAGGATTCATCTTGTAAGCTGGCCTATTTGGTAGTGATGCTCCCGGAATTAGGTCTATTTGATGCTCAATCCCTCTAAAGGGCGGTAGTCCTAATGGAAGCTCTTCCGGAAACATGTCCTTAAACTCATCAAGCACAACTTGGATGGAGTGAGGGATAGTGTCGTTGCCTTCGGCACTTGTAAGTGCACGCCATTGGTCCTTGAGCAATGTCATGACCCTTGTGTCTATAGGAAGACACAACTCGTGCAAATCTGATGTGGATGCCAACAACACACTCCCCTTGATCACTTCTTCTTCTTTCTCTTTGTCCTTCATCTTGGACTTCTCAAATTCTTCGGCAACCTGCAATGGGGTCATAGGACACAAGGTAATAGGTTTGCCATGGAACTTAAATGTGTGCTTGTTAGTATAGCCATCATGAATAGCTTTCCTATCAAATTGCCAAGGTCTACCTAGTAAAAGATGACATGCATTCATAGGAACTACATCACATAACAAAGTATCTTGATAGGAGCCTATCTTAAAAGCTATGTTCACTTGTTTGGTGACTTTCAATTCACCACATTCATTCATCCATCTTAGCTTATAAGGCCTAGTATGTGGAATTGTTGGTAGTTGTAACTTAGACACTAAAATAGTACTAGCTATGTTTGTACAACTTCCACCATCAATGATCATATTACACACTTTTCCTTTAACAAGACACCTAGTATGAAATAGGTTCTCTCTTTGATCAGCTTCCTCTTTAGTTGCTAGCACATGCAAAGTTCTCTTACAAATTAAGCTATCACCATGCTCATACTCTAATTCCTCACCAAAATCTAAGTCATTAGCATGCTCATTTTCAGTTTCAATGCAAGGAATCTCTTCATTATCACTGCAAGAATCATATTGTCCTAGGTGATCTACAATCATAGTTCTCCTATTAGGGCAATCTCTCATCATGTGACCTTTGCCTTTACATTTAAAACATTCAATTTGACTAGACTTATTAGGAAAAGTAGAGTTAGAGGCATTCCCTTTTTGTCCTTGACTTGTGAATGGAGGCCGAGTGGTTTGGCCTTGATTAGTGTTGCTTGTGTTGCTTGCACCAACTTCTTTCCTAGGGGCAGAAAACTCCTTGTTTTGCTCTCGGCCATATGATGCATTCTTGGAGCTTGATTTCCAATTTGCATTGCTTGATTGCCCACGGCCTGAGGTGTATGAGCTCCTTGACTTGAGCCTCTTCTCTATCTTGATGGCATTATGAAGTAATTCCACGGCTGTACTACAAGGATACATATCTACTTCATAGGAAATGTTAGAGTTAAGTATCCTAAGATATCTAGCAATGGTGGAGTCTTCATCCTCTCTTACCCCAGCCTTAAGCATAGCATGTTGCATGGCATTATAAGCTTCTTCTACACTCATACTCCCTTGTCTAAGATTCTCTAATCTTTGTCTAAGTTCTCTAGTGTAGTAGGGTGGTACAAATCTATTCCTAAGCAACACTTTCATTTGTTCCCATGTATGGACTGGTGGATCAAGGTTTCTAATTCTCTCTTTTACTAAGTTATCCCACCAAGCTAAAGCAAATCCTTTGAATTCTAATGTAGCTAATTGTACCTTCCTTTGCTCGGGGAAATTGTGACAAGTCCATATGTTCTCTACCTTGGTCTCCCATTCCATGTATAAATCAGCATCACTTGTGCCCTCAAAGGGTGGGATCTGCACCTTCACCCTTCCTAGTCCATCTTGCTCTTGCTCACGCCTCCTAGGTTGAAACCTCCTATTGCGTTCTCTTCTCCATTCCTCGTACTCATCCATGCCTTCTCCTTCATCCTGAAATTCATCAACAAACTCATTTTGTCTAAAAGAATTAGGAGAAGAAAGATTAGAATGTTCTTCCCTCATTGGTCTAGGGGTACGTATGGGAGGTAATGGATTTCTCCTAGGTGGTGGATTGGGGTTGGTTCTATTCTGAGCTCTAAGGATGGCTTCCCTTCTAGCTTCTTCATAGACTTCTCTTTGTGTAGGAAGAGGGACTTGGCTATTGAGGTTAGAAGTTTGGCCATGTTCCATGTGGGTTCCTAGAGGAGTAGGTCTAGTGGCCAATTGTCCCTTAATGGTGTTCATTTCAGCTGTGAGGGACGTGATACTATCGGTAAGGCTCTTAAAAATGCTATAGACCTCAGGTTGTGGGGGTGAAGGACTCCTAGTGTCGGAATGGTCATTGCCCCTTTCGCCTTCTTGCCTAGAGTTAGTCATGATCAAAGCAAACAAACACTGAAATTGATTAAGTTAGATTGAATAATAACAACTCTCAAGTGTTTCCCAAACCAAGTGTTTGTTCACACAACTCTCTTGTTGCTTGTACTTCTCTAACTTGATATTGGCTTGTAAAGATCAATCCTTTCAACTTAGTGTCTATTCACTACAAAGAAACTCAAAATCAGTTTTGAAGTCAAGACAATAATCACAACTCTCAGATTGCAAGAATGAAAAGCAACCTAGTGTTTAAGCAAAATTTAAGCCTTAGAATAGGTGATTACCTTCAAGTCAAGCTCGAATTGAGTCAAGAAGGACCTCGGACTGTCTAGCCTTGTCAAACCGTGAGGGAGATTGGTTTAGGGACTAGGTGGTTAAGGTAGATTGGTTGGCTCAAGGGCTCTTGGCAATCCCTTGTTCTCCTTCTTCAACTTGTGATTCGGAAAAGCTTAATACCCCGGGTCTAGCTAAGCCGTTTTGTTTGGCTGAGATTTGTAGCTTTAGACCACGGTTCTTCCTTAGACCGCTCTATTACAATGACTTAAGATCCCGGACTTTAATGAACCGAGCTAATAACTCCGATTTCTTTTAATACTTAGTCCGCCTGATTTTTATGTTTTGGACTTTGGCTTTTGTTTTTCTTTTCTTTTTGGAGTTTTTAAATTAAGCATAAAAGAAAAACAACAAAATAAGCTAAAAAGAAATAGCAAAATATCTTGGCTGCCATCCAAGTAAGTGGATCGTTCAAAATGGCTTGTAGGGGGGTGAGGTGGCCTGATTTTGTAGGGAGAGTGGGTGAGAGTAGCTGATTTGTAGGTAATAGTGGTGAGGTGGCCTGATTTGTAGGTAAGAGTGGGTGAGAGTGTAATAGTTACCTGATTTTGTAGGGAATGAGTGGCTGGGAATTTTGGCCTTGTAAGCACCCTTTCAATACTCCATTTCAGCCATGAAGAACATGAAGAACAACCATGAAGAACAACAACAAGGTTGAGCCGTTTTTCTTCTTCTTCTTCCTTGAGTTTTATGAGTTCAATGGATGTGTTTAGGCAATGGATTTGACAAAGACAAGACCAAGCCTACTACCCTTCCTTCTCTCAATGCAAGCCTTCCTCTTTGGTGTTCAACCTGCACACAACTCACAAATTAGAGATCACACCTTGTTTGAACAAGAAACTCAAGAACACAACCAAGAAAGCTTAGATTGATGTTCGAATGAGTATGAATGGTGTGTATGGAGTCAATTGGCTCTTGATACCACTTGATATAGCCTTGCTTGAGCTATGAAACCGATCTAGACAACCACAAACACACAAGAGATCAACCAACAACAACAATGGCGAAAGCCCTTTGAAAATCAGAATGGAAATGGCAAGGAAACAAAGGAGATAGCAAGGGGAGATATACAAGATGATGAATGATCAAAACCAAGCACAAACAACAACAAGACCAAAGGCTTAGTGGCCTAAAACCAGGTTGTAATGGAGTGCAAAACCTCGATCCTACAACCCTACACAACCTTCACATGGAGGAGGCACAAGGAGGAGTTCTATGAAGCTTGTAAACACCAATTCTAATGAGATTGACATAAACAAGACATCTAGAGTAAGACAAGCAATCCGCTCGATCACACACATGAGTTCAAAGCTCTCTTTGAAAAGAGGAAACAACAAAGTTGATAAAACTTGAACTAAGTTGGGAGTGGGGTGTCAAGGAGGTTTAAATAGCCTAATAACCTCCCCTTGACTTTAAAACCACACACACAACATGTCTTGAAAAGACGCCCTTGACATGGCAAAATGTCATGAAATGCAAGTGTCATAAAATGCACTAAAAGGAAAAGATAAGCAAGGTCTTCAAGCTATCTCCTTGGACTCAAATGTGAGTAGAGTCCTAGCTTTAACCATTGAGTCCTCAAGTTCCATAGTGTTGCCTTGAAGGCTGAATTGAGTGACAAAAATGGTTAAGTCTTCTTGTAGTTGCTTAGCTTTTGACCTTGTGATTGGACCTTCCATGGATGGTGCTTCCATTGGTGTGACTTCTAAGGATGGTCCTCCATCAGAAAACCTTGTGCACCTTAGTCTTATTAGGCATACGAATTTCAATAAGGGTCTCTTTGACCAAGAATTAGGCACGCAGCGGCGCGAAAACGATAAAAGACTCTAAATGGGCTAATGGTCCATTAAGGCTCGAATTGTGAAAACGACGACCAAACGATATCGGAATGGATTGAAACTATGTTTCAATGACTATTAGAGGTATTTGACCATTCTCAACCACCACTTCGTACTTTATAAGTAACACCTACTTTGTAATACCACACAACTCTTAATTTTCAAACTTGTCATTGTACGTAGAGTTACCACAAACAACGGTTGATTCTGTTTGAAAACCTTGTGCACCTTATTCTTATTAGGCATACGAAGTTCAATAAGGGTCTCTTTGACCAAGAATTAGGGACGCAGCGGTGCGAAAACGATAAAAGACTCTAAATGGGCTTAATGGTCCATTAAGGCTCGAATTGTCAAAACGACGACCAAACGATATCGGAATGGTTTGAAGCTATGTTTCAATGACTATTAGAGGTATTTGACCATTCTCAACCACCACTTCGTACGTTATAAGTAACACCTACTTTGTAATACCAAACAACTCTTAATTTTCCAACTTGTCAATGTACGTAGTGTTACCACAAACAACAGTTGATTCTGTTTGAAAACGTTTTGGAACTTAGTCCTATTAGGCATACGAAGTTCCATAAGGGTCTCCTAAACCAAGAATTAGGAACTCAGCGTTGCGAAAACGCTAAAAGACGCTAAATGGGCCTAATGGTCCATTAAGGCTCGAATTGTGAAAACGACGACCAAACGATATCGAAATGGATTGAAACTATGTTTCAATGACTATTAGAGGTATTTAACCATTCTCAACCACCACTTCGTACTTTATAAGTAACACCTACTTCGTAATACCACACAACTTTTAATTTTCAAACTTGTCATTGTACGTAGAGTTACCACAAACAACGGTTGATTCTGTTTGAAAACCTTGTGCAACTTAGTCTTATTAGGCATACGAAGTTCCATAAGGGTCTCTTTGACCAAGAATTAGGCACGCAGCGGTGCGAAAATGATGGAGGACCATCCTTAGAAGTCACACCAATGGAAGCACCATCCATAGAAGGTCCAATCACAAGGTCAAAAGCTAAGCAACTACAAGAAGACTTAACCATTTTTGTCACTCAATTCAGCCTTCAAGGCAACACTATGGAACTTGAGGACTCAATGGTTAAAGCTAGGACTCTACTCACATTTGAGTCCAAGGAGATAGCTTGAAGACCTTGCTTATCATTTCCCTTTTAGTGCATTTTATGACACTTGCATTTCATGACATTTTTTGTTGCATTTTTAAACCTTTGTTTAGCCGTGTCAAGGGCTTCTTTTCAAGACATTTTGATGGATCCTTGGTTGATTGAGTCACGGTGCAAGGTTCAGTCACACGTACGAAGGACACCGAAGGTGATGAGGGACCACTCTTGACACCTACACCTCCCCTAGTTCCCTCAATTGATGGTCCTCTTACAAGATCTAGATCTAAGAAACTCAAACATAACTTGGACAAGGTAATCACTTATCTCTTGTCCAAAGAACTCGATTGCTTTGATGATGTTCCTAAGCTTGGAGAGAGGACCTTGATGACCATTGGAGACCACTTAGAAGACCCTCAATTTGTTGAGGAACGATCTTGAAGTTGTAATGGTTTTTATTTGCATTTTGATAACATTTTATTAGACCTTTTAGGCCTGCGTTTTTGGTGTGTTTTTAAGACAATATTTGGTGTGTTTTAAGACCAATGGGCTGGCTCCTCCTTGGAGTATATAAGGCTCCCTTGACACTTGTAAAACTCAGATTTGGCTTATGTTGAAAAACAGTTTCTTCTTCAAAAGAGAGTCTTTTGAGAGAGAAGAGTGGATTGTTGGATTCATAGTCTAGTTGTCTTGTGGATGTCAATTCTTGAAGGATTGGTGGCCTAAAGCTTCATAGATCTCCTCCTTGTGTTTTTCTCCTTCCATGGCAGATTTATGTAAGGTTGTATGGTAAGGGTTTTGTCTTCATTTGATTTGGTTCTTAGCCTCAAGCTAAGGGTTTAATCATTGTTAGGCCAGGTTCTTCCCTTCTCTATCTTGTTCTTGTTTCCATCTTCAAACCATCAAATACATAACTCATTCTCCTTGTTTCTGAGTTTGTCTTGAGATTAGGCGTCTAGATCAGATTCGACGTGGTTCATCCCCGTATCAATTGGTATCAGAGCTGGTCGACGCCTTACACCACCACCATTGTTGTCTAAGCTTTTGTTCTTCTGAAATCGTTGAAATTGTGTCAAGTAAGTTCTCAAAATTGTGAGTTTGTGTGCAGGAATTGAGATCCGGAAGATTTGGTTTGGATTGTGTCCTTGGAAGCCAGTAACGCCATTGATTAGCCCATCAAAAATCCTAACCAAACACATCCATGGTTCGTTGGTTCCATTGAGCAAAGGAGCAGCTTAAAGAGAAGAAAACGAAATTGGTGGCTGCTGGGAGAAATAATTCGAAATTGAATTCCCCCTCCAAATTCGTTTTTGCTATATCAGCATTACCAAATATATCCAAAAAATCAAAAAAAGAAAGAAAGAAGAAAAGGGGCTCAAAACAAAACGTCCAAAACAAGGGAGAAACAAACCAGGCTGCAACTCAAGTTCATACTTCACAAAAATCATCAAGCAAGGATCAAGAAGAAGAAAGGAGAAAGGAGGATTGCCAAGAGCCTCCTAGCCACACCCAATTGCCTTAGCCAGCCAAAACCTACTCAAAACATTAATCCATCCTTACACGGGCTAATCAAGGGCTGACTACTTCCATTGATCCAATCTGAGGCAAACTAAAGAAGATCAAGGTCCCGGAGTAGTAGTGAGCCTATGCATCCCGATGTACTCAGCTTGTTGAGAACTATGTCAGATTCCATAGCTAGCATGTCCACTCGACTAGCTGCCATTGAAGCTAGGCCAATACCACCTCAGCCTATACCATTAGGCACCCACCAAGAGGTCGGAGATAACTCAAACCACCCTCCTAGACCACCACTATCTGATCAACGCACCACCTACCAAGCTGCCATGAATACACCAACCAACAACTCTCCGGTTCATGCAAATCCCTCCCCAATCATACACGGCCTAAACCAACCTTTAAGGCCAGAAATCAACCTCCAACCTCCACCACAAGCTCCAAGGGAGAACTACCCAATCCCTAACTCTCCTAACAATAGAAGGAATGCGTTTGTTAATGATTTTCAGGATAACATTGAAGAGGAGATGGAGTACGCAGGCTGGAGAGGAGCACCACAAAGGGATTATCCACCAAGGAGAGGGAGAGACCAAGAACAAGATGGTTTGGGAAGAGTGAAGGTCAAGTTCCCTACATTCGAAGGAAGGTGTGATCCAGATTTGTATATGGATTGGGAGACAAAGATAGAGCAAATCTGGACGTGTCACAACTTTCCCGAGCAAAGGAAGGTCCAGCTGGCTGCCCTAGAGTTCCAAGGCTATGCCATGGTGTGGTGGGACAACCTTGTTAGGGAAAGAAGAAGGAACCTTGATCAGCCCGTGACCACATGGGAACACATGAAAGCTTTGATGAGGACTAGGTTCATACCTTATCATCATGCGAGGGATCTTCGTCAAAGGCTTGAGAACTTAAGACAAGGGTCAATGACTGCCGAGGAAACATACAACGCCATGCAAATGGCAATGGTGAAGGCCAATGTGCGAGAGGATGAAGAAACAACCATGGCCAGGTATCTCCGAGTCCTTAACTCTAATTTGACTAATGAGGTTGATATGTATCCTTATAGCTCGATGACGGAGCTCCTACACCTAGCCATTAAGGCCGAGAGGAAGCTGCGAGTTAGAGGACTCCAAATCAACAAAGGAGGAGCTTCATCAAGCACTTGGAGAGGCAATTCGAGGGCTGCACAATCCTATGGCCGAGAGCACCCTAAATCACAAGAGCCAACTGGTCCTACACGAGAGTTCCAAGCACCAACAAGCTTCCCTCCCAAGCCACAAGCTGGCCCTACCCAAGGAACAAAAGGGAATGTCTCTAACTCTACTTCTACTCCTAAGACTAGTAACATTGAATGCTTTAAATGTAAGGGTAAGGGGCATTATATGAGGGATTGTCCTAACAAGAGAACTATGATAGTTAATCATCTAGGACAATATGATTCTACTAGTGAAAATGATGATGATGATGCACCCTTAGAATCTGATTTTGTTGAGCATGATAATGAATTTGTGGAGGATGATGGTGTAGAATATGAGCATGGAGATAGCCTCATTTGTAAAAGAACTTTGCATGTACAACCTGCCTTGTGTGATGATAATCAAAGAGAAAACCTATTTCACACTAGATGCTTGATTAAGGATAAGGTTTGTAATGTTATAATTGATGGAGGAAGTTGTTGTAACATTGCAAGTACTGAACTTGTCTCTAAGTTACAACTACAACCTTTTTGCCACCCTATGCCTTATAAGCTCCATTGGATGAATGATTGTGGAGAACTTAAGGTCAACAAACAAGTGAATGTGACTCTTAAATTAGGGCCTTATCAAGACACTATTCTTTGTGATGTAGTTCCTATGCAAGCATGTCATGTACTCTTAGGAAGACCTTGGCAATATGATAGGAGAGTGATGCATGATGGGTTTAGTAATAGATATTCTTTCACTTTCAATGGAAGCAATGTTACTCTCAAACCTATGACTCCATTGCAGATTGCCGAAGCCTTTGAGAAGAAAAGAGACAAGGAGAGGCTACAAGAGCAAGAGAAGAGCATAGCTAAGGAAGTAGCTCGACCTAAACCAGCCCCTAGCCATAAAGCAAGCCAGCTGAGCCTATCTACACCTCCTACTGTCCTCTTAGCATCCAAAGAAGAACTAGAAGGTGAGTATCTACCCTTAGACACCCACCTCATGCTATTAACCAAGAAGAGGACCCTAGCTATTGAGCCAACCGAGCCTACCCTACCCCAGCCCATCCAAAAGCTTCTTGAAGAGTTCCAAGACATGTTCCCGGATGAGATACCCCCTGGCCTACCTCCATTTAGAGGAATAGAGCACCAAATTGACTTCATTCCAGGGCATTCCCTACCTAATAGGCCAGCCTATAGGATGAACCCTCAAGAGAGCAATGAAATAGAGAAGCAAGTGCAAGAGTTGCTGGACAAAGGGTATGTGCGTAGGAGTAAGTCACCTTGTGCAGTCCCGGTGTTGTTAGTGCCTAAGAAAGACGGGACGTGGCGCATGTGTGTGGACTGTCGTGCTATAAACAACATCACTGTCAAGTATAGGCATCCAATTCCAAGGCTAGATGACATGCTTGACGAGCTCTATGGCGCCACTTTGTTCTCTAAGATCGATCTAAGAAGTGGTTACCACCAGATTAGAATGCAAGAAGGTGATGAATGGAAGACGGCGTTCAAAACCAAGTTTGGGCTATTTGAATGGCTCGTGATGCCATTTGGCTTAACCAATGCTCCTTCTTCATGAGGTTGATGAACCATGTGCTAAGAAGTTTCCTAGGGAAATTTGTGGTGGTCTACTTTGATGACATCCTCATCTATAGCAAATCACTACAAGAGCACGAGCTGCACCTAAGGGAAGTGTTATCCATTCTTAGACTTGAGTGTTTATATGCTAATTTAAAGAAGTGTGATTTCTGCACTAATCAAGTCAATTTTCTAGGTTTTGTGGTGAGCTCTAAAGGATTAGAAGTGGATCAAGAGAAGGTAAAGGCTATCCAAGAATGGCCGACTCCTTCAAGTGTTGGACAGGTTCGTAGCTTCCAAGGATTGGCAAGTTTCTATAGAAGGTTTGTGAAGGATTTCAGCACCATAGCTTCCCCATTAACCGAGCTCACAAAGAAGAACACTCCATTTGTGTGGGGAAAGAGCCAAGAAGCTGCCTTCAACGAACTCAAAGCTAGACTGACCACGGCCCCTTTACAGCTTCCCAATTTCACCAAGCCGTTTGAGGTCGAATGTGATGCCTCGGGCATAGGCATTGGAGCTGTTTTAATGCAAGAGGGCAGACCTATAGCTTACTTTAGTGAAAAGCTCAAAGGTGCGTGTCTTAACTATTCTACCTATGACAAAGAACTCTATGCATTGTTTAGGGCACTAAAGACATGGCAACATTATCTATGGCCTAGTGAGTTCATTTTGCATACAGATCATCAATCCTTGAAGCATTTTAGGAGTCAAGATAAGTTAGATAGGCGTCATGGTACATGGATGGAATTCATTGAAACCTTTCCTTATGTTATCAAGTATAAAAAGGGCAAGGACAATGTAGTAGCTGATGCATTATCTAGGAGGCATGTTTTAATCACTCAACTTGACTCTAAGGTGTTAGGATTCACATACATTAAGGAACTCTATGAGCATGATACTGATTTTGGTGACACCTATAGCCATTGCATGACTAAGGGCTCTTTGGACAAGTTTTACTTGTATGAAGGGTTCTTATTTAGGGCTGATAAGGTTTGTATTCCTAAGTGCTCTCTAAGACTTTTACTTGTGGAGGAAGCCCACAAGGGAGGTCTAATGGGGCATTTTGGGAGGGACAAGACCTATGCTATGCTCCAATCTCATTTCTACTGGCCTCATATGTTAAGAGATGTGGAGAATATGCTAAAGAAGTGCCTAGAGTGTCTCAAGGCCAAATCAAAAGTGAAGCCTCATGGGCTGTACACACCACTTCCTATACCTTCTTCTCCTTGGTTAGACATTAGCATGGACTTCATTGTAGGACTACCAAGGACTAAAAAGGGTAGGGATTCAATCTTTGTGGTTGTGGACAGATTCTCAAAGATGGCACACTTCATTGCATGTCACAAGACCGACGATGCTTCTAATGTGTCTACTCTTTTCTTTAGAGAAGTAGTGAGGCTACATGGAGTACCTCGGTCCATTGTGAGTGATAGAGACCCCAAGTTCTTGAGTCATTTTTGGAGATCTCTTTGGGGAAGACTAGGAACGAAACTCTTGTTCTCTACTTCTAGTCATCCTCAAACCGATGGCCAAACTGAGGTGACAAATAGGACTTTGGGCACATTACTTAGGGATGTCATTAAAAAGAACTTGAAATCTTGGGAAGAAGTCCTTCCACATGTAGAATTTGCATACAATAGGGTTGTGCATTCATCTACATCCATGAGTCCTTTCCAATGTGTATATGGCATGAATCCTTTGACCCCTCTAGATCTTATACCGTTGCCTATGAAGGAGCGAGTAGAGTTCAATGCAGGAAAACAGGTTGAATTTATTAAGGAGCTCCATGATAGGACAAGGATCAAGCTTGAGCAAGTGGGAAAGGCTGCGGCTGCAAGGAACAACAAGGGACGGCGCCTTGTGATCTTCAAGCCCGGTGACATGGTTTGGGTCCATTTCAGAAAGGAAAGGTTCCCCCACAAGCGCACATCAAAGCTTTCTCCTAGAGGTGGTGGACCTTTCAAAGTGATAAGGAAGGTGGGCGACAATGCATATGTCCTAGACCTCCCCGGTGATTATGGTGTGAGTACCACATTCAATGTAGGTGATCTATCTCTATTTGAGGAACAAGACGAGGAGCCTCATGATTCGTGGTCGAATCCTTTCCAAGAAGGGGAGGATGATGAGGGACCACTCTTGACACCTACACCTCCCCTAGTTCCCTCAATTGATGGTCCTCTTACAAGATCTAGATCTAAGAAACTCAAACATAACTTGGACAAGGTAATCACTTATCTCTTGTCCAAAGAACTCGATTGCTTTGATGATGTTCCTAAGCTTGGAGAGAGGACCTTGATGACCATTGGAGACCACTTAGAAGACCCTCAATTTGTTGAGGAACGATCTTGAAGTTGTAATGGTTTTTATTTGCATTTTGATAACATTTTATTAGACCTTTTAGGCCTGCGTTTTTGGTGTGTTTTTAAGACAATATTTGGTGTGTTTTAAGACCAATGGGCTGGCTCCTCCTTGGAGTATATAAGGCTCCCTTGGCACTTGTAAAACTCAGATTTGGCTTATGTTGAAAAACAGTTTCTTCTTCAAAAGAGAGTCTTTTGAGAGAGAAGAGTGGATTGTTGGATTCATAGTCTAGTTGTCTTGTGGATGTCAATTCTTGAAGGATTGGTGGCCTAAAGCTTCATAGATCTCCTCCTTGTGTTTTTCTCCTTCCATGGCAGATTTATGTAAGGTTGTATGGTAAGGGTTTTGTCTTCATTTGATTTGGTTCTTAGCCTCAAGCTAAGGGTTTAATCATTGTTAGGCCAGGTTCTTCCCTTCTCTATCTTGTTCTTGTTTCCATCTTCAAACCATCAAATACATAACTCATTCTCCTTGTTTCTGAGTTTGTCTTGAGATTAGGCGTCTAGATCAGATTCGACGTGGTTCATCCCCGTATCAGAAGGTGTAGGCGAAGTAGATCGAGAGTTGATGGCTTGAGGGTGAAATGGCGGAAGGCTGAGGTGATGGTAATGGACGGAAAGGCTGGAATGGTGGAGATACGAAACTGATCCCGGATATGACGCACCGGCACGAGCTTCTTCCTTGACGAATTGGATATGACACACCAATGGATCAAAGAGAACGAATTCCTAGCTTGATATGACACACAAGAGAGGAATTCAAAGGGGTTGAACTTCAATATCTCAAGAACAACTCAAAGAGAGTGTTTTTGGGTTTCTAATGTTTATCAAAGTTGGAAAATGAAAAGAAAAACAACCATCTCCTAATAGCTACAAACCAGCCGAAAATTAGGAGAGAATTCAAGGATAAAACCCATAAATTGTATCTAATTGCAGGAATAAACCAAGTCTTTTAAAGTAGACAAATAACGCCCTATTCTTCCTTAGCCTTGATGAGAGTGAGTGGTCCTTGCTTGCGGATTGATTGACCTTCGTTTGATGCCATGCCCTTGTCAAGAAGGTGTTGTAGTTCCCTAGCCTTAGCACGAGTTAGTCTAGGCACCGGCTCGAATACATCCTTGTTAGGCTCGATGTTGGACACTTGATGTGGAGGATTCACATCATCCTCCCCCCCTTCAAAAGGATTCGACCACGAATCTGACCCGGGGTAGTCCTCCTCGTCCTGGGCTATGTACGGCTTCAAGTCGGCTACATTGAAGGTGTCATGCACGCCATAGGTAGGTGGTAACTCCAGCTTGTATGCATTGTCGTTGATACGCTCAAGCACTTGGAAAGGACCCTCGGCCCTCGGCTTCAACTTGGAGTTTCGATGTGAGGGAAACCGTTCCTTGCGGAGGTGCACCCACACCAAGTCACCGGGCTCAAAAATCAGCTCCTTGCGGCCCTTGTTAGCTTGCCGCTCATACTGAACTGTGCGTCGTTCAAGTTGCTTCCTAGTCTCCTCGTGCATCTTCTTGACATACTCCGCTAGCTCCTTGCCTTCCTGACTAAGATGATTCACAATAGGGTGAGCTATAAGGTCTAAGGGAGTAATAGAATTTTTACCATACGCCACTTCAAAAGGAGACTTCTTGGTGGCCGAATGCACGGTACGGTTGTACGCAAACTCGATGAAAGGTAAGCATTCTTCCCACCTGCGGAGGTTAGTCTTAAGCACAACACGGAGCAAGGTGCCCAGCGTTCTATTAACCACTTCCGTTTGCCCATCAGTTTGGGGATGGCATGTGGTTGAATATAGTAGCTTGGTTCCTAGCTTGGCCCACAAGGTCTTCCAAAAGTGACTTAGGAACTTAACATCCCTATCGGACACAATGGACTTTGGAATCCCATGTAAGCGCACAACAAAGTCAAAGAACAGATTTGCCACATTAGTTGCATCATCGGTCTTATGACACGCAATGAAGTGTGCCATCTTACTAAACCGATCTACAACTACAAAGATGGAATCTCGTCCCCTCTTAGTCCTAGGAAGACCTAAAACAAAGTCCATGGATAGGTCTTCCCACGGCTGGTGGGGAATGGGCAAAGGCATATACAACCCATGAGGACTCGACTTGGATTTAGCTTGTACACAAGTTGCACAAGAGGCACATAGTTTCTCAACATCCCTAAGCATATGAGGCCAGAAGAAGTGTTCCTTCAAAGCTTGCATAGTCTTAGCGACGCCGAAATGACCCATAAGGCCACCACCATGCGCTTCTTGCACAAGGAGTTTCCTAGTTGAACCACTAGGAACACATAGTCGATCCTTTCTCATAAGATAGCCCTCATGCAAATAATATTGATCTTTGCCTCCTAAAGAACTACAAGCCTCATATATGTCCTTGAAATCCTCATCCAAGACATATAGTTCTTTAATAAAAGCAAAGCCCAACATTCTAGCATCCATGGTAGTAATGAGTGCATATCTACGTGATAAAGCGTCCGCCACTACATTGTCTTTTCCTTTCTTGTGTTTGATCACGTAGGGAAAAGCTTCAATGAATTCTACCCATTTGGCATGACGCTTATTAAGCTTACTTTGGCCCTTAAGGAACCGTAGAGCCTCATGATCAGAATGAATGACAAATTCCCTAGGAAGGAGATAGTGTTGCCATACCTTAAGTACTCTTACCAAAGCGAGAAGCTCCTTGTCATATGTGGGATACTTGATTTCAGCTTCATTCAACTTCTCACTATAGTAAGCAATAGGTCTCCCTCCTTGCATGAGCACACCACCTAGCCCCACCCCGGAAGCATCACATTCAATCTCAAATGTCTTGGAGAAATCAGGCAACACTAGGAGGGGAGCACATGTGAGCTTGGCCTTAAGAGTTTCAAATGCTTCCTCTTGCCTAGGTCCCCACTTAAAAGGGGTATTCTTCTTGGTGAGCTCGGTTAAAGGAGAAGCAAGGGAGCTAAAGTCTCTCACAAACCGGCGGTAGAAGCCAGCAAGACCTAGAAAACTCCTTACTTGAGTCATACTCACAGGTATAGGCCAATCTTGAATAGCCTTGATCTTCTCTTGATCCACCTTGAGTCCTTCTTTACACACTACAAAACCAAGAAAGACCACATGATCCGAACAGAAATGACATTTCTTAAAGTTTGCATAGAGCTTTTCTTTCCTAAGGACCTCAAGTACCATTTTCAAATGCTTAGCATGCTCTTGTAAGGTATGGCTATAAATAAGTATATCATCAAAATACACAACCACAAACTGACCTAGGAAAGCCCTAAGAACATGATTCATGAGTCTCATAAAAGTGCTAGGTGCATTAGTAAGCCCAAATGGCATGACTAGCCATTCATACAATCCATACTTAGTTTTGAAGGCAGTTTTCCATTCATCACCCTCTTTCATTCTAATTTGGTGATAACCACTCTTCAAATCTATCTTAGAGAACAAGCATGCACCATGGAGTTCATCCAACATATCATCAAGTCTAGGAATAGGATGCCTATACTTGATGGTAATATTGTTTATAGCTCTACAATCCACACACATTCTCCAAGAACCATCCTTTTTAGGAACTAAGATAACGGGAACCGAACATGGACTTAGACTCTCACGCACATGACCCTTATTCAAGAGTTCTACAACCTGATTTTGAAGTTCTTGTGCCTCCATTGGATTAGCTCTATAGGCAGCCTTGTTGGGAATAGAAGCTCCGGGCACAAAGTCAATTTGATGCTCAATTCCTCTAATGGGAGGTAAACCGGGAGGCATCTCATCTTGGAAAAGATCATCAAATTCCTGCAAGAGTAGAGATATAGATGAAGGCAAACCATCCAAGTCTTGACTTGAGAAAAGAACATCTTTATAATAAACAAGAAAGCAAACTTTACTCCCCTGGATTGCTTTTCTTACTTCCCTCGGCTTGGCAAGGAGGATATGGTTAGGAGCCTTCGTCTTTTCTTCCTTGTCCACCTTCCTTCTTTGCTCATTGGCTATGTAGTCGGCCATGATCTCATGAGGAGCTAAGGGCAGAATGGTGATCCTCTTACCATTCATATGGAAGGAGTATTCATTGGACACCCCTTGGTGGAAAACTCCTCGGTCATACTGCCAAGGTCTTCCAAGTAGGATATGGCACGCCGTCATAGGAAGAACATTACAAATCACCTCATCAACATACCCCCCTATAGAAAACTTAACACAAGCTTGTTCATTCACCTTAAGAGGTGTGTTAGAATTCAGCCAACATAGAGTATAGGGTTGTACATGAGGAGTAGTTTTAAGAGCAAACCTTTTGACCACCTCTTGGTCTATGATATTACAACAAGATCCCCCATCAATTATGAGATTACAAATCTTACCTTGGATGAGGCACCTCGTATGGAATATGGTTTCTCTTTGATTGGGAAGAGTAGGAACCTCACTGGCCACAAGAGCTCGTTTCACCACAAAGCACTCACCTCTAGACTCAGCTTGTACTTGCAACTCCTCCTCTCCTTCTTCTATCACGAGCTCCTCCACGGCTTCATCATCGGATTCATACTCGCCTATTGTGTTCAGCAACACTTGGCGGCGTGAAGGGCAGTCCTTAGCCATGTTCCCGCGACCCAAGCATTTGAAGCACTTGATCTCACTAGAGCGGCGCTCACCTTCCCGATTACTGCCTTGAGGAGTCCTTGGAGGCTCTCGTCGTGGCTGATTAAGGGAAGTATCCTCTCGAGGCTCTTGGCGCCTAGGATAACTAGAAGAACCGACATTGGATCCATTCCATGGCTTTGTTTGGGAAGCGCCCGAACCCTGGTTACTCCAAGTCCTAGAAGCAGCTGGTGGAGCCTTCTTAGGAGGAAGGTGACGATACACATGATTAGTGTAATGAAGGACTTCTTCCACGGTGATGCCCCTAGCAAAGTGCTGCATAGAAACTATAGGTTTAAGGTCAGAATTTAAGTTCTCGACAAATTTAGAAATAACAAACTCATCAGGAAACTTAATGCCAGTTCGGAACAAGAGAGTTTTCATCTCTTTATAGTACTCATCGGGACTACGACTCCCTTGCTTGAGTTGCTCAAGCCTCTCATGAACACGAGATGCAAAGTCCACGGGAACAAATCTGAACTTAAGAGCCTCTTTTAGCTCTTCCCAAGTCTCGATTGGATCATCTCCATTACGAGTTCTCTCCTCTTTCTCTTTGGTCCACCATTGGTCAGCGAACCCTTCAAATTTGATGCTAGCATAGGCTACTCTTTGGGCATCATTAAAATGTTGGATGTCGAAGATTTGCTCCGTCTTACTTATCCATGTCAGGCACTCTTCCGGGTCAGCATTCTATCCAAACTTCTCTACCTTAAGGTCATTGTTTGGAAGCCTCATCCGGTCTTGTTCATACCCAAAGTCACCGGGCTGCGGGTACCCTTGGTAGTAGGGTTCCTGGAAGTGCGCTGGTCCCCGGCCTCCATATTGACCCCTCTCAGCTGGACGTGCATAGCCTTGAGCGCCTAGTCCATGGCGCGGACCAAAGTAGCCTTGCCCTTGCGCCCCTTCACGTCTTACATTGGGTTCCGGCCTTCGTTCTTCGAAAGCGCGCATAGGCTGCCTCAAGGGTGCTAGACCTCGAGCTTGGTGCCCCGGACGCCTAAAGTTACCTTGGGCCTCCTCTTCATCGTGCTCTTCCTCCAAACCTTCATGATTAGTGGTCGCAAGTGGAATGCTATTAGGAAGTGATACAAAAGGAGGTAGTATATTCAAACCTGGTGACCCGCTAGAGGCCACGAGCGTCGGGATTGGAGCGGTAGGTGCGCCGTTGAGTGCACTAGGCAAGGGTTGAGTCCTAAGAACAGAATGGGACGAGCTATCTCCCAAGAAAGGTGGTTGAAAGGCCTCACACAATCTGGACACATCCCCCAATCTACTTTCGGAAGACTCAATTCTTGCTTCAAGACCTCTTATGCTTGCCTGGTTAGCTTGTTGAGCTTCTTGGATCCGAGACTCAAGACGTTCTTCAAGACCAAGCATTCGTTGCATTAGGCTTTCAAGGGTAACTGGCCCGGGTTGATGACCATCGCCCATGGTACCTATCAAGCAAGCAAACAAAACCAACTAGAAAACCAAAATGGTTCCCGCACACGTTAGGGGGTTCCGAGCTGATTTTCTAAACACAAATTCAAGTAGTAACAACAAGCTCTTAATGGGTTACGAGCTAGGCCAACAAAGAAAGAAAAACTGAAAATGCACGGTCAATAAGGCTTATTCCGATTGCAACAAGTGAGGTACTAGGAAGGTACTAAGACTCTAGCAACTAACTTACCCAAATGAAACAAAGCTCTTGATGTGCCTCACTTTTTCTTGATCACTCCTTCTTTTCCTTTTCGTAGGTGATCGAATTTTTCTGAGAACACCACTTTTTTCCCAAGAGTAAAACTATAAACAAAAACTCGAGAGGTATAGTCTTTTGACCAATCCTTCTCCCAAGTATACACGTTTTTTTTTTTTTTTTTTATTAATATCAGACTTAAACTGCTCGTTTTCCTTCAAATAACGCAAGTAAGAAGAAACTAAACTCCCTTCCCTTAACCCGGTATTCCGTCACGTGAATTATGCAATCGGATTAGACTTTTTTTAAAAGCACAAATCAGATTAAAATAGAGTAATAAGGGTGGAGTTAACTCAGCAGGGGTTACAACAAGCAAATAAGGAAATTCTGCCAAATTAAGAATGTAGTAAATGCTGTTTTGTGAACTGCCGAATTAAGTGCCTTGACTTGTGGTTTGAACGTTTTTTTTTTCCTTTTTTGAGGTCTTCTTCAACCTTGGAACATGCTTAAGCACCAGGTAAGAACAACAACAATGGCTTCCAAGTTCAGGTACAAATTTAGGCGAAAATTCAACAAAAACTTAACCCGGAAAGGGCAACGAAGAGCTTATTGAATCTAACTTGAATTTGTACTAAGAAAATGAAGCAAGGATGACCAAACCTTATGTGGCTCTGATACCACTTGATGGATCCTTGGTTGATTGAGTCACGGTGCAAGGTTCAGTCACACGTACGAAGGACACCGAAGGTGTAGGCGAAGTAGATCGAGAGTTGATGGCTTGAGGGTGAAATGGCGGAAGGCTGAGGTGATGGTAATGGACGGAAAGGCTGGAATGGTGGAGATACGAAACTGATCCCGGATATGACGCACCGGCACGAGCTTCTTCCTTGACGAATTGGATATGACACACCAATGGATCAAAGAGAACGAATTCCTAGCTTGATATGACACACAAGAGAGGAATTCAAAGGGGTTGAACTTCAATATCTCAAGAACAACTCAAAGAGAGTGTTTTTGGGTTTCTAATGTTTATCAAAGTTGGAAAATGAAAAGAAAAACAACCATCTCCTAATAGCTACAAACCAGCCGAAAATTAGGAGAGAATTCAAGGATAAAACCCATAAATTGTATCTAATTGCAGGAATAAACCAAGTCTTTTAAAGTAGACAAATAACGCCCTATTCTTCCTTAGCCTTGATGAGAGTGAGTGGTCCTTGCTTGCGGATTGATTGACCTTCGTTTGATGCCATGCCCTTGTCAAGAAGGTGTTGTAGTTCCCTAGCCTTAGCACGAGTTAGTCTAGGCACCGGCTCCAATACATCCTTGTTAGGCTCGATGTTGGACACTTGATGTGGAGGATTCACATCACATTTTGTGCGTGTGGTTTTGAAGTCAAGGGGCGGTTATTAGGCTATTTAAACCTCCTTGACACCCCACGCCCAAATCAGTTCAAGTTTATCAACTTTGTTGTTTTCTCCTTTCAAAGAGAGCTTTGAACTCAAGTGTGTGATTGAGCGGATTGCTTGTCTTACTCTAGATGCCTTGTCCATGTCAATCTCATTAGAATTGGTGTTTACAAGCTTCATAGAACTCCTCCTTGTGCCTCCTCCACGTGAAGGTTGTGTAGGGTTGTAGGATTGAGGTTTTGCACTCCATTACAACCTGGTTTTAGGCCATTAAAGCCTTTGGTCTTGTTGTTGTTTGTGCTTGGTTTCGATCATTCATCATCTCGTAGATATCCCATTGTTATTTCCTTTGTTTCATTGCATTTCAATTCTGATTTTCAAAGGGCTTTCGCCATTGTTGTTGTTGATTGATCTCTTGTGTGTTCATGATATAGCCTTGCTTGAGCTATGAAGCCGATCTAGACAACCATGAACACACAAGAGATCAATCAACAACAACAATGGCGAAAGCCCTTTGAAAATCAGAATGGAAATGCAATGAAACAAAGGGGAAACAATGGGATATCTACGAGATGATGATGAATGATCAAAATCAAGCAGAAACAACAACAAGACCAAAGGCTTTAATGGCCTAAAACCAGGTTGTAATGGAGTGCAAAACCTTGATCCTACAACCCTACACAACCTTCACATGGAGGAGGCACAAGGAGGAGTTCTATGAAGCTTGTAAACACCAATTCTAATGAGATTGACATAGACAAGACATCTAGAGTAAGACAAGCAATCCGCTCGATCACACACTTGAGTTCAAAGCTCTCTTTGAAAAGAGAAAACAACAAAGTTGATAAACTTGAACTGATTTGGGCGTGGGGTGTCAAGGAGGTTTAAATAGACAAATAACCGCCCCTTGACTTTAAAACCACACGCACAAAAAGTCTTGAAAAGAAGCCCTTGACACGGCTAAACAAAGGTTTAAAAATGCAACCAAAATGTCATGAAATGCAAGTGCCATAAAATGCACTAAAAGGGAAATGATAAGCAAGGTCTTCAAGCTATCTCCTTGGACTCAAATGTGAGTAGAGTCCTAGCTTTAACCATTGAGTCCTCAAGTTCCATAGTGTTGCCTTGAAGGCTGAATTGAGTGACAAAAATGGTTAAGTCTTCTTGTAGTTGCTTAGCTTTTGACCTTGTGATTGGACCTTCTATGGATGGTGCTTCCATTGGTGTGACTTCTAAGGATGGTCCTCCATCAGTTCATGGTTGTCTAGATCGGCTTCATAGCTCAAGCAAGGCTATATCAAGTGGTATCAGAGCTACTTGACTCCATACACACCATTCAGACTCATTCGAACATCAATCTAAGCTTTCTTGGCTGTGTTCTTGAGTTTCTTGTTCAAACAAGGTGGGATCTCTAAAATTGCGAGTTGTGTGCAGGTTGAACACCAAAGAGGACGGCTTGCATTGAGAGAAGGAAGGGTAGTAGGCGTGGTCTTGTCCTTGTCAAATCCATTGCCTAAACACATCCATTGATCTCACAAAACTCAAGGAAGAAGAAGAAGAAAACGGCTGAACTTTGTTGTTGTTCTTCATTGCTGAATTGGAGTATTGAGAGGGTGCTTACAAGGCCCAAAATTACCAAGAAAATCAAAGTAATTCCCAGCCATTAATTCCCCACAAATCAGGTAACTACCTCACCCACTCTCCCCTACAAATCAGGCTACCTCACCCACTCTTCCCTACAAATCAGGCTACCTCACCCACTCCTCCCTACAAATCAGGCTACCTCACCCCACTCTTCCCTACAAATCATGCCATTTTGAACGTTCAATTCACTTGGATTGCAGCCAAGTTACCTTTGCTATTTTTTTAGCTTATTTTGTTGCTTTTCTTTTATTCTTCATTTAAAAACTCCAAAAAAGAAAAGAAAAACAAAAGCCAAAGTCCAAAATATAAAAATCAGGCGGACTAAGTCATTAAAAGAAATCGGAGTTATTAAATCGGTTCAGTAGTCTTTTAATCCGGCTCTTTGTTTAAGTCCGGTTTCTTAAGTCTAGAAAACCCATTGTATTAGCTCGGTTCATTAAAGTCCGGGTTCTTAAGTCATTGTAATAGATCGGTCTAAGGAGAACCGTGGTCTAAAGCTACAATTCACAGCCAAACAAAACGGCTCAGCTAGACCCGGGGTATTAAGCCTTTCCGAATCACAAGTTGAAGAAGGAGAACAAGGGATTGCCAAGAGCCCTTGAGCCAACCCATTGACCTTAGCCACCTAGTCCCTAAAACCCATATCACTCACGGTTTGACAAGGCTAGACAGTCCGAGGACCTTCTTGACTCAATTCGAGCTTGACTTGAAGGTAATCACCTATTCTAAGGCTTAAATTGTGCTTAAACACTAGGTTGCTTTTCATTCTTGCAATCTGAGAGTTGTGATTATTGTCTTGACTTCAAAACTGGTTTTGAGTTTCTTTGTAGTGAATAGACACTAAGTTGAAAGGATTGATCTTTACAAGTCAATATCAAGTTAGAGAAGTACAAGCAACGGGAGAGTTGTGTGAACAAACACTTGGTTTGGGAAACACTTGAGAGTTGTTATTATTCAATCTAACTTAATCAATTTCAGTGTTTGTTTGTTTTGATCATGACTAACTCTAGGCATGAAGGCGAAAGGGGCAATGACCATTCCAACACTAGGAGTCCTTCACCCCCACAACCTGAGGTCTATAGCATCCTTAAGAGCCTTACCAATAGTATCACGACCCTCACAGCTGAAATGAACACCATTAAGGGACAATTAGCCACTAGACCTACTCCTCTAGGAACCCACATGGAACATGGCCAGACTTCTAACCTCGATAGCCAAGTCCCTCTTCCTACACAAAGAGAAGTCTATGAAGAAGCTAGAAGGGAAGCCATCCTTAGAACTCAGAATAGAACCAACCCTAATCCGCCACCTAGGAGAAATCCATTACCTCCCATACGTACCCCTAGACCAATGAGGGAAGAACATTCTAATCTTTCTTCTCCTAATTCTTTTAGACAAAATTATTGTTTGTTGATGAATTTCAGGATGAAGAAGAAGGCATGGATGAGTACGAGGAATGGAGAAGAGAACGCAATAGGAGGTTTCAACCTAGGAGGCGTGAGCAAGAGCAAGATGGACTAGGAAGGGTGAAGGTGCAGATCCCAACCTTTGAGGGCACAAGTGATGCTGATTTATACATGGAATGGGAGACCAAGGTAGAGAACATATGGACTTGTCACAATTTCCCCGAGCAAAGGAAGGTACAATTAGCTACATTAGAATTCAAAGGATTTGCTTTAGCTTGGTGGGATAACTTAGTAAAAGAGAGAGTTAGAAACCTTGATCCACCAGTCCATACATGGGAACAAATGAAAGTGTTGCTTAGGAATAGATTTGTACCACCCTACTACACTAGAGAACTTAGACAAAGATTAGAGAATCTTAGACAAGGAAGTATGAGTGTAGAAGAAGCTTATAATGCCATGCAACATGCTATGCTTAAGGCTGGGGTAAGAGAGGATGAAGACTCCACCATTGCTAGATATCTTAGGATACTTAACTCTAACATTTCCTATGAAGTAGATATGTATCCTTGTAGTACAGCCGTGAAATTACTTCATAATGCCATCAAGATAGAGAAGAGACTCAAGTCAAAGAGCTCATACACCTCAGGCCGTGGGCAATCAAGCCATGCAAATTGGAAATCAAGCTCCAAGAATGCATCATATGGCCGAGAGCAAAGCAAGGAGCATTCTGCCCCTAGGAAAGAAGTTGGTACAAGCAACACAAGCCACACTAATCAAGGCCAAACCACTCGGCCTCCATTCACAAGTCAAGGACAAAAAGGGAATGCCTCTAACTCTACTTTTCCTATTAAGTCTAGTCAAATTGAATGTTTTAAATGTAAAGGCAAAGGTCACATGATGAAAGATTGCCCTAATAGGAGAACTATGATTGTAGATCACCTAGGACAATATGATTCTTGTAGTGATAATGAAGGGATTCCTTGCATTGAAACTGAAAATGAGCATGCTAATGACTTAGATTTTGGTGAGGAATTAGAGTATGAGCATGGTGATAGCTTAATTTGTAAGAGAACTTTGCATGTGCTAGCAACTAAAGAGGAAGCTGATCAAAGAGAGAACCTATTTCATACTAGGTGTCTTGTTAAAGGAAAAGTGTGTAATATGATCATTGATGGTGGAAGTTGTACAAACATAGCTAGTACTACTTTAGTGTCTAAGTTACAACTACCAACAATTTCACATACTAGGCCTTATAAGCTAAGATGGATGAATGAATGTGGTGAATTGAAAGTCACCAAGCAAGTGAACATAGCTTTTAAGATAGGCTCCTATCAAGATACTTTGTTATGTGATGTAGTTCCTATGAATGCATGTCATCTTTTACTAGGTAGACCTTGGCAATTTGATAGGAAAGCTATTCATGATGGCTATACTAACAAGCACACATTTAAGTTCCATGGCAGACCTATTACCTTGTGTCCTATGACCCCATTGCAGGTTGCCGAAGAGTTTGAGAAGTCCAAGATGAAGGACAAAGGGAAAGAAGAAGATGAGCAAGGGGAGTGTGATGTGGGCGTCCAAATCAGATTTGCACGAGTTGTGTCTTCCTATAGACACGAGAGTCATGACATTGCTCAAGGACCAATGGCGTGCACTTACAAGTGCCGAAGGCAACAACACTATCCCTCATTCCATCCAAGTTGTGCTTGATGAGTTTAAAGACATGTTTCCGGAAGAGCTTCCATTAGGACTACCACCATTTAGAGGGATTGAGCATCAAATAGACCTAATTCCGGGAGCATCATTACCAAATAGGCCAGCTTACAAGATGAATCCTCAAGAGAGCAAGGAAATTGAGGATCAAGTGCAAGAGCTACTTCAAAGGGGTTATGTGCGTGAGAGCAAGTCACCATGTGCAGTTCCGGTCCTCTTGGTTCCAAAGAAGGACAAGACATGGAGGATGTGTGTGGACTGCCGTGCTATAAACAACATCACAATCAAGTATCGTCACCCTATCCCTAGACTTGATGATATGCTTGATGAATTGTATGGTGCTACTTTGTTTTCTAAGATAGATTTGAGGAGTGGATACCACCAAATTAGGATGAAAGAAGGGGATGAATGGAAAACAGCCTTTAAGACCAAGTTTGGCTTGTATGAATGGCTTGTCATGCCATTTGGTCTTACTAATGCTCCTTCGACATTCATGAGGCTTATGAACTATGTTCTAAGAAGCTACATAGGGAAATTTGTGGTGGTCTACTTTGATGACATCCTCATCTATAGCAAGTCCTTACAAGAGCATGAACAACACCTTAGGGAAGTATTATCCACACTTAGACTTAATCAACTTTATGCTAACATTAAGAAGTGTGATTTTTGCACTAATGAAGTGATTTTTCTAGGGTTTGTGGTCAGCTCAAGAGGATTGGAGGTTGATCAAGAGAAGGTGAAAGCCATCAAGGAGTGGCCTACTCCTACTAATGTTGGACAAGTCCGAAGGTTTCAAGGTCTGGCCAGTTTCTATAGGCGATTTGTGAAGGACTTCTCCACCATAGCTTCACCACTCACGGAGTTGACAAAGAAACACACACCTTTCACTTGGGGCAAGGCACAAGAGGCGGCATTTGAAGAGCTCAAAACCAGATTGACGAATGCTCCTCTCCTGATTCTACCAAATTTCTCAAAGCCATTTGAGGTAGAATGTGATGCTTCCGGGATTGGAATTGGTGTTGTGTTGATGCAAGAAGGAAGACCAATAGCTTTCTTTAGTGAAAAGCTCAAAGGTGCGTGCCTCAATTACTCTACTTATGATAGAGAACTCTATGCACTCTTTAGGGTCTTAAAGACTTGGAAACACTATCTTTGGCCAAGTGAATTTGTGTTACATACGGATTATAAGTCATTAAAGCATCTAAGGGGTCAAGATAAACTAGATAGGCGTTGATGTGAATCCTGCACATCAAGTGTCCAACATCGAGCCTAACAAGGATGTATTGGAGCCGGTGCCTAGACTAACTCGTGCTAAGGGTAGGGAACTACAACACCTTCTTGACAAGGGCATGGCATCAAACGAAGGTCAATCAATCCGCAAGCAAGGACCACTCACTCTCATCAAGGCTAAGGAAGAATAGGGCGTTATTTGTCTACTTTAAAAGACTTGGTTTATTCCTGCAATTAGATACAATTTATGGGTTTTATCCTTGAATTCTCTCCTAATTTTCGGCTGGTTTGTAGCTATTAGGAGATGGTTGTTTTTCTTTTCATTTTCCAACTTTGATAAACATTAGAAACCCAAAAACACTCTCTTTGAGTTGTTCTTGAGATATTGAAGTTCAAACCCTTTGAGTTCCTCTCTTGTGAGTCATATCAAGCCAGGAATTCATTCTCTTTGATCCATTGGTGTGTCATATCCAATCGTCAAGGAAGAAGCTCGTGCCGGTGCGTCATATCCGGGATCAGTTTCGTATCTCCACCATTCCAGCCTCCCCGTCCATTGCCATCACCTCAGCCTTCCGCCATTTCACCCTCAAGCCATCAACTCTCGATCTACTTCGCCTACACCTTCGGTGTCCTTCGTACGTGTGACTGAACCTTGCACCGTGACTCAATCAACCAAGGATCCATCAAGTGGTATCAGAGCCACGTAAGGTTTGGTCATCCTTGCTTCATTTTCTTAGTACAAATTCAAGTTAGATTCAGTAAGCTCTTCGTTGCCCTTTCCGGGTTAAGTTTTTGTTGAATTTTCGCCTAAATTTGTACCTGAACTTGGAAGCCATTGTTGTTGTTCTTACCTGGTGCTTAAGCATGTTCCAACGTTGAAGAAGACCTCAAAAAGGAAAAAAAAAACGTTCAAACCTCAATTCAAGGCACTTAATTCGGCATTCACAAAACAGCATTTACTACATTCTTAATTTGGCAGAATTTCCTTATTTGCTTGTTGTAACCCCTGCTGAGTTAACTCCACCCTTATTACCCTATTTTAATCTGATTTGTGCTTTTAAATAAAGTCTAATCCGATTGCATAATTCACGTGACGGAATACCGGGTTAAGGGAAGGGAGTTTAGTTTCTTCTACTTGCGTTATTTGAAGGAAAACGAGCAGTTTAAGTCTGATATTAATAAAAAAAAAAAAAAAAAAAACGTGTATACTTGGGAGAAGGATTGGTCAAAAGACTATACCTCTCGAGTTTTTGTTTATAGTTTTACTCTTGGGAAAAAAGTGGTGTTCTCAGAAAAATTCGATCACCTACGAAAAGGAAAAGAAGGAGTGATCAAGAAAAAGTGAGGCACATCAAGAGCTTTGTTTCATTTGGGTAAGTTAGTTGCTAGAGTCTTAGTACCTTCCTAGTACCTCACTTGTTGCAATCGGAATAAGCCTTATTGACCGTGCATTTTCAGTTTTTCTTTCTTTGTTGGCCTAGCTCGTAACCCATTAAGAGCTTGTTGTTACTACTTGAATTTGTGTTTAGAAAATCAGCTCGGAACCCCCTAACGTGTGCGGGAACCATTTTGGTTTTCTAGTTGGTTTTGTTTGCTTGCTTGATAGGTACCATGGGCGATGGTCATCAACCCGGGCCAGTTACCCTTGAAAGCCTAATGCAACGAATGCTTGGTCTTGAAGAACGGCTTGAGTCTCGGATCCAAGAAGCTCAACAAGCTAACCAGGCAAGCATAAGAGGTCTTGAAGCAAGAATTGAGTCTTCCGAAAGTAGATTGGGGGATGTGTCCAGATTGTGTGAGGCCTTTCAACCACCTTTCTTGGGAGATAGCTCGTCCCATTCTGTTCTTAGGACTCAACCCTTGCCTAGTGCACTCAACGGCGCACCTACCGCTCCAATCCCGACGCTCGTGGCCTCTAGCGGGTCACCAGGTTTGAATATACTACCTCCTTTTGTATCACTTCCTAATAGCATTCCACTTGCGACCACTAATCATGAAGGTTTGGAGGAAGAGCACGATGAAGAGGAGGCCCAAGGTAACTTTAGGCGTCCGGGGCACCAAGCTCGAGGTCTAGCACCCTTGAGGCAGCCTATGCGCGCTTTCGAAGGACGAAGGCCGGAACCCAATGTAAGACGTGAAGGGGCGCAAGGGCAAGGCTACTTTGGTCCGCGCCATGGACTAGGCGCTCAAGGCTATGCACGTCCAGCTGAGAGGGGTCAATATGGAGGCCGGGGACAAGCGCGCTTCCAGGAACCCTACTACCAAGGGTACCCGCAGCCCGGTGACTTTGGGTATGAACAAGACCGAATGAGGCTTCCAAACAATGACCTTAAGGTAGAGAAATTTGGAAAGAATGCTGACCCGGAAGAGTGCCTGACATGGATAAGTAAGACGGAGCAAATCTTCGACATCCAACAGTTTAATGATGCCCAAAGAGTAGCCTATGCTAGCATCAAATTTGAAGGGTTCGCTGACCAATGGTGGACCGAAGAGAAAGAGGAGAGAACTCGTAATGGAGATGACCCAATCGAGACTTGGGAAGAGCTAAAAGAGGCTCTTAAGTTCAGATTTGTTCCCGTGGACTTTGCATCTCGTGTTCATGAGAGGCTTGAGCAACTCAAGCAAGGGAGTCGTAGTCCCGATGAGTACTATAAAGAGATGAAAACTCTCTTGTTCCGAACTGGCATTAAGTTTCCTGATGAGTTTGTTATTTCTAAATTTGTCGAGAACTTAAATTCTGACCTTAAACCTATAGTTTCTATGCAGCACTTTGCTAGGGGCATCACCGTGGAAGAAGTCCTTCATTACACTAATCATGTGTACCGTCACCTTCCTCCTAAGAAGGCTCCACCAGCTGCTTCTAGGACTTGGGGTAACCAGGGTTCGGGCGCTTCCCAAACAAAGCCATGGAATGGATCCAATGTCGGTTCTTCTAGTTATCCTAGGCGCCAAGAGCCTCGAGAGGATACTTCCCTTAATCAGCCACGACGAGAGCCTCCAAGGACTCCTCAAGGCAGTAATCGGGAAGGTGAGCGCCGCTCTAGTGAGATCAAGTGCTTCAAATGCTTGGGTCGCGGGCACATGGCTAAGGACTGCCCTTCACGCCGCCAAGTGTTGCTGAACACAATAGGCGAGTATGAATCCGATGATGAAGCCGTGGAGGAGCTCGTGATAGAAGAAGGAGAGGAGGAGTTGCAAGTACAAGCTGAGTCTAGAGGTGAGTGCTTTGTGGTGAAACAAGCTCTTGTGGCCAGTGAGGTTCCTGCTCCTCCCAATCAAAGAGAAACCATATTCCATACGAGGTGCCTCATCCAAGGTAAGATTTGTAATCTCATAATTGATGGGGGATCTTGTTGTAATATCATAGACCAAGAGGTGGTCAAAAGGTTTGCTCTTAAAACTACTCCTCATGTACAACCCTACACTCTATGTTGGCTGAATTCTAACACACTCTTAAGGTGAATGAACAAGCTTGTGTTAAGTTTTCTATAGGGGGGTATGTTGATGAGGTGATTTGTGATGTTCTTCCTATGACGGCGTGCCATATCCTACTTGGAAGACCTTGGCAGTATGACCGAGGAGTTGTCCACCAAGGGGTGTCCAATGAATACTCCTTCCATATGAATGGTAAGAGGATCACCATTCTGCCCTTAGCTCCTCATGAGATCATGGCCGACTACATAGCCAATGAGCAAAGAAGGAAGGTGGACAAGGAAGAAAAGACGAAGGCTCCTAACCATATCCTCCTTGCCAAGCCGAGGGAAGTAAGAAAAGCAATCCAGGGGAGTAAAGTTTGCTTTCTTGTTTATTATAAAGATGTTCTTTTCTCAAGTCAAGACTTGGATGGTTTGCCTTCATCTATATCT
Organism: Oxyria digyna; assembly: GCA_029168935.1. Taxonomy (NCBI): domain Eukaryota; kingdom Viridiplantae; phylum Streptophyta; class Magnoliopsida; order Caryophyllales; family Polygonaceae; genus Oxyria; species Oxyria digyna. The sequence goes on from JAPVLV010000005.1 coordinate 23,276,685, forward strand.
CTACTCTTGTAGGAATTTGATGATCTTTTCCAAGATGAGATGCCTCCCGGTTTACCTCCCATTAGAGGAATTGAGCATCAAATTGACTTTGTGCCCGGAGCTTCTATTCCCAACAAGGCTGCCTATAGAGCTAATCCAATGGAGGCACAAGAACTTCAAAATCAGGTTGTAGAACTCTTGAATAAGGGTCATGTGCGTGAGAGTCTAAGTCCATGTTCGGTTCCCGTTATCTTAGTTCCTAAAAAGGATGGTTCTTGGAGAATGTGTGTGGATTGTAGAGCTATAAACAATATTACCATCAAGTATAGGCATCCTATTCCTAGACTTGATGATATGTTGGATGAACTCCATGGTGCATGCTTGTTCTCTAAGATAGATTTGAAGAGTGGTTATCACCAAATTAGAATGAAAGAGGGTGATGAATGGAAAACTGCCTTCAAAACTAAGTATGGATTGTATGAATGACTAGTCATGCCATTTGGGCTTACTAATGCACCTAGCACTTTTATGAGACTCATGAATCATGTTCTTAGGGCTTTCCTAGGTCAGTTTGTGGTTGTGTATTTTGATGATATACTTATTTATAGCCATACCTTACAAGAGCATGCTAAGCATTTGAAAATGGTACTTGAGGTCCTTAGGAAAGAAAAGCTCTATGCAAACTTTAAGAAATGTCATTTATGTTCGGATCATGTGGTCTTTCTTGGTTTTGTAGTGTGTAAAGAAGGACTCAAGGTGGATCAAGAGAAGATCAAGGCTATTCAAGATTGGCCTATACCTGTGAGTATGACTCAAGTAAGGAGTTTTCTGGGTCTTGCTGGCTTCTACCGCCGGTTTGTGAGAGACTTTAGCTCCCTTGCTTCTCCTTTAACCGAGCTCACCAAGAAGAATACCCCTTTTAAGTGGGGACCTAAGCAAGAGGAAGCATTTGAAACTCTTAAGGCCAAGCTCACATGTGCTCCCCTCCTAGTTGCCTGATTTCTCCAAGACATTTGAGATTGAATGTGATGCTTCCGGGGTGGGGCTAGGTGGTGTGCTCATGCAAGGAGGGAGACCTATTGCTTACTATAGTGAGAAGTTGAATGAAGCTGAAATCAAGTATCCCACATATGACAAGGAGCTTCTCGCTTTGGTAAGAGTACTTAAGGTATGGCAACACTATCTCCTTCCTAGGGAATTTGTCATTCATTCTGATCATGAGGCTTTACGGTTCCTTAAGGGCCAAAGTAAGCTTAATAAGCGTCATGCCAAATGGGTAGAATTCATTGAAGCTTTTCCCTACGTGATCATTACTACCATGGATGCTAGAATGTTGGGCTTTGCTTTTATTAAAGAACTATATGTCTTGGATGAGGATTTCAAGGACATATATGAGGCTTGTAGTTCTTTAGGAGGCAAAGATCAATATTATTTGCATGAGGGCTATCTTATGAGAAAGGATCGACTATGTGTTCCTAGTGGTTCAACTAGGAAACTCCTTGTGCAAGAAGCGCATGGTGGTGGCCTTATGGGTCATTTCGGCGTCGCTAAGACTATGCAAGCTTTGAAGGAACACTTCTTCTGGCCTCATATGCTTAGGGATGTTGAGAAACTATGTGCCTCTTGTGCAACTTGTGTACAAGCTAAATCCAAGTCGAGTCCTCATGGGTTGTATATGCCTTTGCCCATTCCCCACCAGCCGTGGGAAGACCTATCCATGGACTTTGTTTTAGGTCTTCCTAGGACTAAGAGGGGACGAGATTCCATCTTTGTAGTTGTAGATCGGTTTAGTAAGATGGCACACTTCATTGCGTGTCATAAGACCGATGATGCAACTAATGTGGCAAATCTGTTCTTTGACTTTGTTGTGCGCTTACATGGGATTCCAAAGTCCATTGTGTCCGATAGGGATGTTAAGTTCCTAAGTCACTTTTGGAAGACCTTGTGGGCCAAGCTAGGAACCAAGCTACTATATTCAAGCACATGCCATCCCCAAACTGATGGGCAAACGGAAGTGGTTAATAGAACGCTTGGCACCTTGCTCCGTGTTGTGCTTAAGACTAACCTCCGCAGGTGGGAAGAATGCTTACCTTTCATCGAGTTTGCGTACAACCGTACCGTGCATTCGGCCACCAAGAAGTCTCCTTTTGAAGTGGCGTATGGTAAAAATCCTATTACTCCCTTAGACCTTATAGCTCACCCTATTGTGAATCATCTTAGTCAGGAAGGCAAGGAGCTAGCGGAGTATGTCAAGAAGATGCACGAGGAGACTAGGAAGCAACTTGAACGACGCACAGTTCAGTATGAGCGGCAAGCTAACAAGGGCCGCAAGGAGCTGATTTTTGAGCCCGGTGACTTGGTGTGGGTGCACCTCCGCAAGGAACGGTTTCCCTCACAACGAAACTCCAAGTTGAAGCCGAGGGCCGAGGGTCCTTTCCAAGTGCTTGAGCGTATCAACGACAATGCATACAAGCTGGAGTTACCACCTACCTATGGCGTGCATGACACCTTCAATGTAGCCGACTTGAAGCCGTACATAGCCCAGGACGAGGAGGACTACCCCGAGTCAGATTCGTGGTCGAATCCTTTTGAAGGGGGGGAGGATGATGTGAATCTTCCACATCAAGTGTCCAACATCGAGCCTAACAAGGATGTATTGGAGCCGGTGCCTAGACTAACTCGTGCTAAGGCTAGGGAACTACAACACCTTCTTGACAAGGGCATGGCATCAAACGAAGGTCAATCAATCCGCAAGCAAGGACCACTCACTCTCATCAAGGCTAAGGAAGAATAGGGCGTTATTTGTCTACTTTAAAAGACTTGGTTTATTCCTGCAATTAGATACAATTTATGGGTTTTATCCTTGAATTCTCTCCTAATTTTCGGCTGGTTTGTAGCTATTAGGAGATGGTTGTTTTTCTTTTCATTTTCCAACTTTGATAAACATTAGAAACCCAAAAACACTCTCTTTGAGTTGTTCTTGAGATATTGAAGTTCAAACCCTTTGAGTTCCTCTCTTGTGAGTCATATCAAGCCAGGAATTCATTCTCTTTGATCCATTGGTGTGTCATATCCAATCGTCAAGGAAGAAGCTCGTGCCGGTGCGTCATATCCGGGATCAGTTTCGTATCTCCACCATTCCAGCCTCCCCGTCCATTGCCATCACCTCAGCCTTCCGCCATTTCACCCTCAAGCCATCAACTCTCGATCTACTTCGCCTACACCTTCGGTGTCCTTCGTACGTGTGACTGAACCTTGCACCGTGACTCAATCAACCAAGGATCCATCAGGCGTCATGGTAGATGGCTGGAATTCATAGAGACTTTTCCTTACATTATCAAGTATAAGAAAGGAAAAGATAACATTGTAGCCGATGCTTTATCTAGGAGACATACATTGCTTATTCAACTTGATTCTAAGGTGCTAGGGTTTGCTTACATTAAGGAACTCTATGATAATGATTCTGATTTTGGGGATATCTATAGACAATGCTTAGATACGGGTTCATGTGATAAGTGTTTTTACTTGTTTGATGGATTCCTTTTTAGAGCTAGTAAGGTTTGCATACCTAAGTGCTCTTTAAGACTCTTGCTTGTTGAGGAATCACACAAAGGGTCTCACATGCTTAAAGATGTTGAAAATGTGCTTAAAGATGCTTAGAGTGTTTAAAAGCTAAGTCTAAGGTGAAACCCCATGGTCTCTACACACCACTGCCCATTCCCTCTTCTCCTTGGTTAGATATAAGTATGGACTTCATTGTTGGACTACCTAGGACTAGGAAGGGACGAGACTCAATTTTTGTGGTTGTAGATCGGTTTTCTAAGATGGCTCACTTTATACCTTGTCACAAAACTGATGATGCTTCACATGTTTCTATTCTTTTCTTTAGAGAAGTAGTTAGATTGCATGGGATTCCTAGGACAATTGTTAGTGATAGGGATACAAAGTTTTTGAGTCACTTTTGGCGTTCTCTTTGGGGACAACTTGGTACTAAACTCTTGTTTTCTACCTCAAGTCATCCCCAAACCGATGGCCAAACTGACGTCACCAATAGAACACTTGGTACCCTCCTAAGGACACTCATTAGGAAGAACTTAAAGTCTTGGGAAGATTTGTTGCCACATGTAGAATTTGCATATAATAGGGCGCAACACTCTTCTACAAACTTAAGTCCTTTTGAATGTGTCTATGGTCTTAACCCCTTAACCCCATTAGACCTTGTACCGTTTCCCAAGAAGGAACGAGTAGATTTTGATGCAGATAAACAGGCGGAGTTCATAAGGGAGTTACATGAAAAGACCAAGCTAAGGTTGGAGCAACTAGGACACGACGTGGCTGCTAGGAACAACAAGGGAAGAAGAAGGGTGATTTTCAAGCCGGGCGACCTCGTATGGGTGCACTTGCGCAAGGAAAGATTCCCAACAAAGAGAGCATCCAAGCTAGCTCCAAGAGGTGATGGACCCTTCCAAGTCCTAAGGAAAGTAGGTGACAATGCATATGTTGTTGACCAACCGGGTGACTATGGTGTTAGTGCTACCTTCAATGTGGCTGATCTTACACTCTATGAGGACCATGAGGACAGTCCTAAAGATTCGTGGTCGAATCCTTTCCAAGGAGGGGAGGATGATGGAGGACCATCCTTAGAAGTCACACCAATGGAAGCACCATCCATAGAAGGTCCAATCACAAGGTCAAAAGCTAAGCAACTACAAGAAGACTTAACCATTTTTGTCACTCAATTCAGCCTTCAAGGCAACACTATGGAACTTGAGGACTCAATGGTTAAAGCTAGGACTCTACTTACATTTGAGTCCAAGGAGATAGCTTGAAGACCTTGCTTATCATTTCCCTTTTAGTGCATTTTATGACACTTGCATTTCATGACATTTTTGGTTGCATTTTTAAACCTTTGTTTAGCCGTGTCAAGGGCTTCTTTTCAAGACATTTTGTGCGTGTGGTTTTGAAGTCAAGGGGCGGTTATTAGGCTATTTAAACCTCCTTGACACCCCACGCCCAAATCAGTTCAAGTTTATCAACTTTGTTGTTTTCTCCTTTCAAAGAGAGCTTTGAACTCAAGTGTGTGATCGAGCGGATTGCTTGTCTTACTCTAGATGCCTTGTCTATGTCAATCTCATTAGAATTGGTGTTTACAAGCTTCATAGAACTCCTCCTTGTGCCTCCTCCACGTGAAGGTTGTGTAGGGTTGTAGGATTGAGGTTTTGCACTCCATTACAACCTGGTTTTAGGCCATTAAAGCCTTTGGTCTTGTTGTTGTTTGTGCTTGGTTTCGATCATTCATCATCTCGTAGATATCCCATTGTTATTTCCTTTGTTTCATTGCATTTCAATTCTGATTTTCAAAGGGCTTTCGCCATTGTTGTTGTTGATTGATCTCTTGTGTGTTCATGGTTGTCTAGATCGGCTTCATAGCTCAAGCAAGGCTATATCAGAAAACGATAAAAGACTCTAAATGGGCCTAATGGTCCATTAAGGCTCGAATTGTGCAAACGACGACCAAACGATATCGAAATGGATTGAAACTATGTTTCAATGACTATTAGAGGTATTTAACCATTCTCAACCACCACTTCGTACTTTATAAGTAACACCTACTTCGTAATACCACACAACTCTTAATTTTCAAACTTGTCATTGTACGTAGAGTTACCACAAACAACGGTTGATTCTGTTTGAAAACCTTGTGCAACTTAGTCTTATTAGGCATACGAAGTTCAATAAGGGTCTCTTTGACCAAGAATTAGGCACGCAGCGGTGCGAAAACGATAAAAGACTAAATGGGCCTAATGGTCCATTAAGGCTCGAATTGTCAAAACGACGACCAAACGATGTCGGAATGGATTGAAACTTGGTTTCCATGACTATTAGAGGTATTTGACCATTCTCAACCACCACTTCGTACTTTAATAACACCTACTTCGTAATACCACACAACTCTTAATTTTCAAACTTGTCATTGTACGTAGAGTTACCACAAACAACGGTTGATTCTGTTTGAAAACCTTGTGCACCTTAGTCTTATTAGGCATACGAAGTTCAATAAGGGTCTCTTTGACCAAGAATTAGGGACGCAGCGGTGCGAAAACGATAAAAGACTCTAAATGGGCCTAATGGTTCATTAAGGCTCGAATTGTCAAAACGACGACCAAACGATATCGGAATGGTTTGAAGCTATGTTTCAATGACTATTAGAGGTATTTGACCATTCTCAACCACCACTTCGTACTTTATAAGTAACACCTACTTTGTAATACCAAACAACTCTTAATTTTCAAACTTGTCATTGTACGTAGAGTTACCACAAACAACGGTTGATTCTGTTTGAAAACCTTGTGCAACTTACGAAGTTCAATAAGGGTCTCTTTGACCAAGAATTAGGCATGCAGCGGTGCGAAAACGATAAAAGACTCTAAATGGGCCTAATGGTCCATTAAGGCTCGAATTGTGAAAACGACGACCAAACGATATCGGAATGGATTGAAACTATGTTTCAATGACTATTAGAGGTATTTGACCATTCTCAACCACCACTTCGTACTTTATAAGTAACACCTACTTTGTAATACCAAACAACTCTTAATTTTCCAACTTGTCACTGTACGTAGTGTTACCACAAACAACGGTTGATTCTGTTTGAAAACCTTGTGCAACTTAGCCTTATTAGGCAAACGAAGTTCAATAAGGGTCTCTTTGACCAAGAATTAGGCACGCAGCGGTGCGAAAACGATAAAAGACTCTAAATAGGCCTAATGGTCCATTAAGGCTCGAATTGTGAAAACGACGACCAAACGATATCGGAATGGATTGAAACTATGTTTCAATGACTATTAGAGGTATTTGACCATTCTCAACCACCACTTCGTACTTTATAAGTAACACCTACTTTGTAATACCAAACAACTCTTAATTTTCCAACTTGTCACTGTACGTAGTGTTACCACAAACAACGGTTGATAATGCCATCAAGATAGAGAAGAGACTCAAGTCAAGGAGCTCATACACCTCAGGCCGTGGGCAATCAAGCAATGCAAATTGGAAATCAAGCTCCAAGAATGCATCATATGGCCGAGAGCAAAACAAGGAGCATTCTGCCCCTAGGAAAGAATTTGGTGCAAGCAACACAAGCAACACTAATCAAGGCCAAACCACTCGGCCTCCATTCACTAATCAAGGCCAAACCATTCGGCCTCCATTCACAAGTCAAGGACAAAAAGGGAATGCCTCTAACTCTACTTTTCCTAATAAGTCTAGTCAAATTGAATGTTTTAAATGTAAAGGCAAAGGTCACATGATGAAAGATTGCCCTAATAGGAGAACTATGATTGTAGATCACCTAGGACAATATGATTCTTGTAGTGATAATGAAGAGATTCCTTGCATTGAAACTGAAAATGAGCATGCTAATGACTTAGATTTTGGTGAAGAATTAGAGTATGAGCATGGTGATAGCTTAATTTGTAAGAGAACTTTGCATGTGCTAGCAACTAAAGAGGAAGCTGATCAAAGAGAGAACCTATTTCATACTAGGTGTCTTGTTAAAGGAAAAGTGTGTAATATGATCATTGATGGTGGAAGTTGTACAAACATAGCTAGTACTATTTTAGTGTCTAAGTTACAACTACCAACAATTCCACATACTAGGCCTTATAAGCTAAGATGGATGAATGAATGTGGTGAATTGAAAGTCACCAAGCAAGTGAACATAGCTTTTAAGATAGGCTCCTATCAAGATACTTTGTTATGTGATGTAGTTCCTATGAATGCATGTCATCTTTTACTAGGTAGACCTTGGCAATTTGATAGGAAAGCTATTCATGATGGCTATACTAACAAGCACACATTTAAGTTCCATGGAAAACCTATTACCTTGTGTCCTATGACCCCATTGCAGGTTGCCGAAGAATTTGAGAAGTCCAAGATGAAGGACAAAGAGAAAGAAGAAGAAGTGAGCAAGGGGAGTGTGTTGTTGGCGTCCACATCAGATTTGCACGAGTTGTGTCTTCCTATAGACACAAGAGTCATGACATTGCTCAAGGACCAATGGCGTGCACTTACAAGTGTCGAAGGCACCAACACTATCCCTCACTCCATCCAAGTTGTGCTTGATGAGTTTAAGGACATGTTTCCGGAAGAGCTTCCATTAGGACTACCGCCCTTTAGAGGGATTGAGCATCAAATAGACCTAATTCCGGGAGCATCATTACCAAATAGGCCAGCTTACAAGATGAATCCTCAAGAGAGCAAGGAAATTGAGGATCAAGTGCAAGAACTACTTCAAAAGGGTTATGTGCGAGAGAGCAAGTCACCATGTGCAGTTCCGGTCCTCTTGGTTCCAAAGAAGGACAAGACATGGAGGATGTGTGTGGACTGCCGTGCTATAAACAACATCACAATCAAGTATCGTCACCCTATCCCTAGACTTGATGATATGCTTGATGAATTGTATGGTGCTACTTTGTTTTCTAAGATAGATTTGAGGAGTGGATACCACCAAATTAGGATGAAAGAAGGGGATGAATGGAAAACAGCCTTTAAGACCAAGTTTGGCTTGTATGAATGGCTTGTCATGCCATTTGGTCTTACTAATGCTCCTTCGACATTCATGAGGCTTATGAACTATGTTCTAAGAAGCTACATAGGGAAATTTGTGGTGGTCTACTTTGATGACATCCTCATCTATAGCAAGTCCTTACAAGAGCATGAACAACACCTTAGGGAAGTATTATCCACACTTAGACTTAATCATCTTTATGCTAACATTAAGAAGTGTGATTTTTGCACTAATGAAGTGATTTTTCTAGGGTTTGTGGTCAGCTCAAGAGGATTGGAGGTTGATCAAGAGAAGGTGAAAGCCATCAAGGAGTGGCCTACTCCTACTAATGTTGGACAAGTCCGAAGCTTTCAAGGTCTGGCCGGTTTCTATAGGCGATTTGTGAAGGACTTCTCCACCATAGCTTCACCACTCACGGAGTTGACAAAGAAACACACACCATTCACTTGGGGCAAGGCACAAGAGGCGGCATTTGAAGAGCTCAAAACCAGATTGACGAATGCTCCTCTCCTGATTCTACCAAATTTCTCAAAACCATTTGAGGTAGAATGTGATGCTTCCGGGATTGGAATTGGTGGTGTGTTGATGCAAGAAGGAAGACCAATAGCTTTCTTTAGTGAAAAGCTCAAAGGTGCGTGCCTCAATTACTCTACTTATGATAGAGAACTCTATGCACTCTTTAGGGTCTTAAAGACTTGGCAACACTATCTTTGGCCAAGTGAATTTGTGTTACATACGGATCATAAGTCATTAAAGCATCTAAGGGGTCAAGATAAACTAGATAGGCGTCATGGTAGATGGCTGGAATTCATAGAGACTTTTCCTTACATTATCAAGTATAAGAAAGGAAAAGATAACATTGTAGCTGATGCTTTATCTAGGAGATATACATTGCTTACTCAACTTGATTCTAAGGTGCTAGGGTTTGCTTACATTAAGGAACTCTATGATAATGATTCTGATTTTGGGAATATCTATAGACAATGCTTAGATACGGGTTCATGTGATAAGTGTTTTTACTTGTTTGATGGATTCCTTTTTAGAGCTAGTAAGGTTTGCATACCTAAGTGCTCTTTAAGACTCTTGCTTGTTGAGGAATCACACAAGGGAGGTCTTATGGGTCACTTTGGGCGTGATAAGACCTATGCCATGCTTAAAGAACACTTTTACTGGCCTCACATGCTTAAAGATGTTGAAAATGTGCTTAAAAGATGCTTAGAGTGTTTAAAAGCTAAGTCTAAGGTGAAACCCCATGGTCTCTACACACCACTGCCCATTCCCTCTTCTCCTTGGTTAGATATAAGTATGGACTTCATTGTTGGACTACCTAGGACTAGGAAGGGACGAGACTCAATTTTTGTGGTTGTAGATCGGTTTTCTAAGATGGCTCACTTTATACCTTGTCACAAAACTGATGATGCTTCACATGTTTCTATTCTTTTCTTTAGAGAAGTAGTTAGATTGCATGGGATTCCTAGGACAATTGTTAGTGATAGGGATACAAAGTTTTTGAGTCACTTTTGGCGTTCTCTTTGGGGACAACTTGGTACTAAACTCTTGTTTTCTACCTCAAGTCATCCCCAAACCGATGGCCAAACTGAGGTTACTAATAGAACACTTGGTACCCTCCTAAGGACACTCATTAGGAAGAACTTAAAGTCTTGGGAAGATTTGTTGCCACATGTAGAATTTGCATATAATAGGGCGCAACACTCTTCTACAAACTTAAGTCCTTTTGAATGTGTCTATGGTCTTAACCCCTTAACCCCATTAGACCTTGTACCGTTTCCCAAGAAGGAACGAGTAGATTTTGATGCAGATAAACAGGCGGAGTTCATAAGGGAGTTACATGAAAAGACCAAGCTAAGGTTGGAGCAACTAGGACATAATGTGGCTGCTAGGAACAACAAGGGAAGGAGAAGGGTGATTTTCAAGCCGGGCGACCTCGTATGGGTGCACTTGCGCAAGGAACGATTCCCAACAAAGAGAGCATCCAAACTAGCTCCAAGAGGTGATGGACCCTTCCAAGTCCTAAGGAAAGTAGGTGACAATGCATATGTTGTTGACCTACCGGGTGACTATGGTGTTAGTGCTACCTTCAATGTGGCTGATCTTACACTCTATGAGGACCATGAGGACAATCCTAAAGATTCGTGGTCGAATCCTTTCCAAGGAGGGGAGGATGATGGAGGACCATCCTTAGAAGTCACACCAATGGAAGCACCATCCATAGAAGGTCCAATCACAAGGTCAAAAGCTAAGCGACTACAAGAAGACTTAACCATTTTTGTCACTCAATTCAGCCTTCAAGGCAACACTATGGAACTTGAGGACTCAATGGTTAAAGCTAGGACTCTACTCATATTTGAGTCCAAGAAGATAGCTTGAAGACCTTGCTTATCATTTTCCCTTTTAGTGCATTTTATGACACTTGCATTTCATGACATTTTGCCATGTCAAGGGCGTCTTTTTCAAGACATGTGTGCGTGTGGGTTTTGAAGTCAAGGGTCGGTTTCTTTGCCTATTTAAACCCCTTGACACCCCCACTCCCAACTTAGTTCAAGTTTTATCAACTTTGTTGTTTCCTCTTTTCAAAGAGAGCTTTGAACTCAAGTGTGTGATCGAGCGGATTGCTTGTCTTACTCTAGATGTCTTGTTTATGTCAATCTCATTAGAATTGGTGTTTACAAGCTTCATAGAACTCCTCCTTGTGCCTCCTCCATGTGAAGGTTGTGTAGGGTTGTAGGATCAAGGTTTTGCACTCCATTACAACCTGGTTTTAGGCCACTAAGCCTTTGGTCTTGTTGTTGTTTGTGCTTGGTTTTGATCATTCATCATCTTGTATATCTCCCCTTGCTATCTCCTTTGTTTCTTTTGCTTTCCCATTCTGATTTTCAAAGGGCTTTTGCCATTGTTGTTGTTGGTTGATCTCTTGTGTGTTTATGGTTGTCTAGATCGGCTTCATATAGCAAGCAAGGCTATATCACTTAAGTTCTCCACAATCATTCATCCAATGGAGCTTATAAGGCATAGGGTGGCAAAAAGGTTGTAGTTGTAACTTAGAGACAAGTTCAGTACTTGCAATGTTACAACAACTTCCTCCATCAATTATAACATTACAAACCTTATCCTTAATCAAGCATCTAGTGTGAAATAGGTTTTCTCTTTGATTATCATCACACAAGGCAGGTTGTACATGCAAAGTTCTTTTACAAATGAGGCTATCTCCATGCTCATATTCTACACCATCATCCTCCACAAATTCATTATCATGCTCAACAAAATCAGATTCTAAGGGTGCATCATCATCATCATTTTCACTAGTAGAATCATATTGTCCTAGATGATTAACTATCATAGTTCTCTTGTTAGGACAATCCCTCATATAATGCCCCTTACCCTTACATTTAAAGCATTCAATGTTACTAGTCTTAGGAGTAGAAGTAGAGTTAGAGACATTCCCTTTTGTTCCTTGGGTAGGGCCAGCTTGTGGCTTGGGAGGGAAGCTTGTTGGTGCTTGGAACTCTCGTGTAGGACCAGTTGGCTCTTGTGATTTAGGGTGCTCTCGGCCATAGGATTGTGCAGCCCTCGAATTGCCTCTCCAAGTGCTTGATGAAGCTCCTCCTTTGTTGATTTGGAGTCCTCTAACTCGCAGCTTCCTCTCGGCCTTAATGGCTAGGTGTAGGAGCTCCGTCATCGAGCTATAAGGATACATATCAACCTCATTAGTCAAATTAGAGTTAAGGACTCGGAGATACCTGGCCATGGTTGTTTCTTCATCCTCTCGCACATTGGCCTTCACCATTGCCATTTGCATGGCGTTGTATGTTTCCTCGGCAGTCATTGACCCTTGTCTTAAGTTCTCAAGCCTTTGACGAAGATCCCTCGCATGATGATAAGGTATGAACCTAGTCCTCATCAAAGCTTTCATGTGTTCCCATGTGGTCACGGGCTGATCAAGGTTCCTTCTTCTTTCCCTAACAAGGTTGTCCCACCACACCATGGCATAGCCTTGGAACTCTAGGGCAGCCAGCTGGACCTTCCTTTGCTCGGGAAAGTTGTGACACGTCCAGATTTGCTCTATCTTTGTCTCCCAATCCATATACAAATCTGGATCACACCTTCCTTCGAATGTAGGGAACTTGACCTTCACTCTTCCCAAACCATCTTGTTCTTGGTCTCTCCCTCTCCTTGGTGGATAATCCCTTTGTGGTGCTCCTCTCCAGCCTGCGTACTCCATCTCCTCTTCAATGTTATCCTGAAAATCATTAACAAACGCATTCCTTCTATTGTTAGGAGAGTTAGGGATTGGGTAGTTCTCCCTTGGAGCTTGTGGTGGAGGTTGGAGGTTGATTTCTGGCCTTAAAGGTTGGTTTAGGCCGTGTATGATTGGGGAGGGATTTGCATGAACCGGAGAGTTGTTGGTTGGTGTATTCATGGCAGCTTGGTAGGTGGTGCGTTGATCAGATAGTGGTGGTCTAGGAGGGTGGTTTGAGTTATCTCCGACCTCTTGGTGGGTGCCTAATGGTATAGGCTGAGGTGGTATTGGCCTAGCTTCAATGGCAGCTAGTCGAGTGGACATGCTAGCTATGGAATCTGACATAGTTCTCAACAAGCTGAGTACATCGGGATGCATAGGCTCACTACTACTCCGGGACCTTGATCTTCTTCTTGGGGAAATAGACATGATCAAAACAAATCAAACAAGCAAACAAGTCAGATTAGAGATAATAATTTCTCACAAGTGTTTCCCAACCAATGTGTTTGTCACACAACTCTCTTGTTGTTGGAAACTCGTCTAATAGATGTTTGCCTTGTAAAGATCAATGATTAGAAGGATAGATTGCTTTCAAACTTCTTTCGACTCCTAAGGCCAGATTGTGACTCAAAGTAGAGAAGAAATCACTCACTCACACTCGTATTGCTAGATTGAAAAGCAATAGATTTGATTGGCAATTTTAGACTCAAGAAGGATGATTACCTTTAGTTTGCCTCAGATTGGATCAATGGAAGTAGTCAGCCCTTGATTAGCCCGTGTAAGGATGGATTAATGTTTTGAGTAGGTTTTGGCTGGCTAAGGCAATTGGGTGTGGCTAGGAGGCTCTTGGCAATCCTCCTTTCTCCTTTCTTCTTCTTGATCCTTGCTTGATGATTTTTGTGAAGTATGAACTTGAGTTGCAGCCTGGTTTGTTTCTCCCTTGTTTTGGACGTTTTGTTTTGAGCCCCTTTTCTTCTTTCTTTCTTTTTTTTGATTTTTTGGATATATTTGGTAATGCTGATATAGCAAAAACGAATTTGGAGGGGGAATTCTGCTGAATGGTAAGGAAATTTTAAATAAGGAAGGTTGTTTTATGGAAGGAAAAATTGATTTGAATGGGTGGTCAGCCAACTTTTTGTTTAAGGAAAGTATCTTTTTGATTGCTGGAAGGAGGGAAAGGGTTACCAATTTCGAATTATTTCTCCCAGCAGCCACCAATTTCGTTTTCTTCTCTTTAAGCTGCTCCTTTGCTCAATGGAACCAACGAACCATGGATGTGTTTGGTTAGGATTTTTGATGGGCTAATCAATGGCGTTACTGGCTTCCAAGGACACAATCCAAACCAAATCTTCCGGATCTCAATTCCTGCACACAAACTCACAATTTTGAGAACTTACTTGACACAATTTCAACGATTTCAGAAGAACAAAAGCTTAGACAACAATGGTGGTGGTGTAAGGCGTCGACCAGCTCTGATACCAATTGATACGGGGATGAACCACGTCGAATCTGATCTAGACGCCTAATCTCAAGACAAACTCAGAAACAAGGAGAATGAGTTATGTATTTGATGGTTTGAAGATGGAAACAAGAACAAGATAGAGAAGGGAAGAACCTGGCCTAACAATGATTAAACCCTTAGCTTGAGGCTAAGAACCAAATCAAATGAAGACAAAACCCTTACCATACAACCTTACATAAATCTGCCATGGAAGGAGAAAAACACAAGGAGGAGATCTATGAAGCTTTAGGCCACCAATCCTTCAAGAATTGACATCCACAAGACAACTAGACTATGAATCCAACAATCCACTCTTCTCTCTCAAAAGACTCTCTTTTGAAGAAGAAACTGTTTTTCAACATAAGCCAAATCTGAGTTTTACAAGTGCCAAGGGAGCCTTATATACTCCAAGGAGGAGCCAGCCCATTGGTCTTAAAACACACCAAATATTGTCTTAAAAACACACCAAAAACGCAGGCCTAAAAGGTCTAATAAAATGTTATCAAAATGCAAATAAAAACCATTACAACTTCAAGATCGTTCCTCAACAAATTGAGGGTCTTCTAAGTGGTCTCCAATGGTCATCAAGGTCCTCTCTCCAAGCTTAGGAACATCATCAAAGCAATCGAGTTCTTTGGACAAGAGATAAGTGATTACCTTGTCCAAGTTATGTTTGAGTTTCTTAGATCTAGATCTTGTAAGAGGACCATCAATTGAGGGAACTAGGGGAGATGTAGGTGTCAAGAGTGGTCCCTCATCACTCAACCACCACTTCGTACTTTATAAGTAACACCTACTTTGTAATACCAAACAACTCTTAATTTTCCAACTTGTCACTGTACGTAGTGTTACCACAAACAACGGTTGATTCTGTTTGAAAACCTTGTGCAACTTAGTCTTATTAGGCAAACGAAGTTCAATAAGGGTCTCTTTGACCAAGAATTAGGCACGCAGCGGTGCGAAAACGATAAAAGACTCTAAATGGGCCTAATGGTCCATTAAGGCTCGAATTGTCAAAACGACGACCAAACGATGTCGGAATGGATTGAAACTTGGTTTCCATGACTATTAGAGGTATTTGACCATTCTCAACCACCACTTCGTACTTTAATAACACCTACTTCGTAATACCACACAACTCTTATGATGGATCCTTGGTTGATTGAGTCACGGTGCAAGGTTCGGTCACACGCACGATGGACACCGAAGGTGTAGGCGATGTAGATCGAGAGTTGATGGCTTGAGGGTGAGATGGCGGAAGGCTGAGGTGATTGCAATGGACGTGGAAGGCTGGAATGGTGGAGATACGAAACTGATCCCGGATATGACGCACCGGCACGAGCTTCTTCCTTGACGATTGGATATGACACACCAATGGATCAAGGAGAATGAATTCCTGGCTTGATATGACACACAAGGGAGGAATTCAAAGGGGTTGAACTTCAATATCTCAAGAACAACTCAAAGAGAGTGTTTTTGGGTTTCTAATGTTTTATCAAAGTTGAAAATGAAAAGAAAAACAACCATCTCCTAATAGCTACAAGCCATCCGAAATTAGGAGAGAATCCAAGGATAAAACCCATAAATTGTATCTAATTGCAGGAATAAAACCAAGTCTTTTAAAGTAGACAAATAACGCCCTATTCTTCCTTAGCCTTGATGAGAGTGAGTGGTCCTTTCTTGCGGATTGACTGACCTTCGTTTGATGCCATGCCCTTGTCAAGAAGGTGTTGTAGTTCCCTAGCCTTAGCACGAGTTAGTCTAGGCACCGGCTCCAATACATCCTTGTTAGGTTCAATGTTGGACACTTGATGTGGAGGATTCACATCATCCTCCCCCCCTTCAAAAGGATTCGACCACGAATCTGACCCGGGGTAGTCCTCCTCGTCCTGGGCTATGTACGGCTTCAAGTCGGCTACATTGAAGGTGTCATGCACGCCATAGGTAGGTGGTAACTCCAGCTTGTATGCATTGTCGTTGATACGCTCAAGCACTTGGAAAGGACCCTCGGCCCTCGGCTTCAACTTGGAGTTTCGTTGTGAGGGAAACCGTTCCTTGCGGAGGTGCACCCACACCAAGTCACCGGGCTCAAAAATCAGCTCCTTGCGGCCCTTGTTAGCTTGCCGCTCATACTGAACTGTGCGTCGTTCAAGTTGCTTCCTAGTCTCCTCGTGCATCTTCTTGACATACTCCGCTAGCTCCTTGCCTTCCTGACTAAGATGATTCACAATAGGGTGAGCTATAAGGTCTAAGGGAGTAATAGGATTTTTACCATACGCCACTTCAAAAGGAGACTTCTTGGTGGCCGAATGCACGGTACGGTTGTATGCAAACTCGATGAAAGGTAAGCATTCTTCCCACCTGCGGAGGTTAGTCTTAAGCACAACACGGAGCAAGGTGCCAAGCATTCTATTAACCACTTCCGTTTGCCCATCAGTTTGGGGATGGCATGTGGTTGAATATAGTAGCTTGGTTCCTAGCTTGGCCCACAAGGTCTTCCAAAAGTGACTTAGAAACTTAACATCCCTATCGGACACAATGGACTTTGGAATCCCATGTAAGCGCACAACAAAGTCAAAGAACAGATTTGCCACATTAGTTGCATCATCGGTCTTATGACACGCAATGAAGTGTGCCATCTTACTAAACCGATCTACAACTACAAAGATGGAATCTCGTCCCCTCTTAGTCCTAGGAAGACCCAAAACAAAGTCCATGGATAGGTCTTCCCACGGCTGGTGGGGAATGGGCAAAGGCATATACAACCCATGAGGACTCGACTTGGATTTAGCTTGTACACAAGTTGCACAAGAGGCACATAGTTTCTCAACATCCCTAAGCATATGAGGCCAGAAGAAGTGTGATGTGAATCCTCCACATCAAGTGTCCAACATCGAGCCTAACAAGGATGTATTGGAGCCGGTGCCTAGACTAACTCGTGCTAAGGCTAGGGAACTACAACACCTTCTTGACAAGGGCATGGCATCAAACGAAGGTCAATCAATCCGCAAGCAAGGACCACTCACTCTCATCAAGGCTAAGGAAGAATAGGGCGTTATTTGTCTACTTTAAAAGACTTGGTTTATTCCTGCAATTAGATACAATTTATGGGTTTTATCCTTGAATTCTCTCCTAATTTTCGGCTGGTTTGTAGCTATTAGGAGATGGTTGTTTTTCTTTTCATTTTCCAACTTTGATAAACATTAGAAACCCAAAAACACTCTCTTTGAGTTGTTCTTGAGATATTGAAGTTCAACCCCTTTGAATTCCTCTCTTGTGTGTCATATCAAGCTAGGAATTCGTTCTCTTTGATCCATTGGTGTGTCATATCCAATTCGTCAAGGAAGAAGCTCGTGCCGGTGCGTCATATCCGGGACCAGTTTCGTATCTCCACCATTCCAGCCTTTCCGTCCATTACCATCACCTCAGCCTTCCGCCATTTCACCCTCAAGCCATCAACTCTCGATCTACTTCGCCTACACCTTCGGTGTCCTTTGTACGTGTGACTGAACCTTGCACCGTGACTCAATCAACCAAGGATCCATCAAGTGGTATCAGAGCCACGTAAGGTTTGGTCATCCTTGCTTCATTTTCTTAGTACAAATTCAAGTTAGATTCAATAAGCTCTTCGTTGCCCTTTCCGGGTTAAGTTTTTGTTGAATTTTCGCCTAAATTTGTACCTGAACTTGGAAGCCATTGTTGTTGTTCTTACCTGGTGCTTAAGCATGTTCCAAGGTTGAAGAAGACCTCAAAAAAGGAAAAAACATTCAAACCACAAAGTCAAGGCACTTAATTCGGCAGTTCACAAAACAGCATTTACTACATTCTTAATTTGGCAGAATTTCCTTATTTGCTTGTTGTAACCCCTTTGAGTTAACTCCACCCTTATTACCCTATTTTAATCTGATTTGTGCTTTTAAATAAAGTCTAATCCGATTGCATAATTCACGTGACGGAATACCGGGTTAAGGGAAGGGAGTTTAGTTTCTTCTTACTTGCGTTATTTGAAGGAAAACGAGCAGTTTAAGTCTGATATTAATAATAAAAAAAAAAAAAAAAAAAACGTGTATACTTGGGAGAAGGATTGGTCAAAAGACTATACCTCTCGAGTTTTTGTTTATAGTTTTACTCTTGGGAAAAAAAGTGGTGTTCTCAGAAAAATTCGATCACCTACGAAAAGGAAAAGAAGGAGTGATCAAGAAAAAGTGAGGCACATCAAGAGCTTTGTTTCATTTGGGTAAGTTAGTTGCTAGAGTCTTAGTACCTTCCTAGTACCTCACTTGTTGCAATCGGAATAAGCCTTATTGACCGTGCATTTTCAGTTTTTCTTTCTTTGTTGGCCTAGCTCGTAACCCATTAAGAGCTTGTTGTTACTACTTGAATTTGTGTTTAGAAAATCAGCTCGGAACCCCCTAACGTGTGCGGGAGCCATTTTGGTTTTCTAGTTGGTTTTGTTTGCTTGCTTGATAGGTACCATGGGCGATGGTCATCAACCCGGGCCAGTTACCCTTGAAAGCCTAATGCAACGAATGCTTGGTCTTGAAGAACGGCTTGAGTCTCGGATCCAAGAAGCTCAACAAGCTAACCAGGCAAGCATAAGAGGTCTTGAAGCAAGAATTGAGTCTTCCGAAAGTAGATTGGGGGATGTGTCCAGATTGTGTGAGGCCTTTCAACCACCTTTCTTGGGAGATAGCTCGTCCCATTCTGTTCTTAGGACTCAACCCTTGCCTAGTGCACTCAACGGCGCACCTACCGCTCCAATCCCGACGCTCGTGGCCTCTAGCGGGTCACCAGGTTTGAATATACTACCTCCTTTTGTATCACTTCCTAATAGCATTCCACTTGCGACCACTAATCATGAAGGTTTGGAGGAAGAGCACGATGAAGAGGAGGCCCAAGGTAACTTTAGGCGTCCGGGGCACCAAGCTCGAGGTCTAGCACCCTTGAGGCAGCCTATGCGCGCTTTCGAAGGACGAAGGCCGGAACCCAATGTAAGACGTGAAGGGGCGCAAGGGCAAGGCTACTTTGGTCCGCGCCATGGACTAGGCGCTCAAGGCTATGCACGTCCAGCTGAGAGGGGTCAATATGGAGGCCGGGGACAAGCGCGCTTCCAGGAACCCTACTACCAAGGGTACCCGCAGCCCGGTGACTTTGGGTATGAACAAGACCGGATGAGGCTTCCAAACAATGACCTTAAGGTAGAGAAGTTTGGAAAGAATGCTGACCCGGAAGAATGCCTGACATGGATAAGTAAGACGGAGCAAATCTTCGACATCCAACAGTTTAATGATGCCCAAAGAGTAGCCTATGCTAGCATCAAATTTGAAGGGTTCGCTGACCAATGGTGGACCGAAGAGAAAGAGGAGAGAACTCGTAATGGAGATGATCCAATCGAGACTTGGGAAGAGCTAAAAGAGGCTCTTAAGTTCAGATTTGTTCCCGTGGACTTTGCATCTCGTGTTCATGAGAGGCTTGAGCAACTCAAGCAAGGGAGTCGTAGTCCCGATGAGTACTATAAAGAGATGAAAACTCTCTTGTTCCGAACTGGCATTAAGTTTCCTGATGAGTTTGTTATTTCTAAATTTGTCGAGAACTTAAATTCTGAACTTAAACCTATAGTTTCTATGCAGCACTTTGCTAGGGGCATCACCGTGGAAGAAGTCCTTCATTACACTAATCATGTGTACCGTCACCTTCCTCCTAAGAAGGCTCCACCAGCTGCTTCTAGGACTTGGAGTAACCAGGGTTCGGGCGCTTCCCAAACAAAGCCATGGAATGGATCCAATGTCGGTTCATCTAGTTATCCTAGGCGCCAAGAGCCTCGAGAGGATACTTCCCTTAATCAGCCACGATGAGAGCCTCCAAGGACTCCTCAAGGCAGTAATCGGGAAGGTGAGCGCCGCTCTAGTGAGATCAAGTGCTTCAAATGCTTGGGTCGCGGGCACATGGCTAAGGACTGCCCTTCACGCCGCCAAGTGTTGCTGAACACAATAGGCGAGTATGAATCTGATGATGAAGCCGTGGAGGAGCTCGTGATAGAAGAAGGAGAGGAGGAGTTGCAAGTACAAGCTGAGTCTAGAGGTGAGTGCTTTGTGGTGAAACGAGCTCTTGTGGCCAGTGAGGTTCCTACTCTTCCCAATCAAAGAGAAACCATATTCCATACGAGGTGCCTCATCCAAGGTAAGATTTGTAATCTCATAATTGATGGGGGATCTTGTTGTAATATCATAGACCAAGAGGTGGTCAAAAGGTTTGCTCTTAAAACTACTCCTCATGTACAACCCTATACTCTATGTTGGCTGAATTCTAACACACCTCTTAAGGTGAATGAACAAGCTTGTGTTAAGTTTTCTATAGGGGGGTATGTTGATGAGGTGATTTGTGATGTTCTTCCTATGACGGCGTGCCATATCCTACTTGGAAGACCTTGGCAGTATGACCGAGGAGTTGTCCACCAAGGGGTGTCCAATGAATACTCCTTCCATATGAATGGTAAGAGGATCACCATTCTGCCCTTAGCTCCTCATGAGATCATGGCCGACCACATAGCCAATGAGCAAAGAAGGAAGGTGGACAAGGAAGAAAAGACGAAGGCTCCTAACCAGGGGAAGTAAGAAAAGCAATCCAGGGGAGTAAAGTTTGCTTTCTTGTTTATTATAAAGATGTTCTTTTCTCAAGTCAAGACTTGGATGGTTTGCCTTCATCTATATCTCTACTCTTGCAGGAATTTGATGATCTTTTCCAAGATGAGATGCCTCCCGGTTTACCTCCCATTGGAGGAATTGAGCATCAAATTGACTTTGTGCCCGGAGCTTCTATTCCCAACAAGGCTGCCTATAGAGCTAATCCAATGGAGGCACAAGAACTTCAAAATCAGGTTGTAGAACTCTTGAATAAGGGTCATGTGCGTGAGAGTCTAAGTCCATGTTCGGTTCCCGTCATCTTAGTTCCTAAAAAGGATGGCTCTTGGAGAATCTGTGTGGATTGTAGAGCTATAAACAATATTACCATCAAGTATAGGCATCCTATTCCTAGACTTGATGATATGTTGGATGAACTCCATGGTGCATGCTTGTTCTCTAAGATAGATTTGAAGAGTGGTTATCACCAAATTAGAATGAAAGAGGGTGATGAATGGAAAACTGCCTTCAAAACTAAGTATGGATTGTATGAATGGCTAGTCATGCCATTTGGGCTTACTAATGCACCTAGCACTTTTATGAGACTCATGAATCATGTTCTTAGGGCTTTCCTAGGTCAGTTTGTGGTTGTGTATTTTGATGATATACTTATTTATAGCCATACCTTACAAGAGCATGCTAAGCATTTGAAAATGGTACTTGAGGTCCTTAGGAAAGAAAAGCTCTATGCAAACTTTAAGAAATGTCATTTCTGTTCGGATCATGTGGTCTTTCTTGGTTTTGTAGTGTGTAAAGAAGGACTCAAGGTGGATCAAGAGAAGATCAAGGCTATTCAAGATTGGCCTATACCTGTGAGTATGACTCAAGTAAGGAGTTTTCTAGGTCTTGCTGGCTTCTACCGCCGGTTTGTGAGAGACTTTAGCTCCCTTGCTTCTCCTTTAACCGAGCTCACCAAGAAGAATACCCCTTTTAAGTGGGGACCTAAGCAAGAGGAAGCATTTGAAACTCTTAAGGCCAAGCTCACATGTGCTCCCCTCCTAGTGTTGCCTGATTTCTCCAAGACATTTGAGATTGAATGTGATGCTTCCGGGGTGGGGCTAGGTGGTGTGCTCATGCAAGAAGGGAGACCTATTGCTTACTATAGTGAGAAGTTGAATGAAGCTGAAATCAAGTATCCCACATATGACAAGGAGCTTCTCGCTTTGGTAAGAGTACTTAAGGTATGGCAACACTATCTCCTTCCTAGGGAATTTGTCATTCATTCTGATCAAGAGGCTTTACGGTTCCTTAAGGGCCAAAGTAAGCTTAATAAGCATCATGCCAAATGGGTAGAATTCATTGAAGCTTTTCCCTACGTGATCAAACACAAGAAAGGAAAAGACAATGTAGTGGCGGACGCTTTATCACGTAGATATGCACTCATTACTACCATGGATGCTAGAATGTTGGGCTTTGCTTTTATTAAAGAACTATATGTCTTGGATGAGGATTTCAAGGACATATATGAGGCCTGTAGTTCTTTAGGAGGCAAAGATCAATATTATTTGCATGAGGGCTATCTTATGAGAAAGGATCGACTATGTGTTCCTAGTGGTTCAACTAGGAAACTCCTTGTGCAAGAAGCGCATGGTGGTGGCCTTATGGGTCATTTCGGCATCGCTAAGACTATGCAAGCTTTGAAGGAACACTTCTTCTGGCCTCATATGCTTAGGGATGTTGAGAAACTATGTGCCTCTTGTGCAACTTGTGTACAAGCTAAATCCAAGTCGAGTCCTCATGGGTTGTATATGCCTTTGCCCATTCCCCACCAGCCGTGGGAAGACCTATCCATGGACTTTGTTTTAGGTCTTCCTAGGACTAAGAGGGGACGAGATTCCATCTTTGTAGTTGTAGATCGGTTTAGTAAGATGGCACACTTCATTGCGTGTCATAAGACCGATGATGCAACTAATGTGGCAAATCTGTTCTTTGACTTTGTTGTGCGCTTACATGGGATTCCAAAGTCCATTGTGTCCGATAGGGATGTTAAGTTCCTAAGTCACTTTTGGAAGACCTTGTGGGCCAAGCTAGGATCCAAGCTACTATATTCAACCACATGCCATCCCCAAACTGATGGGCAAACGGAAGTGGTTAATAGAACGCTTGGCACCTTGCTCCGTGTTGTGCTTAAGACTAACCTTCGCAGGTGGGAAGAATGCTTACCTTTCATCGAGTTTGCGTACAACCGTACCGTGCATTCGGCCACCAAGAAGTCTCCTTTTGAAGTGGCGTATGGTAAAAATCCTATTACTCCCTTAGACCTTATAGCTCACCCTATTGTGAATCATCTTAGTCAGGAAGGCAAGGAGCTAGCGGAGTATGTCAAGAAGATGCACGAGGAGACTAGGAAGCAACTTGAACGACGCACAGTTCAGTATGAGCGGCAAGCTAACAAGGGCCGCAAGGAGCTGATTTTTGAGCCCGGTGACTTGGTGTGGGTGCACCTCCGCAAGGAACGGTTTCCCTCACAACGAAACTCCAAGTTGAAGCCGAGGGCCGAGGGTCCTTTCCAAGTGCTTGAGCGTATCAACGACAATGCATACAAGCTGGAGTTACCACCTACCTATGGCGTGCATGACACCTTCAATGTAGCCGACTTGAAGCCGTACATAGCCCAGGACGAGGAGGACTACCCCGGGTCAGATTCGTGGTCGAATCCTTTTGAAGGGGGGGAGGATGATGTGAATCCTCCACGTCAAGTGTCCAACATCGAGCCTAACAAGGATGTATTGGAGCCGGTAATAGACTAACTCGTGCTAAGGCTAGGGAACTACAACACCTTCTTGACAAGGGCATGGCATCAAACGAAGGTCAATCAATCCACAAGCAAGGACCACTCACTCTCATCAAGGCTAAGGAAGAATAGGGAGTTATTTGTCTACTTTAAAAGACTTGGTTTATTCCTGCAATTAGATACAATTTATGGGTTTTATCCTTGAATTCTCTCCTAATTTTCGGCTGGTTTGTAGCTATTAGGAGATGGTTGTTTTTCTTTTCATTTTCCAACTTTGATAAACATTAGAAACCCAAAAACACTCTCTTTGAGTTGTTCTTGAGATATTGAAGTTCAAACCCTTTGAGTTCCTCTCTTGTGAGTCATATCAAGCCAGGAATTCATTCTCTTTGATCCATTGGTGTGTCATATCCAATCGTCAAGGAAGAAGCTCGTGCCGGTGCGTCATATCCGGGATCAGTTTCGTGTCTCCACCATTCCAGCCTCCCCGTCCATTGCCATCACCTCAGCCTTCCGCCATTTCACCCTCAAGCCATCAACTCTCGATCTACTTCGCCTACACCTTCGGTGTCCTTCGTACGTGTGACTGAACCTTGCACCGTGACTCAATCAACCAAGGATCCATCAACGCCATTGGTCCTTGAGCAATGTCATGACTCTTGTGTCTATAGGAAGACACAACTCGTGCAACTCTGATGTGGACGCCAACAACACACTCCCCTTGCTCACTTCTTCTTCTTTCTCTTTGTCCTTCATCTTGGACTTCTCAAATTCTTCGGCAACCTGCAATGGGGTCATAGGACACAAGGTAATAGGTTTGCCATGGAACTTAAATGTGTGCTTGTTAGTATAGCCATCATGAATAGCTTTCCTATCAAATTGCCAAGGTCTACCTAGTAAAAGATGACATGCATTCATAGGAACTACATCACATAACAAAGTATCTTGATAGGAGCCTATCTTAAAAGCTATGTTCACTTGCTTGGTGACTTTCAATTCACCACATTCATTCATCCATCTTAGCTTATAAGGCCTAGTATGTGGAATTGTTGGTAGTTGTAACTTAGACACTAAAATAGTACTAGCTATGTTTGTACAACTTCCACCATCAATGATCATATTACACACTTTTCCTTTAACAAGACCCTAGTATGAAATAGGTTCTCTCTTTGATCAGCTTCCTCTTTAGTTGCTAGCACATGCAAAGTTCTCTTACAAATTAAGCTATCACCATGCTCATACTCTAATTCCTCACCAAAATCTAAGTCATTAGCATGCTCATTTTCAGTTTCAATGCAAGGAATCTCTTCATTATCACTGCAAGAATCATATTGTCCTAGGTGATCTACAATCATAGTTCTCCTATTAGGGCAATCTCTCATCATGTGACCTTTGCCTTTACATTTAAAGCATTCAATTTGACTAGACTTATTAGGAAAAGTAGAGTTAGAGGCATTCCCTTTTTGTCCTTGACTTGTGAATGGAGGCCGAGTGGTTTGGTCTTGATTAGTGAATGGAGGCCGAGTGGTTTGGCCTTGATTAGTGTTGCTTGTGTTGCTTGCACCAACTTCTTTCCTAGGGGCAGAAAACTCCTTGTTTTGCTCTCGGCCATATGATGCATTCTTGGAGCTTGATTGCCCACGGCCTGAGGTGTAGGGTGAGGTAGCTGATTTTGTAGGGGGTGAGGTGGCCTGATTTTGTGGGGAAAAAAGTGGCTGGAAATTACTTGGTAATTGGCCTTGTAACCACCCTCTCAATACTCCAATTCAGCCATGAAGAACAAGAAGAACAACCATGAAGAACATGAAGAACAACCATGAAGAACATGAACAAATTCCAGCCGTTTTCTTCTTCTTCTTCCTTGAGTTTTGTGAGTTCAATGGATGTGTTTAGGCAATGGATTTGACAAAGACAAGACCAAGCCTACTACCCTTCCTTCTCTCAATGCAAGCCTTCCTCTTTGGTGTTCAACCTGCACACAACTCACAAATTAGAGATCACACCTTGTTTTGGACAAGAAACTCAAGAACACAACCAAGAAAGCTTAGATTGATGTTCGAATGAGTATGAATGGTGTGTATGGAGTCAATTGGCTCTGATACCACTTGATATAGCCTTGCTTGAGCTATGAAACCGATCTAGACAACCACAAACACACAAGAGATCAACCAACAACAACAATGGCGAAAGCCCTTTGAAAATCAGAATGGAAATGACAATGAAACAAAGGAGGTAACAAGGGGAGATATACAAGATGATGAATGATCAAAACCAAGCACAAACAACAACAAGACCAAAGGCTTAGTGGCCTAAAACCAGGTTGTAATGGAGTGCAAAACCTCGATCCTACAACCCTACACAACCTTCACATGGAGGAGGCACAAGGAGGAGTTCTATGAAGCTTGTAAACACCAATTCTAATGAGATTGACATAAAACAAGACATCTAGAGTAAGACAAGCAATCCGCTCGATCACACACTTGAGTTCAAAGCTCTCTTTGAAAAGAGGAAACAACAAAGTTGATAAAACTTGAACTAATTTGGGAGTGGGGTGTCAAGGAGGTTTAAATAGCCTAATAATCTCCCCTTGACTTCAAAACCACACACACCAAAGTCTTGAAAAGAAGCCCTTGACATGGCTTAAACAAAGGTTAAAAATGCAACCAAAATGTCATGAAATGCAAGTGTCATAAAATGCACTAAAAGGGAAATGCTAAGCAAGGTCTTCAAGCTATCTCCTTGGACTCAAGTGTGAGTAGAGTAACCATTGAGTCCTCAAGTTCCATAGTGTTGCCTTGAAGGCTGAATTGAGTGACAAAAATGGTTAAGTCTTCTTGTAGTTGCTTAGCTTTTGACCTTGTGATTGGACCTTCCATGGATGGTGCTTCCATTGGTGTGACTTCTAAGGATGGTCCTCCATCATCATGTGCTAGCAACTAAAGAGGAAGCTGATCAAAGAGAGAACCTATTTCATACTAGGTGTGTTGTTAAAGGAAAAGTGTGTAATATGATCATTGATGGTGGAAGTTGTACAAACATAGCTAGTACTATTTTAGTGTCTAAGTTACAACTACCAACAATTCCACATACTAGGCCTTATAAGCTAAGATGGATGAATGAATGTGGTGAATTGAAGGTCACCAAGCAAGTGAACATAGCTTTTAAGATAGGCTCCTATCAAGATACTTTGTTATGTGATGTAGTTCCTATGAATGCATGTCATCTTTTACTAGGTAGACCTTGGCAATTTGATAGGAAAGCTATTCATGATGGCTATACTAACAAGCACACATTTAAGTTCCATGGCAAACCTATTACCTTGTGTCCTATGACCCCATTGCAGGTTGCCGAAGAATTTGAGAAGTCCAAGATGAAGGACAAAGAGAAAGAAGAAGAAGTGAGCAAGGGGAGTGTGTTGTTGGCGTCCACATCAGATTTGCACGAGTTGTGTCTTCCTATAGACACAAGAGTCATGACATTGCTCAAGGACCAATGGCGTGCACTTACAAGTGCCGAAGGCAACAACACTATCCCTCACTCCATCCAAGTTGTGCTTGATGAGTTTAAGGACATGTTTCCGGAAGAGCTTCCATTAGGACTACCGCCCTTTAGAGGGATTGAGCATCAAATAGACCTAATTCCGGGAGCATCATTACCAAATAGGCCAGCTTACAAGATGAATCCTCAAGAGAGCAAGGAAATTGAGGATCAAGTGCAAGAACTACTTCAAAAGGGTTATGTGCGAGAGAGCAAGTCACCATGTGCAGTTCCGGTCCTCTTGGTTCCAAAGAAGGACAAGACATGGAGGATGTGTGTGGACTGCCGTGCTATAAACAACATCACAATCAAGTATCGTCACCCTATCCCTAGACTTGATGATATGCTTGATGAATTGTATGGTGCTACTTTGTTTTCTAAGATAGATTTGAGGAGTGGATACCACCAAATTAGGATGAAAGAAGGGGATGAATGGAAAACAGCCTTTAAGACCAAGTTTGGCTTGTATGAATGGCTTGTCATGCCATTTGGTCTTACTAATGCTCCTTCGACATTCATGAGGCTTATGAACTATGTTCTAAGAAGCTACATAGGGAAATTTGTGGTGGTCTACTTTGATGACATCCTCATCTATAGCAAGTCCTTACAAGAGCATGAACAACACCTTAGGGAAGTATTATCCACACTTAGACTTAATCATCTTTATGCTAACATTAAGAAGTGTGATTTTTGCACTAATGAAGTGATTTTTCTAGGGTTTGTGGTCAGCTCAAGAGGATTGGAGGTTGATCAAGAGAAGGTGAAAGCCATCAAGGAGTGGCCTACTCCTACTAATGTTGGACAAGTCCGAAGCTTTCAAGGTCTGGCCGGTTTCTATAGGCGATTTGTGAAGGACTTCTCCACCATAGCTTCACCACTCACGGAGTTGACAAAGAAACACACACCATTCACTTGGGGCAAGGCACAAGAGGCGGCATTTGAAGAGCTCAAAACCAGATTGACGAATGCTCCTCTCCTGATTCTACCAAATTTCTCAAAACCATTTGAGGTAGAATGTGATGCTTCCGGGATTGGAATTGGTGGTGTGTTGATGCAAGAAGGAAGACCAATAGCTTTCTTTAGTGAAAAGCTCAAAGGTGCGTGCCTCAATTACTCTACTTATGATAGAGAACTCTATGCACTCTTTAGGGTCTTAAAGACTTGGCAACACTATCTTTGGCCAAGTGAATTTGTGTTACATACGGATCATAAGTCATTAAAGCATCTAAGGGGTCAAGATAAACTAGATAGGCGTCATGGTAGATGGCTGGAATTCATAGAGACTTTTCCTTACATTATCAAGTATAAGAAAAGAAAAGATAACATTGTAGCCGATGCTTTATCTAGGAGATATACATTGCTTACTCAACTTGATTCTAAGGTGCTAGGGTTTGCTTATGATGGAGGACCATCCTTAGAAGTCACACCAATGGAAGCACCATCCATGGAAGGTCCAATCACAAGGTCAAAAGCTAAGCAACTACAAGAAGACTTAACCATTTTTGTCAGTCAATTCAGCCTTCAAGGCAACACTATGGAACTTGAGGACTCAATGGTTAAAGCTAGGACTCTACTCACATTTGAGTCCAAGGAGATAGCTTGAAGACCTTGCTTATCTTTTCCTTTTAGTGCATTTTATGACACTTGCATTTCATGACATTTTGCCATGTCAAGGGCGTCTTTTCAAGACATGTTGTGTGTGTGGTTTTAAAGTCAAGGGGAGGTTATTAGGCTATTTAAACCTCCTTGACACCCCACTCCCAACTTAGTTCAAGTTTTATCAACTTAGTTGTTTTCTCTTTTCAAAGAGAGCTTTGAACTCAAGTGTGTGATCGAGCGGATTGCTTGTCTTACTCTAGATGTCTTGTTTATGTCAATCTCATTAGAATTGGTGTTTACAAGCTTCATAGAACTCCTCCTTGTGCCTCCTCCATGTGAAGGTTGTGTAGGGTTGTAGGATCGAGGTTTTGCACTCCATTACAACCTGGTTTTAGGCCACTAAGCCTTTGGTCTTGTTGTTGTTTGTGCTTGGTTTTGATCATTCATCATCTTGTATATCTCCCCTTGTTATCTCCTTTGTTTCATTGCCATTTCCATTCTGATTTTCAAAGGGCTTTCGCCATTGTTGTTGTTGGTTGATCTCTTGAGTGTTTGTGGTTGTCTAGATCAGTTTCATAGCTCAAGCAAGGCTATATCAGCTTACATTAAGGAACTCTATGATAATGATTCTGATTTTGGGAATATCTATAGACAATGCTTAGATACGGGTTCATGTGATAAGTGTTTTTACTTGTTTGATGGATTCCTTTTTAGAGCTAGTAAGGTTTGCATACCTAAGTGCTCTTTAAGACTCTGTCTTGTTGAGGAATCACACAAGGGAGGTCTTATGGTTCACTTTGGGCGTGATAAGACCTATGCCATGCTTAAAGAACACTTTTACTGGCCTCACATGCTTAAAGATGTTGAAAATGTGCTTAAAAGATGCTTAGAGTGTTTAAAAGCTAAGTCTAAGGTGAAACCCCATGGTCTCTACACACCACTGCCCATTCCCTCTTCTCCTTTGTTAGATATAAGTATGGACTTCATTGTTGGACTACCTAGGACTAGGAAGGGACGAGACTCAATTTTTGTGGTTGTAGATCGGTTTTCTAAGATGGCTCACTTTATACCTTGTCACAAAACTGATGATGCTTCACATGTTTCTATTCTTTTCTTTAGAGAAGTAGTTAGATTGCATGGGATTCCTAGGACAATTGTTAGTGATAGGGATACAAAGTTTTTGAGTCACTTTTGGCGTTCTCTTTGGGGACAACTTGGTACTAAACTCTTGTTTTCTACCTCAAGTCATCCCCAAACCGATGGCCAAACTGAGGTTACTAATAGAACACTTGGTACCCTCCTAAGGACACTCATTAGAAAGAACTTAAAGTCTTGGGAAGATTTGTTGCCACATGTAGAATTTGCATATAATAGGGCGCAACACTCTTCTACAAACTTAAGTCCTTTTGAATGTGTCTATGGTCTTAACCCCTTAACCCCATTAGACCTTGTACCGTTTCCCAAGAAGGAACGAGTAGATTTTGATGCAGATAAACAGGTGGAGTTCATAAGGGAGTTACATGAAAAGACCAAGCTCAGGTTGGAGCAACTAGGACATAATGTGGCTGCTAGGAACAACAAGGGAAGGAGAAGGGTGATTTTCAACACTATGGAACTTGAGGACTCAATGGTTAAAGCTAGGACTCTACTCACATTTGAGTCTGAGGAGATAGCTTGAAGACCTTGCTTATCTTTTCCCTTTTAGTGCATTTTATGACACTTGCATTTCATGACATTTTGGTTGCATTTTTAAACCTTTGTTTAGCCATGTCAAGGGCTTCTTTTCAAGACTTTTTGTGCGTGTGGTTTTAAGTCAAGGAGCGGTTATTTGTCTATTTAAACCTCCTTGACACCCCACGCCCAAATCAGTTCAATGTTTATCAACTTTGTTGTTTTTCTCTTTTCAAAGAGAGCTTTGAACTCAAGTGTGTGATCGAGCGGATTGCTTGTCTTACTCTAGATGTCTTGTTTATGTCAATCTCATTAGAATTGGTGTTTACAAGCTTCATAGAACTCCTCCTTTTGCCTCCTCCATGTGAAGGTTGTGTAGGGTTGTAGGATCGAGGTTTTGCACTCCATTACAACCTGGTTTTAGGCCACTAAGCCTTTGGTCTTGTTGTTGTTTGTGCTTGGTTTTGATCATTCATCATCTTGTATATCTCCCCTTGTTATCTCCTTTGTTTCATTGCCTTTTCCATTCTGATTTTTAAAGGGCTTTCGCCATTGTTGTTGTTGGTTGATCTCTTGTGTGTTTATGGTTGTCTAGATCGGCTTCATAGCTCAAGCAAGGCTATATCACTTTCCAACTTGTCAATGTACGTAGAGTTACCACAAACAACGGTTGATTCTGTTTGAAAACCTTGTGCAACTTAGTCTTATTAGGCATACGAAGTTCCATAAGGGTCTCTTTGGCCAAGAAATAGGCACGCAGCGGTGCGAAAACGCTAAAAGACTCTAAATGGGCCTAATGGTCCATTAAGGCTCGAATTGTCAAAACGACGACCAAACGATGTCGGAATGGATTGAAACTTGGTTTCAATGACTATTAGAGGTATTTGACCATTCTCAACCACCACTTCGTACTTTATAAGTAACATCTCCTTTGGTATACCAAACAACTCTTAATTTTCCAACTTGTCACTGTACGTAGAGTTACCACAAATAACGGTTGATTCTGTTTGAAAACCTTGTGCAACTTAGTCTTTTTAGGCATACGAAGTTCCATAAAGGGTCTCTTTAACCAATAATTAGGCACGCAACGGTGCGAAAACGCTAAAAGACTCCAAATGGGGCTAATGGTCCATTAAGGCTCGAATTGTGAAAACGACGACCAAACGATATCGGAATGGATTGAAACTATGTTTCAAAGACTATTAGAGGTATTTGACCATTCTCAACCACCACTTCGTACTTTATAACTAACACCTACTTTGTAATACCAAACAACTCTTAATTTTCCAACTTGTCACTATACCTAGTGTTACCACAAACAACGGTTGATTCTGTTTGAAAACCTTGTGCAACTTAGTCTTTTTAGGCATACGAAGTTCCATAAAGGGTCTCTTTAACCAATAATTAGGCACGCAACGGTGCGAAAACGCTAAAAGACGCTAAATGGGCCTAATGGTCCATTAAGGATCGAATTGTCAAAACGACGACCAAACGATATCGGAATGGATTGAAACTATGTTTCAATGACTATTAGACGTATTTCACCATCCTCAACCTCCACTTCGTACTTTATAAGTAACACCTACTTTGTAATACCAAACAACTCTTAATTTTCCAACTTGTCACTGTACCTAGTGTTACCACAAACAACGGTTGATTCTGTTTGAAAACCTTGTGCACCTTAGTCTTATTAGGCATACGAAGTTCCATAAGGGTCTCTTTGACCAAGAATTAGGCACGCAACGGTGCGAAAACGCTAAAAGACTCTAAATGGGCCTAATGGTCCATTAAGGCTCGAATTGGCAAAACGACGACCAAACGATATCGGAATGGATTGAAACTATGTTTCAATGACTATTAGAGGTATTTGACCATCCTCAACCTCCACTTTGTACTTTATAAGTAACACCTACTTTGTAATACCAAACAACTCTTAATTTTCCAACTTGTCACTGTACCTAGTGTTACCACAAACAACGGTGGATTCTGTTTGAAAACCTTGTGCACCTTAGTCTTATTAGGCATACGAAGTTCCATAAGGGTCTCTTTGACCAAGAATTAGGCACGCAACGGTGCGAAAACGCTAAAAGACTAAATGGGGCTAATGGTCCATTAAGGCTCGAATTGTCAAAACGACGACCAAACGATGTCGGAATGGATTGAAACTATGTTTCAATGTCTATTAGAGGTATTTGACCATTCTCAACCTCCACTTCGTACTTTATAAGTAACACCTACTTTGTAATACCAAACAACTCTTAATTTTCCAACTTGTCACTGTAACTAGTGTTACCACAAACAACGGTTGATTCTGTTTGAAAACCTTGTGCACCTTAGTCTTATTAGGCATACGAAGTTCCATAAGGGTCTCTTTGACCAAGAATTAGGCACGCAACGGTGCGAAAACGCTAAAAGACTCTAAATGGGCCTAATGGTCCATTAAGGCTCGAATTGGCAAAACGACGACCAAACGATATCGGAATGGATTGAAACTATGTTTCAATGACTATTAGAGGTATTTGACCATCCTCAACCTCCACTTTGTACTTTATAAGTAACACCTACTTTGTAATACCAAACAACTCTTAATTTTCCAACTTGTCACTGTACCTAGTGTTACCACAAACAACGGTGGATTCTGTTTGAAAACCTTGTGCACCTTAGTCTTATTAGGCATACGAAGTTCCATAAGGGTCTCTTTGACCAAGAATTAGGCACACAGCGGTGCGAAAACGATAAAAGACTCTAAATGGGGCTAATGGTCCATTAAGGCTCGAATTGTCAAAACGACGACCAAACGATGTCGGAATGGATTGAAACTTGGTTTCAATGACTATTAGAGGTATTTGATCATTCTCAACCACCACTTCGTACTTTATAAGTAACATCTCCTTTGTAATACCAAACAACTCTTACTTTTCCAACTTGTCACTTGTGGGCTTCCTCCACAAGTAAAAGTCTTAGAGAGCACTTAGGAATACAAACCTTATCAGCCCTAAATAAGAACCCTTCATACAAGTAAAACTTGTCCAAAGAGCCCTTAGTCATGCAATGGCTATAGGTGTCACCAAAATCAGTATCATGCTCATAGAGTTCCTTAATGTATGTGAATCCTAACACCTTAGAGTCAAGTTGAGTGATTAAAACATGCCTCCTAGATAATGCATCAGCTACTACATTGTCCTTGCCCTTTTTATACTTGATAACATAAGGAAAGGTTTCAATGAATTCCATCCATGTACCATGACGCCTATCTAACTTATCTTGACTCCTAAAATGCTTCAAGGATTGATGATCTGTATGCAAAATGAACTCACTAGGCCATAGATAATGTTGCCATGTCTTTAGTGCCCTAAACAATGCATAGAGTTCTTTGTCATAGGTAGAATAGTTAAGACACGCACCTTTGAGCTTTTCACTAAAGTAAGCTATAGGTCTGCCCTCTTGCATTAAAACAGCTCCAATGCCTATGCCCGAGGCATCACATTCGACCTCAAACGGCTTGGTGAAATTCGGAAGCACTAGTAAAGGGGCCGTGGTCAGTCTATCTTTGAGTTCGTTGAAGGCAGCTTCTTGGCTCTTTCCCCACACAAATGGAGTGTTCTTCTTTGTGAGCTCGGTTAATGGGGAAGCTATGGTGCTGAAATCCTTCTGATATAGCCTTGCTTGAGCTATGAAGCCGATCTAGACAACCATGAACACACAAGAGATCAATCAACAACAACAATGGCGAAAGCCCTTTGAAAATCAGAATTGGAATGCAATGAAACAAAGGAAAAACAATGGGATATCTACGAGATGATGAATGATCGAAACCAAGCACAAACAACAACAAGACCAAAGGCTTTAATGGCCTAAAACCAGGTTGTAATGGAGTGCAAAACCTCAATCCTACAACCCTACACAACCTTCACGTGGAGGAGGCACAAGGAGGAGTTCTATGAAGCTTGTAAACACCAATTCTAATGAGATTGACATAGACAAGGCATCTAGAGTAAGACAAGCAATCCGCTCGATCACACACTTGAGTTCAAAGCTCTCTTTGAAAAGAGAAAACAACAAAGTTGATAAACTTGAACTAATTTGGGCGTGGGGTGTCAAGGAGGTTTAAATAGACAATTTGTGGTGGTCTACTTTGATGACATCCTCATCTATAGCAAGTCCTTACAAGAGCATGAACAACACCTTAGGGAAGTATTATCCACATCATCTTTATGCTAACATTAAGAAGTGTGATTTTTGCACTAATGAAGTGATTTTCCTAGGGTTTGTGGTCAGCTCAAGAGGATTGGAGGTTGATCAAGAGAAGGTGAAAGCCATCAAGGAGTGGCCTACTCCTACTAATGTTGGACAAGTCCGAAGCTTTCAAGGTCTGGCCGGTTTCTATAGACGATTTGTGAAGGACTTCTCCACCATAGCTTCACCACTCACGGAGTTGACAAAGAAACACACACCTTTCACGTGGGGCAAGGCACAAGAAGCGGCATTTGAAGAGCTCAAAACCAGATTGACGAATGCTCCTCTCCTGATTCTACCAAATTTCTCAAAGCCATTTCAGGTAGAATGTGATGCTTCCGGGATTGGAATTGGTGGTGTGTTGATGCAAGAAGGAAGACCAATAGCTTTCTTTAGTGAAAAGCTCAAAGGTGCGTGCCTCAATTACTCTACTTATGATAGAGAACTCTATGCACTCTTTAGGGTCTTAAAGACTTGGCAACACTATCTTTGGCCAAGTGAATTTGTGTTACATACGGATCATAAGTCATTAAAGCATCTAAGGGGTCAAGATAAACTAGATAGGCGTCATGGTAGATGGCTGGAATTCATAGAGACTTTTCCTTACATTATCAAGTATAAGAAAGGAAAAGATAACATTGTAGCCGATGCTTTATCTAGGAGACATACATTGCTTATTCAACTTGATTCTAAGGTGCTAGGGTTTGCTTACATTAAGGAGCTCTATGATAATGATTCTGATTTTGGGAATATCTATAGACAATGCTTAGATACGGGTTCATGTGATAAGTGTTTTTACTTGTTTGATGGATTCCTTTTTAGAGCTAGTAAGGTTTGCATACCTAAGTGCTCTTTAAGACTCTTGCTTGTTGAGGAATCACACAAGGGAGGTCTTATGGGTCACTATGGGCGTGATAAGACCTATGCCATGCTTAAAGAACACTTCTACTGGCCTCACATGCTTAAAGATGTTGAAAATGTGCTTAAAAGATGCTTAGAGTGTTTAAAAGCTAAGTCTAAGGTGAAACCCCATGGTCTCTACACACCACTGCCCATTCCCTCTTCTCCTTGGTTAGATATAAGTATGGACTTCATTGTTGGACTACCTAGGACTAGGAAGGGACGAGACTCAATTTTTGTGGTTGTAGATCGGTTTTCTAAGATGGCTCACTGATATAGCCTTGCTTGCTATATGAAGCCGATCTAGACAACCATAAACACACAAGAGATCAACCAACAACAA
Source organism: Oxyria digyna (assembly GCA_029168935.1). Lineage (NCBI taxonomy): Eukaryota > Viridiplantae > Streptophyta > Magnoliopsida > Caryophyllales > Polygonaceae > Oxyria > Oxyria digyna. The sequence goes on from JAPVLV010000005.1 coordinate 23,312,692, forward strand.
CAATGGCAAAAGCCCTTTGAAAATCAGAATGGGAAAGCAAAAGAAACAAAGGAGATAGCAAGGGGAGATATACAAGATGATGAATGATCAAAACCAAGCACAAACAACAACAAGACCAAAGGCTTAGTGGCCTAAAACCAGGTTGTAATGGAGTGCAAAACCTTGATCCTACAACCCTACACAACCTTCACATGGAGGAGGCACAAGGAGGAGTTCTATGAAGCTTGTAAACACCAATTCTAATGAGATTGACATAAACAAGACATCTAGAGTAAGACAAGCAATCCGCTCGATCACACACTTGAGTTCAAAGCTCTCTTTGAAAAGAGGAAACAACAAAGTTGATAAAACTTGAACTAAGTTGGGAGTGGGGGTGTCAAGGGGTTTAAATAGGCAAAGAAACCGACCCTTGACTTCAAAACCCACACGCACACATGTCTTGAAAAAGACGCCCTTGACATGGCAAAATGTCATGAAATGCAAGTGTCATAAAATGCACTAAAAGGGAAAATGATAAGCAAGGTCTTCAAGCTATCTTCTTGGACTCAAATATGAGTAGAGTCCTAGCTTTAACCATTGAGTCCTCAAGTTCCATAGTGTTGCCTTGAAGGCTGAATTGAGTGACAAAAATGGTTAAGTCTTCTTGTAGTCGCTTAGCTTTTGACCTTGTGATTGGACCTTCTATGGATGGTGCTTCCATTGGTGTGACTTCTAAGGATGGTCCTCCATCATCCTCCCCTCCTTGGAAAGGATTCGACCACGAATCTTTAGGATTGCCCTCATGGTCCTCATAGAGTGTAAGATCAGCCACATTGAAGGTAGCACTAACACCATAGTCACCCGGTAGGTCAACAACATATGCATTGTCACCTACTTTCCTTAGGACTTGGAAGGGTCCATCACCTCTTGGAGCTAGTTTGGATGCTCTCTTTGTTGGGAATCGTTCCTTGCGCAAGTGCACCCATACGAGGTCGCCCGGCTTGAAAATCACCCTTCTCCTTCCCTTGTTGTTCCTAGCAGCCACATTATGTCCTAGTTGCTCCAACCTTAGCTTGGTCTTTTCATGTAACTCCCTTATGAACTCCGCCTGTTTATCTGCATCAAAATCTACTCGTTCCTTCTTGGGAAACGGTACAAGGTCTAATGGGGTTAAGGGGTTAAGACCATAGACACATTCAAAAGGACTTAAGTTTGTAGAAGAGTGTTGCGCCCTATTATATGCAAATTCTACATGTGGCAACAAATCTTCCCAAGACTTTAAGTTCTTCCTAATGAGTGTCCTTAGGAGGGTACCAAGTGTTCTATTAGTAACCTCAGTTTGGCCATCGGTTTGGGGATGACTTGAGGTAGAAAACAAGAGTTTAGTACCAAGTTGTCCCCAAAGAGAACGCCAAAAGTGACTCAAAAACTTTGTATCCCTATCACTAACAATTGTCCTAGGAATCCCATGCAATCTAACTACTTCTCTAAAGAAAAGAATAGAAACATGTGAAGCATCATCAGTTTTGTGACAAGGTATAAAGTGAGCCATCTTAGAAAACCGATCTACAACCACAAAAATTGAGTCTCGTCCCTTCCTAGTCCTAGGTAGTCCAACAATGAAGTCCATACTTATATCTAACCAAGGAGAAGAGGGAATGGGCAGTGGTGTGTAGAGACCATGGGGTTTCACCTTAGACTTAGCTTTTAAACACTCTAAGCATTTTTTAAGCACATTTTCAACATCTTTAAGCATGTGAGGCCAGTAAAAGTGTTCTTTAAGCATGGCATAGGTCTTATCACGCCCAAAGTGACCCATAAGAGCACTTAGGTATGCAAACCTTACTAGCTCTAAAAAGGAATCCATCAAACAAGTAAAAACACTTATCACATGAACCCGTATCTAAGCATTGTCTATAGATATTCCCAAAATCAGAATCATTATCATAGAGTTCCTTAATGTAAGCAAACCCTAGCACCTTAGAATCAAGTTGAGTAAGCAATGTATATCTCCTAGATAAAGCATCAGCTACAATGTTATCTTTTCCTTTCTTATACTTGATAATGTAAGGAAAAGTCTCTATGAATTCCAGCCATCTACCATGACGCCTATCTAGTTTATCTTGACCCCTTAGATGCTTTAATGACTTATGATCCGTATGTAACACAAATTCACTTGGCCAAAGATAGTGTTGCCAAGTCTTTAAGACCCTAAAGAGTGCATAGAGTTCTCTATCATAAGTAGAGTAATTGAGGCACGCACCTTTGAGCTTTTCACTAAAGAAAGCTATTGGTCTTCCTTCTTGCATCAACACACCACCAATTCCAATCCCGGAAGCATCACATTCTACCTCAAATGGTTTTGAGAAATTTGGTAGAATCAGGAGAGGAGCATTCGTCAATCTGGTTTTGAGCTCTTCAAATGCCGCCTCTTGTGCCTTGCCCCAAGTGAATGGTGTGTGTTTCTTTGTCAACTCCGTGAGTGGTGAAGCTATGGTGGAGAAGTCCTTCACAAATCGCCTATAGAAACCGGCCAGACCTTGAAAGCTTCGGACTTGTCCAACATTAGTAGGAGTAGGCCACTCCTTGATGGCTTTCACCTTCTCTTGATCAACCTCCAATCCTCTTGAGCTGACCACAAACCCTAGAAAAATCACTTCATTAGTGCAAAAATCACACTTCTTAATGTTAGCATAAAGATGATTAAGTCTAAGTGTGGATAATACTTCCCTAAGGTGTTGTTCATGCTCTTGTAAGGACTTGCTATAGATGAGGATGTCATCAAAGTAGACCACCACAAATTTCCCTATGTAGCTTCTTAGAACATAGTTCATAAGCCTCATGAATGTCGAAGGAGCATTAGTAAGACCAAATGGCATGACAAGCCATTCATACAAGCCAAACTTGGTCTTAAAGGCTGTTTTCCATTCATCCCCTTCTTTCATCCTAATTTGGTGGTATCCACTCCTCAAATCTATCTTAGAAAACAAAGTAGCACCATACAATTCATCAAGCATATCATCAAGTCTAGGGATAGGGTGACGATACTTGATTGTGATGTTGTTTATAGCACGGCAGTCCACACACATCCTCCATGTCTTGTCCTTCTTTGGAACCAAGAGGACCGGAACTGCACATGGTGACTTGCTCTCTCGCACATAACCCTTTTGAAGTAGTTCTTGCACTTGATCCTCAATTTCCTTGCTCTCTTGAGGATTCATCTTGTAAGCTGGCCTATTTGGTAATGATGCTCCCGGAATTAGGTCTATTTGATGCTCAATCCCTCTAAAGGGCGGTAGTCCTAATGGAAGCTCTTCCGGAAACATGTCCTTAAACTCATCAAGCACAACTTGGATGGAGTGAGGGATAGTGTTGGTGCCTTCGACACTTGTAAGTGCACGCCATTGGTCCTTGAGCAATGTCATGACTCTTGTGTCTATAGGAAGACACAACTCGTGCAAATCTGATGTGGACGCCAACAACACACTCCCCTTGCTCACTTCTTCTTCTTTCTCTTTGTCCTTCATCTTGGACTTCTCAAATTCTTCGGCAACCTGCAATGGGGTCATAGGACACAAGGTAATAGGTTTTCCATGGAACTTAAATGTGTGCTTGTTAGTATAGCCATCATGAATAGCTTTCCTATCAAATTGCCAAGGTCTACCTAGTAAAAGATGACATGCATTCATAGGAACTACATCACATAACAAAGTATCTTGATAGGAGCCTATCTTAAAAGCTATGTTCACTTGCTTGGTGACTTTCAATTCACCACATTCATTCATCCATCTTAGCTTATAAGGCCTAGTATGTGGAATTGTTGGTAGTTGTAACTTAGACACTAAAATAGTACTAGCTATGTTTGTACAACTTCCACCATCAATGATCATATTACACACTTTTCCTTTAACAAGACACCTAGTATGAAATAGGTTCTCTCTTTGATCAGCTTCCTCTTTAGTTGCTAGCACATGCAAAGTTCTCTTACAAATTAAGCTATCACCATGCTCATACTCTAATTCTTCACCAAAATCTAAGTCATTAGCATGCTCATTTTCAGTTTCAATGCAAGGAATCTCTTCATTATCACTACAAGAATCATATTGTCCTAGGTGATCTACAATCATAGTTCTCCTATTAGGGCAATCTTTCATCATGTGACCTTTGCCTTTACATTTAAAACATTCAATTTGACTAGACTTATTAGGAAAAGTAGAGTTAGAGGCATTCCCTTTTTGTCCTTGACTTGTGAATGGAGGCCGAATGGTTTGGCCTTGATTAGTGAATGGAGGCCGAGTGGTTTGGCCTTGATTAGTGTTGCTTGTGTTGCTTGCACCAAATTCTTTCCTAGGGGCAGAATGCTCCTTGTTTTGCTCTCGGCCATATGATGCATTCTTGGAGCTTGATTTCCAATTTGCATTGCTTGATTGCCCACGGCCTGAGGTGTATGAGCTCCTTGACTTGAGTCTCTTCTCTATCTTGATGGCATTATGAAGTAATTCCACGGCTGTACTACAAGGATACATATCTACTTCATAGGAAATGTTAGAGTTAAGTATCCTAAGATATCTAGCAATGGTGGAGTCTTCATCCTCTCTTACCCCAGCCTTAAGCATAGCATGTTGCATGGCATTATAAGCTTCTTCTACACTCATACTTCCTTGTCTAAGATTCTCTAATCTTTGTCTAAGTTCTCTAGTGTAGTAGGGTGGTACAAATCTATTCCTAAGCAACACTTTCATTTGTTCCCATGTATGGACTGGTGGATCAAGGTTTCTAATTCTCTCTTTTACTAAGTTATCCCACCAAGCTAAAGCAAATCCTTTGAATTCTAATGTAGCTAATTGTACCTTCCTTTGCTCGGGGAAATTGTGACAAGTCCATATGTTCTCTACCTTGGTCTCCCATTCCATGTATAAATCAGCATCACTTGTGCCCTCAAAGGGTGGGATCTGCACCTTCACCCTTCCTAGTCCATCTTGCTCTTGCTCACGCCTCCTAGGTTGAAACCTCCTATTGCGTTCTCTTCTCCATTCCTCGTACTCATCCATGCCTTCTCCTTCATCCTGAAATTCATCAACAAACTCATTTTGTCTAAAAGAATTAGGAGAAGAAAGATTAGAATGTTCTTCCCTCATTGGTCTAGGGGTACGTATGGGAGGTAATGGATTTCTCCTAGGTGGTGGATTGGGGTTGGTTCTATTCTGAGCTCTAAGGATGGCTTCCCTTCTAGCTTCTTCATAGACTTCTCTTTGTGTAGGAAGAGGGACTTGGCTATTGAGGTTAGAAGTTTGGCCATGTTCCATGTGGGTTCCTAGAGGAGTAGGTCTAGTGGCCAATTGTCCCTTAATGGTGTTCATTTCAGCTGTGAGGGACGTGATACTATCGGTAAGGCTCTTAAGAATGCTATAGACCTCAGGTTGTGGGGGTGAAGGACTCCTAGTGTCGGAATGGTCATTGCCCCTTTCGCCTTCTTGCCTAGAGTTAGTCATGATGAAAGCAAACAAACACTGAAATTGATTAAGTTAGATTGAATAATAACAACTCTCAAGTGTTTCCCAAACCAAGTGTTTGTTCACACAACTCTCTTGTTGCTTGTACTTCTCTAACTTGATATTGGCTTGTAAAGATCAATCCTTTCAACTTAGTGTCTATTCACTACAAGAAACTCAAAATCAGTTTTGAAGTCAAGACAATAATCACAACTCTCAGATTGCAAGAATGAAAAGCAACCTAGTGTTTAAGCAAAATTTAAGCCTTAGAATAGGTGATTACCTTCAAGTCAAGCTCGAATTGAGTCAAGAAGGACCTCGGACTGTCTAGCCTTGTCAAACCGTGAGTGATATGGGTTTAGGGACTAGGTGGCTAAGGTCGATGGGTTGGCTCAAGGGCTCTTGGCAATCCCTTGTTCTCCTTCTTCAACTTGTGATTCGGAAAGGTTTAATACCCCGGGTCTAGCTGAGCCGTTTTGTTTGGCTGAGTTGGGTAGCTTTAGACCACGGTTCTTCCTTAGACCGATCTATTACAATGACTTAAGATCCCGGACTTTAATGAACCGCGCTAATAACTCCGTTTTCTTTTAATACTTAGTCCGCCTGATTTTTATGTTTTGGACTTTGGCTTTTGTTTTTCTTTTCTTTTTGGAGTTTTTAAATGAAGAATAAAAGAAAAGCAACAAAATAAGCTAAAAAGAAATAGCAAAATAACTTGGCTGCAATCCAAGTGAGTTGATTGTTCAAAATGGGCATGTAGGGGGTGAGGTGGCCTGATTTTGTAGGGAGAGTGGGTGAGGAACAGCCTGAATTCGTGGGAAAAGAATGGGGGAAGTAGGTGAGGATAGGTGGCCTGATTTTGTAGGGAGAGTGGGTGAGATAGTTACCTTATTTTGTGGGGAATGAATGGCTGAAAATTACTTTGACTTTCTTGGTAATTTTGGCCTTGTAACCACCCTCTTAATACTCCCATTCAGCCATGAAGAACATGAAGAACAACCATGAAGAACATGAAGAACAACCATGAAGAACAACAACAATTTCAGCCGTCTTCTTCTCTTCTTCTTCCTTGAGTTTTGTGAGATCAAAGGATGTGTTTAGGCAATGGATTTGACAAGGACAAGACCAAGCCTACTACCCTTCCTTCTCTCAATGCAAGCCTTCCTCTTTGGTGTTCAACCTGCACACAACTCACAATTTAGAGGTCACAACTTGTTTTGAACAAGAAACTCAAGAACACAACCAAAAAGGCTTAGATTGATGTTCTAATGAGCATGAATGGTGTGTATGGAGTCAAATGGCTCTGATACCACTTGATATAGCCTTGCTTGCTATATGAAGCCGATCTAGACAACCATAAACACACAAGAGATCAACCAACAACAACAATGGCAAAAGCCCTTTGAAAATCAGAATGGGAAAGCAAAAGAAACAAAGGAGATAGCAAGGGGAGATATACAAGATGATGAATGATCAAAACCAAGCACAAACAACAACAAGACCAAAGGCTTAGTGGCCTAAAACCAGGTTGTAATGGAGTGCAAAACCTTGATCCTACAACCCTACACAACCTTCACATGGAGGAGGCACAAGGAGGAGTTCTATGAAGCTTGTAAACACCAATTCTAATGAGATTGACATAAACAAGACATCTAGAGTAAGACAAGCAATCCGCTCGATCACACACTTGAGTTCAAAGCTCTCTTTGAAAAGAGGAAACAACAAAGTTGATAAAACTTGAACTAAGTTGGGAGTGGGGGTGTCAAGGGGTTTAAATAGGCAAAGAAACCGACCCTTGACTTCAAAACCCACACGCACACATGTCTTGAAAAAGACGCCCTTGACATGGCAAAATGTCATGAAATGCAAGTGTCATAAAATGCACTAAAAGGGAAAATGATAAGCAAGGTCTTCAAGCTATCTTCTTGGACTCAAATATGAGTAGAGTCCTAGCTTTAACCATTGAGTCCTCAAGTTCCATAGTGTTGCCTTGAAGGCTGAATTGAGTGACAAAAATGGTTAAGTCTTCTTGTAGTCGCTTAGCTTTTGACCTTGTGATTGGACCTTCTATGGATGGTGCTTCCATTGGTGTGACTTCTAAGGATGGTCCTCCATCACTCACTTTATACCTTGTCACAAAACTGATGATGCTTCACATGTTTCTATTCTTTTCTTTAGAGAAGTAGTTAGATTGCATGGGATTCCTAGGACAATTGTTAGTGATAGGGATACAAAGTTTTTGAGTCACTTTTGGCGTTCTCTTTGGGGACAACTTGGTACTAAACTCTTGTTTTCTACCTCAAGTCATCCCCAAACCGATGGCCAAACTGAGGTTACTAATAGAACACTTGGTACCCTCCTAAGGACACTCATTAGAAAGAACTTAAAGTCTTGGGAAGATTTGTTGCCACATGTAGAATTTGCATATAATAGGGCGCAACACTCTTCTACAAACTTAAGTCCTTTTGAATGTGTCTATGGTCTTAACCCCATTAGACCTTGTACCGTTTCCCAAGAAGGAACGAGTAGATTTTGATGCAGATAAACAGGCGGAGTTCATAAGGGAGTTACATGAAAAGACCAAGCTAAGGTTGGAGCAACTAGGACGTGATGTGGCTGCTAGGAACAACAAGGGAAGGAGAAGGGTGATTTTCAAGCCGGGCGACCTCGTATGGGTGCACTTGCGCAAGGAAAGATTCCCAACAAAGAGAGCATTCAAGCTAGCTCCAAGAGGTGATGGACCTTTCAAAATCCTAAGGAGAGTAGGTGACAATGCATATGTTGTTGACCTACCGGATGACTATGGTGTTAGTACTACCTTCAATGTGGCTGACCTTACACTATGAGGACCATGAGGACAGTCCTAAAGATTCGTGGTCGAATCATTTCCAAGGAGGGGAGGATGATGGAGGACCATCCTTAGAAGTCACACCAATGGAAGCACCATCCATAGAAGGTCCAATCACAAGGTCAAAAGCTAAGCAACTACAAGAAGACTTAACCATTTTTGTCACTCAATTCAGCCTTCAAGGCAACACTATGGAACTTGAGGACTCAATGGTTACTCTACTCACACTTGAGTCCAAGGAGATAGCTTGAAGACCTTGCTTATCATTTCCCTTTTAGTGCATTTTATGACACTTGCATTTCATGACATTTTGCCATGTCAAGGGCTTCTTTTCAAGACATGTGGTGCGTGTGGTTTTGAAGTCAAGGGGTGGTTATTTGTCTATTTATACCCCCTTGACACCCCACTCCCAACTTAGTTCAATGTTTATCAACTTTGTTGTTTTCTCTTTTCAAAGAGAGCTTTGAACTCAAGTGTGTGATCGAGCGGATTGCTTGTCTTACTCTAGATGTCTTGTTTATGTCAATCTCATTAGAATTGGTGTTTACAAGCTTCATAGAACTCCTCCTTGTGCCTCCTCCATGTGAAGGTTGTGTAGGGTTGTAGGATCGAGGTTTTGAACTCCATTACAACCTGGTTTTAGGCCACTAAGCCTTTGGTCTTGTTGTTGTTTGTGCTTGGTTTTGATCATTCATCATCTTGTAGATATCTCCTTGTTATCTCCTTTGTTTCATTGCCTTTTCCATTCTGATTTTCAAAGGGCTTTCGCCATTGTTGTTGTTGGTTGATCTCTTGTGTGTTCATGGTTGTCTAGATCGGCTTCATAGCTCAAGCAAGGCTATATCATAAGCTAAGATGGATGAATGAATGTGGTGAATTGAAAGTCACCAAGCAAGTGAACATAGCTTTTAAGATAGGCTCCTATCAAGATACTTTGTTATGTGATGTAGTTCCTATGAATGCATGTCATCTTTTACTAGGTAGACCTTGGCAATTTGATAGGAAAGCTATTCATGATGGCTATACTAACAAGCACACATTTAAGTTCCAAGGCAGACCTATTACCTTGTGTCCTATGACCCCATTGCAGGTTGCCGAAGAATTTGAGAAGTCCAAGATGAAGGACAAAGAGAAAGAAGAAGAAGTGAGCAAGGGGAGTGTGTTGTTGGCGTCCACATCAGATTTGCACGAGTTGTGTCTTCCTATAGACACAAGAGTCATGACATTGCTCAAGGACCAATGGCGTAAACTTACAAGTACCGAAGGCAACAACACTATCCCTCACTCCATCCAAGTTGTGCTTGATGAGTTTAAAGACATGTTTCCGGAAGAGCTTCCATTAGGACTACCGCCCTTTAGAGGGATTGAGCATCAAATAGACCTAATTCCGGGAGCATCATTACCAAATAGGCCAGCTTACAAGATGAATCCTCAAGAGAGCAAGGAAATTGAGGATCAAGTGCAAGAGCTACTACAAAAGGGTTATGTGCGTGAGAGCAAGTCACCATGTGCAGTTCCGGTCCTCTTGGTTCCAAAGAAGGACAAGACATGGAGGATGTGTGTGGACTGTCGTGCTATAAACAACATCACAATCAAGTATCGTCACCCTATCCCTAGACTTGATGATATGCTTGATGAATTGTATGGTGCTACTTTGTTTTCTAAGATAGATTAGAGGAGTGGATACCACCAAATTAGGATGAAAGAAGGGGATGAATGGAAAACAGCCTTTAAGACCAAGTTTGGCTTGTATGAATGGCTTGTCATGCCATTTGGTCTTACTAATGCTCCTTCGACATTCATGAGGCTTATGAACTATGTTCTAAGAAGCTACATAGGGAAATTTGTGGTGGTCTACTTTGATGACATCCTCATCTATAGCAAGTCCTTACAAGAGTATGAACAACACCTTAGGGAAGTATTATCCACACTTAGACTTAATCATCTTTATGCTAACATTAAGAAGTGTGATTTTTGCACTAATGAAGTGATTTTCCTAGGGTTTGTGGTCAGCTCAAGAGGATTGGAGGTTGATCAAGAGAAGGTGAAAGCCATCAAGGAGTGGCCTACTCCTACTAATGTTGGACAAGTCCGAAGCTTTCAAGGTCTGGCCGGTTTCTATAGACGATTTGTGAAGGACTTCTCCACCATAGCTTCACCACTCACGGAGTTGACAAAGAAACACACACCTTTCACGTGGGGCAAGGCACAAGAGGCGGCATTTGAAGAGCTCAAAACCAGATTGACGAATTGATGCGGGATCATCATCACCATCACCACCCTTATGTGAAGACCATTCTAAGCTTGAAGACAAGACCAATTTGATGCTCGGAATGAAAGAAGAAGACAAGAAGAAGAAGACCTCAAGTGTGTTTGAGGAATGAATAATATTGATGTAACTCATGAAATTATTTCCCTTTTAAGTTGTTTTTCTTTCATATTATTTTTAAGACATTAGGACATGGCAGCCCCTCCCTAGGAGTATAAAAGGGCTTGCCCTTGTCATTTGTAAGGAGGCTGAATTTGGTTAAAATGATAATCTTTTTTGCCTCATTAAAGAGAGCTCTTGAGAGAGAGAGCTCAATGTAGAAGATGATAGCTTGGCTGTTCTTGGCTATGTCAATTTCATATGGAGATTGGTGTTCCAAGTCGCCACAAGCATCCTCCTTGTGCTCGACTTCCATGGTCGTTGTGTAAGGTTGTAAAGACGAGGGTTTATTCATCATTTGGCTCGGTTCTTCTTCATCTAGATGATGGGTTGAGTCATTGTTTGATTGGGTTCTTTTCTTCCTATCTTTCCCTTTGTTTTGTTGCATCAATTCTGATTTCGGGTCATCTTTTCCTTGTTGTTTTGAGTCAATTTCATGAGTTTACAACCTGAAATTCGTAGCCCTTCTTCCTCCAACTTCTTCCATTGATTTTTTGAGTCGAGCTTGGTGTCTAGATCGTCAAAACGGGTTCATCCCCGTATCACGAATGCTCCTCTCCTGATTCTACCAAATTTCTCAAAGCCATTTGAGGTAGAATGTGATGCTTCCGGGATTGGAATTGGTGGTGTGTTAATGCAAGAAGGAAGACCAATAGCTTTCTTTAGTGAAAAGCTCAAAGGTGCGTGCCTCAATTACTCTACTTATGATAGAGAACTCTATGCACTCTTTAGGGTCCTAAAGACTTGGCAACACTATCTTTGGCCAAGTGAATTTGTGTTACATACGGATCATAAGTCATTAAAACATCTAAGGGGTCAAGATAAACTAGATAGGCGTCATGGTAGATGGCTGGAATTCATAGAGACTTTTCCTTACATTATCAAGTATAAGAAAGGAAAGGTGATGGAGGACCATCCTTAGAAGTCACACCAATGGAAGCACCATCCATGGAAGGTCCAATCACAAGGTCAAAAGCTAAGCAACTACAAGAAGACTTAACCATTTTTGTCACTCAATTCAGCCTTCAAGGCAACACTATGGAACTTGAGGACTCAATGGTTAAAGCTAGGACTCTACTCACATTTGAGTCCAAGGAGATAGCTTGAAGACCTTGCTTATCATTTCCCTTTTAGTGCATTTTATGACACTTGCATTTCATGACTTTTTGCCATGTCAAGGGCGTCTTTTCAAGACATGTGGTGCGTGTGGTTTTGAAGTCAAGGGGTGGTTATTTTGTCTATTTAAACCCCCTTGACACCCCACTCCCAACTTAGTTCAAGTTTTATCAACTTAGTTGTTTTCTCTTTTCGAAGAGAGCTTTGAACTCATGTGTGTGATCGAGCGGATTGCTTGTCTTACTCTAGATGTCTTGTCTATGTCAATCTCATTAGAATTGGTGTCTACAAGCTTCATAGAACTCCTCCTTGTGCCTCCTCCATGTGAAGGTTGTGTAGGGTTGTAGGATCGAGGTTTTGCACTCCATTACAACCTGGTTTTAGGCCATTAAAGCCTTTGGTCTTGTTGTTGTTTGTGCTTGGTTTTGATCATTCATCATCTTGTAGATATCCCCTTGTTATCTCTTTTGTTTCTTTGCTCTTCAATTCTGATTTTTCAAAGGGCTTTCGCCATTGTTGTTGTTGGATGATCTCTTGTGTGTTCATGGCTGTCTAGATCGGCTTCATAGCTCAAGCAAGGCTATATCAAAGTGGTATCAGAACCATTTGACTCCATACACACCATTCATGCTCATTAGAACATCAATCTAAGTCTTCTTGGTTGTGTTCTTGAGTTTCTTGTTCAAACAAGGTGTGACCTCTAAATTGTGAGTTGTGTGCAGGTTGAACACCAAAGAGTAAGGCTTGCATTGAGAGAAGGAAGGGTAGTAGGCGTGGTCTTGTCCTTGTCAAGTCCATTGCCTAAACACATCCATTGATCTCACAAAACTCAAGGAAGAAGAAGAGAAGAAGACGGCTGAAATTGTTGTTGTTCTTCATGGTTGTTCTTCATGTTCTTCATGGTTGTTCTTCATGTTCTTCATGGCTGAATGGGAATATTAAGAGGGTGGTTACAAGGCCCAAATTACCAAGAAAGTCAAAGTAATTTTCAGCCATTCATTCCCCACAAAATCAGGTAACTCTCACCCACTCTTCCCTACAAAATCAGGCTATATCAAGTGGCATTGATAACCCACGAAAATCAGGCCACTCTCACCCACTTTTCCCTACAAAAAAGGCTATAACTCACCCACTCTTCACCTTGTTGCAGCCAAGTTGCATTTGCTATTTATTTTAGCTTATTTTTGTTGCTTTTCTTTTATTTTTCATTTAAAAACTCCAAAAAAAAAAAAGAAAAACAAAAGCCAAAGTCCAAAACATAAAAATCAGGCGGACTAAGTATTAAAAGAAAACGGAGTTATTAGCTCGGTTCATTAAAGTCCGGGATCTTAAGTCATTGTAATAGATCGGTCTAAGGAAGAACCGTGGTCTAAAGCTACCCAACTCAGCCAAACAAAACGGCTCAGCTAGACCCGGGGTATTAAACCTTTCCGAATCACAAGTTGAAGAAGGAGAACAAGGGATTGCCAAGAGCCCTTGAGCCAACCCATCGACCTTAGCCACCTAGTCCCTAAACCCATATCACTCACGGTTTGACAAGGCTAGACAGTCCGAGGTCCTTCTTGACTCAATTCGAGCTTGACTTGAAGGTAATCACCTATTCTAAGGCTTAAATTGTGCTTAAACACTAGGTTGCTTTACATTCTTGCAATCTGAGAGTTGTGATTATTGTCTTGACTCCCAAACTGATTTTGAGCTTCTTGTAGTGAATAAACACTAAGTTGAAAGGATTGACCTTTACAAGTCAATATCAAGTTAGAGAAGTACAAGCAACAAGAGAGTTGTGTGAACAAACACTTGGTTTGGGAAACACTTGAGAGTTGTTATTATTCAATCTAACTTAATCAATTTCAGTGTTTGCTTGCTTTGATCATGACTAACTCTAGGCATGAAGGCGAAAGGGGCAATGACCATTCCGACACTAGGAGTCCTTCACCCCCACAACCTGAGGTCTATAGCATCCTTAAGAGCCTTACCGATAGTATCACGTCCCTCACAGCTGAAATGAACACCATTAAGGGACAATTAGCCACTAGACCTACTCCTCTAGGAACCCACATGGAACATGGCCAAACTTCTAACCTCAATAGTCAAGTCCCTCTTCCTACACAAAGAGAAGTCTATGAAGAAGCTAGAAGGGAAGCCATCCTTAGAACTCAGAATAGAACCAACCCCAATCCACCACCTAGGAGAAATCCATTACCTCCCATACGTACCCCTAGACCAATGAGGGAAGAACATTCTAATCTTTCTTCTCCTACTTCTTTTAGACAAAATGAGTTTGTTGATGAATTTCAGGATGAAGGAGAAGGCATGGATGAGTACGAGGAATGGAGAAGAGAACGCAATAGGAGGTTTCAACCTAGGAGGCGTGAGCAAGAGCAAGATGGACTAGGAAGGGTGAAGGTGCAGATCCCACCCTTTGAGGGCACAAGTGATGCTGATTTATACATGGAATGGGAGACCAAGGTAGAGAACATATGGACTTGTCACAATTTCCCCGAGCAAAGGAAGGTACAATTAGCTACATTAGAATTCAAAGGATTTTCTTTAGCTTGGTGGGATAACTTAGTGAAAGAGAGAGTTAGAAACCTTGATCCACCAGTCCATACATGGGAACAAATGAAAGTGTTGCTTAGGAATAGATTTGTACCATCCTACTACACTAGAGAACTTAGACAAAGATTAGAGAATCTTAGACAAGGAAGTATGAGTGTAGAAGAAGCTTATAATGCCATGCAATATGCTATGCTTAAGGCTGGGGTAAGAGAGGATGAAGACTCCACCATTGCTAGATATCTTAGGATACTTAACTCTAACATTTCCTATGAAGTAGATATGTATCCTTGTAGTACAGCCGTGGAATTACTTCATAATGCTATCAAGATAGAGAGGAGACTCAAGTCAAGGAGCTCATACACCTCAGGCCGTGGGCAATCAAGCAATGCCAATTGGAAATCAAGCTCCAAGAATGCATCATATGGCCGAGAGCAAAGCAAGGAGCATTCTGCCCCTAGGAAAGAATTTGGTACAAGCAACACAAGCCACACTAATCAAGGCCAAACCACTCGGCCTCCATTCACAAGTCAAGGACAAAAAGGGAATGCCTCTAACTCTACTTTTCCTATTAAGTCTAGTCAAATTGAATGTTTTAAATGTAAAGGCAAAGGTCACATGATGAAAGATTGCCCTAATAGGAGAACTATGATTGTAGATCACCTAGGACAATATGATTCTTGTAGTGATAATGAAGAGATTCCTTGCATTGAAACTGAAAATGAGCATGCTAATGACTTAGATTTTGGTGAAGAATTAGAGTATGAGCATGGTGATAGCTTAATTTGTAAGAGAACTTTGCATGTGCTAGCAACTAAAGAGGAAGCTGATCAAAGAGAGAACCTATTTCATACTAGGTGTCTTGTTAAAGGAAAAGTGTGTAATATGATCATTGATGGTGGAAGTTGTACAAACATAGCTAGTACTATTTTAGTGTCTAAGTTACAACTACCAACAATTCCACATACTAGGCCTTATAAGCTAAGATGGATGAATGAATGTGGTGAATTGAAGGTCACCAAGCAAGTGAACATAGCTTTTAAGATAGGCTCCTATCAAGATACTTTGTTATGTGATGTAGTTCCTATGAATGCATGTCATCTTTTACTAGGTAGACCTTGGCAATTTGATAGGAAAGCTATTCATGATGGCTATACTAACAAGCACACATTTAAGTTCCATGGCAAACCTATTACCTTGTGTCCTATGACCCCATTGCAGGTTGCCGAAGAATTTGAGAAGTCCAAGATGAAGGACAAAGAGAAAGAAGAAGAAGTGAGCAAGGGGAGTGTGTTGTTGGCGTCCACATCAGATTTGCACGAGTTGTGTCTTCCTATAGACACAAGAGTCATGACATTGCTCAAGGACCAATGGCGTGCACTTACAAGTGCCGAAGGCAACAACAGTATCCCTCACTCCATCCAAGTTGTGCTTGATGAGTTTAAGGACATGTTTCCGGAAGAGCTTCTATTAGGACTACCGCCCTTTAGAGGGATTGAGCATCAAATAGACCTAATTCCGGGAGCATCATTACCAAATAGGCCAGCTTACAAGATGAATCCTCAAGAGAGCAAGGAAATTGAGGATCAAGTGCAAGAACTACTTCAAAAGGGTTATGTGCGAGAGAGCAAGTCACCATGTGCAGTTCCGGTCCTCTTGGTTCCAAAGAAGGACAAGACATGGAGGATGTGTGTGGACTGCCGTGCTATAAACAACATCACAATCAAGTATCGTCACCCTATCCCTAGACTTGATGATATGCTTGATGAATTGTATGGTGCTACTTTGTTTTCTAAGATAGATTTGAGGAGTGGATGCCACCAAATTAGGATGAAAGAAGGGGATGAATGGAAAACAGCCTTTAAGACCAAGTTTGGCTTGTATGAATGGCTTGTCATGCCATTTGGTCTTACTAATGCTCCTTCGACATTCATGAGGCTTATGAACTATGTTCTAAGAAGCTACATAGGGAAATTTGTGGTGGTCTACTTTGATGACATCCTCATCTATAGCAAGTCCTTACAAGAGCATGAACAACACCTTAGGGAAGTATTATCCACACTTAGACTTAATCATCTTTATGCTAACATTAAGAAGTGTGATTTTTGCACTAATGAAGTGATTTTGCTAGGGTTTGCTTACATTAAGGAACTCTATGATAATGATTCTGATTTTGGGAATATCTATAGACAATGCTTAGATACGGGTTCATGTGATAAGTGTTTTTACTTGTTTGATGGATTCCTTTTTAGAGCTAGTAAGGTTTGCATACCTAAGTGCTCTTTAAGACTCTTGCTTGTTGAGGAATCACACAAGGGAGGTCTTATGGGTCACTTTGGGCGTGATAAGACCTATGCCATGCTTAAAGAACACTTCTACTGGCCTCACATGCTTAAAGATGTTGAAAATGTGCTTAAAAGATGCTTAGAGTGTTTAAAAGCTAAGTCTAAGGTGAAACCCCATGGTCTCTACACACCACTGCCCATTCCCTCTTCTCCTTGGTTAGATATAAGTATGGACTTCATTGTTGGACTACCTAGGACTAGGAAGGGACGAGACTCAATTTTTGTGGTTGTAGATCGGTTTTCTAAGATGGCTCACTTTATACCTTGTCACAAAACTGATGATGCTTCACATGTTTCTATTCTTTTCTTTAGAGAAGTAGTTAGATTGCATGGGATTCCTAGGACAATTGTTAGTGATAGGGATACAAAGTTTTTGAGTCACTTTTGGCGTTCTCTTTGGGGACAACTTGGTACTAAACTCTTGTTTTCTACCTCAAGTCATCCCCAAACCGATGGCCAAACTGAGGTTACTAATAGAACACTTGGTACCCTCCTAAGGACACTCATTAGGAAGAACTTAAAGTCTTGGGAAGATTTGTTGCCACATGTAGAATTTGTGATATAGCCTTGCTTGAGCTATGAAGCCGATTTAGACAACCATGAACACACAAGAGATCAACCAACAACAACAATGGCGAAAGCCCTTTGAAAAATCAGAATTGAAGAGCAAAGAAACAAAGGAGATATCTACAAGATGATGAATGATCAAAACCAAGCACAAACAACAACAAGACCAAAGGCTTTAATGGCCTAAAACCAGGTTGTAATGGAGTGCAAAACCTCGATCCTACAACCCTACACAGCCTTCACATGGAGGAGGCACAAGGAGGAGTTCTATGAAGCTTGTAAACACCAATTCTAATGAGATTGACATAGACAAGACATCTAGAGTAAGACAAGCAATCCGCTCGATCACACACTTGAGTTCAAAGCTCTCTTTGAAAAGAGAAAACAACAAAGTTGATAAACTTGAACTAAGTTGGGAGTGGAGTGTCAAGGGGGTTTAAATAGACAAATAACCACCCCTTGACTTCAAAACCACACGCACCACATGTCTTGAAAAGAGGCCCTTGACATGGCAAAATGTCATGAAATGCAAGTGTCATAAAATGCACTAAAAGGGAAATGATAAGCAAGGTCTTCAAGCTATCTCCTTGGACTCAAATGTGAGTAGAGTCCTAGCTTTAACCATTGAGTCCTCAAGTTCCATAGTGTTGCCTTGAAGGCTGAATTGAGTGACAAAAATGGTTAAGTCTTCTTGTAGTTGCTTAGCTTTTGACCTTGTGATTGGACCTTCCATGGATGGTGCTTCCATTGGTGTGACTTCTAAGGATGATCCTCCATCATCCTCCCCTCCTTGGAAAGGATTCGACCACGAATCTTTAGGACTGTCCTCATGGTCCTCATAGAGTGTAAGATCAGCCACATTGAAGGTAGCACTAACACCATAGTCATCCGGTAGGTCAACAACATATGCATTGTCACCTACTCTCCTTAGGACTTTGAAGGGTCCATCACCTCTTGGAGCTAGCTTGGATGCTCTCTTTGTTGGGAATCTTTCCTTGCGCAAGTGCACCCATACGAGGTCTCCTGGCTTGAAAATCACCCTTCTCCTTCCCTTGTTGTTCCTAGCAGCCACATTATGTCCTAGTTGCTCCAACCTTAGCTTGGTCTTTTCATGTAACTCCCTTATGAACTCCGCCTGTTTATCTGCATCAAAATCTACTCGTTCCTTCTTGGGAAACGGTACAAGGTCTAATGGGGTTAAGGGGTTAAGACCATAGACACATTCAAAAGGACTTAAGTTTGTAGAAGAGTGTTGCGCCCTATTATATGCAAATTCTACATGTGGCAACAAATCTTCCCAAGACTTTAAGTTCTTCCTAATGAGTGTCCTTAGGAGGGTACCAAGTGTTCTATTAGTAACCTCAGTTTGACCATCGGTTTGGGGATGACTTGAGGTAGAAAACAAGAGTTTAGTACCAAGTTGTCCCCAAAGAGAACGCCAAAAGTGACTCAAAAACTTTGTATCCCTATCACTAACAATTGTCCTAGGAATCCCATGCAATCTAACTACTTCTCTAAAGAAAAGAATAGAAACATGTGAAGCATCATCAGTTTTGTGACAAGGTATAAAGTGAGCCATCTTAGAAAACCGATCTACAACCACAAAAATTGAGTCTCGTCCCTTCCTAGTCCTAGGTAGTCCAACAATGAAGTCCATACTTATATCTAACCAAGGAGAAGAGGGAATGGGCAGTGGTGTGTAGAGACCATGGGGTTTCACCTTAGACTTAGCTTTTAAACACTCTAAGCATCTTTTAAGCACATTTTCAACATCTTTAAGCATGTGAGGCCAGTAGAAGTGTTCTTTAAGCATGGCATAGGTCTTATCACGCCCAAAGTGACCCATAAGACCTCCCTTGTGTGATTCCTCAACAAGCAAGAGTCTTAAAGAGCACTTAGGTATGCAAACCTTACTAGCTCTAAAAAGGAATCCATCAAACAAGTAAAAACACTTATCACATGAACCCGTATCTAAGCATTGTCTATAGATATTCCCAAAATCAGAATCATTATCATAGAGTTCCTTAATGTAAGCAAACCCTAGCACCTTAGAATCAAGTTGAGTAAGCAATGTATATCTCCTAGATAAAGCATCGGCTACAATGTTATCTTTTCCTTTCTTATACTTGATAATGTAAGGAAAAGTCTCTATGAATTCCAGCCATCTACCATGACGCCTATCTAGTTTATCTTGACCCCTTAGATGCTTTAATGACTTATGATCCGTATGTAACACAAATTCACTTGGCCAAAGATAGTGTTGCCAAGTCTTTAAGACCCTAAAGAGTGCATAGAGTTCTCTATCATAAGTAGAGTAATTGAGGCACGCACCTTTGAGCTTTTCACTAAAGAAAGCTATTGGTCTTCCTTCTTGCATCAACACACCACCAATTCCAATCCCGGAAGCATCACATTCTACCTCAAATGGATTTGAGAAATTTGGTAGAATCAGGAGAGGAGCATTCGTCAATCTGGTTTTGAGCTCTTCAAATGCCGCCTCTTGTGCCTTGCCCCACGTGAAAGGTGTGTGTTTCTTTGTCAACTCCGTGAGTGGTGAAGCTATGGTGGAGAAGTCCTTCACAAATCGTCTATAGAAACCGGCCAGACCTTGAAAGCTTCGGACTTGTCCAACATTAGTAGGAGTAGGCCACTCCTTGATGGCTTTCACCTTCTCTTGATCAACCTCCAATCCTCTTGAGCTGACCACAAACCCTAGGAAAATCACTTCATTAGTGCAAAAATCACACTTCTTAATGTTAGCATAAAGATGATTAAGTCTAAGTGTGGATAATACTTCCCTAAGGTGTTGTTCATGCTCTTGTAAGGACTTGCTATAGATGAGGATGTCATCAAAGTAGACCACCACAAATTTCCCTATGTAGCTTCTTAGAACATAGTTCATAAGCCTCATGAATGTCGAAGGAGCATTAGTAAGACCAAATGGCATGACAAGCCATTCATACAAGCCAAACTTGGTCTTAAAGGCTGTTTTCCATTCATCCCCTTCTTTCATCCTAATTTGGTGGTTCCCACTCCTCAAATCTATCTTAGAAAACAAAGTAGACCATACAATTCATCAAGCATATCATCAAGTCTAGGGATAGGGTGACGATACTTGATTGTGATGTTGTTTATAGCACGGCAGTCCACACACATCCTCCATGTCTTGTCCTTCTTTGGAACCAAGAGGACCGGAACTGCACATGGTGACTTGCTCTCACGCACATAACCCTTTTGAAGTAGCTCTTGCACTTGATCCTCAATTTCCTTGCTCTCTTGAGGATTCATCTTGTAAGCTGGCCTATTTGGTAATGATGCTCCCGGAATTAGGTCTATTTGATGCTCAATCCCTCTAAAGGGCGGTAGTCCTAATGGAAGCTCTTCCGGAAACATGTCTTTAAACTCATCAAGCACAACTTGGATGGAGTGAGGGATAGTGTTGTTGCCTTCGGCACTTGTAAGTACACGCCATTGGTCCTTGAGCAATGTCATGACTCTTGTGTCTATAGGAAGACACAACTCGTGCAAATCTGATGTGGACGCCAACAACACACTCCCCTTGCTCACTTCTTCTTCTTTCTCTTTGTCCTTCATCTTGGACTTCTCAAATTCTTCGGCAACCTGCAATGGGGTCATAGGACACAAGGTAATAGGTTTGCCATGGAACTTAAATGTGTGCTTGTTAGTATAGCCATCATGAATAGCTTTCCTATCAAATTGCCAAGGTCTACCTAGTAAAAGATGACATGCATTCATAGGAACTACATCACATAACAAAGTATCTTGATAGGAGCCTATCTTAAAAGCTATGTTCACTTGCTTGGTGACCTTCAATTCACCACATTCATTCATCCATCTTAGCTTATAAGGCCTAGTATGTGGAATTGTTGGTAGTTGTAACTTAGACACTAAAATAGTACTAGCTATGTTTGCACAACTTCCACCATCAATGATCATATTACACACTTTTCCTTTAACAAGACACCTAGTATGAAATAGGTTCTCTCTTTGATCAGCTTCCTCTTTAGTTGCTAGCACATGCAAAGTTCTCTTACAAATTAAGCTATCACCATGCTCATACTCTAATTCTTCACCAAAATCTAAGTCATTAGCATGCTCATTTTCAGGTTCAATGCAAGGAATCTCTTCATTATCACTAGAAGAATCATATTGTCCTAGGTGATCTACAATCATAGTTCTCCTATTAGGGCAATCTTTCATCATGTGACCTTTGCCTTTACATTTAAAACATTCAATTTGACTAGACTTAATAGGAAAAGTAGAGTTAGAGGCATTCCCTTTTTGTCCTTGACTTGTGAATGGAGGCCGAGTGGTTTGGCCTTGATTAGGGTGGCTTGTGTTGCTTGTACCAAATTCTTTCCTAGGGGCAGAATGCTCCTTGTTTTGCTCTCGGCCATATGATGCATTCTTGGAGCTTGATTTCCAATTTGCATTGCTTGATTGCCCACGGCCTGAGGTGTATGAGCTCCTTGACTTGAGTCTCTTCTCTATCTTGATGGCATTATGAAGTAATTCCACGGCTGTACTACAAGGATACATATCTACTTCATAGGAAATGTTAGAGTTAAGTATCCTAAGATATCTAGCAATGGTGGAGTCTTCATCCTCTCTTACCCCAGCCTTAAGCATAGCATGTTGCATGGCATTATAAGCTTCTTCTACACTCATACTTCCTTGTCTAAGATTCTCTAATCTTTGTCTAAGTTCTCTAGTGTAGTAGGATGGTACAAATCTATTCCTAAGCAACACTTTCATTTGTTCCCATGTATGGACTGGTGGATCAAGGTTTCTAACTCTCTCTTTTACTAAGTTATCCCACCAAGCTAAAGCAAATCCTTTGAATTCTAATGTAGCTAATTGTACCTTCCTTTGCTCGGGGAAATTGTGACAAGTCCATATGTTCTCTACCTTGGTCTCCCATTCCATGTATAAATCAGCATCACTTGTGCCCTCAAAGGGTGGGATCTGCACCTTCACCCTTCCTAGTCCATCTTGCTCTTGCTCACGCCTCCTAGGTTGAAACCTCCTATTGCGTTCTCTCCTCCATTCCTCGTACTCATCCATGCCTTCTCCTTCATCCTGAAATTCATCAACAAACTCATTTTGTCTAAAAGAATTAGGAGAAGAAAGATTAGAGTGTTCTTCCCTCATTGGTCTAGGGGTACGTATGGGAGGTAATGGATTTCTCCTAGGTGGTGGATTAGGGTTGGTTCTATTCTGAGTTCTAAGGATGGCTTCCCTTCTAGCTTCTTCATAGACTTCTCTTTGTGTAGGAAGAGGGACTTGGCTATTGAGGTTAGAAGTTTTGCCATGTTCCATGTGGGTCCCTAGAGGAGTAGGTCTAGTGGCTAATTGTCCCTTAATGGTGTTCATTTCAGCTGTGAGGGACGTGATACTATCGGTAAGGCTCTTAAGGATGCTATAGACCTCAGGTTGTGGGGGTGAAGGACTACTAGTGTCGGAATGGTCATTGCCCCTTTCGCCTTCTTGCCTAGAGTTAGTCATGATCAAAGCAAACAAACACTGAAATTGATTAAGTTAGATTGAATAATAATAACTCTCAAGTGTTTCCCAAACCAAGTGTTTGTTCACACAACTCTCTTGTTGCTTGTACTTCTCTAACTTGATATTGGCTTGTAAAGATCAATCCTTTCAACTTAGTGTCTATTCACTACAAGAAACTCAAAATCAGTTTTGAAGTCAAGACAATAATCACAACTCTCAGATTGCAAGAATGAAAAGCAACCTAGTGTTTAAGCAAAATTTAAGCCTTAGAATAGGTGATTACCTTCAAGTCAAGCTCGAATTGAGTCAAGAAGGACCTCGGACTGTCTAGCCTTGTCAAACCGTGAGGGATATTGGTTTAGGGACTAGATGGCTAAGGTCGATGGGTTGGCTCAAGGACTCTTGGCAATCCCTTGTTCTCCTTCTTCAACTTGTGATTCGGAAAAGCTTAATACCCCGGGTCTAGCTAAGCCGTTTTGTTTGGCTGAGATGTGTAGCTTTAGACCACGGTTCTTCCTTAGACCGCTCTATTACAATGACTTAAGATCCCGGACTTTAATGAACCGAGCTAATAACTCCGATTTCTTTTAATACTTAGTCCGCCTGATTTTTATGTTTTGGACTTTGGCTTTTGTTTTTCTTTTCTTTTGGGAGTTTTTAAATGAAGAATAAAAGAAAAGCAACAAAATAAGCTAAAAAGAAATAGCAAAATATCTTGGCTGCAATCCAAGTGAGTTGGTCGTTCAATATGGGCATGTAGGGGGTGAGGTGGCCTGATTTTGTAGGGAGAGTGGGTGAGGTAGCTGATTTTGTAGGGAGAGTGGGTGAGGTAGCTGATTTTGTAGGGGGTGAGGTGGCCTGATTTTGTGGGGAAAAAAGTGGCTGGAAATTACTTGGTAATTGGCCTTGTAACCACCCTCTCAATACTCCAATTCAGCCATGAAGAACAAGAACAACAACCATGAAGAACATGAAGAACAACCATGAAGAACATGAACAAATTCCAGCCGTTTTCTTCTTCTTCTTCCTTGAGTTTTTGTGAGTTCAATGGATGTGTTTAGGCAATGGATTTGACAAAGACAAGACCAAGCCTACTACCCTTCCTTCTCTCAATGCAAGCCTTCCTCTTTGGTGTTCAACCTGCACACAACTCACAAATTAGAGATCACACCTTGTTTTGGACAAGAAACTCAAGAACACAACCAAGAAAGCTTAGATTGATGTTCGAATGAGTATGAATGGTGTGTATGGAGTCAATTGGCTCTGATACCACTTGATATAGCCTTGCTTGAGCTATGAAGCCGATCTAGACAACCATGAACACACAAGAGATCAACCAACAACAACAATGGCGAAAGCCCTTTGAAAAATCAGAATTGAAGAGCAAAGAAACAAAGGAGATATCTACAAGATGATGAATGATCAAAACCAAGCACAAACAACAACAAGACCAAAGGCTTTAATGGCCTAAAACCAGGTTGTAATGGAGTGCAAAACCTCGATCCTACAACCCTACACAACCTTCACATGGAGGAGGCACAAGGAGGAGTTCTATGAAGCTTGTAGACACCAATTCTAATGAGATTGACATAGACAAGACATCTAGAGTAAGACAAGCAATCCGCTCGATCACACACATGAGTTCAAAGCTCTCTTTGAAAAGAGAAAACAACTAAGTTGATAAAACTTGAACTAACTTGGGAGTGGGGTGTCAAGGGGGTTTAAATAGACAAAAACCACCCCTTGACTTCAAAACCACACGCACACATGTCTAGAAAAAGACGCCCTTGACATGGCAAAAAGTCATGAAATGCAAGTGTCATAAAATGCACTAAAAGGGAAATGATAAGCAAGGTCTTCAAGCTATCTTCTTGGACTCAAATGTGAGTAGAGTCCTAGCTTTAACCATTGAGTCCTCAAGTTCCATAGTGTTACCTTGAAGGCTGAATTGAGTGACAAAAATGGTTAAGTCTTCTTGTAGTTGCTTAGCTTTTGACCTTGTGATTGGACCTTCTAAGGATGGTCCTCCATCAAAGAGAGCATCCAAGCTAGCTCCAAGAGGTGATGGACCCTTCAAAGTCCTAAGGAGAGTAGGTGACAATGCATATGTGGTTGACCTACCGGATGACTATGGTGTTAGTGCTACCTTCAATGTGGCTGATCTTACACTCTATGATGACCATGAGGACAGTCCTAAAGATTCGTGGTCGAATCCTTTCCAAGGAGGGGAGGATGATGGAGGACCATCCTTAGAAGTCACACCAAGGGAAGCACCATCCATAGAAGGTCCAATCACAAGGTCAAAAGCTAAGCGACTACAAGAAGACTTAACCATTTTTGTCACTCAATTCAGCCTTCAAGGAAACACTATGGAACTTGAGGACTCAATGGTTAAAGCTAGGACTCTACTCACATTTGAGTCCAAGGAGATAGCTTGAAGACCTTGCTTATCATTTCCCTTTTAGTGCATTTTATGACACTTGCATTTCATGACATTTTGCCATGTCAAGGGCTTTTTTTCAAGACATGTGGTGCGTGTGGTTTTGAAGTCAAGGGGTGGTTATTTGTCTATTTAAACCCCCTTGACACCCCACTCCCAACTTAGTTCAAGTTTATCAACTTTGTTGTTTTCTCTTTTCAAAGAGAGCTTTGAACTCAAGTGTGTGATTGAGCGGATTGCTTGTCTTACTCTAGATGTCTTGTTTATGTCAATCTCATTAGAATTGGTGTTTACAAGCTTCATAGAACTCCTCCTTGTGCCTCCTCCATGTGAAGGTTGTGTAGGGTTGTAGGATCGAGGTTTTGCACTCCATTACAACCTGGTTTTAGGCCATTAAAGCCTTTGGTCTTGTTGTTGTTTGTGCTTGGTTTTGATCATTCGTCATCTTGTAGATATCTCCTTGTTATCTCTTTTGTTTCTTTGCTCTTCAATTCTGATTTTTCAAAGGGCTTTCGCCATTGTTGTTGTTGGTTGATCTCTTGTGTGTTCATGCTTGTCTAGATCGGCTTCATAGCTCAAGCAAGGCTATATCACAGCTATTCAGGCCACTCGTCCCTACCCACGCCCTTGCCATCACTGTCCATGGCGCCTTCATCCTCCCACCAGCCTATCACGGCGACACACCGAGAAGATTCAGGTATGAACTCTGCCCATTCTCTTCCTTTTGCTAGCTATCCTACCATGCCTTTGCCTACGGGCACCACTAACCTGCTAGGCCGAGAGAATGTGGGCGACTTCCAACCAATGCCGCCGTTGCCTCTCTTGCAACCAAGGCGTCCCGCTGCAGGCCGTGGCTTTGGGCGAGGAAACTACCAAGCTTGAAGGGCACCCCTACAACCAGTACGGGGCTACCAAGGTCAAGACATGGACCAAGGTTATGGAAGAGGTCCTAATGTGAAGTTGGAAGTGCAGCCATTTGGAGGAACAACCGATGCCGAGGCCTACTTGGAGTGGGAGCACAAGACTGAACAAGTCTTTGATTTCTACCAATACACTGATGCTCAAAAGGTAGCCATCGCCACCATTAAATTCATTGATTTTGCTTATCATTGGTGGATAGAGGACAAAGAAGAAAGGGAGTACAATGGTTACCCACCCATTGATACTTGGGACGAGCTCAAAACTGCATTAAGGCACCGGTTTGTGCCCGAGGACTTCACAACCCGCCTACACTCAAGGTTGGAGCAATTGAGGCAAGGAACCAAGACGCCGGATGAGTACTACAAAGAACTCAAAATCCTCATCTATAGTTCCGGCCTAAGGTTCCCCGAAGGGTATGTTATTTCTAAATTTATCAATTGCTTAAATCCTGACCTTAAGGCTATTGTGAGTACGCAGCATTTTGTTCGAGGTACTACTATTGAGGAGATTTTGCACTACACCAATCATATCTATCAAAACTTACCTCAAAGGAAGAGTTACTCATCCAACAATAGGCCTTGGAACAACCAAGGAGGAGGATCCTCTAGCTACCCCACTCGGCGTCCCGAGAGCAAGCAAGACGCCTCAGCCGTGCCCACAAGACGTGAGCCTTCAAGGACTCCACAAGGCGGCAGGCGAGAAGGGGAGCAACGCTCAAGTGAGATCAAGTGCTTTAAATGCCTTGGGGCGTGGCCACATGGCTAAGGATTGTCCTTCTAGGCGCCAAGTCCTACTCAACACCATTGGTGAGTATGAGTCGGATGAGGAGGCCGGGGTTGAGGAGCCACAAGGAGAAGAAGAGGAGGTGGCGGAGCTGCAAGTAGAAGCTGAGACTCAAGGTGAGTGTTTTGTGGTCAAACGATCTCTAATCACTAATGAAGCTCCCGTCCCACCAAACCAAAGAGAAACCATTTTCCATACAAGATGTGATGGATCCTTGGTTGATTGAGTCACGGTGCAAGGTTCAGTCACACGTACGAAGGACACCGAAGGTGTAGGCGAAGTAGATCGAGAGTTGATGGCTTGAGGGTGAAATGGCGGAAGGCTGAGGTGATGGCAATGGACGGGAAGGCTGGAATGGTGGAGATACGAAACTGATCCCGGATATGACGCACCGGCACGAGCTTCTTCCTTGACGAATTGGATATGACACACCAATGGATCAAAGAGAACGAATTCCTAGCTTGATATGACACACAAGAGAGGAATTCAAAGGGGTTGAACTTCAATATCTCAAGAACAACTCAAAGAGAGTGTTTTTGGGTTTCTAATGTTTATCAAAGTTGGAAAATGAAAAGAAAAACAACCATCTCCTAATAGCTACAAACCAGCCGAAAATTAGGAGAGAATTCAAGGATAAAACCCATAAATTGTATCTAATTGCAGGAATAAACCAAGTCTTTTAAAGTAGACAAATAACGCCCTATTCTTCCTTAGCCTTGATGAGAGTGAGTGGTCCTTGCTTGCGGATTGATTGACCTTCGTTTGATGCCATACCCTTGTCAAGAAGGTGTTGTAGTTCCCTAGCCTTAGCACGAGTTAGTCTAGGCACCGGCTCCAATACATCCTTGTTAGGCTCGATGTTGGACACTTGATGTGGAGGATTCACATCATCCTCCCCCCCTTCAAAAGGATTCGACCACGAATCTGACTCGGGGTAGTCCTCCTCGTCCTGGGCTATGTACGGCTTCAAGTCGGCTACATTGAAGGTGTCATGCACGCCATAGGTAGGTGGTAACTCCAGCTTGTATGCATTGTCGTTGATACGCTCAAGCACTTGGAAAGGACCCTCGGCCCTCGGCTTCAACTTGGAGTTTCATTGTGAGGGAAACCGTTCCTTGCGGAGGTGCACCCACACCAAGTCACCGGGCTCAAAAATCAGCTCCTTGCGGCCCTTGTTAGCTTGCCGCTCATACTGAACTGTGCGTCGTTCAAGTTGCTTCCTAGTCTCCTCGTGCATCTTCTTGACATACTCCGCTGGCTCCTTGCCTTCCTGACTAAGATGATTCACAATAGGGTGAGCTATAAGGTCTAAGGGAGTAATAGGATTTTTACCATACGCCACTTCAAAAGGAGACTTCTTGGTGGCCGAATGCACGGTACGGTTGTACGCAAACTCGATGAAAGGTAAGCATTCTTCCCACCTGCGGAGGTTAGTCTTAAGCACAACACGGAGCAAGGTGCCAAGCGTTCTATTAACCACTTCCGTTTGCCCATCAGTTTGGGGATGGCATGTGGTTGAATATAGTAGCTTGGTTCCTAGCTTGGCCCACAAGGTCTTCCAAAAGTGACTTAGGAACTTAACATCCCTATCGGACACAATGGACTTTGGAATCCCATGTAAGCGCACAACAAAGTCAAAGAACAGATTTGCCACATTAGTTGCATCATCGGTCTTATGACACGCAATGAAGTGTGCCATCTTACTAAACCGATCTACAACTACAAAGATGGAATCTCGTCCCCTCTTAGTCCTAGGAAGACCTAAAACAAAGTCCATGGATAGGTCTTCCCACGGCTGGTGGGGAATGGGCAAAGGCATATACAACCCATGAGGACTCGACTTGGATTTAGCTTGTACACAAGTTGCACAAGAGGCACATAGTTTCTCAACATCCCTAAGCA
This sequence comes from Oxyria digyna, assembly GCA_029168935.1. Taxonomy (NCBI): domain Eukaryota; kingdom Viridiplantae; phylum Streptophyta; class Magnoliopsida; order Caryophyllales; family Polygonaceae; genus Oxyria; species Oxyria digyna. The sequence continues at coordinate 23,341,595 of JAPVLV010000005.1, forward strand.
TATGAGGCCAGAAGAAGTGTTCCTTCAAGGCTTGCATAGTCTTAGCGACGCCGAAATGACCCATAAGGCCACCACCATGCGCTTCTTGCACAAGGAGTTTCCTAGTTGAACCACTAGGAACACATAGTCGATCCTTTCTCATAAGATAGCCCTCATGCAAATAATATTGATCTTTGCCTCCTAAAGAACTACAGGCCTCATATATGTCCTTGAAATCCTCATCCAAGACATATAGTTCTTTAATAAAAGCAAAGCCCAACATTCTAGCATCCATGGTAGTAATGAGTGCATATCTACGTGATAAAGCGTCCGCCACTACATTGTCTTTTCCTTTCTTGTGTTTGATCACGTAGGGAAAAGCTTCAATGAATTCTACCCATTTGGCATGACGCTTATTAAGCTTACTTTGGCCCTTAAGGAACCGTAGAGCCTCATGATCAGAATGAATGACAAATTCCCTAGGAAGGAGATAGTGTTGCCATACCTTAAGTACTCTTACCAAAGCGAGAAGCTCCTTGTCATATGTGGGATACTTGATTTCAGCTTCATTCAACTTCTCACTATAGTAAGCAATAGGTCTCCCTCCTTGCATGAGCACACCACCTAGCCCCACCCCGGAAGCATCACATTCAATCTCAAATGTCTTGGAGAAATCAAGCAACACTAGGAGGGGAGCACATGTGAGCTTGGCCTTAAGAGTTTCAAAGGCTTCCTCTTGCTTAGGTCCCCACTTGAAAGGGACATTCTTCTTGGTGAGCTCGGTTAAAGGAGAAGCAAGGGAGCTAAAGTCTCTCACAAACCGGCGGTAGAAGCCAGCAAGACCTAGAAAACTCCTTACTTGAGTCATACTCACAGGTATAGGCCAATCTTGAATAGCCTTGATCTTCTCTTGATCCACCTTGAGTCCTTCTTTACACACTACAAAACCAAGAAAGACCACATGATCCGAACAGAAATGGCATTTCTTAAAGTTTGCATAGAGCTTTTCTTTCCTAAGGACCTCAAGTACCATTTTCAAATGCTTAGCATGCTCTTGTAAGGTATGGCTATAAATAAGTATATCATCAAAATACACAACCACAAACTGACCTAGGAAAGCCCTAAGAACATGATTCATGAGTCTCATAAAAGTGCTAGGTGCATTAGTAAGCCCAAATGGCATGACTAGCCATTCATACAATCCATACTTAGTTTTGAAGGCAGTTTTCCATTCATCACCCTCTTTCATTCTAATTTGGTGATAACCACTCTTCAAATCTATCTTAGAGAACAAGCATGCACCATGGAGTTCATCCAACATATCATCAAGTCTAGGAATAGGATGCCTATACTTGATGGTAATATTGTTTATAGCTCTACAATCCACACAGATTCTCCAAGAGCCATCCTTTTTAGGAACTAAGATGACGGGAACCGAACATGGACTTAGACTCTCACGCACATGACCCTTATTCAAGAGTTCTACAACCTGATTTTGAAGTTCTTGTGCCTCCATTGGATTAGCTCTATAGGCAGCCTTGTTGGGAATAGAAGCTCCGGGCACAAAGTCAATTTGATGCTCAATTCCTCTAATGGGAGGTAAACCGGGAGGCATCTCATCTTGGAAAAGATCATCAAATTCCTGCAAGAGTAGAGATATAGATGAAGGCAAACCATCCAAGTCTTGACTTGAGAAAAAAACATCTTTATAATAAACAAGAAAGCAAACTTTACTCCCCTGGATTGCTTTTCTTACTTCCCCTGGTTAGGAGCCTTCGTCTTTTCTTCCTTGTCCACCTTCCTTCTTTGCTCATTGGCTATGTGGTCGGCCATGATCTCATGAGGAGCTAAGGGCAGAATGGTGATCCTCTTACCATTCATATGGAAGGAGTATTCATTGGACACCCCTTGGTGGACAACTCCTCGGTCATACTGCCAAGGTCTTCCAAGTAGGATATGGCACGCCGTCATAGGAAGAACATCACAAATCACCTCATCAACATACCCCCCTATAGAAAACTTAACACAAGCTTGTTCATTCACCTTAAGAGGTGTGTTAGAATTCAGCCAACATAGAGTATAGGGTTGTACATGAGGAGTAGTTTTAAGAGCAAACCTTTTGACCACCTCTTGGTCTATGATATTACAACAAGATCCCCCATCAATTATGAGATTACAAATCTTACCTTGGATGAGGCACCTCGTATGGAATATGGTTTCTCTTTGATTGGGAAGAGTAGGAACCTCACTGGCCACAAGAGCTCGTTTCACCACAAAGCACTCACCTCTAGACTCAGCTTGTACTTGCAACTCCTCCTCTCCTTCTTCTATCACGAGCTCCTCCACGGCTTCATCATCGGACTCATACTCGCCTATTGTGTTCAGCAACACTTGGCGGCGTGAAGGGCAGTCCTTAGCCATGTGCCCGCGACCCAAGCATTTGAAGCACTTGATCTCACTAGAGCGGCGCTCACCTTCCCGATTACTGCCTTGAGGAGTCCTTGGAGGCTCTCGTCGTGGCTGATTAAGGGAAGTATCCTCTCGAGGCTCTTGGCGCCTAGGATAACTAGAAGAATCGACATTGGATCCATTCCATGGCTTTGTTTGGGAAGCGCCCGAACCCTGGTTACTCCAAGTCCTAGAAGCAGCTGGTGGAGCCTTCTTAGGAGGAAGGTGACGGTACACATGATTAGTGTAATGAAGGACTTCTTCCACGGTGATGCCCCTAGCAAAGTGCTGCATAGAAACTATAGGTTTAAGGTCAGAATTTAAGTTCTCGACAAATTTAGAAATAACAAACTCATCAGGAAACTTAATGCCAGTTCGGACCAAGAGAGTTTTCATCTCTTTATAGTACTCATCGGGACTACGACTCCCTTGCTTGAGTTGCTCAAGCCTCTCATGAACACGAGATGCAAAGTCCACGGGAACAAATCTGAACTTAAGAGCCTCTTTTAGCTCTTCCCAAGTCTCGATTGGATCATCTCCATTACGAGTTCTCTCCTCTTTCTCTTCGGTCCACCATTGGTCAGCGAACCCTTCAAATTTGATGCTAGCATAGGCTACTCTTTGGGCATCATTAAACTGTTGGATGTCGAAGATTTGCTCCGTCTTACTTATCCATGTCAGGCACTCTTCCGGGTCAGCATTCTTTCCAAAATTCTCTACCTTAAGGTCATTGTTTGGAAGCCTCATCCGGTCTTGTTCATTCCCAAAGTCACCGGGCTGCGGGTACCCTTGGTAGTAGGGTTCCTGGAAGCGCGCTTGTCCCCGGCCTCCATATTGACCCCTCTCAGCTGGTCGTTCATAGCCTTGAGCGCCTAGTCCATGGCGCGGACCAAAGTAGCCTTGCCCTTGCGCCCCTTCACGTCTTACATTGGGTTCCGGCCTTCGTCCTTCGAAAGCGCGCATAGGCTGCCTCAAGGGTGCCAGACCTCGAGCTTGGTGCCCCGGACGCCTAAAGTTACCTTGGGCCTCCTCTTCATCGTGCTCTTCCTCCAAACCTTCATGATTAGTGGTCGCAAGTGGAATGCTATTAGGAAGTGATACAAAAGGGGGTAGTATATTCAAACCTGGTGACCCGCTAGAGGCCACGAGCGTCGGGATTGAAGCGGTAGGTGCGCCGTTGAGTGCACTAGGCAAGGGTTGAGTCCTAAGAACAGAATGGGACGAGCTATCTCCCAAGAAAGGTGGTTGAAAGGCCTCACACAATCTGGACACATCCCCCAATCTACTTTCGGAAGACTCAATTCTTGCTTCAAGACCTCTTATGCTTGCCTGGTTAGCTTGTTGAGCTTCTTGGATCCGAGACTCAAGCCGTTCTTCAAGACCAAGCATTCGTTGCATTAGGCTTTCAAGGGTAACTGGCCCGGGTTGATGACCATCGCCCATGGTACCTATCAAGCAAGCAAACAAAACCAACTAGAAAACCAAAATGGTTCCCGCACACGTTAGGGGGTTCCGAGCTGATTTTCTAAACACAAATTCAAGTAGTAACAACAAGCTCTTAATGGGTTACGAACTAGGCCAACAAAGAAAGAAAAACTGAAAATGCACGGTCAATAAAGCTTATTCCGATTGCAACAAGTGAGGTACTAGGAAGGTACTAAGACTCTAGCAACTAACTTACCCAAATGAAACAAAGCTCTTGATGTGCCTCACTTTTTCTTGATCACTCCTTTTCCTTTTCGTAGGTGATCGAATTTTTCTGAGAACACCACTTTTTTCCCAAGAGTAAAACTATAAACAAAAACTCGAGAGGTATAGTCTTTTGACCAATCCTTCTCCCAAGTATACACGTTTTTTTTTTTTTATTATTAATATTAGACTTAAACTGCTCGTTTTCCTTCAAATAACGCAAGTAAGAAGAAACTAAACTCCCTTCCCTTAACCCGGTATTCCTTCATGTGAATTAGGCAATCGGATTAGACTTTATTTAAAAGCACAAATCAGATTTAAAATGGCTAAAAGGGTGGAGTTAACTCAGCAGGGGTTACAACAAGCAAATCAGGAAATTCTGGCAAATTAAGAAGGTAGTAAATGCCTTTTTTTGTGGACTGCCGAATTAAGTTCCCTTTACTTGTGGTTTGAACGTTTTTTTTAGAGGTCTTCTTCAACCTTGGAACATGCTTAAGCACCAGGTAAGAACAACAACAATGGCTTCCAAGTTCAGGTACAAATTTAGGCGAAAATTCAACAAAAACTTAACCCGGAAAGGGCAACGAAGAGCTTATTGAATCTAACTTGAATTTGTACTAAGAAAATGAAGCAAGGATGACCAAACCTTACGTGGATCTGATACCACTTGATGGATCCTTGGTTGATTGAGTCACGGTGCAAGGTTCAGTCACACGTACGAAGGACACCGAAGGTGTAGGCGAAGTAGATCGAGAGTTGATGGCTTGAGGGTGAAATGGCGGAAGGCTGAGGTGATGGCAATGGACGGGAAGGCTGGAATGGTGGAGATACGAAACTGATCCCGGATATGACGCACCGGCACGAGCTTCTTCCTTGACGAATTGGATATGACACACCAATGGATCAAAGAGAACGAATTCCTAGCTTGATATGACACACAAGAGAGGAATTCAAAGGGGTTGAACTTCAATATCTCAAGAACAACTCAAAGAGAGTGTTTTTGGGTTTCTAATGTTTATCAAAGTTGGAAAATGAAAAGAAAAACAACCATCTCCTAATAGCTACAAACCAGCCGAAAATTAGGAGAGAATTCAAGGATAAAACCCATAAATTGTATCTAATTGCAGGAATAAACCAAGTCTTTTAAAGTAGACAAATAACGCCCTATTCTTCCTTAGCCTTGATGAGAGTGAGTGGTCCTTGCTTGCGGATTGATTGACCTTCGTTTGATGCCATGCCCTTGTCAAGAAGGTGTTGTAGTTCCCTAGCCTTAGCACGAGTTAGTCTAGGCACCGGCTCCAATACATCCTTGTTAGGCTCGATGTTGGACACTTGATGTGGAGGATTCACATCAAGATGCCTCATCCAAGGTAAAATTTGCAATCTCATAATTGATGGAGGATCTTGTTGTAACATCATAGACCAAGAGGTGGTCAAAAGGTTTGCTCTTAAAACTACTCCTCATGCACAACCCTATACTTTATGTTGGCTGAATTCTAACACACCTCTTAAGGTGAATGAACAAGCTTGTGTTAAGTTTTCTATAGGGGGGTATGTTGATGAGGTGATTTGTGATGTTCTTCCTATGACGGCGTGCCATATCTTACTTGGAAGGCCTTGGCAATATGACCGCGGCGTCATCCACCAAGGAGTCACAAATGAGTATTCTTTCTACCTCAAAGGTAAGAGGATCACCTTGTTGCCATTGGCGCCACATGAAATCATGGCTGATCACATAGCCAATGAGCAAAGGCGCAATGCAGCGGCGCAAGGAAAAAGTCAAGAGAAGAAGGCGCCACCTAGCCATCTACTACTAGCCAAATCAAGAGAGGCTAGAAAAGCTATGGAGGGGAGTAACACTTGCTTTCTTTTGTTATTTAAAGATGTGTTATTTAATGAAAAAGATGTGCAAGACTTACCTTCCTCTATTGCTTCTTTGTTGAAGGAGTTTGAAGACTTGTTTCCCGAGGAGATGCCGGAAGGACTGCCCCCACTACGTGGGATAGAACATCAAATAGACTTTGTTCCCGGCGCCTCCATCCCTAACAAGCCAGCCTATAGAGCCAATCCCATGGAGGCCGAGGAGCTTCAAAAACAGGTCGTTGAACTTCTATCTAAAGGCTATGTGCGTGAGAGTTTAAGTCCATGCTCGGTTCCCGTCATCTTAGTTCCTAAGAAAGATGGAACTTGGAGAATGTGTGTAGATTGTAGGGCTATAAACAATATTACCATCAAGTATAGGCATCCTATTCCTAGACTTGATGATATGTTGGATGAGCTCTATGGTTCATGCATATTCTCTAAGGTGGACCTTAAAAGTGGCTATCACCAAATTCGAATGAAGGAAGGTGATGAATGGAAAACTGCCTTCAAGACCAAGTATGGTCTATATGAATGGTTAGTTATGCCATTTGGGCTCACTAATTGATACGGGGAAGAACCACGTCGAATCTGATCTAGACGCCTAATCTCAACACAAACTCAGAAACAAGGAAAATGAGTTATGTACTTGATGGTTTGAAGATGGAAACGAGAAGAACAAGATAGAGAAGGGAAGAACCTGGCCTAACAATGATTAAACCCTTAGCTTGAGGCTAAGAACCAAATCAAATGAAGACAAAACCCTTACCATACAACCTTACATAAATCTGCCATGGAAGGAGAAAAACACAAGGAGGAGATCTATGAAGCTTTAGGCCACCAATCCTTCAAGAATTGACATCCACAAGACAACTAGACTATGAAACCAACAATCCACTCTTCTCTCTCAAAAGACTCTCTTTTGAAGAAGAAACTGTTTTTCAACATAAGCCAAATCTGAGTTTTACAAGTGCCAAGGGAGCCTTATATACTCCAAGGAGGAGCCAGCCCATTGGTCTTAAAACACACCAAATATTGTCTTAAAAACACACAAAAAACGCAGGCCTAAAAGGTCTAATTAAATGTTATGAAAATGCAAATAAAAATCATTACAACTTCAAGATCCTTCCTCAACAAATTGAGGGTCTTCTAAGTGGTCTCCAATGGTCATCAAGGTCCTCTCTCCAAGCTTAGGAACATCATCAAAGCAATTGAGTTCTTTGGACAAGAGATAAGTGATTACCTTGTCCAAGTTTTGTTTGAGTTTCTTAGATCTAGATCTTGTAAGAGGACCATCAATTGAGGGAACTAGGGGAGGTGTAGGTGTCAAGAGTGGTCCCTCATCACTAACGCACCTAGCACATTCATGAGGCTCATGAACCATGTGTTAAGGGCATTTTTAGGCAAGTTTGTGGTTGTGTATTTTGATGACATATTAATTTATAGCCACAACTTGCAAGAGCATGCTAGACATGTGAGAATGGTCCTAGAAGTCTTAAGAAAAGAAAAACTCTATGCTAACTTTAAGAAATGTCACTTTTGTTCGGATAATGTGGTGTTTCTTGGTTTTGTAGTGAGCAAAGAAGGGCTTCAAGTGGACAAAGAGAAGGTGAAAGCAATAGAAGAGTGGCCAGTTCCTACCACAATGACTCAAGTTAGGAGCTTCCTTGGCTTGGCTGGCTTCTACCGCCGTTTTGTCAAGGATTTTAGCTCCCTTGCCACTCCTCTAACCGAGCTCACTAAGAAGAATGTGGCCTTTCAATGGGGCCCAAATCAGGAGCAAGCTTTTGCCACCATCAAGTACAAGCTCACTCACGCCCCTCTCTTAGTACTACCGGACTTCTCAAGGTCATTTGAGATAGAATGTGATGCTTCGGGAGTGGGGCTTGGAGGAGTTCTTATGCAAGGCGGGAGGCCAATTGCATACTTTAGTGAGAAGCTTAATGATGCCGAGCTCAAGTACCCAACATATGACAAGGAACTTCTAGCTTTGGTAAGGGTGCTCAAGGTATGGCAACACTATCTTCTCCCTAGAGAGTTTGTAATCCATTCTGACCATGAGGCACTTAGGTTCCTCAAGGGTCAAAGTAAACTAAACAAGCGTCACGCCAAATGGGTGGAGTTTATTGAGGCTTTCCCTTATGTGATCAAACACAAGAAGGGAAAGGACAATATTGTGGCAGATGCTTTGTCTAGGAGATATGCCTTGATATCCACCTTGGATGCAAGAATGTTGGGCTTTGCTTTCATCAAGGAACTATATGCCTTAGACCTTGACTTCAAGGAAATCTATGAGGAATGTAGTACTTTGGGAAGCAAGGATCAATTTTTCGTGCATGAGGGCTATCTCATGAAAGGAGCTAAACTTTGCATCCCTAGTGGGTCTACTCGACGACTACTAGTGCAAGAAGCGCACGGTGGTGGTCTTAT